>JAINUG010000027.1:6604713-7204713 GCA_029706075.1 Aldrovandia affinis | reverse complement strand
TGTCATGTGGTTGCGAGGGCTGCAGGTTCGATTCCAAATCGATCTCCGATCGCACCACCTGGGTTACACCAGAGAGTTGAGCTCATGTTGTTTGACAAGCGTTGTGTCTGAACATTTGGAATCGCATGAGCACCTCTCCCAATCCCAATCTATTCAAATCAACACGTGTAAATGCAACAGTGTGAATGCACATTTTGGTGAGTCCAGTGATCACTGAAATGAATTTGCCAAACTGTGATTGTGAAAAAGAAGCTAGCACCTGTATTTGTCAAAGTTAAGGGCAAATGTTGATAGAAGCCAGGCCCTTTGTTATATCAAGCACCCATTGAAAACCCAGAAAAGTATTCGCTCCGAAGCGAGGTATTCTTATGTTATTGTGGCATCCTTATGCTAAGAGCACCGACACTCTGGGTACCTGTGCAGAATGCTGATGCTAATTCCACCCGGAGAGCTCAGTGCCATGCTCATTTAAAGTAATGGATTCCCACAGCAGTGCTTCGAGACAATCCTTTGAAGCTCCCGCACATATATTTTGAATTTTGCCTCGCCGTCTAACTCAAATTTATTTATTTATTTTTCCTTGAAAGGGTTGAAAAGTGACTAATCAAGCTCAAGGATTTTTTGACAAGATAATAAGCCGCTCTCTCGCCTGTTCTTCCTGTTTATAAAAATGCACAGTATTTTTTCTTACCCCCCAATTCTAATTCAAAGAAGAAAGTGGGAAGAACGTTTTCAGGAGAACCAGTTGGAATTAGTACCGCTCGCCTACCGACCGCGGTTTATAGAAACGACGGTTGGCCCGGAGCCTTCGCTGTCGGACGGAGACGCGGCGTGGCTGTTTAATGCCGACCCCCCTGAGGGACGAGTGTGGCATGCGGAGTCTGGGCTGTGGGCTTTTGTTCCGCCGCCGCTGTGAAATGTTTTGACAGGGCGTTCGACTCCAGTGTACACAGACCAGCGAATGGAATGACAGAAGCGGAGAACGGAGCGCCGCAGACAAATGGTTTAATTGCAGCGGAGCGCACGAGCACTCCCACACGCCCGAGCTGTGGGTTTCAATCGCCGCTGCGCCGGTCATTAAAAAGGGCTAAAAATAGCATATTTCTTATTATCGTTTTGTGGGGGCAGGGAGAATTTGGGGAGTGGCGTGACTTTGCGGGTAGGATAATCGAAAATCTGTATAATGACTTCGTTCGATGTTGATGATATTTTGGATTTCCTTCTTCTTTTTTTTGCTCACAGGTTTGTTTGTTTGTTTGTTTGTTTGTTTGTTTGTTTGTTTGCTCTTGTGCTTTAGCGACTGCAGTGAGCAAGCCAGTGGAGATCAAGCTGCCAGATCTGGGGGTCGGGGCTGCTTCATCATTAAGGGCTGTCATTGGTGTTTGTGCTGTTATCTGAGAGCCGGTGGGGGGGGACTGTGTGCTGTGTGGCGTTATAGCAGAAAGCCCTCTTAAAGGAGCTGTCTGTCAGTGCCGGTGCGAATAAGTCCTCCATCAGCCTGTTTGTGCTACGGCTGAGTCTCGCGATGAGCTGGGCGCCTTGGACACTGAGAACGATGTGAGGGGGACTCACATCGTCTAGCGTTTCATGACTGACAGCAGGCTCAGGGCACAGCACTAACACCACCCCTGAAGTGTCGCTCGTGCTGTGAGAGCACGTGTGGCACTGTAACACTCTCAAGGCAAGGCCTGGTGATCTGCAGCTGTGCATGTCACACTTTTCCACCTTGTTCTCTCTGTCTCTCTCTTTCTCTGTCTCTCTCTCCATGCTCTCTCTTTTCCTCTTACTTTCTCTCTCTGTTTCCCTCTCTCTCTGTCTCTCTCCCTCTCACTCTCTTGCTCTCTCGGTCTCAAATTCAAATTCAACTTTAAATCAGCTTTATTGGCATGACAGGCAGAAGACATTGTATTGCCAAAGTATACAAATAAATAACAATGAATAATATGCATTTCTACCTTTGACATTTTTGGCATATAGCAGATGCTCTTATCCAGAGTGACTTGCAAGATGTGCATTTATACATGGCAAGATCAGTGTAGTAACACTGTAATAGACATCATTGTTGGCAGCTGCATACCGTGCCTGTAACACAGGGAAAGAACAGGTTAGTAGAATTGTTTTTTTGTTTTTTTTACGGTATCAAACGAATACAAAATATGAAATACTATATTAACCAGTGGTGATGACAATTAGTTAATATACAGAATCAGTGGTAATTGAGTCTGAAGTGGTGGGTTTTGAGTCCGTAAAATGGCCAGTGATTCTGCGGTCCTGACTGAGTGCGTAAGATCATTCCACCACCAAGGGGTCAGGGCAGAGAAGAGGCGAGACCGCATTTCTAACAATAACAGTGGGGTGGGGAATATTAATGAACAATTAAAATGAAACAGTGATAAACACCTTTTCTCTCTCTCCCTCTCTCTCTCTCTCTCTCTCTCTCTCTCTCTCTCTCTCTCTCTTTCACTATCTTCGTCCCTCCCTCCTTGTGCTCCCCACCGCACAATTGAGTGGCTTTTAAACCGTGCATTAGGAGCGATTGTCTTGTGAAATGTCAAGCCCGCATTGGCTGAAAGTGTTATTCCGTCGGTTCTATGTGACTGGCCCTCACCTGCTGTGATGGGCCTGCTAAATATTTTAGCACATTGGCAAACACATAGGTAAGACACACTGAAGACTTACAGGTGCATCTCAATAAATTAGAATATCATGGAAAAGTTAATTTATTTCAGTAATTCAATTCAAAAAGTGAAACTCATATATTATATAGATTCATTACACACAGACTGAAATATTTCAAGCCTTTTTTTCTTTTAATTTTGATGATTATGGCTTAGAGCTAATGAAAACCCAAAATTCAGTATCTCAGAAAATGTGAATATTACATAAGACCAATAAAAAAAAAGATTTTTAATACAGAAATGTCAGCCTTCTGAAAAGCATGTTCATGTATATGCACTCAATACCTGGTCAGGGCTCCTTTTGCATGAATTACTGCATCAATGCGGCGTGGCATGGAGGCGATCAGCCTGTGGCACTGCTGAGGTGTTATGGAAGCCCAGGTTGCTTTGATAGCGGCCTTCAGCTCATCTGCATTGTTGGGTCTGCTGTCTCTCATCTTCCTCTTGAGTTCAGGTCAGGCGAGTTTGCTGCCCAATCAAGCACAGTAATACCATGGTCATTAAACCAGGTATTGGTACTTTTGGCAGTGTGGGCAGGTGCCAAGTCCTGCTGGAAAATGAAATCAGCATCTCCGTATAGCTTGTCAGCAGAAGGAAGCATGAAGTGCTTTAAAATTTCCTGGTAGACGGCTGCGTTGACTTTGGACTTGAGAAAACACAGTGGACCAACACCAGCAGATGACATGGCACCCCAAATCATCACTGACTGTGGAAACTTCACACTGGACTTCAAGCAACTTTGTGTTGGATTCTGTGCCTGTCCACTCTTCTTCCAGACTCTAGGACCTTGATTTCCAAATGAAATGCAAAGTTGACTTTCATCTGAAAAGAGGACTTTGGACCACTGAGCAACAGTCCAGTTCTTTTTCTCCTTAACCCAGGTAAGACGCTTCTGACGCTGTCTCTGGTTCAGGAGTGGCTTGACACGAGGAATGCGACAGTTGTAGCGCATGTCCTGGATATGTCTGGGCGTGGTGGCTCTTGATGCACTGACTCCAGCCTCAGTCCACTCCTTGTGAAGCTCCCCCAAATTCTTGAATGGGCTTTGCTTGACAATCCCCTCAAGGCTGCGGTTATCCTTGTTGCTTGTGTACCTTTTCCTACCACACTTTTTCCTTCCACTCAACTTTCTATGAATATGCTTGGATACAGCACTCTGTGAACAGCCAGCTTCTTTAGCAATGACCTTTTGTGGCTTACCCTCCTCGTGGAGGATGTCAATGACTGTCTTCTGGACAACTGTCAAGTCAGCAGTCTTTCCCATGATTGTGTAGCCTACTGAACCAGACTGAGAGGCCATTTAAAGTCTCAGAGTTCATTAACTGATTAGAGTGTGACACCGTGAGTTTACAATATTGAACTTTTTCACAATATTCTAATTTTCTGAGATACTGAATTTTGGGTTTTCATTAGCTGTAAGCCATAATCATCAAAATGAAAACAAATAAAGGCTTGAAATGTTTCACTTTGTGTGTAATGAATCTATATAATACATGGGTTTTACTTTTTGAATTGAATTACTGAAATAAATTAACTTTTCCACGATATTCTAATTTATTGAGATGCACCTGTATCTTTTGTGTCAGTTGGAGCAGAAACACTCAGTTTTGAGATGGGAAGAGTGAGGCAGAGCCTCTGTGCTGGGAGGGGGAGAGGGAAATGGAGGTCTGCCGTGGGTCGAGGCGAGCCAAGCCTCTTTTCTGTTTGCCTGCGCGTCATTGGCTGAGCGCCCCTTCCAGGCTGAGGAGCCCTTTGTTGCATTATTAAGTGGCAGCTGTCGTTCCTCCGCACCACGGCTCTGGAGTTGTCTGTGGCCCCCTCTCTGCAGTCCGGGACTCTGGGTGAACATGCGCAGCTGGTCGGGGGGTGTGGAAGGGTTTGGGGGCATTAGGATGGGAGGGGGCGGGGGGGGTAGGTAGTTGAACTTGGCAACAAGGCCCCCTGCCATGCTGAGCTCTGGGCTCTGGCGTGTGATGCCATCTGGGGGCTCACCGAGCCCTTGGTGGTGGGGGGGTTGGATCCTCAGAGGCCCCCACACACACACACACACGTGCATACACCCCCTACACACACGCACACACACACTCACACACATATGCACACAGACACACGCATACACCCACACACACACTCACACACAAGCACACACACACATATGCACACAGACACACACATACACCCACACACACATACACAAGCACACACACACATATGCACACAGACACACACACACTCGCTCTGGATTGAGTATAAACCCAGCCTGAGGCCCAGGCACAAAGTAGCCTTTGAGAAAGAAAGGAAGGGACAGAGATTAGCATAGAGAGAGAGAGACTCATACAGTCAGAGAAAGAGAGAGAGCGACTGATACAGTCAGAGAGAGAGAGAAAATAGACGGAGTCACATAAAGAGAGAGATCAAGAGACTGACAGAGAAAAACCGATACAGGCAGAGGCTTTGACTTTTACAAGCCCTTTATTTAACATTGAATTTAAACAAAAATGGCATTATATAAAATCAAACGGTGTACATATTATTCTATAAGCAAAACAAACCAAAACCCAACAACAACAACAAAGCAAAACCATATCCACACGAAAATACAAAAATCAAAGCATAAAAATACAAATAAACCCAAAGCATGCTCAATGTGTTATAACAGAGATATCCCACAGGTCTCAGCCAAAGAGGGTGTGGGGGTGTTTGATGTAGTCCTGCCGTCACAGGGTCATTGAGGGAGGAGGTAATGAACCCCCTTCTTTGAAGTCGGGGGTGGAGGGCGAGGGGGTTAACGGAGCTCCACAGGGGATATGGGCGTCGCTGGAATGGCGGAGCTTGTTAAAATGCAATTAAACTGGAGGCAAATGAAGGACCCCTCCCCCACGCTCAGCTGTCTGTGGAAAGGGCTTGGTGAGGCGGGGGGGGGGTGTTGGAGGTGGGGTTGTGTCTGGACAGGGTGGTTAGAGAGGGATGTTTGTTAATAAAGAGGAATCCAGCTGTAGAATATTTTATATTGCGCTGTGTGTACGTGGGAGTGATGGACAGAGCAGGTAGGGTGGGGGAGGCTTATGGAAGAAGCCTGAAAATGATTAATATTTATTTCCCAGAGTCCATGCAGACCGCAATCCCGCCGTCACGCCCCCCCCCCCACCCACCCCTCCCAGTCCGAGCGGCCGCGACAGCCGCTCGTCACTAACGAGCAAGGAGCTGGGCACACGCCATTGCAACAGGTGGAAGAGCGAAGCGGGAATCAGACCAAACTCCCGTTCCGTCGGCTGCAAGTCCCTGCTTCCAGCACAGCCAATCACCCGCGTTACATTTTTAATGGGGGGGAGGCAGAGATAAATGCGCATTCTTTTCACGCACGCAAAGCCCTTGATCACGGAGCCATTTTTGATTCTGTGGCGCGAGGCGCGACGCGGTCCCGGGACCCCATCTCCATTAGCGTTATGAATGAACGCGTGACTGAGCGCGGCTCGCCTGAACGCCGCTCCGCTCCCGCTCGTCAGCGATGCGTGCATCCTGAGACGGGTTCCAACTCATTAAACGCCGCCTCTGCCTCGTTCCCCCTCTCTCTCATCCCCTCTCTCTCTCTCTCTCACTCTTCTCTCTCTCTCTCTCTCTCTCTCTCTCATTGTTTCTGCAACCAACGCTCACTAGAGCCGCCAAAATCTTCCCATCTATCACTCCAGCATGCGGCGGGCTGGTGGGGGGGGATGGGGGGGGGGGGGTTGGGAGGAATCAGGATCTTTAATGCACTCCGCTCCCCCATCCCACCAATGAATAAGTCATCCCCAACCTCAGACAGCGCGCTTCCTTCCTCTTCTATTTATCACCATGGCAACTAATTGTCGTGTAAAGGATTAGCATTTTCTATTACACACCCGCCCCCACACACACACACACACACACACAGTTTATATGACTTCTTTCCCTCTTGCTACCGGATTTCATCCCCAAGGCAACGGAACGATTCCTTAACAATCCTGCATCCCCGCTTTCCAACGCTCAGGTGTGCAATACCTGTAACGCTCTCAGCAACACCTGCCAGCAGTCCAGGAGAGTGGACCTCGTGTTGTAAAAATATAAATATATCTTGTGTGTATAAAATCTCGTACTCTATTAAATTCTCGCTGATTTGTTTTGGGGCGGCATCAGTCAGAGGCACCCAGCGCTGACAGACGTAGGCGTTCAGACCAGTCTCCGCTTCCTGCTCCCACCTGCCGCCGATGCTTAATGCCACCTGGCCGCTTCATTAGAGCAGCGAGCTGTCAGGGCGCCTTGCGAGACTGCGGGAAAGCGGAGGGCTTAGAGTCCGTCAGGCTCCCTCCCACTCCTCCGGTCGTCCTCTGACACGCTGTGGGCGGAGGGTTGGCCTGTCTAGACACAACGGCGGGGGGATCGATAACGGAAAAGACCCACGGACACGCTTTCCGGGGCGGGTCTGCAACCTAAAGCCCGAGCGCTGATGCGATCTGCACGCCGGGCCCGGCTCGACGTGCGTCAGACATCCACTGCTGTGTCACTCGAGCGGCCGGGAAATACTTTTCCGTACAGCCTGAGAAACAATATATATATCCACCATGTTTTATTTATTTATTTATGTCTTTTTTGTATTGGATTATTGCTTCTTTTAGGGAAGGAGAAAACAAAAACGTGTCTTCAGTATGTGCCTCTGTTTTGATTAAGTGTTAGTTAGGTAGGGGCCAGTGTTGGTGTCAACATGACTTTGACACCAACACCAGAGGGGCAAGGTTAAAATGCAATGACATTAATGAAGGGTGGAATCAATAACCAATCGCGTCACTGTAGGCCTGTCTGTAACTCAGTCCCTGATGATTCTGACCTGGGTCAGCGGCGTCATTAAAATTCAATTAGGCGCGGGGATCTCCAGTCACGGCCGGCGATTTCAAACGTCCGGCACGTCCGTCCCCAGGGTCCCAGCCCCATAAAAAAACGAGTTTGAAAATCAATCGGCCGCCTCGCACACCTGTCCACCCTGCACGTGCGCTCCGCCACGCTTTAACAGGAAGCGGGGCGTCGCCGCGTATCACGTATCTTCCGCACCTGACCGCTATCGCGTTACGCCCCGATCAAACCTTACCAGACGGGACGGGGGTAATGGATCCTTCCCTTAAAGAGAAGCTGTGTCAGTTCAAAGGGCGCCGCTTGTAGCGGGAAAGGTTCCTAATGAATTAGTCGTGTGCGTGGACACCCGGTGCACGGGTGGGAGGGGGGTGTCACGTGGGTGGAGATTAAAGCAAGCCACTCTGCCGAGGCCTTCTGGAACAGCCTCTGCTGTGGTTTGAATAAAGTCTTGAGCGCGGAAGGGTTTTTCCGTCTCACTAAGGGTCCTATGCAGGCTGCGGAAATGAACGTCCTCCCTGAGGGCAGTCAAGTCTCGGACTACAGTGTCATGTTCTGCTTCTGCTTTGCTAGTCCTGCGTTTGTTACCGTTTCAATTAATGTCGTGCTGGCAACAGGGCACACTTGATACAGTCATACCGCGCATGTCAATCTCCCCTTTAGTGAGTCGTACTGTTTGCGTTTGGCCTCAGATTTACTCACAGTACTGTTCGTGGGGGGTCACTGTGCTGAATTCAGTTTGATTGACAGGCTGGTTCACTGACTCACAAACCCCAGCGCCGAGGGGATCAGGCTAGCGTGTACGCGTCCCCTCGTAACTCCGTCGCTATGTAGGTGAGGTGCCCCGCTCACCCACTGCCCCAGTCTGAGCCCACAGGGAACACCATATGCTCGGGGTGGGACGTTCCGTCTCGGCGAGCCCCCGGGCCTCTCCTGGAGCTGCCGCCGGGCCCCCTCCTGTCCCGAGACCCGCTGTCTTTACGTTCCCGCCCCCCTTTCTCCTTGCCCAGGGTGCGCCTGCCTTCCAGCACTTGTTGCTGTGTCATCCGATGCGCTCTGTGTCCTCGGGTCTGGCCCGGCCTCCGAAGTAGGCCGATGCCCCTCACCGGGCGCGAAACCCAGGTCTCCTGGGCCCCCACCACCGGCCTACTTTCACTCGCGACCTACTTAGGAACTTAAAAAAAGTGACAGGTCTCTCGCAAAACCCAGGGAAATGTGGCGTGTTCCTTCTCTTCCTCGTGCAGTCACTCAGAGAGCGCCGACTCTCGCTTCTGATCGACAACCCCTGAAACAGATCCCACTTAGCGTTGGGCACAGGGGGAGGGGGGGGGGGGCAGATCAGATCAGCCAAAATTGGTTTGTGTTGAAATTAGAATTTTTGTTTTCTGTCAAATTTTCTTCAGCTTAATGAATAAGTAACGACGGTAACGAACGGCAGGAACAAGCAGGTAGAGGGCTATGTATGTTTCCACATCACATCCCACAAAAGCAGCAAGCACCCTTACGAATTTCAAGATGAAAATACCAAACATAAGGACAACTTATTATAACAGATATCAAGAACAATATAAACATATATGTACACGTATTGGTTTAGTGAAGTGCAGCTGGTGCCATAGCCTTAAACCTGAGACTGAGTGACTCTGAGTGACTGAGAATGCTGAGCTCCATAAAGAGAGAGAGAGAGAGCCTCTGTGCTCATGCTGTCTGCTACGAGAGAGAGAGAGAGAGAGAGAGAGAGAGAAAGAGAGAGAGAGAGAGAGAGAGACAGAGAGAGAGAGACAGAGAGAGAGAGAGAGAGAGAGAGAGAGAGAGAGAGAGAGAGAGAGAGAGACAGAGAGAGAGAGAGAGAGAGAGAGAGAGAGAGAGAGAGAGAGAGAGAGACAGAGAGAGAGAGAGAGAGAGAGAGGGAGAGAGAGACAGAGAGAGAGAGAGAGAGAGAGAGAGAGAGAGAGAGAGAGAGAGAGAGAGAGAGAGAGAGAGAGAGACAGAGAGAGAGAGACAGAGAGAGAGAGAGAGAGAGAGAGAGAGAGAGAGAGAGAGAGAGAGAGAGAGAGAGAGAGAGACAGAGAGAGACAGAGAGAGAGAGAGAGAGAGAGAGAGAGAGATGCTCTCTATGCTCCTGCTCTCTGACTTTGTCTCCATGGGTGGGATGCAAGCACCCCCCCACCCCTCCCCAGTCCCACACCCTCTAGATTTGCATAACGAGTGACATATTTTACATAACAGTGGGCCTGCGTGGGAATAATGTGTGTAATTATGGAGCGCTGCTCATTACCCTCTCGGCCGCTCCATCACAGGAAGGGCGGCTCGTAAAGGGCGCGCTCCCACAAAGGAAGGCCCCACACCTCCGCCGCCCGCGCCATCGGCATTAGCCTAACCCTCTCAGTGCTAACGACAATGGTCACCTCATTACCGCGCTGACAGAGCTGCCGTCCCCAATGCGCCATCAAAGCGCACTCACCTGTGCAGCTGTTGGGGGGGGGGGTTCTATAAATCCGCCTTTTTTCCCCTCTTTTTTTTTTTTTTTTGGGTGGTCACGATTCTGCTCAGGCAGAACTGAGTGGAAGCGATTTCCCGTCTGGCATCGCTCTGCTAATATCGACGGCTGTTTTTCTCGTTTCCGTGTCAACGAGGTTGCGAGGGACTCGCGTTCCTCTCCGGCGAGTTTTAGTCCTAAACCCAGCTGCCTGTTTCTGCTCGAATTTGACTTATGCGCTTACGGCTGTGTTAACCATTCAGCACCCACGTCGTTGTCAATACCGTCAAGTTAGTCTCACAGATTATAATTCGTTCTGAATAAGGATGTCTGTTAAATGGCTGAAAAGGTATTCTACTTCATAAGGGATGGCGGTGAAGTATTCACACCTATTTTGTATGTCAATAGGAGTTATGCACACAACGTTCCATTGTTTTAAAGACATTCTTAAAAGCACAAAAAAAAGAATGTAAATTTATCCCAGAAACTACGCAGTAAATAAGGACTGCGAAAGGGAACTGAAGCAAAGATGACATCAAACGCTTCCTTTGTACTCGGCTGATCCTTTCCAGCCTCTTCTCCATTTTCCGATCCCCACTTTGTCAGATCTCTTTTCCCTAACTGTTAGGGAGCGATCTCTTTCAAATGCAAAGCGCTCTCTCCCTCCCTCTCTCTCTCTCTCTCTCTCTCTCTCTCTCTCTCTCTCTCTCTCTCTCTCTCTCTCTCTCTCTCTCTCTCTCTCTCTCTCTCTCTCTCTCTCTCTCTCTCTCTCTCTCTCTCTCTCTCTCTCTCTCTCTCTCTCTCTCTCTCTCTCTCTCTCTCTCTCTCTGAGACCTCGCTCACTCTCTTGGCCTGCGCTCTCCCTGTAAATTGCGCACGGTTTGTAAATTGCAGTTTCCGAGCAAGCGAGATTGCGCAATTATGGGTCGTTGGTTTATTACTAATTTAATTAACATTGGATGGTGTCATCCAGAGTGAACTGAGTCGACTCCACAGGGATGAGGGAATTGTCGCTCCCGGTTTTGAAAACGGCAGGACTAGAGTGGAAGGTGTCAGCATAGAACTTGAGTACCACTTCACCAGCACTGTACCACACATGGCTAATGCAGCTCTTCGCTTTCCAATCTACAGTTTTGTTATCTGGCAGATGGTTTTATCCAAAGCGACATGCAAGACTGTGTATCGATCTTCTAATCTGTCACAGAGTGAAGCTGTACTGCGGTGTGTGTCCTACTGGCAGGCTAATTCAATGTCAACCCTATTCTATCCGATCTGTTGTCGGTAACATCTGCCTCACCGATACTAGTATATGTATCGATTGAAAAATAGCACGTCAACGTAATGCATTTACATTTACATTGTTGCCATTTAGCAGACACTCTTATCCAGAGCGACTCACAAGATGTGCATGTGATGTGATGTAAAAATGTCAGTGGTAGTGGTCAGTGGTAGTCTGAAGCGGTGGGTTTTGAGTCTCTTGCGGAAGATGGCCAGTGATGGGGAAGATTGTTCCACCACCGAGGGGTTAGGGCAGAGAAGAGACGAGAGCGCAAAGAGCAGCTGCCGGGCGCCCGCAGAGAAGGGACAATCAGTTTGCCAGACGAGGTGGAGCGTAGGGGTCTGGCTGGGGTGTAGGGTGTGATGAGTGACTGGAGGTAGGAAGGATCAGTTCCTCTAGCAGCTTGATAAACCAGCACCAGTGATTTAAATTTGATGCGTACTGCGATAGGGAGCCAGTGCAGAGAGGTGAGTAGAGGGGTGACATGTGTGAACTTGGGTTTGTTGAACACCAGACGTGCGGCAGCATTCTGGACCAGTTGCAGTGGCTTGATGTCACAGGCCGGTACTATGTAAACGTAATATATAATGTCATTTTCTTTTGGTGTCTCATAATCCCGTAAAGGATGGGCCGTTATCTCGACAGCATGACACAAAAGTAAATTAATTCATTCATAAGAGAGTCCATTAGCATGGCTAGAGATCATCACTAGAGATATCAAGCAGTAAGCTCACAATCTAATTACTGCCCTTGCCAAAGGTCGTACCGCAAAACCTGTAATACAAAGGAGAGAGAACGTTGTTGTTGGTTTTTGAGGCGTCGGTGAGAGAGAAAGTTTGAAGTCGTGACACTGCTTCCCTCTTCCACAGTTGATGTGTGTCTTTTTGTTGCTACAGTGCCAACAGAAGAAAGGGGAGCTTTGTGTGAATCAATATCAGGCCCTGGATAATCTGCTCCCTCCATCTGGCCTCCTCTCTGTTGTGTCTTTTCACTCGTTTCACACGGAACACTGGAGTCCTCTTCAGCCAGTGACAGCCCCAGCAAACAGGCGAGATGCCCTCCGATATCTGGCCGTTATTGCCCTAGCATGCAAGCACAAACCAGCGCCCCTGGAAACTTCCAAGAGCTGTTCTGCATCCGGACGTCTACTGGGGAGATAATCTGGAGCCCGCAATAGCCCCCCTTCCCCCTCTATAACTACCTCTCCCCCCCACCAGAATTATGGGGCCCCGGAGACCTTTGCCTGCAGAAGTCTGGCTGCTGGTCTGTGGGTCTCCTCCTCATAGTGCCTTAGTGTATACAGAATTCAATCACTGGTTAGTACAAAGTTTGAGTAAGAATGTGTTGATCATCGGTCATGTGTTTGGACTCAGGTCTTCTTGGTGTTGTTTTCTTCCCCTTGGTTGTCATTGATTGATCATTGGCTCTTTGATGCGTGATCTTCTTCCGCCACTGATGTGCGTCCTTTGCTCTGTCACGCCACAACAAGATGGTGTCGACTCGATGCGGTGTCGGGATGTTGGTCTGTCTTCCAAAGTCTGAGCCCTGTTAAGTAGCAGGTGTCCAGAATGTGTGAGGCTGCTGGTGCTCTCCCCGCTATTCGACCATGTCTGAGCCGTAGACAGCGGTCATCTGATCTGCAGGGGGTCCTGTTCCCTTAGTGGGGGGTGGGGGGTTGGAGCGTCAGCCGGCTCACATCGCCGGCGCGGCCTCTGTGTTCCGCACAGCGGGTGACGCTTCCAATCCTGCACAAAAGTGACGACATGCAAACATTGCGTTTGCCAGCGTTCAACACCCCCCCGCCGTTTCTTTCACAAGCTCTGTTATTCGAATCGGACAAAGGCTGTGCCGACGTGGGGGTTTGTTTTCTCTCTTTTTTTAAACGTGGCAAACTGCCCTCTCCTCAAAGGGGAGACAAAATGCACAGGAAAGAGACGTTTAGCCGAGAGGAATGTTTCTGGGGAGCAGTGATTATGGGTATGCCGTCCCGCCTTTGTGTATTCGGCTTATCCCCCTTTAAGCCCTGGTTAAGATGTTTGCTCAAAGACGTCGCCTTTGGACCAGGAGGTTGGTGAAAGGCCCTGAGAGTCTTTCTGAAACTCACATCCGTGATCTAATTAAATAAGAAAAAGAGAAAGAAAGATCTGCAGAGTTAACCAAGCGAATCATACCGTTTGTTAGGGGCTCGGAGGCCTCTTGACTGCCAAATAATTTCAGCGTCTTTCCTGTGCTTCCAACACAAGCCTTGGCTGACCTGCAGCGGGCGTGCGTGGCGGCGAAATCGATAGCGAATTTGGCTCCTGATCTTCCGGAAACCTCCCAGAAAACGGGCAGAACCAAGGGAACCTCGTCTAATATCAGTGCGAGAGGGACCGAGGCCGTTGAATCCTCTTCTGGGAGGTGAAATATCTGAATGGATTGACGGGAGCCTTTTTGGGAATTGCCTGTGCCAGGGTGGCACTCACTAGACCCCTGGAGACAGTGAGACGAGCTGTGTCCTAGATGTGTCCTGTTTTTCCCACTGCGAGCATGTAAGCAAGTGAATTCTTACCAGCGCTGGAGTGCCAGTGGCACAGAAAGACTCTCATACATCCTGTAATTAGCGGTCAGGCTTCCCGGACACAGATATTTTGTAATATTTAACAAAACGGCTTGACGATTCCGCTAATAACCCAGAAAGCTTAATGGTCTTGAGTGGGTTTTCTCCAATGGCGCTAAAGCCTCCTCTTGTAATGGACTCTGAAGCGATATCACTCGAGATGGCACTCTAGCTGGGCGAGAGTCTTTTCCCCTTTCCCGTGTTCCGCAATGTCCATCTTCTCTCCCCCTCCGGGGAGGAACAGTTTGTATGTACTGCACAGTGCTCCTGAACAGCCCAAACGCTCCCATCTCATTTGTAATGTTGGTTAAAACCAATGTTCTATGGGCCGAGCCTGCCCACGTCTCCCAGCAACAACGCGTCAATGCGAGAAAAGAGCCGGCAGGGTCATCAATCATGTTTTGCACCAGGAACGAGAGTGGAATGGATAACAGTAATGACCTTTCATCTGCGTTCAATTTAAGATAGATGCCTCGCTCTTTATCGCTGTTGTGTTTCAATTTTCTCGGACAAGCAAGACAAGTGAATGGAATGGAGGACGACTTCCTAAAACAGGGTTACCCACGTGCCTGTTCTCGGTTGAAGGTTTAGTTAAACGTGGGAACACGTTAAATCCGATTTTGCCTGTTTGCTCTTTGCTTCTGTTTCAGTCTGCAGCCTATCAGATAATTAACATTTCTACTCAAAACCATCAAAGGGACATGGGCCCAAATTTGAGTTTCAGTCCCCACAAAGGGATATTTTTAAATCCTCTCAGCTCTTCCCAGTGAAGTGCCCAGGAGAAATGGAAAAGAACACACTGCTCTCAGTTTCTATATAATACCCTCTAAGTGAAATAAGGCAATAACAGAGTACGACATTATCAAAGTTCTTTGGAAAAAAATTACACCATAAAAGCCGTTAAAGAAATAAAACAATAATGTGCTATTGCATTAGCCAAGCCTATAACGATAACAAACAAACAGGACATCTCATAAACCCCTCTCCAGTGTCCTTATTGCCTGCCACATAAAATAACACACGCTTGCTCATCAAGGTCGTTACATATTCGCAGCCTGTAATTTGCATAATGAACACGTCTCATTCATCACCACATTACACCACGTGAGGATTCTTGGCCATTTGTTTTCCTTTTGCCCTTTTTTTTTTGCTCTCTTTTATGTCCAGCTTCTTTCGTCTGCCGAGGGGAGCTGTTGTGTGTTTTGTTTTGACAAATTAGGACAAACGGCAGAAAAGCCAGGCTTGCATTGAGCGTGCAGGATCTTCAAGGGCTTCCGGTGGCAAAGCAGATGAGAAATGTCAAAGTCCTTTGCCGTGGTGAGACTCATGGTCGCAGTGCATTTTCAGTGCCAAGTGCGGTGGTGGCTGGTGGTGGTTTGTTTGCGACTACGTGGGCGGTCAGAGGCCTCAACCCTTCCTGCATCGGTTGATTGCGCACAGTCTCATGTCGTCCGGCTCCAAAGTGATTCTGGATTTTTAAATGGTTTTACTCTTTTAAAAACCTTTGGGGTTTCAATGAAACCAAGGAGCACACAAGAGGGCAACAAGACTCAACTCAAGGACAAGGGCGGAAAATGGAAACGTTCAGGACACGGTGCTAGATGTTGGTACACATGGGGTGTTTCAATGTACCAGGAAAAAAGAAACAAAAAGGAGACATCAATCAAAAGAAACAAAGAAAAAAATGTTTTAACAAGTCATAAATCAACAGGATAACGTAAAAAAAATTTAATTGAAAATGTCTCCGCTCGGCCTCTCTGGGGTACCAGATCGCGCCTCCTCTCCTCTCTCTCGCTCTTCTCTCGTCCTTAGAAAAGTTTGCCAAAACGCCGCCTTTGAGGAGGTTTTCATATCCTTCTCCAGAGAGCCACCAGGTCCACAGTTTGTTTTCGGGGGGCCATGATGTTCCTCGTCTCCCACAGGACCTGATTGTGAATTTTGAAGGCACGACTTTGGGTTTTGGCATCTGTGCCTCATGACGTGAGCAGCGTTTTAAATGTGAGGCTTTGGTGATATCGCCGCATGGTTGGCATGGTGAATTAAAGGGGCTGAAGAGTGACAGGCCATCAGTGAGTGAGGGAATTACCCACAATGCACGGTTCCTGAGCTGTGAGTGTCCCTTCGAGCGTGGACATTGCCACGGCAGCAGTTTTAAAAGCCCAGGGGGGTAGGGGCGGGGGCGGGGGGGGGGGGTTAGCCAGGCTGTAGAGTGAAACAAAAATGCTAATATCCATAACATTATAGGAATACAATGGTCCATTACTCCTACTGATTGCATATCCAAAAGCGTTGATGCAACTATTATGAACACAATGGAGTTGCATGCATACCAATTTGATGGGGAGATGAGAAGCTGAAAGGGGGCTTATGGCGACGTCGTGCTGAAGCCAGGGCAGTGCGTAACCCCATAATTGCAGCAGCAGACAGACACAGAGTTTTGCAAATGAAGCCCAGCGAAAGGGAAAGTAACACAGACATGAAATAAAATGGATTTTGAATGTCATTTTTTTCCCCTTCATGCGTAAAGAAACATTTTCCCCCAGCGTAAATGCGCTAGCCCTGTTTCTCATGTATCTGTGCTTATAAGGAGGCGGGCTTTTGTGTGAAACTGGCAAGGTGGTTGGCCTGGCGGTTTCCAGTGTTGGGGGAGTGAGGTCTCATGAACCCCAATAATGGGGGGTAGAGCTACAATCAGCTGTCAGTCAGTGACTTGTTTGAACCAATCAAAATGTTTTGCTCTCCACAGAAAAGCACAATGATTGGTTTAATTCAGTGAGTTGCTGATACCATATTGTAGCTCTGCCCATTTTGAGTTTCCTAAAACCTCACACCCCCGTCCCTGATGGTTTCCACTTCCTGCAATGTTTTGGATCATGGACCATTTCATGTGATCACAATGATGCTGGGTTCACAATTTAGGGTGGTGTTTCTCCACTCCATACAGATTGGCATGGGAATTCAAAATGACATCCTTTTCCCACAATAAAAATAAATTAATTAATTGTTTATTTAATAAGATAAAGAATGTACCCATATATTTAAACATACATATAAATCCAATTGTCATTGCATTGCATTTTATGCTTGTCAGTTTTTATGTACATGTTTTTTCTGAAAATCTGTGGCTTTTTTATTGGCTAGGCCATCCAATCATAATCCATGTTGGTATGCATTGGTTGTGTGAGAATTCTGAGAATTTGAGCATGGTACGGTAAGCATGTGAAGTGAAAGTGACGTCATAGCGGTAGGACGGGGTATCATTTAAATGTTTTAGTTGTAAACTATATCCATAATTTATCCAGACGGATAACAACAGTCTTGGCATGTTTCACATGCAGGCTGACATCAGATATTTATAATGAATGGGTAAGAGGATAACGGATGTGTTTCCATTCAAACATACAGAGCATATTGATGCTGTTGAGATATTGAAAAAGCTCTCCTCAAAGCTGCTAGAGGAAGGACAGTCCAAGGCTGAGGCCTTGACGGATGATATTGCCTCTTGGAAGTAGATAGACTTGTACGCCCTGAATGCACTTTGCCAAACCAGTCTACCCATGATGCAATAACTGTGCGCCCAGTCCAGTCTACCCATGATGCAATAACTGTGCACCCAGTCCAGTGTACCTCTGATGCAATAGCTCTCCGCCCGGTGGCTTTCACTGCCCATCAAGGCACTGCATTGTTTTTGTGCAGGTTGTTTGTCTACCACCTCTGTAATTTGAAAACAGCCAGGACCTACGCTGAAAGCTGCAGATGAAAGAAGCAGGTGCTGCCACCCACAATCCCTCCCTTTATATTTTCTGACTTGTTATCCGTGAGTTTGTTTAGGAGAGGCCTTTTTTTTCTTTCTCTCCCCTGACATGATTGCTTCCTGGGCAAAGTGCTACGGCACATGATTGTAGCAAAAGCAAACCTACTGAAAATGGTTTTGCCAGGAAGCGTGGAAAGAAGAAAATTGGAGAGGTAGTGTGGGAAATGTGCTCAGCTTGTGAATTTCTCCTTCTTTTTTTAGAAAAGGAAAATGCGAGATAGATGTTTATTATTCACTTAAGAGTCAATTGTAGGCCTTGAATGGCATTATAATTGTTTTTATGCTTTTTTCCTTTCTTGGAGACTAACTTTTTGGCCCCAAGCCTGAAATGTAATAGGCCAATAATGTTTCAAATTGCAAACATTGTTCTCTTCCCATGACTTGTTCATCTTTTTTCTCTTTTCTCCTTTTTTAATTTATTTCTTTTTTGGGGGGATCTCTTGGATAATGCAAGAGGAAACCTTGTTGAATGTTTTCTTTTACATTGGACTAAACAGGGTGACGGATTACGGGCCCCACATAATCCGGATTGTATATGAAGATCTTGAGGATTTTTACTCAACTGAATCATGTACCGTTTCAAGTTAGGACATCGGTCGAGCGCTGTAATATTATATAATAGCATGACTGCTTTACTACAAAAGAGAAACGCTTGCTCTCTCGCTGCCGACACAGCAGATAATAACCATTTCAAGGAAAAGTGCAAGTACTGCCATGGATAAACAGGCCTCTTAATAACGTGGAATAGGACTCAATATTTTAAAAGGTTAAAGGCAGAAGACGTTTCTGATTGCTCAGCCCTGTTTACGTTTATTTTGTTTTTCAGAAGCAGATCGTTGAGAGCATTTTTTTATTTTATATCGTTTACAAGGTCAAATAACACAATAATTATTGCGGGGATCAGACACAAATATCTTTATCTATGGTTATACCACTGATCGAAGTCCTCATTTAACAAAATCTGAGATCCTGATGATACAGTGCTGTACACTTCAATTGATACCTTGTATCCAGGTACATGACAATGTATATTATTGAGTCAGAATTGATGCAAAGGTTCGTCTCCATTTCCAAACACTCTTTGGGGTTTTTCGGGTGAATGGACTGAAATATAGCTTTTGCCAGCCCAGCTAACTTCCCCTCCTCTCTCAAATGTCATAACTGTGACTGTCACCATACTCTGCCTCCACACTCGGTTCCGCAGTAATCGCCACAGGTGAAATTGCTTCTCGCATGTGTTGCCTGAGTTGGGAGCCTTGCCCTGAATGTGAATCGCTCTCCCCCATTGGCTTATGCCTCAGTGCGGGTTGGTCATTTTTTTGGACCCAGGGACACCTGGCCTGACAGGCAGGGCGGCCTGACAGGGACGACTGCAGTCCCGTGATGGAGGATGGCACCTGGCCTGAATAATTACAGCAACGACACAAGAGGGAGGTGAAGAATAACGCCCCTCCGCTGTCCGTCCTCTCGTTTAAGTATTTGTCTTTCTCCACCAACCCCCCACCCTCTCCCTCTCCCAGGGTAGATAAACAGACACTGGTTCTGGTGGATTCGGGATTAATTACACCGTCACCCCAATTACATGTTAAGTGGCATTAGGTTTTCATTTCATTCCACTTTGTTCCTTTGTTCCCCGGCTGGTACGGCGTCTGATATTTTATCTCGGCGTGTGGCTCGCGGGGAGCCGGGAGGGCGCAGGCGATCAGAGAAAGAGTAAATCTATTATGAATAATCCATAATCCATCATTAACCAGAGGCAGCCGCTCCGATGGATAGGTCCGTGGTGTGTATTCATGCAGGATTGTGACGGACCGTCGGACCACAGCTCCCTTTAGCTGAGGGATGTAGCAGTCCAGACCCGTGCAGAGTGTCTCAGCACCACACCGACTCGTGAAAACACACCCCGGTCTCTCTCTCTATTTTCAGCGCACGCGGATCTTGCAGCCGGTCATAATTGGACGACAGCCACTGAGGAACTGGTTGCCACGTTGGGATCCAGCCATAGCTGGAATGTTTTTCGTTTTTTTTATGTTAAGTACATTTCCAATCATACAATTAAATATTTGACTTTGTCTCTCGGGGTGTCATCGCCAACAAACGCATGAGAGAGGCGGCCCGTTATATCTCGCTTGGATGTCATCTCGCTCAGGTAAATGCATTTCAGATGTGTCAGGTGATAGATAAAGGGGTTCCATTGATACAGACTTAAATGAGCATAAAATCGGGCAGGTGAGACAGGTTGAATGATTGGACTTCTTTTTTTTTAACCCTGTTTCTTTCTCAAACAACGAGGGAGACCGAGTGAGAGAGATCGCCGGGGGAAACAGAGTTGAAATGACAAGAAAATCAATAACCGAGGCGACTGACTTGCCAGATGAATACGTATATTCGTCTCTTAAGCAAATCCGAACGGTCCAATTATTCTTGAGCGACGCGGCCTTCAGCCCAGACGGGAGGTCCCTGGGGAAGCGGAGGAAGGCCACCATGTTCTGCTGCCGTTGATCACAAACGTGTAAACCTCGTTATCTCTGCCTGAATAATGGGGCCCACATGGGCCATCCCTCAATGGGAAACGAGTTGGCCACAATTCAATTAAACCCCCCTCTCCCCCCGGCTGCTGGGTGGCTCATCCTGTTAAGGCACTGCTCTAGTATGTGGATGAGTCCCATGGTCTGCATCCTGTTAAAGCACTGTTCTAGTGTCTGAATGAGCCCCACGGTCAGCACCCTGTTAAGGAACTGTTCTAGTCTGTGCATGAGCCCCATGGTCTGGTATTGAATCCCGACCGTGCCAGTGCCGACTGTGGCCGGCAGCCCCACAGCGATGTGTAATTGTCGCCCAGGTTGGGTGGGATTCTGTCAGCTGGGTTGTCCGTGTCTGATCACACACCAGCGCCCCCCACTGGCCAATCAGGTGCCCACAGTCTGATGGTATATAGCGGCGCATGAAGTGTCTTCCTCCGACTCATGTCTGTGCAACCTTAACTTATAAACAGGTACACCTGTGGTAACCAGACCCAGCTCAAATACACAATACCAGAAGCCGGTGAAATCCAAAAACTCTCCGTGTCTCAGATCCCTGAGAGTTTGAAAGAAACATGCTGCTAACCAAAACATACAATCATAAGAGAGAAGGATTTTGTTCTGAGCCGTTTCTGTTGCTCTCCAATCGGCTGGTTTTGGGTTTTAAATGTATAATTTTCCCACTTTCAAACTGAGTGACTTGCACAGTCCTGATGGATTCTAATTACCTTGTTTAAAATGAAGTTCCAATTCAGTGGCTTTTACACGTCAATCGGGAGTCAATCTCCCACTCCAGCTGTTTATCTTAGCGGTCTCCAAATTCCTCCCTCCGAGATGTGATAACCATAAATATACAGCTAACTGCCAAAATAAATAAAACGACAACATACAAGGAAAATGCACCCCACACCTTAACAGAGCCATCAAAACTCTTCATTTACTCATGTTTCCTTTATTTTGGCAGTTACCTATATAATATACCATCACAACAGCCTTATGCTTAAATCCAATTTTCACAGATAAAAATGGCAGTTGGTCCCATGTGTTGATAAAACTCACCGTGTCCTTGATAACCTTTCAGTTCTCTTTGAAAATGTGCCGTTTTTGTTGTGGTTGTGTATTTCTTCCCCCCTCCTCCCCTCCTACTTCAATCCAAGAGCAGAGTCTGTTCTATTTTCAGCGCTTGTTACAAATAGCGACTGTTGGAGCCGCGAGTCGTCTGGCTGTGTCGGGCCGTTAAGAAAGAGAAGCGGACCGGCTGATGATCAGGGCTAATGAGCCGCATGTCACCCGACATGTCTGGAGGAAGAAGCGGGCCTTTCTTCTCCGCGCGCGCCAGAGAGGTCCGAGCCCAAAGCGGAGGAGACAGCTCATCTCCCTGGGCCTCCGTATCGAGATGTGATCTTTCTCTCTTTCCGTTTAGAGGAGGAATCGTCCGTTCCTCTTTCTTTTCTCATCCGTCCAGAGCGGAGTGGGGCACTGCCTTGTTTAGGCCGCACCGCGCCATTCACTGTCGGCTGATCCGTGCGCCCGAAACGCACGCGGCCCGACAGAGCTGTGCTCGGCCCTGCTCGCTGTGAAGCCTGTCCCCGTGTCAAGCGCACATTGCCTTTGCTTTGTCCATTATGGATCAGGGTGGGGGTGGGCACACATAACAGCCAGCAAGCGTACAGCAGCCCACCAGTTGTTGGTCCGCCAGAACTACGCATATCGGACAAAATTTGCGAACCGGACGACAGTCTGCTTTCCGCTAGCAGGCAGTCGAGGCGAGGCAGTCAAGATGAGGGTTAGCTGTTGAGAAAGAATAGTTGGTGAATTGTCCTGCCTCTAGCAGACGGCTGCAGCATAAAGTTAGTTGTAAATTAGTAGTGCCAATTTGTACAACACCGGTGGTGCACCGACAGCTGTGCTGACGGCGGTCCGATGCTCGCTTGCTTGCTTGCTGGGACAACTCCATATCATTATTATGATTAGAAATATAATTATTGCTCTGTCTGTCCCTCTGCATCTCCTAGCCTGTGTTGCACGTCTTCTGAAATTTCTGCGGTGTCTGTGCTTGTGAAAATACCGTATTGAACTCAAGCGGCGAACACGCACATAAAAAAACAAAAACACAAACGATATGAGCGTAAGAGCCGCATGAAACCAGGCAAGGCCATCGTCAGTCGTCAATGACTCACTGACTATAAACCAATCACAGTGATTCACCGTGTTGAGCGATGCAGAGATTGGGCCAGGTGTCAGTGACTGACAGCCGCTGGACATCGTGGTTATGGGGTCATGGATTGTATTGTATTACTACACTGATCTCTTGCGTGAACAATGACATAAATTATCATGTATAAATGCACGTCTTGTAAGTCGCACTGGATAAGAGCGTCTGCTAAATGGCAAAAATGTAAATGTATGGAGACTCCCTCTCCAAAACACTGTCAGATATCTGGCCCCAGAGACGGGTAGAGGCTGTGTCTGGAAATAAGGTGAGCCTCATCTCTCCTCAGACGAAATAAAGAGCGCTCCTTAGTATTCCCTCTCTTCCTCTCCACGCTAATTATCACCCCCTTCTTATTAGACGTCCTCCGCCTTCATTAAAGAGCCCTGCTGAACTCGGACTCTCATCGGGCGTGAGCAGCAACAGGTTTCATATTAAGGGGAGGATATTAATTAGCCGAATCAGGAGTTGTGATGCCTTCTAAGGACAACAGCTGCTCTCGCCGTTTTAATTGAAATGGGAAAAAAAGACGCAGGGCTTTTTGTGTTCCTGATTAGTGTCAGTTCAGTGTGTCAGTGGAGCCTGGAGCCTCAGACGTAACAAAGGCTGCAATGTGGTCTGCAGGTAACCGCCAAAAATAAAGGCAACACTTGAGTAAACGAGGAATCCTTTCAATTGGTTCAGCACCACACAAGTGTCCATTGAGGGGTGCCATGGCTGGTACCGGCAGATAGGCCTGGCCCTGCCCTTTCCAACTAACCTACCCCCCAGCAAGGACTCTCCAAGCCTGGGCCAGGGCTGTTTGAGTGTCTCCCCCAGGTTAACAAAGTGTTGCGTTTATTTTGGCAGTTACCTGTGTACTGACTCCCCTGAAATCTCATTCACTCATTCTGCCGAACAGAGTATCTCTGCACTACATTACTACTTACACACGTTTTTAAGTATTAACATTAATTATTATTATTATTATTATTACTATTCCAGTCTATATTTTTTCAAAATAATAATTATTACAGTCCAAATTTACTAATGAATTTGAATATGTTATAGATGAATATGGCCTGAGAACAATCATGGTACAGTGAAGGAGAAGTCTGATGTCTATGGCAGGATGTAGCTTGATGTAAAAAAAAGTCTGCCCCCCAGAAAGCACCATAGGTGGGCGCAGGTGGAAGTTAGTTGAAGGTAAATTCTGTCAGATATCAGGGCAGAGACCCTTGAGTTGTTCAAGTCATGGCTTGACGCAGTGCCGGACACTCTCTAGACCAGGGGTGGCCAACCCTGGTCCTGGAGGGCTACAGGGTCTGCTGGTTTTCGTTGTCATTCAGCGCTTAAGTGATCAATTAAAGAGGTTGATCACACAATTAGCTCACCTCACCTGGCTTCCTGGGTCTGAACTGGCTGTTGATTTTAAGGTGAAAACAAAAACCAGCAGACCCTGTAGCCCTCCAGGACCAGGGTTGGGGACCCCTGCTCTAGACTGTAGGCAAATGATGAGCCTAGATGGGCTAAATGGCCTGCCCTCTTATGTTCATTACCCCAGAGTGCCTATCAGAGAGGCACTGAACAAATATCCTATCTTACACTGTGTCATGAGTAAGCTGGGATTGAACCCACAACCTTCCATTGCCAGTCTAGACACAAAGCTGCCCTCTTTCTCTCTCTCTCTCTCTCTCTCTGGCTGTTCCTTCATCCACCACATGACTTTGACAACACCATATGCAGCGTCAATAAATAATCTGACAAGCGGTGTCACTGCAGATCGCTGGACGTGAGCGCCTGCTTCTCTATATGTGCCAGGAGGGCTTAAATATGACATGGCAGTCATAAGAAATGACCTGGAAATAAAGCAGTCACTGCAGGCGAAGAAAACCAACAGGAGGAAATAATATTATAAACAGGGGTGCACATAAGTGCATTCGCATCCTCAAACGTGAATTGTGTACCAAGCAAGACGACAAACTTTTGAAACATACGCGACTTTAAGTTTGATCAGTCCATCACTGGTAAGTTCATTAACTGGCGTACCACTTATGTGCACCCCTGATTATAAAAAATATAATAATATTCACAATATCCAAACATTCAGATTCAGGTTGAATCTTAGCATACACAAAAGACGGAGGCTCTCTACAATTAAAATCATATCATCAAGTGTTTTAAAGTGTATGCAAAGTAGCACAAAAACTTCCTTAAAAGTTGTTTTTAAAAGTGCAGTGCCAGCATAGTCCAACCTCCCAAAAGCGAGAGCCTGATTGAGGAAGATGATAGCCATTAAGGCTTTATGTTTCTCAGAGGAGCTGTCTCTCTCTCTCTGTCTCTCAGCCAATCTCCTTCACTCGTCAGTGTGTGTATCAGCTGCCTATTCTTTTACAAAAAAATCACATCATAAGGCATCGACTGAGAGAGAGAGAGAGAGAAAGAAAGAAAGAATAAGAGTGAGAATGTGAGAATGACAGAGAGCTTATAGCTTGACAGATTATCTCTGTTATTCAGTGGTAAGAAATACTCATACATCCAGACTATATTTTAAGGCAGAAGGTGTATTGATATGTGAGAAATAGTATTTTAAGCAGTTTGCGTTTAAGGATTTAATTCTTGGGTTTAGAGTCCGGAGGCGGGATCGCACCTGGCTGTAGGACGAGGCTGTTGACCCCTCCCACCCCCCACCCCCTGCAGGACAACATTTTAATGAAAGTAAACACGAAACAAAGGGAAGATGGGGAGGCGGTGGGATGCCGAAAACAGCTTAGCATGATGGGAGACCACGAAGGTGATTTTATACCTGTTGGGAGAGTAGTTTCAGCTGGTCGAGGGAGGCGTGAGAGGCTGGGTGATCATTTCTCTCCCGAATCTTAGTTTAAAAACTCAAATTAAAGTAGTCTGCCTGCCTGGTCCATAGATTCCTTCCTTTTCCAGCCAGGGTTTACAGGGTTAAATCTGACAAGCAGCTTTGCACCAATACACACACTCATTATGTTTGCCGATCATTCCACAGGAGGGAAAAGAAAAAAAGAAAACGGCAGGGAAATAAATGAAAATGAACCGGCATCGAATGTTCAGATGTCAGACAGAGCGGCCTGTGGGCCACAGTATGATTTATTGGTCACAGTTTCTCAGGTATTTCTGCTCCAAATGAATTTTTTGAGGGAATGGGATCAACATCAGTATCCTGTGAATTGATCCACTGAGCACCAGACTAGTCCACTATTAAACGCTTTTCCACTATCCCAGTTTCCACATATAAAACCCACTATACAGGTACAGGTAACTGCCAAAATAAAGGAAATACCAACATAAGGTGTCTTAATCGGGCATTAGGCCACCACGAATCAATGTGTTTGGCATAGATTCTACATGTATATGGAACTGTATTGGAGGGGTACGCGTCATTCCATCATTTGGTGTTTTGATGGTGGTGGTGGTGGAAAACGCAGTCTCAAGCGCCGCTCCGGAATCTCCCATAGGTTTTCAACTGGGTTGACATCTGGTGACTGAGATGCTCATCAAACCATTCAGTGACCACTCGTGCCCTGTGGATGGGGGCATTGTCATCCTGGAAGAATGTTTATAACTTCGGTGCATTTAACCATGGTATTTTAAAGAGTTATATGTGTTGTAGTATCATGTAACAGGGCCGCCAGCGGTTAAGAAGTTAAAGGATCCCTCATTTACTCAAGTGTCTGTCATACACAATTCATAGAGAGCAGCACCAAGGAGTACTGTTACCAAACCGGACATAGGTACCTTGTGAAGTGGGGATTTTGCTTTGCGTTGTTGTATTGGGCACGTTGCGTGAATGGAATAAGTTTACCGTAGATCACTTGGTTCCTAATGTGCACCTGAGATTTTTGTAAACCACCGCGGTTACTGCGGAATGTTCAGTATAACCACCATACGCATTTGGCTCTCAAAATAATTAGTTTGACATTTTTCATCGGTTTGACTTGGCTGTTGTTGGTAATGTCAGCCCCTCAAAAACTCACAATGTTTACGTAAGAAAGGTTGAAATAACATTAGCTAAATTCTCATGTCAAGCGTATGGGACATTAAAATTACTGTCCCCTCTAATCAGAACTGACACTTCTACTGACCAGCAGGTGAGCGGAACTTTCCGAAAGCTATTGTGTCTAAAAAAAGGCTTCTGTGTCCAGAAAGTTTCTAAAGAAATCTTCAGCAACTAAGAACAAATTACTTTCATCCCCATTTCATTCATGAACAGCCTCATTAAAAAAACACATTCCTCAAGTACTTTGAGAATTAAAGTTTTGTCCATTTTAGCCTTATCTTTGGTGGGTACTTTTTAAATGTTCTCTCCTTTTTTTTTTTTATTATAACAGACAATGTGGCTTCCAGCAGGGACAGGCGAAATCTAATATGGCTAACGTAATTGTTTTGTCTGTCTTTTGAAACGGCAAGGAGATTGCATTCCGGCTTCTGAATATTCCAATTCGGGTGGGCTAAATTGCTTTTTTCAAATTGCTCCACAGTCGCTAACTCGGCTTTCTGGGTCCTTTTCTTAAAGGTTAATTTTATCTCCTGTTGCATAATGAAGGTGTTGGGAGTCACCCCTTTTCAAATGTTGGATAAACGGAGAAGCTTCAAATGCTTGCATTTTCACTTGCGGGGCAATCCCTCCTTAGCCAGGCAGGTCAGCGTCGAGTCGTCCGCAGTGGAGTGGGTGAAAAGCGATTAAGGACGTCGGCTTTCTCTCGGGTGTGATCGTGATCCTCAAGTTACAGGCGAGCGCAGTGAAGAGCGCGTGGGAAAAATCTACGCAGATTTGCTTTCTTCCTTGCAAGCCGAACCCAATGCGCTCTCCTTAAGCCTGCACTCTCTGGCTCAAAATTCAGATGAGTATAAATAAATACAGCAAGTGTAGCTTTTTGTGGAGCCTGAGACAAGAGATGTAAAAAGAGTAGAAGCCTCGACGTGATTTTTCACACATTTTTGTGATTTATGTCAGATTTTTTTCTGTTTTGCTCCAATTTGTTGGCCATTTGTATCCTCTATCAATTCAATTAACCCGAGCCCCGAGCCCACCACCTGCAACTACGGGACAAGCCGCTGCTCTGGGACCGGCAGTGACAAAGGTGCGCCGAGACCGCCTCCTTCGAGACAGAACTCGCCAAGCTGTCAACTGTGATTCTAACACACACAGAGAAGCTTTCTGTGCCTGCAGCGAGCTCACGCCGGCTTCCCTATCCCCTCCCCCTGGGGGCGGACAGCCAATCACCACCCCTGAACGGGACTCCCGGCCAGAGCCGGGCTGGCACAGTCGGGGATCCAAAACAGGCTGCAGGAACAAATGCCTTTACTGGTTGCACCACCCAGGGGTCCCTTTTCCCACATTTTTGAGCTCTCTCTCTCTCTCTCTCTCTCTCTATCTGGTCATCCCCTTGTGCTGTTTCATCAGTGTTTTTAATTTCTTCTTGCCTAATTTATTTATTTATTTAATTTTGTATTTTTGTTTGAAGGAGCAAAAAATATTCCTGAAAGACTGTAATGAGGCAGGAAGGCTTTGCTTCTTGTTGGTGGCTGAAATAGCAAGGAAGACATGTCTCCATAAGTGGGGCCCCTGCATCATGGTGGGCAGGGTTCCTGGGGGACCCAAGGGCTGAGTGAGCCGATCACCATGATCACCAGCTGATCACCAGCTGATCACCAGCCAAGCTTGAGGGGATTGAAGTTAGGGCTGGAGTGTGCAGACGGCGGTCGGAGGGAGATAAACTATGGAGGTCCCTGTGTACCACACACCCCCAAGCCCCAACCCCCCCCCCCCTTCTGGGAGACGGCGTGCAAACAGCAATGTGTAGCCTACCTGTCAGAGGTAGGCCACCTGTGGGCTGGAAGCTACAGGCCAATCAGAGAGCAGCACTGCTGAGCAGGGAAGGGAGCTGGGCGGGAGACTCTTAAAGACTTGTGCACATCACATGATGCGTTAATGAAACAATACCCTTCCTTTCTGTCTCTCTCTCTCTCATCTCTGCCACCTCTCTCACCTGTTTTTAGCGTCATCAGAGTATCGATGGTGCTCTGATTTCCTGGGGGACGATACAACAAAAGAATATAAAATAAGCATAATTGCTGGTTTTTATGGACTTAATGAGATAGTAGATTCGTTATTTTATGAGTGGACTTCTGAGTGGTGTAAACTGTATTATCCTAAGAGTTTATTTTAACTGCCTTTATCCATTTTTTATATATTCTATTTTTTTATTACTGCTCATTTTTCCTCTGTGTTATTGTTGCTTTGTTATTTTATTTGGAAAGTGCTCTGAACACAATGAATGAAACGCACTCTATAAATCAAGTTAATAAAGTAAATTAGCAACTCCCCTAATATTCAGGCTGAAGAACTGCTAAGCTGGCGTATCAAACGACGTCCCTATTCTGCATCCTTCACAGTTCTCTTTGTCTGCCTCAGGATTTGTGTTCAGGGTTTAGTATTTTTTTTATGCAGAGAGTTGGAACAGCTTGCCAGGTTGTGTATTTTGAGACAGAGACCTGTGGAGTGCCCATATCCAGGCTCGACGCAGGGCTGGATACTCTCTAGATCGGGGTTACTCAAATCACGGTCCTCGTGGGCCAAGCATTGCTGTATTTCATTGGCCAGATTCATGGGCCAGATTTGAGTAGCCCTGCTCTAGACTGTAGGTAGATGACCTAGATGGACTGTCCTAGGCCTGTCCTTGTCATTGTATGTTCTTGTGTTCTTATTTCATCCAGTAGAGGGCATTGTAATGAGGAGGTTGCCAGTTTTATTTCCAGGTAGGCTGCTATACCCTTAAGAAGGATGCCTAATCAGAATCAGCAAAGGGGGCCTCCTGCGTGGTCTAGTGGTTTCAATGTCCGATGCTGGCCACGCGACCGGGGTTCGATTCCCCGTAGCGCCAGAGTCAGCTCTGGCCGGGAGTGCCATTGGGGCGGCAATTGGCTGTCCGCCCCAGGGAGGGGGGAGGGAAGCCGACACACGCAGTTCGCTGCGCACAGGAGTGGTTCTGGGGTACCGGAATTGTTGACGGCAGTTGACGGCATGACAAGTGCTGTCTCAGAGGAGGCAGCGCTTCGCCCTTGTCACTGCCAGTCACAGGACTACGGCAGCAAACTATGAGGGAAGGGGATTGAACTAAGCACACGGGTAATTGGCTACCAAATTGGGGGAAAACAGGGTAAAATCGGAAAAATAAAAGCAAATAAACAATTGTATAAATGGATCATTTGTCAAATTAGTCAAAATGATGTCAAAGCAGCTCTGTCATCCTGCATAAGGGCACCTGCCAAGCAAGTAAATAATGAGAATAGTCAGATAATACCCAGATTGTCTCTGCTATGTGTTCCGCATTGGCTTTCATGAGGCCCTGGCTGCTGTGCTGCTCTCCCTGTTTTAAACATTCCTGTGTGTGAGACCCCTGATAATCCTCCACATACATACACACACAAGAATACACACACACACATACACCAGTCCCTTGCCCTGCAGTCTCCTCTCCCTCTTGAGTTCGGCTACAAGACACAAAGAGAGCATACCTGGTACAGGGAAACTGCACTGTCTCACAGAGAGGCCAGACCTAGTCCAGAGCACCCTGCACCGTGGCCCGGAGGGAGGGTGAGGGTGAGCGGGCAGCAGAGTCAGCCACGCCAGGGCGGTGCGAGAGCGCCCCTCACAGGCCCAGCCTGACCGGCGTGCTCAGTGTCGCACAGACCAAGCGCACACACCGCAGAGGGGAACGCCCTCCACCAAAGGACCTTCAAAGTCACTGCGCAGTCCTTCACTGGCCGTGCACGTCTGACTGACTCATGTCTTTCCTCTCCCTCCCCTCTCTTTCTCTCTCTCTCTCTCCCTTTCTCTTTGCCTCTATGGCTTCTTTGTTTCTTCCCCCCCTCTCTTTTTTTCATTTTCTATCTCCTCTCTCTCATCTCTCTCTCCCTTCTCTCTCCCTCTTTCCCCCACCTCTCTCTCCCCCCACTCTTTCTCTGCCCCTCTCCCTCCCTCTTTCCCCCCACCTTTCTCTTGCTCTCTCTCTCTCTCTCTCTCTCTCTCTCTCTGCAGGTATGGTGATATGGTACCAAAGACGATTGCGGGGAAGGTCTTCGGCTCCATCTGCTCACTGAGCGGGGTGTTGGTAATCGCCCTGCCCGTTCCGGTCATTGTCTCCAACTTTAGCCGAATCTATCACCAGAACCAGAGAGCGGACAAACGCCGGGCGCAGAAGATGCAGGTGAACGCCTTCTTCTGTTTGATGAGCACATGGCCACATCTGGTGACATCTGGCAGCCCCCCACCCCCTGAAAAAATACCAATTGAGGTGGACGACAGAGTGGACATGAGAGCTCAGATCTGACCGCCTGAAGGACACTCCAAAGCCGAGAGCGAACGCGTGGCAGCCATTAACGCTAAAGGACCATTAGCTCTCACACATCAGCGCTGCGTTAGCGCCGGTAGCTGCCAGTGGCCATGAAAGGTACCCACACAGCAGTCGATTAGCCCATGAGAGATTGTGAAGGAGTCCAGGGCTGACAGGCCGGTAATAGCGATCCGGGCAGGTAACAGATCTTCAGCGGCCGTTAGCGTGTTCCACTTTGCTAAATCATCTTTTAATTTGGTTTATTTGAAAAACAGAACGAGGCCCCTCCTCCGTCTGAGGGTTAGCCGTTACTGATGTGAGTCACCCCTCCATGCTCTGCTATCCGCTGTTTCGAAAATAATCCCGACACCTTGTCAAAGACCTGGAGAAAAAACTGACCGGGAAGATGTTTTTTGTGATAACGTCGGTAGGCTCTTGACACCACGGGGTTTACGGACAAAGAGGAAGTTTCTGAATCCAAGCTGAATCTCACTATCTGAATCCCAGCCCTATTTCGTATCTTTTCCCCCAATTTGTTAAACAGCACATTGGAGATGCTGAGCGAGAAGCGCATTGTCAGTCTGCTAATGACACTGTCGTATCACCGGAATCCCTGAGTCAAATGAAGAGTGGCGGCGGTGGGGGGGTGGGGGGAGCATGCTCTCAAACGCTAGCCCATTTTATCTCTCTGAAGTGTTTGTTATTGCTTAATTAACTTTTCTGTAATTGTCTGTAAAACCACCGTGGGCCCATCGCCTCCCCTCACATTTCAGCTAGAGATAGCAGCTAATGATGAGTCAATTTGACAGTAAATTAGGTTGATTTAAAAAAAAAACACACACACAGAGATACACGCAATGTATGGTTTTTTATCCAACGCGCCGGACAGCTGTGACGCATGATTTTCACCGGGCAGAAGAACAAAGTAGCGCTGCGGACAGGAGAGGAATCTCATTAGTCAGAAATGCAAGTGTTACGTACGAGCAGATTTATCTTTTACCTGCGTCGCACGTCCTTGAGAAGGTTTCCCTGTTTTCTCCGGCGCTCTTTCATCTCATTATATGAACATAAACAAAGGGAAATGTATACTTTGATTAATATTTTATGTTGAGCTTTTCATTTGTTTTGTTTTATACATTTATTTCTGTTTGCATTTGTAAAAGAGAGAGAGGTGGCGTTGTGGTGTTGGGGGGGCGAAACTGAATTTAAATGAGCAGGAATGTTAACGTGCACTAGCCGGGGGCTGTGTACGGTCCTGCCTGTTAGCGGCACGGTGTTTGGCATTTGTGTATTCACCACTATATGAATGTTAATTTGTTCCGTTTTCCGCTTGGCCTTCCCTCTGGTCTCGCTCTGCTGGGATTCATTACTTAACGCGCACCTCTCATCTAAACGGTGTTCATGGGTATTCTTTTCTCCTGCTCATGCCATTAGCTGCCCCCCCTCCCGGAAATACCTACAGACTCCATACGTTTGGGAGTGGCACAGGGAATGGGAAGGGATAGCGCCGTTCTATAGGTAACTGCCAAAGTAAGAGAAACGCTTGAGCAATTGAAGTGTTCTGGTGGCTGTGGGGTGTATGTGGGGTGCATTTTCCTGGCATGGGTTAGGTCCACTCAACCCCTTAGAGGTCAAGGTAATAACGCCAAAGCGCCAATATGTGCACAACCATGCTGAGTGATCACCTTCTTCCTATGGCAAATCATTTCTATCCTGATGGGAGTGGTCTCTTCCAGGATGACAATAGCCCCATCTACAGGGCACATAATGGTTTGATGAGCATGACACTGATGTAAACCATATGCTATGGCCATCTCAGTCCCCAGATCTCAACCCAGTTGAACCCTTTTTGCAGTGGGACCTGAGACAGCGATTTCCACCACCACCATAAAACACCAAGTTAATGGTGTTGCATCCCTCCAATAGAGATCCAGACACTTGTAGAATCGATTCTAAGGCACATTGAAGCTGTTCTGGCAGCTTGTGGTGGTCTATTAAGACACTTTATGACACTTTATGTTTGTGTTCCTTAATTTTGGCAGTTGCCTGTATGTGCTGATGCACAATGACACTTACTAGAAGACTGGGCAAAGTTCCAACACACTCTCCAGTAAATCCAGAAATCCAGTTTCTTTCCTTCTTGTTCACGCAGAAGTTTGAGAAGGGGAGGTGAGTGAGAGTTCAGTAAAATGGCTGCGGTCGAAAAATTGCGATCGAAAATTGTAATTGGGCTGATATTAATGGGGGTGTGTGCAGATAAGAGATACGCAAAACAAATTATCTAAACAGGTAAGTATCCATTATTAAATCAAAATATAAACACCAAAACTATGATAAATTGTAATAAGCTTGATGCCTACAATACTAAACATCAGAAATAAATGATATAAAATAAATAAGTGCAGGACTGCACTGGTGCTGGGAGCCTTTAAACGCATTATAGCCTCTGATACAATATATCCTCCGACGCATTATAGCCTCCAACGCATTTTATCATCCGACGCATTATATCCGAATTATGCTCAACTGATGGGGTTTGATTTGGCACAACAATCTTCCCCCGCGAGCATCGTCTGGACCTGTAAGATGGCGAGGCTTTGATTCCGATGATTACGTCAGTCACTCTGAGCCTTAGCTAACAGCAGCTGGACCCTGCAGCCATGAAACCATGCATGAAGCCTAGCCCTGTGGAGTTAGGGGGGGGGGGGGGTCAAACACGGATTCCAGTCACAGAGCGGGTGGAAGGGGGAGAGAGAGAGAGTGAGAGTGAGTTAGTGAGAGCCAGGTTTGATGTTCACCTTAATGGTGCTGTCTGTCCACAAATAGCTTCCCCTGACAAGACCTTGCCAGGAAAATGAGGAAAGTTTGTTAGCGGCTCCTGCCCACTGCAGTGACCTTGTTCACTCGCACCTGCCTGCCAGCGCTTAAAGGAGGGAGTCCCTGTGTGGTGCTTGCCACCCAGCAAAATTAAACTGCTTCAGAAGGAACCCAGGGCTCTTCTTTTTTTTTTGGTTATTAACCAAGAATACCCAGAATGCCTCAGTCAAGGTGAAATGAACGCTGTGGGCTTTATGTAAGGGACAGGCTAAAATTGTACCTTTTGGGGCCATGCTGGTCATCTCATCCTGTTAAGGCACTGTTCTAGTGTGTGGATTAGCCCCAATGTCTGCATCCTGTTAAGGCATTGTTCTAGTGTGTGGATGAGACCCATTGTCTGGATTCAGTCAGTGGGATGTATGTGTCTCATCACCCACCAGCACCCCCATCTGGTCAACTGGTCACCTACAGTCTGCCTGCGCAAGCTGCACATGAAGCGTCCTCCTCCGACTCAGTCAATCAATCAATCCATCAATCTTTATTTTTGTATAGCGCCATTTACAAGCAGGTTGTCACACAGCGCTTCACAATTGACATTTTTCAGAAGGAATCAAAAAACCAGAAATTAGAGCCAATGTCAGAAATTGGAAAATTATTCCCTGACCCCTTAAAAGGCGATCAAGATGAACTCCTGGAAAATGGTGGGATACAGAGAAAAAAAAATTGTCCTTGAGGCTCTTGAGGCTTAAGAGACCACCGGAAGAGCGTCTGTGCCAGCTTGACCGCTGGACTGCAGTGCAAAAAGAAGCAGCGGCTGGCATCCCGTTTTTTTGGGGAGGAGAGCGTCTGCTTCTCTCTCCTAAATTGACAGAGGACCCCCTGCAGTGATGAGCATGAGCACACAAGCTGGGAATTCCAAATTGAGAGGAGCCGGGTAAAATAAAAATAAAAATTAACGACATTTGACTTTTGATTGTCTTTCATAATTAAAAAGTACTGTGTACCAATTAAATTAAGCATCATCCCCCCCACCAGAGGGGAATTAGTTTTTACTTAATTGCATCAAATTTGTCAGAATTACCTTTGTGTACTTTTTGAACGGCAATAGCAGTGAGCGGTGGAAACACACCGACAAGCGTCGGTCTTGTTCCGAGTCCAGCCACACTATTTAATCTGCCATGTCTGAGCACTTCCTGTGTGCCACCCGTCTCAATTCACCGCCAGGCTGAGGCTCAAAATCTTACCCCATTTCGTTTGTTCATTTTACCTAAATTTGACACACATCGCCGAGTCCAATCAGAGGCGTCCTCTTCAACTTTGAAACAATGTATATTCAAACTGCTTATCCGACCAAATTTCCATGCGTCCTCAATTTGTTCCGCAAGTGTTGTAGACTGCAATAACATCATTTATTTATTTATTTAACTTTTTTTTTAAAATGTATTACATATTTGCCTGTGTAGTCACTGTTCTTGTTTATTTTGAACATTGGTGTATTTTTAGAACAGGGACATGGTGGGGGGGGTAATGCAGTTAGGATATAATATCACACGTGCAAATGAGTCCCCAGGTCTTCATCCTGCGGAAAGTGCTTGAATGAATTTATCGAGTCATTATTTCTGTCTTCCACCAGCAAAATTATATAGGCCCTTAACCACTGCACTACATGGCCATCCGTGTAAACAAAGGAAAACCTTTATAGTGAGACGCCCAGGGAGAGGCAGGGGGGGGGGGTTCTATCTGCTGGTTCGCTTTTTTTTTACACCACTTATAAATAACTATTAGAAAAACCCTTTGAATTGAATCGCATTATAGCGAAAGAAGGCTATCCCGACATTCAGAGCCATTGTTGAAACTGGTGTGCAAAAAATGGCTGTAATATTTTTGAGAAGCCAAACTACGAGTGTGCGAACCCTGATCATCTTGAACAGTTGTCAAAAGGACTGGATAGAGACTTTTAAGGATTTTTTTATTGGAAAGACTGTAATCCCTTCTCCCTGCTCTTAGTCTCAGTTTACTGTAGATCCAACGACGTGGCTTCAGACAGCTGCCGCAGGCTATGAGGAAGTTTGGTAGAAATGTGCCCAGTTAAATTCTCCGATCCGAATCGTCTGTGTGCCGATCACCGTCACTGAGCTCCTTACCTCTCTGGCACCCAGGCCAGGTGATCACACGCCGTGAAGCGCCGCGCTGCACAATTCATTTATTTTATGAATCCAGCTCTGCTGGAGACTCTGTGGAATATTGACATGCTGTGGGGGGGGGGGGGGTGTGGGGGGGGGGGGGGAACAGGCAGTGTGAAAAAAAAGCGAAAGTGGCGACAATCTCCTCCATTTCCAGAGGCAAGATTCAATCTGTCTTAGCATGGCATGTGCCTCGCCTGAAAAAGAATGACAAGTACTACGGTAGCACCGCATTGTTCGCTACTTGCACATGCAAAAAATTAAAAGGTCTTTTTCATTCTAATTTAGGTTTCGTGGAAATGCTGGTGAAGTCACATTGGTTGTTGTCATGACAACATTCTATCCAGCCCAAACCTGCCAATGGTGAGAGGTGATAGTGGAGTGGGGGGGAGTTTTGTGAGAGCCAACTGTTTTTGAGAGATTTTATAACACAATATCAACATTTATATAGCTATTAACTCGATTTTTCTGGGGGAAAAATTATAATTTGTGAACCGTTCGATTGTGGTTAGTGCCAATGCATTATTGTTAAAGAATATCATTTTCTGCCTTTTTTGAGCATAAAATATACCTAATTATATCGTTTATTTTATACGATCTCTGTCAGGAGTGTGAAAAAAGTCTACTGTGTATACATATATATGTCATACTTCAGTTCATATTTGTGGGCATGTGGGAGTTGAGGCTTAAATTCTGGATATTCCCGGAACTTCCTGGAGACTGTCCATACCCAAGCGTTGCTTAGCAGCTGTGTGTCTCCATTCAACCAGCCTTTCATAGCGCACAACACACGCAGCTGGCGAACATGGATACCTCTTAGCCACATGGAAGCCTGTGGTGGAGCAGCATTCGGATAACAATGGTCACCAGTTCAGGCCTCGGCGGGGAACGTACAGTGCATTTTCACAGTCCTTCATTTTGGAACTGCATCACATATCTCCAAGGAGAAGCACAGTTCTGGGCAGGCCCGTATGTTGTACTGCAAAGGCCTGCATGTAGTTATTTGGGAGCTTTTTTTACCCTTTTTGTTATCACTTCTGGTTGGGTTGCTGCCACATGGAATGGCACAATTAGCGGGCTGCTGCATGATTGTTACTGCCATTTTAACATGGTAATTACCAGCTGCTTTTCATCTGATTACCCAGAAAATGTGTATGAAATTGTTCAGTGAAATTATGTGTGTGTGTGGGGGGGGGGTCATCTAAAGATGTTTCTTTGAAGTCATGTGTTAATGCTTTCTACATAAAGATATTGCAATATAGCACTAGGATGTATTGGTTTTAATGTAATGTAATGAGGAAAATATTGGAGAGGTTAGCGTTCACTAGCACGTAAATATCATCAAGGCAGTAGGTGTGAATGTTTATGTTTATTAATCTATCCACACAGAAATGTTGTGCGTTCGTCTGAACCGTACAGAGCAAGCTCAAACACGGACCATTCCTTATCGATCAATCAATCTATATTTTTTGTGTAGTACAAACAAGTTGTCACAAAGCACTTCACAATGGTTAAACAGAAGCAAAGTTGAGAACAGCAGGACTGTGAGCTAGGGTATATATTTGGATTATAGGGGACAGCTGCATGAATGAGAGACTGAAAAGGTCATGTCTGAGTCTTGATTTAAAGACCAGAACTGTTTTTGCTTCGCGCACGATCTGAGGCTACAGTTATAGTTTCTTGTACAGCAGAATAATCATTACCCCCCCTCCCCCTCAAGAGTCCCCTCCACCTGGTTAACTGACACAAATACACCTGAAATTGACACACCCCCCATCCCATCCTGTCCCGTCTGCGTGATGAGGGAACAGACAATGTGGACGCGTCCCAAATTAGACCGTGCGCTAGCCCTCGCCCCTCCACATCTGTCTTCATTCTTCGTTCCGGGGCCCCCGTCACAAATAAGCGTCCATCTGGGGCTCAGCATAATGAAACCCCTGTACCCTTCGCTGTCCTTGCACCAAAAAAACAAAGGATCCCAGTGACTCTGAAGCCTGCTGACGGGAAAAACAATCCCACCTCCTCGTCAAAGCAGCAATAAGCCGCCAAGTCCGCGTGACCCTGACTCTGACTCACTGTAGCGCCAGATCCTCATCCTCTCAAAGCTTGCTCTCTCAACCTCTCTCTTTCTTTCAATCCTTGTCTCTCTCAGTCTCTCTTCTCTTGTATCTCTCTCTCTCTTTCTCTCTCTCTCTCTCTTTCCTTGTTTCTCTTTCTCAATTCAGTGTCTCTCTCTCTTTTCTCTCTCTCTCATCAATGCCTCTCTCGCTCTCTTTCTCTCTCCCTCTCCCTCTCTCTCTGTCTCTCTCCATCTCTCTCACTCATTAATGCCTCTCTCGCTCTTTCTCTTGCTCTTTCTCTCTCACTCTCTCTCTCTCTCTATCTCTCTCCCTCCCTCATCAAGCTTGCTTGTTTTGTGGCTTTTAGGGGGAAGTTTCGGCAGAGCCCAAATCACAGTTCCAAGTTAAGTGTGTTTGCCAAGGGCGGAGGGAGGATGTGGTGTGAAAGGAGGTCAGGCCAGAGTAGCGGGAGGCAGAGTTAGGCCTTTGAGACCCGCGGCTGTCATGGAGGAGTGAAGGGCGAGAAGCAAGAGACAAAGGGAGGAGAAGGTCGCTGAGTTCAGGAGTAGAACCGGGAGCGAGCGGTCGGGCCACTAATCAGTCAAGCAGGTGTGTCCGCTCACCTCTCCTTTGTGTGTTTCGGTGCCGGACTCCTGCACTTCAATCAGGGGACTAGAATGAGCACAGGTGAGCAGATCTCTAGGGTCATGGGTCACATGACCCATCTGTGAGTGAAAATATTCACTACCCACAGTTGAGCACAGATGGAACCACTAGAGCGTAATCATGGCACTGTGGTTTCCTAACGGTGAAAAGAAACACAGCATTTGGTTATATGTCTGAGTCATGCACACACCACAAATGAAAAATCCCATCAGTACTTTTAAATGTGTAGTCTTTCTTATGGGTATAGCGAACAGCTTCCCTGAGAAGCACATTGCACTGTATAGCAGGTGTCTGCTGGTTTATGGTGCTTCAGCATCTAGGTGCTTATTGATTTAAGTCATTGGTTGGATGAAGAGTCCACTGGCTAAATTAGCTGCTGATTGAAAGCAAACCACAAAAGCCTGCAGACACTGCGGCCCTCCAGGACTGGAGCTAAACCTGCAGACACTGCGGCCCTCCAGGACCGGAGTTAAACCTGCAGACACTGCGGCCCTCCAGGACTGGAGTTAAACCTGCAGACACTGTGGCCCTCCAGGACTGGAGTTAAACCTGCAGACACTGTGGCCCTCCAGGACCGGAGTTAAACCTGCAGACACTGCGGCCCTCCAGGACCGGAGTTAAACCTGCAGACACTGCGGCCCTCCAGGACTGGAGTTAAACCTGCAGACACTGCGGCCCTCCAGGACTGGAGTCAAACCTACTGTTTCTCTGCTGTTTGTGATTGCTGGGTTGCTTTGAATTAATTCCATATACATCTCTCCAGTCAGCCATGTCCTATTACCTTTCTAAACGACCCTCCCCTTGCTTTGATTATCATGTCCGGTCCAGTCTGACAGAGACCCTACAGCAGCAGTGCCAAATGATAGCTTTTGGGTTTTTCCGTGGCGCCAAATGACCCATTTTAGGCATTGGCGGACAGATGTTCAAACGGAACACTTTGGTCTCGCCGGTCACTCCCACTGACACACCGCTGAAAACCCCCAGCCCTATATCTGCCTCCCATCTCAGTTCAACTCACACCCGGATCAGACACACACGCCCACCCCGTGCAGTGTCACAGTCCACGCCAGCCAAGGTCACCTTGGAGAGGGAAGCAGGGGTATGGAAATCCAAAGGCCCTTCATCTGAGTCTTTTTTCCCCACCCCTGACTGTTAACAGGAGCGAGAGATCTCGGCATGAATCTCCAGGCTTTGACCCTTCAGGTTGCCTTTTTTACCCAGGAAATATTCATCACACGTGGGTCTTTATCAGCAGGAGGCCCCGCCTTCCTTTTGTGCTTGAATTGCATTGCTCTCTCACGTCGCAGTCTGATAACAGGGCCTTTAACCCTTTGAGGAATGAGTTGTTTTTGTTCACTCTCGCTCACTGTGAATGAGTTCTAGCTCTAATTCACAGTGTTCTGTTGTGGAATTGACAGCTCTTTGGGGAGGTCATTAGCAGCCCTTTATGATGTCATCAACTGGAATCAACGAGAAGGCGACGGCGCGCTCCGGAATAAACATCACGGTGTGACAGCGAGGCGGCTCCTTGTGTGCGTCGCGCTCTGCGCGGGCTGACTGAGCCGCTGAGAGGCTGAATAAACGGGCCGCGCCATCGCCGCTGTTTGTGCTTTGTGTTTGCTCCCGAGTCGCTGTATCTGTGGCAAAACACAAACCATCACACTTGTGCTGAATTGATTCCATTACATGATTACTATCTCCTGTGAAAAGAGCAGCGCTGGCACTTCTTCTTGCGCCTGTGGGGCTTTCACACTTGTGCGCCTGTGCGTGTGTGTGCGTGCGTGCGTGTGTGTGTGTGTGTGTGAGAGAGAGAGAGAGAGAGACTGCCGCTCCCATGAAGATAGGCGCAGCACCATTCCCATAAGGCATTAATGAATTTCATGTCACTTTCGATATCTTTTTCCCCAGCTTTGCTGTTTTTTTCCAGCCGTAGCTCAGAAGCATGGTTTTCGGCCTCAGTGTGTTCACTCTCAGCACTCAATATCGTAGAGGAGGAAAAACCACCATGCTGGGATCCCGGGGTCCCTAGAAATCCATTTAATAATCCGGGCGAACGCACGTGATCCTGCAGGATATGTTTTTCACTCCTCTCCTCCATTAGCGCTCTTCGGTTCGGTGACCTTTCGAACCATCGGCTCCAGCTCAAAATCCCACCGCTGCCACCGACAACCTCGAGATCTCAGGTTATTGACCCGGGTTCAGCTCCTGTGGAGAAAATTGAGCTACCAAGAGAATCCTGTCTGGGGTGCTAAGGGACCTCACAGACTTGTTTAGGCAAAGTGATAGAAAAGAATCGACGGTCTGTGGTTTGTTGGGAGATGGCTAGATGGAAAACCATGGATGCCATGTATTCAATGCATTCCTCGTTAAGAGAGAGATGGAGAGAGAGAGAGAGAGAGATAGAGAGAGAGAGAGAGGGTGAGGAGGAATCAGCCTCTGAATCCTTATATCTCTTAGAATCTTCTGTTTGTTGTTTTCACAGGTGACAATCCCATCTGGACCCTCACAAGATAAACCTCAAATCCAGCGAGAGAGTGTGTGCATGTGTGTGTGTGTGTGTGTGTGTGTGTATATGTGTGTGCATGCTGCTGTGTATACATTGTGTGTGTGTGGGGGTATGTGTGCATGCTTCTGTATATGCATTTGTGTGTGTGTGTGTGTGTGTGTGTGTGTGTGTGTGTGTGTGTGAATATGTGTAATGTGTATGTGCATGCTTGTGTGTACATTTGTGTGTGTGTGTGTGTGTGTGTGTGTGAGAGAGAGAGTGAATATGCACATGTGCGTGTAATGTGTGTGTGCATGCTTGAGTGTGTACATTTGTGTGTGTGTGTGTGTGTGTGTGTGTGTGTGTGTGTTGTGTGTGTGTGTGTGTATGCTTTAAAATATGCAATTAAGATTTTGCTGGGAAAAATGGGGAATAAAAAGTCATGAAAAAAAGTCATTTGATTCAAACATGAACTCCAAAGCACTCTCATTTGACTGCTATAACTACACGTCCCATCATGCACTATCATGAATGCACCATAATCTGATTTGAACATCAATAACTGAAAAGTGCCAAACTCTGGGCTGTGTAGGTATGGTGTACGCCCCGCCAACCCATAAATTGGGAGATGGCGTACCTGCCATCCCAACGTGCAAGCGATTCGCAATCCTCTGAACTGAATGTCTGTTGGGGAGACTTGCAGGAAACAAAAATCCAGGCTTTCAAAACTACTCCCCAAGTTCTCTGCTGTTCATTTTCCCCGATGGGGTCATGTGGGCGTGGGCAGTGTGTTAAGTACCACGTAAGTAGACTTAAAAAACAAATAAATAAATAAAACTTCAGGCATCCTTCGGGGCTTTATCAATATTTAATCAACGAGATGGTTTGGCTAAAGTTTTCCCTTAAAAGGTTTTTCAGGAGGGTTAGAGGAGTTAGCAAGTTTAATGTTTGTTGTCATATTTCATTCCAGTTTGCTCCCAGAGACTCGATTTCCATATGCAGATCAAGGCTCTTTGCCTCCATTCTGGAGGATCTGAAAAGTGTGACACTCTCTCTCTCTCTCTCTCTCTCTCTCTCTCTCACACACACACACACACACACACCTGTCATTTCACTCCAGTCTGACAGGAAAATGGCACATGAGAAGAAAATGACTGAAATTACCAGAAGGAGCATCAATTTTGTTGTGTGAAGGAAACGTTGGGGGACAGCCAGCTTGTCGAGGCAGAGACACTGGCTTTTTACAGAATGGAGCAATGCACTCAAGACTCAACAAGCCCGCCACATCACGCTGATGAAAGGCCTTTCAAACTACCTTACCGAAAAACACCCACTCTGTTTCCCCTCAGAAACGTCCCTTCACTTGTGGTTCAGGGAGGTCACTGGAGATTTAGACCATTGCCAAACTTCATGCAATTGATTTGGATCTGTCATTTTATTTAGTGTGTGTGTAGCTCACTCAGATAACACATTCAGGTAAAACAAATGCATTCATGTTACCCCCTTTGGCTCGTATCACGTGACTTGTCGGCTCACGCGGTCAGCACTTTGATCTATAATAATAAAGAGTCAAATAATTATTTTAAATACTTTAGACACCTTTACCTTTAGACACCTATAAAAAAAGTCCTGCAGATTACTGACAATAAAAAAATACAACAAAAAAAACATCAAATATGTGTTTGACTCGGGTCTGATTGAAAATAAAGCTGTTGTGCAGACAGCCCAACCTGGTGAATTGGATTTCCGGGAGACATGGGGGTGCATTTCAGGCAGACGTCCAGGAATCAACATTTTGGTGGAGCGGAGAAACTGGAGTGGCAAGCCGGAGAATCTTTCAGGAGATTTCGATAAAGCAGATTAAAACAGAGATTGTACATGATTTTCAGGAGTGCGAGAGCCAAGGCTTAAAACCAGGAGCCCCTCCGGGCTCACTTCTGGGAGACTTGCACTGTCCGCTGTCAAGAGCTCAGGACTTACAGAGTCCAAAATCCTTTGAAGGAAGCGCGTGTCTCAATCGAGGACGGGGATATTGATTCGGGGATGAAAACACCTTCAAAAGGAGGAGAAGTCGGCGTGAGGCAGCAAAGGCTAATCTGTAATTGCTCTGCCTGGGAGAGGGGGAGGGCGAGAGGCCTGGGGAACACTGGGTCTGTGTAATTACTCGTTTGAAAGAACAGTACGCGATTAAAGAAAGGGGATAAATACAATTTATAATTGTGCTGTCCAGTCGACCTCTTTCATGTCTTTTAGCAGGACACAGCTATATTATTTTTAGTACAGTGCAATGCTTAGTACAGTGTGTGTTTTGACTAGACTTTGGTTCTATTCTTCTAGAATCAAAGCAGCGTCTGTCATAGACAAGCCATTGCATTTCAATTTGACCTTGTCCAATTTAGCTGCTCAGGTTTAGCGTAAATTTCCTTTTCTTTTTTCTTTAGCTACACCCTTTCTGACTTTCTCTCTTTTGGCCCTGACAGAAAGCAAGACTCGCCAGGATACGAATATCCAAAACCACCACCTCAAATGCCTTCCTGCACAGCAAGCGTAATGGCCTTCTGAACGAAGCTCTGGAGCTCACGGTAAGAACCCCCTCCCTGCAGTGTCTGCATCCCCTGACCCCCTCCCTGCATTGTCTGTACCCCCTGAACCGCCCCACCCCCTCACAACGTCAAACAACAGCACAGACATTAACAACAGCACAGACATTAACAACAACACAGACATTAACAACAGGACAGACATTAACAACAACACAGACATTAATAACAGCACAGACATTAACAACAGACATTAACAACAGCACAGACATTAACAACAGCACAGACATTAACAACAGCACAAACATCAACAACAGCACAGACATTAACAACAACACAGACAGACCAATGAGACCATTCAGACAACACTGCAGTGTACAAAATGGATGATGTGGAACAAATAATGCGGCGTTACCGAACCAGTGCATTCTGGGAAAATTGCCTCTCTCTTACCGCTTTGCCACAACCGTCAGCTCCAATAAAGGACACACAAGATCAGTTTTAATTACTTCACGGGTGTGGGGGGGGGGAATACTGCACTTCATACATCACCTCCATCCCAAACCTGTCAGCGATGAAGTGAGCTACAGCGTGCTACAGTGATCCCACCTCTTGTCCCTGTGGGAATTTTCCTGAAGGGCTGAAAGGATTTTTGTCCACGCACTTAAATCCAACTCAGAAAGTGGAGAAAATTGAATTGAAAATGGGGGGTTAAAAAAACAAGCTGCATTCATATAAGTAAGCAGATTTTGAGATGTTGTTGTTGTTTGTGCTGGGCACTGGGCTGCTTTTAAAAAGCCTCCAGCTGTTGCATCTTTAAAATAAGGAGCGCTTCTTGTTTTGCCTTCACTGCCTGCGCTCCTCTGGGTGTAAACACAAGCGCGTTGGCATACCAAATAAATAGACAGACCCACAGCCTCTTTTTCAGTGAAAACACTTTATAGTAGATCATAGAATTCATGTTCTGTTGATCATAAAATGTTCCGACGAAGTAAAAGATGACACTAACGCTAAGACAAAATAAACTCAGGCATTTTCCTCGGGAAGGTGCACAAAGCTGGTCGTGGAGTTTGTTTGGTGGTGGAGCATCGTCTCTAGGATCACCTTGTCTTAGTTGCACATTTTAACACTTAAAGAGGACCACTGTTTATGAATCAACAAAAACTTTTTACACACTTTCCTGTATAGAAGAAAATGTGTGTGGGTGTGTGTATATATATATATATATATCCTAAGTGCATGAGTTTGCTTCTGAAATATACAGTGGAAGTAGATTTGCACACTGGATGTCAGGGTAAAGAAGCCGCAAACCCCTCTGGGCAGAATTTATCTGAGGGGAAAGGAAATAGCCACATTCCTTGCCTCTCACCTCATGAAATGGGTTGGGTAGTGCTCCCACTCAGCAGCGCCGGCATTCTAAATATTTTATTCCCCTCTCTCCCACTCCACCATTAAGGACGAATTACGCATCAAAAGGGAACGGGACCAGACTGAGCTCCCTTTTGTGCTCCTCCAACTTTATCGCAAACTGCGAGGCATTGAAGCCAAGGACCGCAGGCGTTGCGCTGGAGGAGGTGCCCACAGACGTGGGCCTCCGTTGTGCGGCTCTCTGTATCTGTACAAGGCAAAGGCGGCACAGTAGGCCGTGGCACAATACAGTGCCCACAATTAGCAGAAATAAGACCATCTTTTGCTGGATTGCCAGGCTACAGTCCAAGGCCTGTGAGGTGCCTGCTTACCACAGAGGCATGGGGGCGTGCGGGCCTACCCAAATGTACCGAGCGGGCCCTTTCCACAGTAGCGCATCGTGTGTGCACAATAGCTAACATAGCTGGCAGTCCTGGAGTGTGCCTTCCCCTTGCATGCTGTTGGGGTGTGGAGGCTGTTTTCCATTCAAATGAAAATGGTTACGCTGAAGTAGGTGGATTTATATAAGATGTTCAGTTCTACCTCACTGCATCGCCGGGGGGGGGCTCTGGTTTTGTCAGAGATTGCACAGGGACGGTGGTGACGAGGACACACTGGAGCTGCCAGCGTCGGCCCATTTGCACAGGCGCTGCAACTGCTCAGAATCATGGCTACACGTTTGAGCCAGGGATTACAGCTGTTCTGTCCTAGATGTGTCCAAAAACATACCACAAGAAAAAAAACAACAACAAAAAAAACCTTAAAGGCAGTGGAGTCTTGTGGGGGGGGGGGGGGGAGGGGGGGAATGCAATCCAATGCGGTCGCTTCTTGTGAATCTTCTCAGTAGTTGAAGCCTCTGAAAGCCTGCCTTGGTCATTTTCAAGTGTATTTCAAGCCTCTGAAAGCCTGCCTTGGTCATTTTTCTCACCCGTAAGCCCAGAAGAGAAGCATCGCCCACACACACAGCTGACTCATGGGTTATTTCTGAAAGCGCGTCGGGATGAAGGCCTTTGGAAACAGCCCACCGCGATGGAGTCCATAGAACTGGCGAGACCACCCGCACACACGCTGCCTTGTTTCTGTCGTCACTGTGAAGGAGATAGTCTTCAGCCAGACTTTGGGTTTTATATCTCAGTAAGATTGTCACAGGGTTGTTTCCTGCTCTCTGCATGAATATGGAGTATTTGAGCTTGTTTCATGTATTTTTATTTTAATGTATTTTAATAATGCAATAATTTATGTAAAAATTAAAACATAATTTCCTCCCGTCACAAATTTACGTGCATACAATTTCCAAGGTGGCGGTTTTTTAGATGAAAGTGCATAAACCTCCTGTTCAGTCTAGCTGAGAGAATATCTGCCACCGCGCACCACTGTGTCAGTGTCTGAATTTAATCATAGCATAGTGACTGTTTTGTGTGCCAAAATGATGAGAAAACAAGAGCAGCTCTATTCCTGTACAAACAGCAGAACTGTTAAACAAGGTGTCTCACTTTTTGTCTCCTCTCTCTCTCTCTCTCTCTCTCTCTCTCTCTCTCTCCCTCTCTCTCTCAACACTAAACTGAAGCAATCTCCTTACAAGTCGAGCATTTCCAAACAGGTACTGATCCAGCAAAACGCACGCGCACATACATTGAGGCTGTGCATTAGCACTCCCTAGCTGCTGGTCTGTGCGGGTGCGGCACATCGACTCACGGCCTGTGTGGGTTTGTGTGCGTTTGCCCTGTGGCTCTTGCAGGGGTCCATAGAGGAGGAGCAGCAGCGAAGCAAGACCACTTCTCTGGTGGAGAGCCAACACCACCACCTACTGCACTGCCTGGAAAAGACCACGGTAACCCTGTTTGTCATTCTGTAGGGTTAGAGCCGCTAGAGCCGCCGTGTGCTGGGCACACCTGCGTCAAATCGTTGTTTGAAATGCTTTAACCCTTTACACGCCAGTGAAATTCCTGCAGATTTACTGACTTTATTCAAAGCAACCTCTATTTTCACCAGATATTCAGAACAAAATTCTTCTTTCACGTGGCTGTACGTACATTTTGGATTCAGTAACATGTTACATTGAATGTTGTCAGGGACCTGCAGGAGTGTTTTCAGATTTGACCAGCATCTAAAGAGTTAAAGTTTTTTGGACGCGTATTTGAGCCGGGTCTGGTGTTGGGTTCGTAGCACTTGTAGAGCTGGGTGTGTGGAGCACTGTTGGGCACACTGTGACCTGTCTGGACCCGTGCTAAGAAAAAAAAATATTTTGAGGAGAGGCACCATCTAAGACATCCATAGCTGTAATATGAGACTTTTAAAGATTTATAGATCTTATTAAACCATAGGAATATAGTTTGAGTTCAATTACCCACCTGCTATCACACATTGTTTTGATCCTGTTGTTCAGTCATTTGTTTCTAAGCACCACATCCAAACAGTGGCTTTTCGTAGGTCTGTAAAAATCATGATCACTTTAGTGCATCATTATTGAGCCTATACACATATATAGGTGTGTTTAAGAGTGTAGTTCATAATTGTTATTTCCTTCCTCACTGACGTCAGCACAGCCAAGTCTCTGCCCATCATTCAGCCTTAACATTTAATGGAATTAAGTTAAAAATGTGACCTAATTCTTCAAAATAACTCAGTTGATTTTTACTCAGTTAAACCCTTTATTGTCATTTACATTGTCAAACATGATGTTTACTTGCCAACGGATTATTCATTTAATTTGTACGCCTGTAAATTAAGCGAAATAAATGAAAACAGGTTGAGACCAATCGTTGGCTTAAAGGTAAGATTTCAGCCTCCTCTATTCCCAGCTCACCAGCTGCCATTGCTGGATATACTGATAGAATGGTATATTGACAGCAAAGCAAGATGTAATAATATGGCACGCACATTCTGCATGGCTGTGATTACATTCTGCCCTCAACAACTGGTCCAGGATCAGGCCTATTGCTTTTGACTTTTAACCAATGAAGAAAACACAATAAAACAAACCCTGAGCACAGTGTAGGTACACCATCAGAACATTTTTTTTATCCATCACTGTCAGACAACGTCTAATCTCGTTAAAATGCCAAAATGAAAATGCAGATTTAATATAGAGCTTCAAAGTGCCTATCAAAAAAGTGACCTGTTGAGGAACAACACTGTATTGATATATTTTTTTTTTTCTGTCCAGGTTTTAGGTTTTGAAAATCTGCTCACCCTATGCATACAGCACACTGTGACGGTTCCTTTGTTAAGGGAGCCATTATGACTGATTCTTTGCATGGAATAAAGCAGTCACGGTCACTGGGACATGTTGTGTACATTATATATTGAGCGTGCATGTTTGTTGAAGTGAGCAGGACAAATCTGGGAATTGCTCATATCCCCATGTACATAAAAGTGCGACACATGTAATGATGTAACACACAGTCAGATCTACGGATTATACCTTAGTCTCTTTATATAACACACACTTCACATAACGCAATTCGGGGGACTTTCAGGCTTTATCCATAGCTTATACTTTGTAAAATAATAACCTCACAAGTACATTACATTACATTTTAAGCATTTAGCAGACGCTCTTATCCAGAGCGACTTAACAAGATGTGCATTAATACATGGTAAGAACAATCATAGTTTGCGCAAGAGATCAGTGCAGTAATATAGCGATAGACATCGTTGTAGGCAAGTCTCTTTTTATCAAAGAAAGGACATGGCCGTGTGCGCTATAAATGAGCAAAAGCAAGAAATGAGTCAAATTGCGCCATAGAGAGAGCAATCCAGTGGGCCTAGGTGAGAATCCCAGCCCAACTTCGAGAAAGCCTCAAATCGCATCTTCTGTTTGCTGGCAGCTCATGTTGGCATTCATCTTCCATGAATGAGAAATTGCACAATTACAATTTCTGCTCATTTTTTAAAATGCTCATTATACTTATCTCAGCATGGATTAAGAGGCCAAATGTGATGAATGATGAATGAAATGGTATTAGATTAAAAAATCATTGTTCCACTGTGTGTACCCACAATGAACCCAAACAGCCTACTGCCTTACTCGTACAAACCAAACCCCAAGCAGCTTTAGGTATGCTTGTGCTAAGGTTGGTTAGTATATCACTATTGTCACTGTACTGCGAGTCCGACCAGGCTGCTCATAACCTTACAGTACTATGAGCCAGACCAGGCTGCTAATAACCTTACAGTACTATGAGCCAGACCAGGCTGCTCATAACCTTACAGTACTATGAGCCAGACCAGGCTGCTCATAACCTTACAGTACTATGAGCCAGACCAAGCTGCTAATAACCTTATGGTACTGTGAGCCTGACCAGGGTGCTCATAAACTTATGGTACTACGACCAGTATCCAGGCAGCTAATAACCTTACAATACCATGAGCCAGACCAGGCTGCTCATAACCTTACAGTACTAGGAGCCTGACCAGGCTGCTAATAACCTTACAGTACTATGAGCCAGACCAGGCTGCTGATAACCTTATGGTACTGTGAGCCTGACCAGGGTGCTCATAAATGTATGGTACTACGACCAGTATCCAGGCAGCTAATAACCTTACAATACCATGAGTCAGACCAGGCTGCTCATAACCTGACAGTACTAGGAGCCTGACCAGGCTGCTAATAACCTTACGGTACTGTGAGCCTAACCGGGCTGCTCATAACCTTACAGTACTATGAGCCTAAACAGGTGATGAATCATGAGTTCACGTAGGCAGGTGATTCAAACCGGAAAATCCTCTGGCAGTGTATCAGTAAACTCACTGATCAAAGCTGGCTAAAATGTGCAAGAACCAGATTGAAGGACAAACTGTGAGTTCCCTCTAGAGACAGAGCGTCTGGAGTCAAGACCGAGGGTTGTTTAGTACATTAGTTTCAAATACTTAACAACAGACAAATATATAATGAGGAGAACGGGGCCAGTCAGCCCATCTAGGCTCATCATTTACAGTGCACAGTGTGTCTGTGTTTATATCTTCCCAGTTCACGGTGGTGGCACGTACGTGCAGATCCTGAAAGAAGAGTATTTCCCTGTGCAACGAAACTTTGCTTCTTTTCTTTAAGTGCCCGTTACATCATTATCAAGCCCCCTGAAGTCCTTGTTCTGCGACGCTGCACTTTCTGTGCTGGGAAGATGAAGGAAATGCATTAGGCATTAACATTTGATGGCTGCTCCTTCTTTTTGCCCTCATGTGCATGTTCAAGCTGAGCCGTTCTTTATCTGCAGGATGGCTCCCATGGGGTGTAATCCACGTGTGCAAGCCAGTGTGGGTTCATAGTTGGGCTAAGTGCCTGCAAAATGTTGTGCTCAGTTTCCATTCTTATTCAACAGAGCTGGTCCTAGAACGTGAATGAGAATATGAATGAGTGAATTGCTTCAAACTTGTGTAATTTGTTGTAATTTTTTTCTTTTTTTTTTAACAAAAGAAAAGCTGTTTTCTACTGAACTCCCATCCCCACATCCACATTGAATGAGCAGGAGGTGCTGTGAAAAAAAAATTATTTTACAAAACCGCTCGTGTCTCTTCCACCTCTGCCCAGAATCATGAGTTTGTGGACGAGCAGCTGTACGAGCAGAACTACCTGGAGAGCGCTCTCCAGAGCTACCGCTCCCGCAGCCCCTCGCTGTCCAGCCAGAGCGGCCTGACGGGCACCTGCTGCACCCGCCGTGCCAAGAAGACCACCCACCTGCCCAACTCCAACGTGCACGCCGCTCACCTGCACAGCCTGCAGGAGCTCAGCGCCATCCACATCCAGTGTGGAGACCAGCCTCCACTCACCACCAGGTCAGCATGTACATTCTGCCCCAGATCAGCCCTGTACATTACTGCCCCAGATCAGCCCTGTACATACTGCCCCAGATCAGCCCTGTACATACTGCCCCAGATCAGCCCTGTACATTACTGCCCCAGATCAGCCCTGTACATTACTGCCCCAGATCAGCCCTGTACATACTGCCCCATATGAGTCCTGTACATTCTGCCCCAGATCAGCCCTGTACATACTGCCCCAGATCAGCCCTATACATTACTGCCCCAGATCATCCCTGTACATTCTGCCCCAGATCAGCCCTGTACATACTGCCCCAGATGAGCCCTGTACATTACTGCCCCAGATCAGCCCTGTACATTCTGCCCCAGATCAGCCCTGTACATACTGCCCCAAGATCAGCCCTGTACATTACTGCCCCAGATCAGCCCTGTACATTCTGCCCCAGATCAGCCCTGTACATTCTTCCCCAAGATCAGCCCTGTACATACTGCCCCAGATCAGCCCTGTACATACTGCCCCAAGATCAGCCCTGTACATTACTGCCCCAGATCAGCCCTGTACATTCTGCCCCAGATCAGCCCTGTACATTACTGCCCCAGGTCAGCCCTGTACATTCTGCCCCAGGTCAGCCCTGTACATTCTGCCCCAGATCAGCCCTGTACATTCTGCCCCAAGATCAGCCCTGTACATACTGCCCCAGGTCAGCCCTGTACATTACTGCCGCAGGGCCTTTGTCCAAAAAGCTTAAACTGCATTTTGGGGAACCATTTATCATACTACACCAGGTCAGCAAAAGGTAAAGAGCAGAACTGGGTCAAATACGTATTTGAAATACTTTTGCTATTTAGATACCAGTAACATTAGAAAACACGGGGAAAACAAGGTGTTGCCAACTAAACCATACAACCATATGAAATAGGAATACTTCTTATAAAATAGATGTTTTGTTTAAAATTGTCTGTATTCTGCAGGGATTGCGTGGTGTGTAAAGGGTTAAATATTTCAAATAAAGCCTTTGACCCAGGTCTAGTAGATAGTGCCCCAGGACAATGATGCAGTGTCAGTTATCCTAAGCTTTTTATTCACATGGCTTAAACATCCAGAAGCAACTTGTTTTGGGGATCGCCTATCAGCTACTGTCAGGTCAGAACTAGGGTCACATTGGTGTAAACACTGTATGACACCACTAGGGGACAGCACAACCAAAGTGACTGTATCAGTTCTATGCGCCAAAGTCATTTAATTAATCTCTGTTTAACATGATAAACGCTGCTATTCTTAAAATCCAAGAAAACAATTTGTGGAGGCCCTGTGGAGGAGGGGCTATGTTTGTTGTCAAGAGTTCTGCGCTTCGGCTAGTTCTGCCTGCATGAGACATTAAATGCATGACAATGACAAACCATAGGTGTTTTCTGTGCATCAGTTGTGTAATAGACCAATGATTGCTCATAGGTGTGACGAGGAAGGGGTGCTGAGCACATTGGGTGCTGATTTGGTGATGACATTGTGTTGACTGGGCAGGGGGCCGGGGGTGTTGATGATATTGTTGAGGAGGGGGGGAGATTTGCTGATGATATGTGTAATGTTATGATTATATTTAAAAATGTGGGACATGGGACAGAATGCAGGACGTCTGGTCACCCTAGTCTACGGTGGGATACGTTTGGTCTCCAGGTTGTACAACTCCAAGATGAATGAGTCTAAAGTGCTGCTTGTAGTCTTTACATGTGAGAGGTGTTAGGGTGGTACCCTGAAACAGTCCAATTGACAGAGAGGCAGTCCAAGGCTCTGGGTGAAGTCGCAGCCTGAAGACGATGCTTTGTCATCATGGGACGCTGATCGTCATGGTAACAGCGATGCTCCGTTGTCACTGTGACATCAATGTTCTGTCGCCACACGACACTGATCGTCATGGTAACAGGGATGCTCCCGTCACCATGGCGCTCAGCTCCACCCCTTTCCCTCTGCCTTTTGCAGTCGCTCCAGCCTCAACATGAGGCCTGATGAGGGGTCCCGCCTCAACTGCAAGAGCGGCAAGATCACCACGGCGATCATAAGCATCCCCACGCCACCCGCCACCACCCCGGAGGGAGACGGCCACCCACCGCCCGCCGGCCCCAGCGTCCAGACCACGGCCAGCTCGAACGTTGTCAAGGTGTCTGCTCTGTGAAGGCCCAGCGTGCCCTCTGAGAAAAACACCCGAAGCGCAACAGACTGAATTACCGACCAGCAGGGGGAGCTGTGGAGCAAAGTGTTAAGAGTCGGCACCTGGAGGAACAGGCCTCTCTCAGGGGATATGCGCCCAGATGGAGGAGGGCCTTTTTTAAACTGTTTGGGAGAGCGAGAGCAAGAGAGAGAGAGAGAGGGAGAGAGAGAGAGAGAGAGAGAGAGAGAGAGAGAGAGAGAGAGAGAGAGAGAGAGAGAGAGAGAGAGAGAGAGAGAGAGAGAGAGAGAGAGAGAGAGAGAGAGAGAGAGAGAGAGAGAGAGAGAGAGAGAGGGAGAGAGAGAGACGGAGTGGCCGGAAGCACTTTCATTTTTCGCGACACGTGGACCAGTTGCATTCCACAAGCAGCTGATCTGATTGGACAGGGGAAATCATGTGTCACTGTGCACTAAGCACCTTTTATGTTTATTTTGGGCCTGGCAGGTTTAAGGTAACAATGACAAAAAGGAAAAAGAATGAAGCAAAGGAACAAAAAATGGAAGCAAGCAAACAAGGACAATTATTGCCGATGTTTGTTCTTATTTTCTGGTTTAGGTTGTCCTTTGTTTTGTTTTTAGGTTTTGTGTCGGGGTTTTTTTGGTCAACATTATTACCTGGATAGAAAAAAACAAAATGTACATCATTAACCAAAATCTTTTTTTAAGTATTCTTTTATTTTGTTCTAGAGAAATGAAAAAAAAGGATTATAAAAAAAACAAGGTAGGTGTGTCAGTCACAGAGATATTAGTGGGTTTTATTTTTGTGGATGTATGTATGTGGGTGCGAGTGCGTGCGTGAGTGAGGAATATTGTACAGTTGAGCAAATGTGGGACTTTCACAGGCTCTGTGCACTGTAGCTAGCTGTCACCGGAGGTAGGTGTCCGAACAGGTTCCTGTCCAAAATTCTCAGCTTGAAGCCTTTCACAAAGCACAAAACGTGCCCCTCTTTTAAGTTAAGACCGTTTCATTTTTGATAACGGTCCTCTCCCTGCTTTCAGTGGTGCGAAGCAAAATGTCTTTGTTTCCTGGGATAAATAAAAACGTACAAAACGCTTGTGTTTCTCATCGGCTCTTATCCACTCACTTCCTCGCAACGGGGGAAACGAAATCACAACAATCGAATGAAAAGCACAGGGCATCTCCTGAGAATTTCTGACGCCGATGTGTCCCGACTCCTCCCTCTCCACTGGGTTGTTTGTGAATAGTGTTAATAGGATATTTTGTAATATTGGCCATCGTATGGCGAGACCAGTGCAGCTCTTCTTTCAGTGTTGTCTAGTGCTCACCCATCTTCATGTTGACGGAAAGACATGCCTTCAGTAGCCGTTTCATTGTTGTTTCTCCAGCTCTGCAGATTCTTGGGAGTGTGTGTGTGTGTGTGTGTGTGTGTGTGTGTAAATGTGTGTGTATAAATGTGTATGTATGTGTGTGTGTGTGTGTGTGTGTGTGTGTGTGCGTGTGCTCCACATGGATTAGAACTTTGGTGTTTGTACTTCTTTGCCGACTCCTGTGTTTAGTTTTTTTACAAAACTTCTTGGTCTCAGTCGCTCTCCGGGGCCTTCGGGTCTCCCGCCGCGGCTGTGAGAGACGGCGGAGGTGTGGACCGGCTCTGTCCTGTCTCCGACCGTGGGGCTCTCTCTCTCCATCCTCAGCATCGCTTGGCCTGTGGTGCGTTCGCGCGCCGGCCATCCAGGGTGAGCGCGGAGTTTGCGTCCGGAAGCGGAGCAGCTGTTCGCTTCCTTTCTCGTGTTGCTTTCTTCCCCCTGTGGACGGAGGGAGCATCGCGCTCTGTCTGAGACCGTCTGCTCACCCATGCTCGGGATTATCACTGTGGCGCTCGCCGCTATTATGCTCCACTATTGTGCAAGGAGCACGGGAGGGACCAGGGGATGCACCCACGGTCTGTATCCTGTTAAGACACTGTTCTAGTGTGTGGAAGAGCCCCACGGTCTGCATCCTGTTAAGGCACTGTTCTAGTGTGTGGAAGAGCCCCACGGTCTGCATCCTGTTAAGGCACTTTCTAGTGTGTGGATGAGCCCCATGGTCTACATCCTGTTCAGGCCCAGTTCTAGTGTGTGGAAGAGCCCCACAGTCTGCATTATGTTAAGGCACTGTTCTAGTGTGTGCAAGAGCCCCACGGTCTGCATCCTGTTAAGGCCCTTCTCTAGTGTGTGGAAGAGCCCCACAGTCTGCATCCTGTTAAGGCACTGTTCTAGTGTGTGGATGAGCCCCACGGTCTGCATCCTGTTAAGGCACTGTTCTAGTGTGTGGAAGAGCCCCACAGTCTGCATTATGTTAAGGCACTGTTCTAGTGTGTGGAAGAGCCCCACAGTCTGCATTATGTTCAGGCACTGTTCTAGTGTGTGGAAGAGCCTCACGGTCTGCATCCTGTTAAGGCACTGTTCTAGTGTGTGGAAGAGCCTCACAGTCTGCATTATGCTCAGGCACAGTTCTAATATCAAATACAACCCATGTCAGTGCCGACTGTGCCAGCAGCCCTGAAGGGTGGCGCATAATTGGCACCCAAGGAGGGAGGGAATTACAAGCTCAACTGGTGGACTGTCGAGTGACTGGTGGACGTCGCGCGTTTCGGGCGGAGGGCACGCGCTTGTCTGACAGAGGAGGTTTGCAGCGATGAGCTCAGCAAATGAGCGCATTGGGAATTCCTAAGCTGAGCTCATCGCTGCAGACTGCCTCTGTCAGACAAGCGCGTGCTCTCCGCCCGAAACGCGTGACGTCAACCCGCCGATTCTCTTCACTCCGCGGTCCGCCAGTTCATGAGAGAGCGTTGCTGTGGCTTAGCGCGCTTGAGCCCCGGGTACAACCGGGTATTCCAAATATAAAATGTTAAAATAGATCCTTTAAGCCAAAGGGTCTCTGTACAGTTTTTTGGCCCACAGTGAAAGGCCTTGCGAGAGAGCATGCTGGTGCCCCACAAAGAGCCATTAGCACCATCCCAGTGTTCTTACAGCTGTCTCTTCACTGTCAGCCAAACGGAGGAAGTCTCCGAAGCATCCACACCCTTTTAGAGAGCCAGTTCACAAACCCAGACCCCCCCCCGCCGCCAATCTGGCTAATTAGCTCACATGAGTATGAGGACACGACTGTGCTTTCAGGCTGTTTTTAGGGCATTAATGTGCACTAATGGAAGGCTGGTTTCGTTTAGTCATCTCCAATAAGCAATTATAACGCAGCGCTGCAGCTGTGCTCTCCCGGTTTGTCTGCTCGTTTGGCTGTACGTTTGTCCGTTCGCTTTATCGACGCTGTGACGATTTGGAGTCCACTTCGTTCACTAGGCCTTGCCCCTTATTGAATCTATTTCGAGATTCAACGATTATTGAGTCTAAAATGCCGCCGAATCCTGAGTGTGGACTCAAGGTAGTATAGGCAAAGAGCCTTGGGGTGTTTTATTCCAGGTTTCACACAGTGCTGGTTAGTCTCTAAACTGCAGGTTAATGGCGAGCCTAGATAGATAGGCTGTTGTCATCTCGTCACTATGTTCCTATGTTCTTATGTACTTGTGTTCTTGGGGTGAGGTGAGGTGAGGTGAGGTGAGGTGGATGCACACAGAGCACTACAAAAGGAGAATCAGGGTTGAGAATCAGAGAGTTACAGAATCAGCCGCTGGGAGGGGCAGTGTCGCGAGGGGAACATTCCGGAATGTCGGCAGGGCAGTTTCCCTCAGCACAGCCGCCATCCGAAAACCCCTGGGCCGTGCATCGCCCCCTGCCAACTGTGCCCGGTCGCCCCTCCAATGCCAGATCGGCTTTGCGTCAGACCTGCACAGGGCTGGCGGGAGAACCGAACAATCGGCGTGATTTTAAGGGACGCAGCTGCGGACAGACAGATTGGGAGAAATTTCCGGATAGGGCTGTGCCCAAAGTCATTAATGTATGGATGTCCCCCAACACACACACACACACACACACACACACACAGAAGTGGGAGATTATTTTGTTTTTGTTCGTTCCTTAGAGGAGAAAAAAATGTAAAAAAAGACGAGTGAAAATGTCCAGGTCACCAGTTTGAGGCGAGAGACTGAGAGGTGACAGGGCTGAGCGCGTTGGCACGGTCTTACGGGTTTATCTGACAGGGGGGAGTCGAATGAGGAAAACGGAAAATGTTTAAAGTGTATATTCACTGTGTCCTTTTTTGTTTTGTTCTGTTTTGTTTTTTACAAACGGAAAAAAAATGTATACTATGTCTGTCCCTCTTTTCTTTACCTCTTTCTTTCCCTCTTTCTCTTTCTTGCTGTCTTCCTTTCTGTCCCGTTCTTTAGGATTCTTCCTTTCTTTCCGACTGCCGTGCGTATCCTGTCAGATGTTGTATATCATTTATGACTTTGTCTTGTGTCATGACTGTGAAGCGCCTGATACAGATCTATATCTACCACAAATACAAATCTGTGGAATTTATTCTTCCAATGTCTCTGACTCCATTATTTGTGTCCCCCCGCTGTCCACCCCTCAGCCCCACTTGTACACAGTTGCCGCCCGTTTTTTTTTTTTTTTTTCCACTATTCACTATGGAGATACCTTGTCAGCGAAGGTTGCTAGATATTACATCACTGCAGTCTTTTTTGTGTCATGACATAATTATGTCATTACATAACCTATCCTTATCTGCCTGCACACAAGTCAGTGGTCTTCCAGCGACAGTACACCCACACTGTAGAGTTAGACACTGTGGAGGTACACAGCATCGGTGAGGCCTGGGTTTTCATTGCTCTGCAAAGGCATTTTCCAAATAATATGTAAACACAGGCCGTTTTTTTCAAAGGAGATTTTTTCAAACTGATAATGAAAACCTGCTCAATTCATCAGAAGTTATTTGTGTTGCTTGTAGTGTTACTGTTTTAAGAAGAAGAAAAAAAGTTGCTAAGGGAATCCATAAAGCCACTAAATATCAGGACAAAGCCAACGTCACTAAATATCAGGACAAAGTATACACAATATACACAAACAGTGTAGGCACCGTACTCCACCTTGGCGATGCAAGAATTACGCATTACCACTTATTCTCCTTGCTGAGAGCAGAAGGGACATTTTTCAATATTGCCAGTGTGTCAAACGCAGCTAGAAATACCAAGGTGCTATTAGTTCAGCATTTACTAATCCTGTTTAAAGTGGTAAGTGTATGTTGGAAATAGGGGAATGCAATAGGAGAGACAATTCTGGAGACACTGTGTCAGTGGAGCCATCGACCTTGTCGACCTCTCTGCCTCCGCATCGTCACCGCCTGCACGTCTTCCCGCCCCCTCGGGATACGGTGTCTCCCAGAGTGCACCCTGCCCATGTTCTTTGGTCACGTGAGGTAGAGTAACAGGTGAGGGTTGCAGCATCACACGTTCCACCAAAGAGGTTTCCCTCCATGAGACGGGTCAGCACACACGCGTGGACTCTCACTGAATCTGCTTAGCAATGCCAATCATATTTCCCCAGTGAAACTGGTTTGTGTTCCCAAGTCACATGACCCAGTGAAACTGGTTTGAAATCCCAGTATCCCCCAGTCGCATGATTCAGTGGAACTGCTTTGTATTCCCAAGTCTCATGATCCAGTTAAAATGGTTAGCAAAGCCAGTCATGTTCCCCAGACACATGATCCAGTTAAAGTGGTTAGCAATGCCAGTCATGTTTCCCAGTCACACGAACCAGGCAACACACCTAATTGAAAAGAAAAGCTCATATAATTGTGTTAATTATAATAACGACAGGTATTTTAATATAAGCCATTTATTTTCGGTGAGAAGTGCTGCCTTGTCAGGTGACTAGGGAAACATGAATAGCAATGCCAGTTAATTATGAGACAAAAATGTCAATATACAGTTAATTTGGTTTGGAACCCACATTTTAAAACAGGCTGGGTTATGTACATTTCCCAAAAGCCTGTATGAGCTTCCTACCAATCCCCTCTCTTATTTAATATATTAAGTTAATGGAGAATTTCAGCTTTCCTTGACATTGCGCTCAGATTTGATAGCCACAGTCCCTGGCACTGTGCCAGCGTAGTCAGTGGCAGCCAGGGGTTCATTACGTAATCTTCCCCATGAAAATCACCATGGAAACTGTGTAGCTCTTAGGACAACAGGGCCTATTGCTCTAATGTAACAATCACAGTTACAGGCAGGATTCATTAGTGGGTTTGCCTGGTTGCTGATCTACAAGGGCAGAATGATGAGGCAATGATCATTTGACATCATTGCAACTATCATTCAGATGGGACCTTAACGAATCTCCAAAACTTTGGTGGTGCAGGTTTTGTGAGATGTACTGCTGCTTCTGCCAACTTTAATGAACATTTGAACATTTCTTAAAAGAAAATCTCCTTGGGGGAAACCTTGTGTTTTTGGGGGGGAGCATCAATTCCAAAAACTGAAAACAAACTTAAAATTTGCAGTAGAGTCACAATAGTCGAGTGATTTGTTTTGAGACCAATGAGCTTGGGACCCCATACTGTACGCTGTGATCAAGCTGACAATTTCACCACTGCAGTTTAGACAGTACTACCGCAACAGTACCATCTGCGGTTTATCATTTTACTGCTAAATGGTGTATATTATTATATATTATTTTACGATAGCGGCCAGATGAATTGACTGCGCCTTGTGTCTCTGAACCGCAGTTATTGATGTGTTCTCTTGCAGGGTCAACCAGCCATCACCGAAGTTTGAGCAACTTGTCCAATCAAATCAGGGAACATGTTGTTCTCTGCTGGGTCCACCGGGTGCAGTCTGTTTGTGACTGGATCAGGAAGGCCCGGCTCTAAGACAAACTGCACATCTTTCACTCAGCCATTTCTCTAAAGTGGGACTTATTTGCATAACAACCCCTGTATTCTTTCTTTTTTTCCCCAATCCAGTTTGGAAAAGAAACTTGGGCAGTTTACATGCTGACTTTTTTGTGGCAGCACTTTATCTTTAAATTCATGAAATATGTGGCGCCTCTGGTCAAAATTACCCTCTGAATTACAATACCACAATCCATCCGTCTCTTTGCCCAATACGTTTTCCATCACCTTATTTTCAGACTTACACTGAATTTATTGAATAGGACTGTTTCAAAATAAAAATGAGCTACAATAATATTTTTACAGGTTTAACTGCAGTATTAATGTCGATAACACTCACTTTTTACAACAACGTATAGACGTATACAAACATAATAAAAAAACAAAAGAGTGGATAAACAATGGTGTAAATATAATACAAGTTTAGCCGATCACATTACTATATTGACTACATACGATAACTGCACAGCGTGGATAAATGTACTGTACTTTATTAGCGGTTCAGTGTCAGCAGGGACAGGCACTTCACATAATGCCCACTGGAGGGCAGTATGAAAATGCATTCCACAGAGCAAGCGACGCAGCTAGGGTGTTCTAGAACGGTGGTTCCCGAACGGATCTTCAGCAACACTGGAAAAAAATATTTTCCCCCTTTTAAGAATATTTTGTTTATATTTCTACAGCTCATAAATGAAATATGCAACATCCTTGGCAATATTGTAAGGATTGCCATTTTTAAATAATTTAACTTGTACTCAAAATAAGCTACATGTCTGAATACAGATCACTGACACAATAACATCATAATTTATGCATGCTTCCACGTGCTAGTGCAAGGGCAGGCAACCCTGACCTGGTGTGCCAGAGATGTTTCTGGTTTTTGGCCTATCCAAGCTTGGATTACACAGTTTGATTGATTTATTACGAATCTGAGCCTGAGTCTGAATGGTGAAAACGCTGACCACCACAGCACATGGTCATCTGTGTTCATTAAGCCTAAAAATGTATCCAGTTATGCAGTTAGGGGGTTTAGATGGAGCAAAAACCAGAAACAGTCTCTGGCACTCCCGGACCAGGGTTGCCTACCCCTTGTGCTAGTCTGTTTAAAGGCCGTTGGATTGCAGTCGTCTCTGGTGGGCGTTGAACAAAGGTGTCAAACGTTACCCGCGGGGTGGTCATTTTAATATACGCCATTTAGCAGACGCTTTTATCCAAAGCGACTTACAGTAGTGAATGCATACATTTTCAGTATATGTGGCCCCAGTGGGGATTGAACCCACAACATTTTAGGGGCCAACTGAGCCACAGAGAACCACCCCAGAACCATTTTAGGGGCCCTTAGGACCCCTGCTCTAGAACAGAGTGTGGGTATCACAGACTGGAGCCAGGCAATGTGCCCTCTCTGTTATTCCGTGTGTATTAAGACATATAGTATGATGACCTATTTGGAATGACAGCCTGGCACCCAGACCATTATTTCCCCAGACCGCAATATCCTTAGAGTGCCTAAAGGGTTTGGAAATGGCCCTTTGAAATTGAAATTATTTATTATATTTCATTTACTTTTCAGAAAAAGAAAAGTTTGTATGGAAAAAATGAAATTATTGAACAAAACCTAACTCTTGTTTTTCTTACAAGGCCAGGGCCACCCCATCATGTTTTTCATCATAATTTTAGCCATTATACTGCCAGAGCCAGTACGTACTTACTACTTAGCTATGCTAACATGCTAACATAACACAGGTGTGGTTCCCAGGCTATTCAGGAGAAGCAGCTGAGCTCATTGTTGCACCGTCAAGTAAAATAGCAGCGCTTTTATGATCCGTCTTTGATTGTTTGTCAAGGAAATGGGCCATTTCCCCCGAGACTGGAGTTAATGAAGAGGCTGTCCAGCGTGCCCTTTGTACAGAAAGCACTTGTAAATGTAATTGCTTGGTGAGCGGATGGCAATCAACAAATTCCAGCGGCTATATTGTTCATCAAAAACTAAATTATAGGTTATGAGGGCCCACTGTGACTTATCAGTTGTAGAAATCATCAAGCTCTCTTTACTAATGTGGATTTATGGTATTTTATTGCATTTGCACAAATACATTTAACATGGCTATCATTCCAATGCTTCGCCGTGGACCAATATAAGATATATAAGTAAATAAATGAATAAATAAATCAGCAAGCCCACAGAGAGCTGTACACAAAATAAAAATATATATTTTCCTGACAACTGTCTAGGACACTTCACACAACAGCAGAGGGTCAAAGTAATGGACAATATCAAGAATCCGAGACGTCAGGAGGGCTAAGAGCATTATGACAGCAACCATTCTACTGGCCACATCCTACTGGTCACGTTCACCAGAATCAACGTCCAGAGCTTTGGCAGTTCAACGAGTTCTGCGGGTTGCCGCTTGCCGGAAAGCGTGACGTTGCTGCATCTGGTCTGACGCAAGCGACACAAAAAAAGATCACCTCTCTGTTTGTGAACGGCAACAGACAGGACGCTCACGTGAACGCTACACTTTGTTCTTGGCAAGAAATATGTCACACAAAGCGGAGAGGGTTACTGCTCCCGGCCATAAAGGGTCATTGACTAACAAAATACTCTGTACCAGAGCCGCTGTGTCCTGTGTCAGGTCGCGGGGCTGTGTCCACAGGTCCTGGCCACGGACAGGACCTTGTTGAACTCGGTGCGGAACTGGCGGTTCACTGCTGTGTAGAGGAGAGGGTTGACAGCGGCAGGGATGCAGGTAATCACCATCGCGGAGGTCTCCAGCTCCAACAAGACCCGGCTCCAGACCTGAGAGGGGCAGCCAGAATTAATTTAGGGATTCTCAGCCGATCCCTCACTCCCCTCCGGAGCCTGACACTGTAATACCTTCTAACACAGCCAGGCCAGGATCAGATCATTTAGGTTAAATACTTTATAAATACCCTTCAGACATCGGTAAAACTCCCATAGATTACTGGCATTCTTAACAGAGACATATTTTATCAAAAGTCAGTAAAAAATTATTCTTTCATATGATTGTATGTCTTGGTTAGTAACATGTCTTGTTGAAAATTGTCAGAGATCTGCAGGAGCGTTTTCACATCGTTAACTGCTTCTAAAGAATTCAGTATGTCAAGACAACTGTGTACATTTTAAATTGTGTTTTGAATTGTGCTTTTCGTCGACTATGCAGTCGCTAAATAAAAGTAACACGAAATAACTTAAGAAACTGTTTAGTCAATTTATATTGTTACTGTTCTAAACGGAGCCATTTGAGACAGTTCGCTCGTCTGTGTGCGGAATGCTCTTTTCTTTAACATAGTATGTCATCGTGTAGGCCACGTGAGCGTAGTATGTATGGGAGTCTACTGAGGTCGAAAAAAAGTATTTGATTCGTCTCGTGCAAGAAAAACATTCTGCAGTTCTGCAGCACATTAAATTAATACGTCTTGAAAGTGCATCTTCATCAACGTAGTAACGTCCATAGCGATCACAGACTGGAGACAAGCGTCTCTTGTTACTTTATACATCTTATCACTTTATAAGGATTTGCCTAAACTAATGAAGCGTGCTGGACTGGCATAAGATGCAGGCCATGTTGATCATGTTCAATTAATGTAATTACCATGTAAATGTTTTAACGTTTTCACATTGTTGACTCAATTAACTGAGATTACGTCATTGGCGAATGAACGGTGTGTTAGCTAGTAATTGTCGAACATCATAATCATTCATACAATAAATGACAGTAACTAATATTTTTGCAAAAATAATTGCACAGACACGCATTGGCCATTTACCTCCCACAATTTCTTCAATTTAGGGTTTTGAGGTTGGTTTATAGTAGGAAAGACACCACAATTATCCAGTTATCTCTTGCTTCAAAAAGTGACGTGGGCACTTTCACTGCGCATAGCGCAGCTCAGGGGAGAAGTTGCCCCTAAGGCCTAAGCACTGGCACAGGAACAGCTAACTCGCTTAAATCCTAACCTTAACCATTAGGAGGTTAAAGTCAAATAGGCTACTTCAGACGAGCGCTCACGGGCCATTTATACCACGTGGTTATAAGGTTAGCGGGTGCTATCTAGCTCTGAACACGTGTGCAGGGGTGTTCACACTGTGCCGTCCTCGTAGCTACATGGACGGTAGCCTTGTGTAGTTGAATAGTTGAATGGGCTTGTATCTCAAAGGTTTTAGGTGGGGCACTGCAATCGTACTCTTGAGTAAGCAATCGTACTTAAACTGAATTTCTTCAGTAAATATCCTGCTGTATTTATTGTATGTAAAAACATGCGTGATTGTATGTAAAGATAAAAAAAAAAGTCGCTCTGGATAAGAGCGTCTACTAAATGCATAATCTAAATGTAAATGTGCATTATTAGGCTTACTAAAATTGTTTATAGATCATAAATGCATAATCTAAATAAATGGTCCTTACTAAAATTGTTTAAGGTCATAATTTTGGCTGCTTTCTTTTTTAAATGACGCAAATGAAAATGTATTATATCAGAGGGAATGTCACGTGGATACGCACTCTACTATCTAGGCTCGCGCTTGGTACCCTTATAAATAGTATTGTATGGATTTGTAGATATTTTTCTGGCCTCTCATTCAATCTTCATGACGCATTTATTTACATAGGTTATATTACTACGAGCACAAGCCATAATCCACACCCATAAATCATTTTCACATTTGTCGTCTATTAGTTTACGTTGTACAAACAACTGTGAAATACTGTAATCTGAGGTTTATTTTATGATTTTGCACGTTATTTAATTCCACGGCTTGTTATCCAGCTTCAGCTTCAGTCTGGCAAGTCATTCTCCCCGTGTTCAAAGTGCTAATCAGAAATAGTTTGGATAATGGGAGTAAATGAGATGTGAAAGTGGAAGAGAACTAAAACGGGCGCAACAGTAGTTCGCCAGCTACGGACCCGAGGGTAGAACGAAAGCCAGCGCAGTTCCGTGTCATGGGTCCTCCTAATTAATGTTGAGGATTCCTTTCAGAATACATAAGATCTTGTCGGGAATAATTAGATGGCAAATTCGAAAGTCAATTTACATGGAATGCCTTTGTAATATTGAACGGCGAGGATATGCCTGAACTCACCGGATATTGCATATTGGCAGTTGAACAGCTATAAACAAAAGCCTAGTTAAGCTTTAATTAACAGTTTAATCTCTTCTGCGATAAATTACTCTATGATAACAACTAATTCATTTAATCGGGCCGGAAGAACGTTGTCTCGTTCATCAGCTTCAGTGTAGTCTATGTTCTTCCTAGATAAACTGATTTCCCCAACCCTGGTCCTGGCAAGGGTCTGCTGGTTTTGTTTTTCCTTAAACTCCAGCCTCAGACCCAGGAAAGTTGTGGTATCACATTCACAATGTACTAGATAAACTGATGGAAGTAAGGCAACAAAATTGTACACAACAAAGTAACGGCTTTGCGTGGTATACAGAATGCACATTGCCTCTCTCCCAGAAAGTGAGATGTGATACTCACGGAGTTCACGTTGTTCTCCACGATGGCATTTAGAAGCAGGATCACAACCATCGGCACCCAGAAAAGGATGAAAGCGATGATTATGTAGCCGAAGCGCTTTGCCAATTTCCCTTCCAGTCTCTTTTGGCCAAGCTCTCTCGCGCTAGGCGTTAAGATACACACGGCTCCTACAATTTCAGGCGTTTTGGGCGCACTATTCCGTGAGTCGTTATGAGAGACGGCAGTCACTGCGCATCCTCTGTGGCCGGGGTTTTCGCCCGCACCTGTCTCTGGGGGCTGGATGCCGCCTGTCCGAGGTGCTGAAAGTGTTCCACCTTGCCAGCCAGAAGCGTGTCTAAGAGCGGAGGATCTGACGTGCTTCCCGCTGTCGAATATTTTATTTGTGTGCTGCCTCACGACCGCAAAAATCCGTAGATAGTGGATAATAATCAAAGTTAGGGAGAAACCCCACACGGGAATCAATACGTAAGTTCCGAAAATGTCCGAATGAACTCCGGTCGCCGTCCGTATTTGTCGGCACATCTTGTAAAACAGAGCGTCTTTGGAAAGCGTCACGGAGAGAATGGCTAAGCAGAGTCCGAATACCCAGATGAGCAGCACCCACACTTTAATTCTTAGTTTTCTCTTGTCCGTCTCAAAGGGGAACGCGATGGCTTGAAACCGTTCCACGCTTATTATGACCAGGGACAGAAGCTGAACGCAGCTGCTGAGGGAGTATGTGAACCGCTGAAGGCAGCACAGGAGCTCGCCGACGTCCAAATTATTTTCGCCCAAAAGCAGGGCGACAAAAAACACCGGAGTATCCAGGAGGCATTTAAGCAAATCGTTGGTGGCAAGATTCACCAAAAGCGCGTTGTTGGCGGTCTGTAAACTTTTGTTTCTGTACACTACCCAGCACACCAGTAAATTCCCTGGAACTCCAACGAGAAACGTGAAGCCCAAAACTAAACAATTGAACGAAAGCAGCAGAGTGCTCACAGGTGCCCCAATAACCGCTGTGGTTCCATTCGTTCCCAAGGTGCCATCCATCGCACTATATCATTTTGTATTAGCCTACATTTTAATGGGATATTTGATAAACTGACGGTGAACTACATCATGCAAGCCAAACGGGTCTTGTATTTTTTTCCATTCGATTTAAATACAGCATATTTTGCGTCATTAACGAGCTACCCATTCAAGTCACGTCAATCCGTTCTTTCGTGGTTTTGTACTCTGCACTAACTAGAAGCACACACATACGTCATCATATACTTCGTATCTTGTTCTCCAGACTAAAAGCAATCATTTCATTGGTCTACACGATCCAAGATTTATTTGTGGAGATCCATCAATATAGGAGACAAACAGATTCTTCATAGGGGAACAAACCATTCATCTTTTTGGTGGAGAAGCCGCACTTTGATTTTTCATTTAGGAGATTTTTGCTGTCAGAAAAAAAATGAAATGGGCAAAAAAACAGACCAAATAAATGCATCACAAATGTAACAATTAGTATGATTTGAATGACTCGATTCAAAACCAAGTGAGGAAGCAACTTAAATGGGCATTTATAAATCATGAAAAACTGTAGAAAATAGCCCCAAATAACAGACGAACGGTGATCGCACTGTATGCATGTGTAGACTATAGGCGTATACGAACACACCTTTATCCTTATTTTTACACATTAGTCTCGCCATGGTCCAGGATCCAAACCCGTATTAATTCTGTCTGGAATCTTTAATCTTTAATCTCATATTAATTAATGCATTTATGAATTGATTTATTAATAGGCATACTTTAAATAGAGATTTCAGATACGCTGTTTTTGGAATTGTTGAGAACTTTGGTACTGTTTATAAATTTTTAAAAGTATTTATGCTTGCTCCAATTATTAGGCTTCCAAGCCCGTTATTTTATTTCGTCTCACCCTTTTCTCCGGGATGGACTTCTATATCGCCGCTTCGCTCGATCGAAAAGCAGCGCCCAAAAAGCCACGCCCACTACGACCAAAACCACAATTTCTTTGGACAATTTTCTGCTAAACAAGCCTCCAGGCAGAACAGAACTTGGCAACTTTGCAGTAGATTATAATTAGGTTGTCATTAGTCTATAGCAAGTGTATCTGAATTGCAAAGGAATAAGGAATAAGAGATGGCATGTAAGCTTTGGTAGCCACACGCCATAATGTTCCCGCATCACCCAAAATGTAGGTGTTTTGCATACCTGCCTGGCTTTGACCCAAGCCTCCTACAGCATAAGTCGCAGGGGTTTTATTTCATGCAGGCGTATACTAGGCATATGGGCCCACTTAAATCGTGAAGCATTACATCTATTGTGAAGGTCTTTGTGCCACGCCCCATGCCCCAACACCAACTGGTGTTTTTTCGCCTTTAAAAAATACTAAAAACGCAAGCCTCCCACAGCAAAGAGCAAATGTGTAAGTACATCACACATAGACCTTGGGTAGCGGGGTGCTGAAATTGCTAAGGAATAATCATTATCACATACGCTTCGCTGGCCACGCCCCCTGCTGTTCGCCATCCACTAAAAAAATGCTAAAAAAGTATTTTCCCTTGATTATTTTGTGATCCTCTCAATCAAAACGTTCCACTTGCACAAGCTTTATAGCCTATAATGGACTTTGGATTTTCGAACGAAATGTAGTGCTATCCACTGCACCACCGCCTATGCATCTCGTACGGGTTTGTGGGCACGCCAAGAATGTTTTCCAGAGCTTGAAATATTGCGTTTTTACCATACGGCGCTTGTACATGAATGCCACCCGCATTTTTTGCCATTATGCTTGATCCAATGCTTGTATAAGCGTAATGCAGGCTGGATGCAGTAGCCATGACGAGCCTAGATGGGCTGAACGGCCCGTTCTCGTCATTATGTATCCTTATGTTCTTAAAGTAGGGTGTTAGGGTCCACATTTAAAACTACATTTGGTGTGTAGAGCAGTTTCCCAGTAACACAGAACAATTTGTTTCATGAGGATAGGACATTTGCAGAGATTTGACATTTTTAGCTGCTGGACACAGGGTCATAAAGGTCGCGCAGCTTCATGCACAAGTCAATGGAACACCTGAGTGCCAAAACGGCACCTGATGAACCTGGTTTACCCTGAATTCCAACATACTTTGTAGTATAACTCTGGATAGGTTGGTCATATTGTAATGACATTTTCAGGGCTTGTGGAGAATATTGAGTTTGATATGACAATATGTATTTTATGCAAATGAGCACACTAATATATGCACATATTGAGTATCAAGTATTGAGTATCTTATCTGATGAAGATTAATTACAAAAATATCCAATCAATTAATTTATGAAAACTATCAGATTTTATCAGTGACATTATCTTCATTCTGCATAAAACAATTTGTAACTAAATCTGATAAAATTACACATATTTGTGGTAATAATAATTTTCAAATCCATTTTTTATATTTTTCTAACACCAGGCCATTGGTGAAACTGTTAGGTTTACGTGTGGCCTTGTGACAATCTGTAAATAGTGGATGAGAAAAGTCTGGTTAACTGGTAATTCTGGTAACTTAAATGTAATCAATTTATATTCTGCTTTGAAATACGTATGTATGCAGACAGACAGACAGACAGAGAGATGGACACACACACACGTACACAAACGGCCAGAAATCTTTTATCATAATATCTCATCTCATCTCATTATCTAAGCCGCTTATTCCTGGTCAGGGTCGCGGGGGGGCTGGAGCCTATCCCAGCATGCATAGGGGCGAGAGGCAGGAATAAACCCTGGACAGGTCGCCAATCCATCGCAGGGCACACACACACCATTCATTCACTCACACACTCATACCTACGGGCAATTTAGACTCTCCAATTAGGCTAAAGTGCATGTCTTTGGACTGTGGGAGGAAACCGAGTACCCGGAGGAAACCCACGCGGACGGGAAGAACATGCAAACTCCACACAGAAAGGCCCCGGCCTGGATTCGAACCCGAGACCTTCTTGCTGTGAGGCGACAGTGCTATCCACTGCACCACCGCCTTATCATAATATGCAATCCTTAATTCTAAAATAACAATGGGTTAAAGCAAAGGTATGGGGTGGTGAAATTTTAATCTTTATCTCCAATACTTAAACTGGAGTATTGGAGATAAAGATTGACATGTCACATCTAGACTAGGTATGGTTTTATACATAGGCCTACTTCAATATTATAATCGTATGTAATTACTTGTTAGCATGATTCGCAAGCTCAAACCCCAACAACATGTATATCAATACACAGCTTATGACCCCCGGGTTGTAGCAGTATGTGTTAATATCTTGTCTTTGAAAAATATTCTGTCAGAATATTGAAAAAAACACACTGTGTGTATCCGCACACGTCTTTGCAATAAAAATAATATTGAATCCAATCCAGTTATTTGATGTAACAGTTGCCTCCAAAAGAAAATACGAGGACACCACATTTTGCGACTCGATCAAAATCTAGAAATTCAGCGTAGGTGAACATTCGACACTGACCGTTCGAACTGATAACAGGTGAATATCAAAACAAACATAGACAGCATATTTGGACATGATAAAAAAACACTTATTGACATATTTTAATGTTGAAATGTCACAATTTAATTGTAACAAGTAGACAGCATTATTGAAAAATCTCAACCTTGTATTACTAGGCCTACGTGTATGCTATTTTTATAGAATTCTGACATAGCGTCCAGGTTTTGTTACGTGACCCTAACGCCCTACGAAAGCTTCATAAAAAGGTTCAAAATGTTACTTCCTTTCCATAACACAAAACATGGCAGGCCACATGATTTTGCGACCTTCTTGTGTATGGCGAATGTGCGTTATTTCCGTTTCAAGCCATTCCTCCTCATCTGATGCTCGCATAACCTTCACACTTGGCAAACGCTCAAAATGTTACCTCCTAGGGATACGTGACATCAAACCTGTCGTGTCACACAGCGTGGCAGTCATTTTGCGTGCGGAAAATACGCACTAATGTGGGAGACTGCTGTTACTCCCCAAGCTGTGTGTATACAGTGCAAACTTGGCAAACACATTTTAAGTGTGATGTACTTTTGATTACAGTCTTTGGAAATTCTCCGAGGTTGAAAAGGTTGCCTGCAGCCTCTAGTGTCATTTACAGTTGCTTGTGTTTTATTTTGTTGTATTTGCTATTTTGCTGTATTGAGTGGGACGCATCGCTATTAGAAAAATAACAAATGCATTATTTCACCGAGTCCATCCATTTTCAATTTACAGAAAATTCGGAGAACCCGACGTGTGCTTTTATTACCAATCGCCTTGACTAGTGCTATGTTTTATTTACTGATCTTCCAAATAAATCCCTAGATTTAATACTGTTTAACCCTCTTGGCTACCTCTGTCTTTTAGTATTGATTTTAAGGTCCTTTTAATGGTTTTTAAAGCACTTAAGGGGCTGGCACCTGCCGATATTAGAGACCATCTATCGGTGTATACGCCTGGCAGAGCCCTTAGGTCGCCTGCTGCTTAACGATCTCTTGGGTGAACTCTGAGCGGCGAGTGGCAGCATGTAACTTTTATGTCCCCAAAACTCCGGAAGTCCTCGCTAGGCCATATCCGGTCGGAAACGGTCAGCTCTTTTAAAACGCGTTTTAAGACATTCCTTTTTACTCTTGCTTTTAATTAACTAATTAGTTAATTTATGCTTGCTGTTTTACTCTTTTTGACTATGATAGCCAGTTTGACAGTTTTTTCACATTGTTGTTTAGTAGCCTACTTTTGTTGTTGCTCTTGATTTAGAAATGAACTGTGCTCTATTTTTAATTATTACGGTTTTATGTTTATTGTAAAGCGCAGTTTTCATTCATTCAAAAAGATGAATATAATATTCCCGTTTATGAACAAACACTTTTGCCTATCACTATACACATTATAAATGTAAAATTTTCTCATTTCACTTTCCTACATTGTACCGTAAGAATATGAAACGCAGATTCGCTATAAAATGCTTGCATTTCAGTCATGTTGGCTAACTCTACCAGCTGAGCTCACAGATACAAGGATGTAGCACATACGTGTCTTCCTAGCTCCCCTCTGCATTGAACAAAAGATTGATCTTTTTTGTCTTTATATTAGTTCCTGCAATTACATGATCGCGGACTGCGAATTCCAATTTCCCAATGAGAAAGAGGATATTAAGGCAGAACATAGCATGTAATAATGAAGCTTTTCTGATAGGGTTTAGACCTACATGTGGATTCAACCTAAGGGCCGCGTGATGCGAGAACATACCATTATGTTTATCTCAGCACTTCAATGTAGAAGGAGTGCAAATTGGGATTTTGTAAATTGTGGGTTTTTTTGTAAATATGAAAATGTCTTTAATGTCTCAAAAACAAACGGTCTATTGGACCTTCATTCCCTTCATCACATGGGAATCTTGGTTACCTACCTCCGCAGGTGGCGCCTGCAGCTCAGTACAGGGAAGACGGTGTCGGCGGCATACCACCTCTACAACCGAGAGGCAAAAGGGAAATGAATGTGTGTGTTGACAACAAGCGCCTGGAGTTCCAGCAAGCCCCAAAATACCTCGGGGTACGCTTGGACAGAACACTGTCCTTCAACCAACACCTTGAAGACGTGAAGGCCAAGGTGACATCAAGGGTCTCACTCATCCGACGTCTTGCTGGTACGACCTGGGGAGCATCTGCCAACACACTACGAATTTCCACCCAAGCCCTGGTCTTCTCTGCAGCTGAATACTGCGCCCCAGCCTGGTGTAGGAGCCCGCATGTCAAAAAGGTAGACACCGTAATAAACAACTCTCTCTCGGACCATAACTGGCTGCCTGAAGCCCACTCCAGTGTCCTACCTCCCAGTCTTGGCAGGAATTGCCCCGGCCAGCCTCCGACGAGAGGCTGCAACCCTCAAGCTAGCAAGGAAAGCCCAGATACACGACTGGCATATCCTGCACAACGCTACAGTGGATACAAAGCCCCCAAACAGACTTAAGTCCCGCCACCCTTATAACAAGGCGGCACAAGAGATGCTCCGCTCCATCCCGGAGGACTTGTCCACAAACGCATGGCTGGCAGCATCTTGGAAGCAGGAGTGGGAGTCTGCTGGGCCCTCCCGTATCCACCGCTACATCTGGGACCCGGGAGAAGGCGTTGAAGGAGAGGACCTACCACGCCGGCAATGGACCCTACTAAACCGCCTGCGCACTGGAGTCGGCTGCTTCAAATCAGCCATGATGAAGTGGGGCTTGGCAGACAGTGCAGCATGCGAGTGCGGTGAGCCTGAGCAGTCTGCAGAGCACATCATTAACACCTGCCCCCTGTACAGACCACCTTCGGAGGCCAGCCTCTTCCAAGTGGGACCAGAGACAAGGGCGTGGCTACACGATACTGAGTTGGACATTTGAGGATGATACACGAAAGAAGAAGAAGAAGGACCTTCATTACATAAAAGTTGGTGGGATTGCCATGGAGATCCAGTTTGCGGGAGTTTTTTCATATTCACCGGTCGTTATTCTCCAATAACCTTAACACGACGTGTGTGAACATTAATAGTGTAAATAGTTGTCGTTTTTTTTTTGTCAAAAGGGTCAAGAGCTTCGAGCTAAACGCATGAGAAAAACAGCTCGTACTACTTCTATATACTCTGGCTTTGAAGCAGGCCTGTAATCGCTGTTGGTGTCGCCATCGTCGTTGTCTGATTGGATGGAGTCCTCTAGTTGATTGCCGTTAATCAAGGCAGACTCGCCTGACGTACTCCCGTGATTGCAGAACCGCATTCTCAAGAGCGTCCAAGAGCACTCCCTGCCGGTGTTCTCCCAGGCCGCGTCCTAGCGCGGGCAAAACTGCAGGTGGGAGACGCGGACGTGTCACGTTCCCCGTTCCCGTTCCAAGAATAAAGAGTCATTACGCAAATAGCCTCACGTCTGTTAAAAGTGTTGTTGTAGAATTGGAACGCTGCCCCAAAACAGCACAATCGTCAGAGTCTGAGGTAAATACGGTTTATTGTATATAACACAAGTTTAGATACAACAACCTGGCTGAATTTGCGCAAAAACAGTTCCCTCCCTCTTCCGTGCACACATTTTTAATCTCCTCCATTCCTCCTTGGAGGTTGGCCACCACGCCCCCTGGCTCGACCCCTCCCCTGACTTCCCCGTAGAGGCCCATCCTTCTGAGGCCCCTTCAACTTAGCCTTTTTCATTCTTTCCCCATTTAACAGATTAATAAAAGGATAAACAGACATAGCCAAATCTTGAGCAAACATACACAGACTTAGGTAGAAATGACCAGCCTTGGGCTGGCATACACGGCCCTAAACAAATATAACCAACCTTGAGCTGCCCCAACTGTGTATTATGCCTTTGCTTAAATTGTTTAACTTAATAACAGCTTTATTAATACAGGAATACATTTTGCCCCATACTTTATTCAATGGCCTAATGCCAGTGATCTATAATTTTAATATGCTTGTTATGCGGCCCAAATGTTGGCAATATATGTATATGCAGGATCTCTATTAAAAGTTAAACATTTAAAGTGTGGTGGAATTTAGCTCTGTCCCTCTCTGCTTAGGAGCAGCGCTTGGCCGAGCCCATAAATTCGAATGACAGGGGGCCCGTCTTTTGACAGCCCCATCTGGTGGGGTGGGGGTTCTGATTGAGTAAATCGTGAGTGGGGCACAGTCCAACTTCAAGTCTCGGACCTCCCGTGCACATACTTTGTTAGACAGGAATAATTTACGGCTGTACTAATGGGTCCGTGGATCTCCAACTCAGATTTACATTTTGGTCTCCTCTCTGTGTTCATTGTATTTAAGGCCTGTGATCTGTGCCGCCTGCTCATGTTTTACGGCCTCAACGTGTCACTTTACCTTATCTACAGACACTAGTTATGTTTGTGTGATACTAAAACATCATGCTGGCGGTTATCTGCAGTTAGCCGGCCATACAACTCCCAGCCCCAAACAACCCCCCTCTAGACTCACAGAGGCAGAGTGCGGGGTCAATGATCTCATCCCCTTCAACAGGCGCTTCTATCCAGAGAGGCCCACAACAGAGAGTACACACATTCCACGACGATGTGGTCCCATTGCATTATACAGGAATATAATAATACAATGCTTCACCTGGGAATTGGCGTCTAAGTCACAAGTCCTGTTTCCTACCTCCTACTGTCCTATCTTCTCAAAAAATCCACCACAGTGTAGTCGTTGCTTTAAAAACGGAGAAACCGCTTTAAAAAAAGCGGAGTCCGATTTGTCTTTGAGTCTTTCAGCTGGTCACGTTTAGCAGACGAGGACTGGATGGCAATGTCATGTCCAGACTGTTTTGACTGGGGTGGCCCAAGTGGGGCACTGACTTATGTAGGGGTGGCATGAAGTACAAATGTGCACATTGGGGCGGGGGGCACGGAATAGCATTAATTTACCATTTTTGTCTCTACTACCCATATCTACTTTAATTACTAACATTACAGTGTCTTACATTTCTGTGTTTAATTTAAAAGATAAATAAACCTATACCAATCACAACAAAACAGAGTGGCACCAACATAGCCAATCATAGTTTAGCACCTGGGGTGGCCAATCAGATTCCAGGGGTAGCACGTGCCACCCTAGGCCACCCCCTAAACACGCCGCTGCTGGATGGAGGACTGTTATTCTTAAGACTTTAAAACTTGAGTTAAGATTGGAGTTATGGTGGCATTCTGAGTGCGCGCGCCCAGATAAAGCACGAGTCCCTGCTGAAGCCACATGCCTCAGCATGCAGAATGGAATCCTGACCATGCTAGTGCAGGCCCTGGTCAGGGGGGTCGCCAGCAGCCTCATGCAGACAGGGGTTTCAGGCCGCAGGGTATGCTTATATATAGACCAATTCAATTAAATCTCATGATTTTACAATTCCTTGCTTTTATGTCTTCAATGTGTCGTTTTTATTACTACCTCTTGATTGACATTTTTATTTTAGATTGTAATGACCATTTTAATTGATTCTTTGATTTATCGTTTTTCCGTTTTTGGTTTGTGTGAAGCACTCTGATATGCTTTGTGCATGATAAAGTGCTATACAAATATTATTAGGGTTGCGTAAAAAAATCGATACACCAATATAGATTGTATTTCTTTCAATTCAGTATCAATTCTTTAGATCCAAGTATCGATCTCTATGTTATAAAACAAGAGATTTCGTTTTTCTTTTATCAAGAACTCACGCCTGTAGTCGTCATCCCAGCGATCTTTTCACAGCTACTTTGAGTAGTATGGATGGCCCATTGAACCATCCGGACATTAGCAATGGCTGACGCCATAAAGCCAGCGCCTGCTAGCAGAGGCGCGGGAAGATGTTTTGACTTCGGGGCGCTGAAATCGGAAACAAACAAATATATAACGTTATAATAATGCAGCAGGGATTGAATAGTATTGTTTTGTATCATTTTGATGCAGAATTCAGTTCCTTGATGTGCCATCTGTAATGTATTTATTGCTTCAAGTTATTAAATACATATTTAAATTGTAGTGTAGAGTAGAAGGACATGGCCAGAACATGAAAACAAGATAACAAGTTAGTGCTGGCTGGCACAGAGCTGCAGCTCAGCCTTGGAACCTGGCTAGGTTGTCAACGCAAAGAGCGATACATAAACAAACACGGAGGCACGCATAGAAAGTCGCTTCATGGCGAACTAGTTACCACTTCTCGCTACAATAGCTGCAATGTCCTTTAAAATTGCATTGACACAACTCGTGATGTGCAACAGCAGCTTTGTTTTAAATCAGGTCTTTCCTTATAATCATAACAGTCACAAAGCTGTGCTGCCATCGGTGTTGTTTTTTGGTAGCAGGCTTTTTGAAGAATTCGCTAATTAGTTTTTGAGACAATTTGAATAAAAATGTAAAAATACAACAGCTCAATCACTGGTTACTTCTTTATAGCTAGCGAACTCGCTTGCTTGTGTTGCTAGCTAAGTTGATAGATTTGGTGGATCAAATGTTTTTTTATGAACTTTTTTTTAACCTCCATTCAGCACAGTTTCAATTATGACAGAGGAGGCACACTCACTTTTGTCTTCATTGTGAATATTATATATACAGTGCTTAATTTGTGCCAAGAATCAGATTTTGCGCCCCGGCAAATGTCTTACTCAGAATCCGAGCCCCGGGCTCATAAATATCTAAAGTGCGACAACAATGCGTATTTTAACAGACTTAACAGCCGAGACATCGGGAGAACAAGTTACACAGCCCTTGAAGGATCTCTTAACCGCTGTTAACACTTTCCAGCAATTTCCAGCGCAGAGTGCGAGAGGTTTCTCACAAATTAATCTAATCTGCACGTCAACAAGAGCGTCTTTAAAAACAGCAACCACATCATCGCTCCTGTTTTTAACCCTTGTTGCTCCACCACTGGAAAGTTACCATTAGACCAGAGGGAGACCGAAATGCAGCAACACAGAAGTAGGAGAACTTTACCCTTTTTCCCCTGCGGGAAAGTAAGCACTGGATATATACTTATACTATATAAGAAAACTGTTCATGACAGCGGTGCTGCAGCACCCCCACTTCCTGCGCGTATGCCTGCTAGTCTCAAGGCAGATGTTTGGGCATATTTTGGGTTTAAAACCAAAGCGGATAAATAATGCAAGCTTTGTTCTGCACTGCAGTCTTATGTGACTTTTAAAAGTTTTTAAACTTTTTAACACAACGAGTGGTTAAAAATAACTTAATCATTTGCACCATTCTCCAAGGCACACTGTGTGTGTTTCATTTGCACTAGCCTATTTCCAAAGACACTGTTTCATTTGCAATATTTTCAAAGGCATATAGACAGTATGTTACATTTTATAATTCAACGCATAAAATAACTGAACCAGTTATTTTGTTTACAAGTTTGTCAACATATATTCCAATGCACTACAGCACAGATAAGTGTGTATTGTTCACATTGTTTAACTTAAATAAAGATGGGAATGTTAAAATAACTTAAGTTTTGGCTCAATTGGCAATTTGTCCCTGAAACCATATCATGCACATGATCATAACCTCAATCCCCAGAAGATACACTGTATAATATGTATTAATTCTTTGTGAATTTCAGTCATATAATATCGATATTAATATCAAATCGTATCGAAATCTAATCATATCATGACCCATAGTATCGAAATCGAACCGTATCGTGAGGTTCTTGCCAATACCCAGCCTTAAATATTATTATTACTATTAAACAGGTAGAATCAAGGAATTAAACCATATATTTTTAATTCAAAAATAGACAGACTCATACATCTATCAACATAAATTGCCCAAAACATTACCTTGGCTCCAGATTTTTTAGTAAACTTTGGAGACATTCCGACATGAGGTTGTCCCTGCAAAAATAGCCAAGGTGTGCACAGACATTACATTTGTCCAACGACCCACACACACTCCCCCTCCCAACATAATTTGCATGTCCAGCCACTTATTTGACAGGTCTTCAGATATGACTCGACGTCCACTGTGTTGGTGAGTACAGGCGACTGCCAAAATAAAGGCAACACTTTGGTAACCCGGGGGGCTGGCGGGGGTTGGTACCGGCCGTGACACCCCCGATGGACACTCGCGATACTGCACCCATTTGCACCCATTTAAAGGATCCCATTTATTCAAGTGTTGCCTTTATTTTGGCAGTTACCTGCAAGTACCTCCACGAGGGACCGTCTCCTGAGAAAGGGCCTACTATCGTTTCATCAGCTCCTCCATGTAAATGGAGTTCATGCGGTACGCAGCCATCCAGCTGTAGGCCGTGTGGTAGTCCTGCTGGTACTGCTGGTACTGCTGGTACTGCTGGGGCATGGAGGCGTAGTGCGCCCCCCAGGCCCGGTAATAGGCCTGCCAATACTCGCTGTGGCTCGTCTCCGTCGGCTCCTCACTGGACTCGCTCGTGGCCTTCCGGCCCCTTTTCCCGCCTCGTGTCTTCTCCGGGTCTGCACTGGAGCTTTTGGGCTTCCTAGCGGGCTGCCCCGCGCCACGGGGCTTCCGGGGACAGGCGATGTTGAGGGCAGGAGGGGGGCAGGCGTTTGGGTTCGGAGGGAGCTTGCGTCTGTCTGGTGGGCTGTCCCACCGAGCTGGCCGACGGTGTGGAGCTGGAGGAACGGCTCGTTTGGCTCGGACTCGTCGCTCTGCGCTCAACCAGTCCGGTCTGCATTGGACAGCTAGGTGGCTTCAGGTCCTCCGCCCCGTCTCCCAATCCATCGGATGGCGAGGACACTTCTGAGGAGGGTGCGGGGCTCACGGACCGTGACTTTGGGGACGGTGACCTGGCGGAGGAGGAGGGGCTCAAATCCCTCTTCACAGCAGAACCACCCTGTGATTGGACGCCCGACCGGCACTCCAGTGCACGTGGCTCAACATACCCGCACCGCTCTTCGTAGCTGCCGCTATTGCCGTCGTTGTCAGGGCCCGTGAACCGCCGGATGAACTCTACCTCCCGGCCGGGACCTTCCGCCATGAACCATTCGAAGTTGGCCGCCAGGTCCTCGAAGTGCAAGGCCGTCGCCACTCTGGGCTTGAAGGAGGGCAGGGGAGGTATTTTCGGCAGGGCCTCCTGAAGTTCCCTCCGAGTCGGGGCTTCCGGGACAGGCGTGGCCCTGACAACAGGGACGGGGGCATCTAAGATGGGGGCGGCTTTTTTGGGCTGCTTCACAGTCCCCACATTCGGCCCCTCCCCTGGTCCCAAAGAGGTCTCTCCAGGCCTCTTGGAGGCACCTCTTTCCAGAACATTCTCGGCCGCTCTGGGGCTCTCGTGCCGAGAGTGCTTCAGCACCGGGGCAGTCTTCATCCGCTTCTTTTTGTCCGGTAAGGGGGCGGCCTCAAAGGCAGGTTGGGTCTGGAGATTTTCGATGGTGACGTCCCAGTCAGAGGGTTCCTCCATCAGCCCCGGTGGTATTGGGTCTGGGGGGGGGAGGGGAGGGGGTCATTGGGGAAGGGTCACACCACACAACATATGATAACAGTCCCGGCTTTGAACACTGGCCACTATACCAAAACCAAACACCCATGACTATCATGCACCCACTCTCCACCAATCTTACTTTGTTCCTGAAGTAATCATTCCGGAAGTAATAACATAAATTCATGATATGTCCCTGTGGTGCCATTATAATAATACAATCACAACAGGGTTGAATTTAAATAGGTCACCAGAAAAAATAAACTTCATAATGTCTGATGCACAACTTGCAAATGTCTTCCCCCCCCTACTGGTTTATGGGAAGTGTATTATATTTCTGTTCCCTTACGCATTTCTCATTTCACTTTCTCACCAATCCTATTTGGAATTAGAATCAGCAGGTGAGGACCCTGGCAGTGTGTGATGAATAGGAAGCTCAACAGAGAGAGGAACGTCAAGAGGACTACGGTCCGTTTGTGGTTGCAGGTCTGATTCCCAGGTGGGGGCACTGCCGTTGTACCCTTGAGCAAGGTACTTAACCTGAATTGCTCGCGTAAATATCCAGTTGTATAAATGGATTGCATGTAAAGAAATGTAAAACTGTAAATCGCTCTGGAATAGAGCCTGTGCTCAATGTACTGTAATGTAATGTAATTAAATCTAGTGTGGTTCAGCCAATACCCCGCTTGCCTACCTGGCAAAAGCAACAGACTCAGGCTGCACTTCTGAGCGATGGCCATCATTTTGTTCTCCTCCTCGCCATGGCAACAGAAGGTCACCGCCAGCCCATGAGTGCCTGGGAGAAAATGAACAGCCACTTAGAGGACACACCGCAACAGCGCGCGCGACTACAGGGACATCTGCGCAGGGCCCGCGGCGCCGTCCGTCCGTCCTCGTTAAACTGCGCTACGCAACCCTTTCTGCAGAAACAGAGACGCCACAAACCTCAAACACTCTGTCGAGGAGGTGCATTTTGGTCATCCTGCGCAGGCAAACACAATATGGCCTAGCCTAAGCTAAATGCTCATAAGCATGCATGGTGCCATCATTGACATGTTTACTACTTTGTGAATGAAACCAGGGCACTAAAGGTATGTAGCTTTGGCAGCCAGCACAATCCATAGTAGATCAGCACACCAAACTTACAAGTTTATGTCACACACCACAGCACAAGCCCCCCCTCCCTCCAAACACTTCAAGTGTGACCTGTTGAAGGCTTGAGTTCAGGTTTTTGGCAGTATGAGGAGTCTAGTCTTCAAGGGTGATTATACACATTCCTGCTTTCTTGGGAGATCTGGTCCCAGCTCACACCTCGGCTGTGTGTGTTTGCATTTGGAGACAAACTTGGTTTGGTATCATTTTCTTCCGTGTCATCTCTTTTGTGATTGTTACATGTCATTTTTATGTCTAGGATTTAGTATTTGTTAGGGTAGTTGAACCAACGTCTGTAGATTGGACGTTGAATATTTTGTCCTTGTCCAACTGTTGTAACTTTATAAGCCAGCTGTTCATTTTAATTTAATTGTGAGTTGTATATTTTGATGAAGGTTGATCCACCAGATTGCTCTGCCCATCAACAAATTCTGTGATTTCATTGATAATTGGTATCCTGTGTAGTAATTATTATATTAAATTAAATAAATATATTTTACATGTAGGATAAGTGAGGGGTTTTAATACGCAATACCACACGTGTTCAGTATTCAGAGTGCTGAACTTTAAACAAGGGCATTTGACTGTTAAGGGTACTGGATTCAGGGAATAACTATTTTTATTCAAACCTCACTGTTCCAAGAACTTGGACAGAGGCTTTGCTGGCAAACATAACCTTGAGCTTTCTCGAGGCCATCTGGAAACGTTTCATGAGAACAAACCCATGCTTTGAATTCATACTATGACTTCATGTACGCACACACACTACACACACACACACAATACATTTCAGCCCTTCAAGGTCTATCTTAACAAAAGTCTACAAAGGGTCGTCATGGCGACATCAGGAGGACTCTCCTCCTCTCGGTTCCGTGCTTCACAGGATCGAGCTCTTCAGCGTAACCTTGCATCTAAGCTGCAGTTAAAAGCACTGGGTGCAGCTCCTCCCTCTGAATGCCCACAGCTCCTCTGTATTCATCCACACCTGCGTTTACAAGCACACTGATAACCTTGAGCAAATCACTGTGTCAGTGTTTACCTCATCTCTCCAGGGGTCCGTAACAGTATTTCATCGGCATATAAGCCAGTGTGCTTTTTCAAGACTCTGGCACATTAAACAACTTATGGTTGAATTGTTGTTTCCCTGTTTCCTCTCAATTTGGAATGCCTAGTATTGTAAGTGTTCATGCTCATCGCTGTAAGCCTCCTCTGTCAATTGAGTAGAGCTCAGACAAGCATATGCTCTCCTCTGAAACATGCGAGCTGTTGCTAATTCGCCAGAGGAGGTCGCCAGTGCGCAGTGAGACATGGACTTCCTGTCTCCGCCCTCACTTTAGACTTAAGTGTAATGTGTGCCATACAGGTCTGTTACAAAGACTGACAGTTTGGTCTTTTGACAGTGAGGTAGTCATGGTGACCCTGGAGCACACTCAGTGTGACAGTGAGGTAGTCATAGCAACACAGGAGCATGCTCAGTGTGACAGTGAGGTAGTCATAGCGACACAGGAGCACGCTCAGTGTGGAGGTGAGCTAGTCATAATGACCCTGGAGCATGCTCAGTGTGGAGGCAAGGTAGCCACGGCAACACTGGAACACGCCCAGTGTGACAGTGAGGTAGTCATGGTGACCCTGGAGCATGCTCAGTGTGGAGGTGAGTGGAAGGCAGTGAGGTAATCACCGAGGCGTCCAGCCCTCCCAATGCGGTGCATGTAGGTCTCCCAGTCCTGCGGGATGTCCAGATTGATGACCAGGTTGACCTTGTCCGCATCGATGCCTCTGGAAGTCTATACAGGGAGAGAGATTAGAGAGAAAGACAGAAAGGGAGGAGGAGGGACACAGAGAGGACAAAGAGATGGAAACCATGTCCATCTTTTACAGTGCTAATGGTCTTGGACGAGCCTGAATGAAGCAGCCAAGCGGCAATAATGCACCGTTTATATCGGCAGATGCCAACTCAACCCCTTAGAGGGCAAGGTAGATGGCTATAAATACAAAACCATTCTGAGTGATCATCTGAGTGATCATCATCAACAACAGGACACGAGTGGTCACTGAATGGTTTGATGAGCATGAAAACAATGTAAACCATTTGCCATGGCCGTTAATGTCACCAGATCTTCTTCACCAGATGTCACCTAATTGAACACTTATGGGAGATTCTGGAGTGGTGCCTGAGACAGCGTTTTCCACCACTGTTACAAAACACCAAATGCTGGAATTTCTTGTGGAAGACTGGTGTTGCATCCCTCCAATAGAATTCCAGACACTCCAGAATCTATGCTTTACGATCGCATGGTTCAGAGGATGCACTTTTGGATGCAAAGTGCTATCCGTAGGGAGAAGGGTCCCTGACATGATTATCTCAAGTCTTTAAATTGTGGTCCAAGCTCACATTTTTGTTGACCATTTTAGCCTAGTAGTAGGGTTTAGCCTAGTTAAGCGTTTTTTATTTTGTGGTCTGCCATGGTGCCACTGACACCATGCTGGGTAACACTTTAGGTGGTGGTGTCAATCTTGTCCATCACACCGTGATTCATGTTCCCTCCTTAAACGCTGAACTAAACCCTACTACTCAACAAACTGAGACTACTCGCGCTCAAATGAGAAACTGTGCCACTGACACTAATATAAGACTGGGTCACTGAGACAATGCCCACATTACCCAGGCTGCCCCACTGCTCTGCAAACATAAATGTGGAACAGACCCCTGTTCACTCCGTTAGAATCGGTAAATGCTGCTAGGTTATGCAGAAGTTATTAGCTACATTGGGAAAAAAATCCCAATTAGTTGTAAGAAAATATTCACGTAATATACATATTTAGGCGGCAGTGCAGTGTAAAAACTGGATATAACTCAGAGGTTGCTGGTTAATTCCACAACATTTGTACCCTTGAGCAAGCCACCTAATAATAATAACTAAAATATTGCTATTTATTTAATGTAAAGAAATAAAAGGTCTGGATAAGAGCTCTGGACAGATACCATTTAAAAACAATTATAAATGCCTAATTATTATATTTAGAAGAGTTAATTCCACAACGTTTAAGTGTAAGCCACCTAGCCTTTAGGCTTTACACTAGCTTGCTGTAATGCCCTCCTGATGGTGTGAGCACTGAGTGTAGGTTAGGACTGCGTGTGTGTGATAAAGCCTCCCGAGAGCTCCGCAGGAGCACGGCGCTCACCAGGTCAGTGGAGATGAGCACCCTGCACTGGTACTGCTTCAGCTTGGACATGGCCTCCAGACGCTGGTCCTGACTCAGGCCCCCTGCAGGAAGAGCCACACAGCCGTAAGCCTGAGGGGACTGGACGGTGCACCGTGAGCCACCGGGGCTGATCACACCAAAATAAGAGCCTGTGGCACAGGAGACTAATCACGCTAATACAAGAGCCTGCACCACAGAGACTAATCACACCAAAATAAGAGCCTGTACCGAGACTAATCGTGCGAAAATAAGAGCCTGTACCTAAAAGTAAATGTGGAACACACCCCTGTTCACTCCATTAGAATCAGTAAATGCTGCCATGTTATGCAGAAGTTAATTAGCTAAATTGGAAAAAAATGCCAATTCGCTGGAAGGACATATTCACATAGTAATTCATCTCGAAATAGAAAATATGTGCAAAACATATTGTCCCTCTCCCTCATCCCCCCCTCCCACTTCCATCCCCCCACCTTCATCACCAGCCGACCCCCCTGCACCCTCCCTCCATCCTCTCTCATCCCACTCTCCCCCCCTCCTCTCACCCTCTTACCAGAGATGCAGGCGGCAGGCAGGCCCTTTGCAGTGAGGATGTTGGCCAGGTGCTGAGCCCTTCATGAAACAAGCACAAGTGTTCTTCAGATGAAGGAGAGCTGAAGGGCCCACAGGACCGCGTTTCCCACAATCCCTTTCGCTCAATCAGGCAGTGGCCACACTGATGCGATTCATTAAAAAGCCCTGGATCAAAGGGCTGCTAGCTTCCTCAATTTCACTTCCCAGAGCAGGAAAATTAGCTTGTTTTGCACGCACGGACGCACACATGTACACAGTGTACAGGCAGTCCGTTATTACGAACAAGATCCGTTCTTAAGTCTGTCTTTAAGTCAGACTCCACTACCCCTGATCTCTGTCCATCTAGCTAAACTGTCTTCACCTCTGCTTACTTGTTCAACACTATACTCTTTTAAAAATACACTAACCTTTTCCTTCCCGGTGTTACAGGTATGGTCCACAGATGCCTGCAATGATGTCTATTGCTGTATTCCTGCACTGATCTCGCGCGCTAGCTATGATTATTCCTACCATGTATTGATGCACATCTTGTAAGTCGCTCTGGACAAGAGCGTCTGCTAAATGCTTAAAATGTAAATGTAAAAATGTATGTAAGTCGGAACAGGTACATACAGTTCTTCTTAATCGTCACTTGTTTGTCTTAGTATAGTATTTATTTGACCTTTCTGTGCATATAAAACACTTAAGAAAAACTTCCAAATACAAAAAACATCTCAAACATAACATTCAGTACATAATACTGTAATAACAACAATACTGTAATAATAATAATAAAAGTAACTATGTACATACAGTACTGTAAAAAAAAACATTAAAAAAGGCTTCAAGCCTTTTCTTGCACTAAATAAAGGCTAATAGGCATATTAAGCTGATTTTGGTCTTCTATCCAAATTATCAATTGCCTTTCCATCTCAATAATTAAACCACTGCGTGGCTTGGTAATAATCGTGGCATTCATCAGGGCATGGCTTTTCACATGCTTCCTTATTCTCCCTTTGTCTTGACTTTTTTTTTTTTTTTTTTTTATTTTATTTTTTTAAACAATCGTTGACCGGCTGTAGCCTAATGCTTTCCCAATGGCTGATCTTTTTGATCTCTTTATTATTTCAACTTTACTTTCCATGGTGATTGTTTTCCTTTTCTTTGATGCATCACCAGCACTTGCATCGGATTTACGCTTTGGAGGCATCGTTGTAAGGGTAAGAGAAAAAGAAAAACGGGCTGACTTAAAATAATGGACGGTGATCTCTGTTCCTTGAGCTGAAACCACGCAATGTTTTCATGAGCATCACAAAGTAGTGCGTGCGTTCGTTATTACGAACCATTGTATTTAACTCAATTTTTTAAACATTATAGGCATTATGGCAGTCTGTTCGTTAGGACGAGTTGTCCGTAAGCCGGACGTTCGTAACCCGGGGACTGCCTGTATATATAATAAAGAACCTCAGATTATGCAGTAATACATGGCAGGATAGAAACATTTGTTTGCTCAACAAATAGCAACCCTGTGAGATAAATTCATAGCCTTTATGCAAAGCAACGGTTGATGAATTCTGATGCCGGTAGTACTGTGTGTCAAAGGTGGACGTCCATCAGCACAGATACTCAATTTAACCAGCCTCATTCCATTTATAACACAAAGGAGGGTTTGGTGCAGGACAGTATTGCGCACTGCTTACTGCCAGGTGAGACATCCGTTATACCCTTGAGCACTTCTGTAGCACTACTTCTGTAAATAACCCAGCTGTATTCATGGATAATGTGTGTAAAATGCTATGTTGAGTCACCCTTGGGCAAGAGCTTCCGCTGAACAAATAATTTTTAAAAAAGTAGTAAGAATATAAAATAATAAATGTCTTATTTAATCCAAATAACTTTTAAAACCACCACCATTTAATGACGTGTATATAAAGTTTGGAGAACTTGACCACACCTCGATTAATTTAACCGATTGTCCAACTCTTTACTCCATTCAAGACTGGCCTCTGACAAATATGACCCTCCTGATTGGTGGCCACTTTCGACCAATGGCAAGCTGACGTACCGGGTGTGCAGGTTGGAGAAGACCAGGGCCTGGTTGAAGGGAACCTTGCTGAAGAGCTCAAACAGCTGCTGGACCTTCTCCTCAAAGATCTTGTGGGGCAGCGGGTGAGACTTAACCAGCCGGTAGTACTGCTTCAGCCCTGAAATGGGGGAGCGGAGGCCGGGTGACGTCCAGCGTTCACCCGACGTGCACCGGTGATGATGACGAAGGTGACTGACGTGGAGTGTTTTCCCCCTCCACAGTCAACATGCAGAACACACTCGAGAGCTGATTACGCACTAGCTAATGGATCCATTGACATGGTTACAAGCTTTGATGTAGAACACAAACAAAAGCCCTTCAAATCTTCAGCAATAAGTGGTGCTCGCGTTTCAAAACCATCCTTGCCTGTCTGACGGTCTGCAATAGCTGCTTTTAGAATAGCACAGGTCATGTGCTTATTTGATTTTATATTAAATTGCATATTTTATTGTTTTATTTACCTTAGTCATTCGGCTGACAGAACTCAATCGGAAAAAAGTTTCATAGTTCACCCCACGATAAATACTTCAGGTGCAGCTTGGTACATCCCTATTCTGACTGGGCAGCTGGAGGAACTCTGGATCGTTCAATCTGTGTGTGTGTGTGTGGGGGGGGGTTGACCCACCTATCAGGCCTGGGTCAGTGGGGTTCAGCCGGACAAACGTGGGGTCCCTCATGTAGCGGGCCAGGTGCTGGGCCAGAGACTCCGGATAGGTGGCAGAGAGGGCGAGCATCTGCTTATTCACAGGTAAGGACGAGTAGATCCAGCTACAGGGAGGACAGGAAGAGACACCGTGAGATACTGGCACAGACGGCACTGAGATGGGGAGGCAAGCGGGTGAGCGGAGGAAACCTACACAAGTGTAGCAACAACCCAGGGTTTGGAGGGGGAAGCCTGAGATTTGTGTCCCCTTCCCCCTAGTTTTACCCAGCACTAAGTTATAGGTCAAGGGTTGAGTTGGCTTAAATCGCCACTTCCGATTGGAGGCCCTCCTACACAAGCTCAAGATTCATCAGAAGTAGCAACTGTCCATTGGTTCATTAGTAAAGCACCTCCACAGAAGTTAGGCGGACTTCTCTCACAATCACATGGCTGCAAATTTCAACCTAGGGTGTGAGCAGGCACTTTTATCAAGGACAGTCCGACGAGAACTCTACAGAGCAGGATTACCACAGTCGGACATCTGAGCGAGTCCATATTGGTTTTTCCACCTTTTTGGCCACTACCTGTACGACACCATTAAGAATCCTGTGAGCTCTGCGACGGCCCTCACTTGATCTGGTCCTGAAAGCTCCCCTCCTCCAGCAGCTTGTCCGCTTCATCCAAGACAAACAGGCGAATGCTCGCGGTTAACAGGAGGCCCAGTTCTATCAGCTGCTTGACACGCCCTTAAATTAGAAAAAAACACACATATGAAGTGCTTCATAAATACAAGGCAATGGGCACCGCCATCTACCATGAAAGCATATATTTGACATCAAAGCAAATCCTGACAGCTGGAGAATCCACCTTTAACAGCTAAAGTCATCCATTACATTTACAGCAAACTAAAAGGGTTTCATTTTGAGGCCTAATAAGATTAATTTCAATATAAAATATGAAATACTGTATTTTCAGTGAGTTATTGGAAACACGATACTGCCTAAAATTCATCAGGGATTTGTTTTCACATCAGGAAGAAAATAACCCTTGGACATTCAATCTTACTGCTATTGTACTCTACTGTTAAGGATTTGAGCAGATATATTAGATATAGATATATTGGACTATATTCAGGTAACAGCCAAAGTAAAGGAAACACTAGAATAAACTAGTTCTGGCAGCTCTGTTATGGTGTGGGGGAAATTTTCCTGCCATGGTTTAGGCCCACTCAACCCCATTAGAGTGCAAGGTAAACAGCAGAGTGATCACTTTCACCCTATGGTGAAGCATTTCTATCCTGATAGGAGTGGTCTCTTCCAGGATGACAATGCCCCCATCCGCAGGGCACAAGTGATCACTGAATGGTTTTATGAGCATGAAAATGATGTAAACCATATGCCATAGCCATTTCAGTCATCAGATCACAACCCATGAACACTTATGGGAGATTCTGGAGTGCCTGAGACAGCATTTTTTCCAGCACAATCAACAAAACACCAAATGATGGAATTTCTTGTGAAGGAATGGTGTTTCATCCCTTTAATATAGTTCAAGACGCTTGTCGAATCTATGCCAAGGCGCATTGAAGCTGTTCTGGTGGCCTAATGCCCTACTAAGACACTTTAGGTTGGCGTTTCCTTTATTATGGCAGTTACCTGTTGAAAGATAAGCATCGTTATAGAAAATGTTCATTCATATTTCAAATGGAATCATTATATGGTCATTTTAAAATACAGAAAGTCAGTGCTAAGATGCAATGGTTCTACAAAGCGGCACATCAGTGCCAGAAAGGCTTAAAAATAGGCTTAAAAAGCAGCACTGGATTCACAGCGGCAAGACAATTATTTACTTTTCACTGTAATTGTGCAAATAATTTACATTCTGAGTGCATTGATGCCATCTGTGCTGGTAACGAGGACTATAAAATTACATCAAATGGGAACAGCTTAAAACAAACATGAGTTCTAAATCCCTCACATCCACACACTCTTCATTTTAAATATGAATGTATTACTGTTACATCCCTATTCTGACTGGGCAACTCATAATGTCAACTGAAGGGCAACATAACTGGCAGACAAGTGTATGCCTTCTCCAATTGTTGACAGAACATTAATAGGCTAGAAAAAAGTGTGTGCGTGCTAACTCAGCAGGGTAAAAAAATTAAATAAACACTCAGCAGGGTGTAGACTTATCCATCCAAGTTATTCTAGCTTTTTAATTTTTAAGTTTAAGAGAATTCTTTTTCACTTGGAAGTTGTAGGGTAAACGTGTAAATAAAGGTGGGAAAAGTCTGATTTAATGTGTTTTAATTTCAGGCTGTAAGGCAACAATATATTAGACAGGTGGAAGTTTAAAGGGGCACTGTATCTATCCTGGCATGTGTGGAATTTACACATAACTAATTTCCACCTGTGCCCCCTTGTTTTGCAGACAACCCAACCTGGCAGTGCAGTGTAATGATTACGGAGCTGAGCTTGTAACTCAGAGTTTGCAGGTTCAATTCCCAGGTGGGGCACTGCTGTTGTACCCTTGAGCAAGGTACTTAACCTGAATTGCTTCAGTAAAGTACCCAGCTGTATAAATGGATTGTATGTAAAGAAATGTGTAAGTCGCTCTGGATAAGAGCATCTGCTAAATGCCTAAAATGTAAAAATGTAAATGTAATCTCACAGATCATGTCAAGTCACGTAACACACACTGACCTGGGGAACCAATGGCAATATGGCATTTCTTCAGGTGGGCCTTGTCCTGGCTCACGGGAGTACCCCCTATGAACACATGGCACTCCAAGCCCTCCAGGGCACTTCCGATCGCCATGACAACAGAGTGGATCTGGACTGCAATCTCTCTGGTGGGTGCCAGGACCAGGACCTGATACAGACACAATGGGAAGCACTCAAACCTCAGAGACTTCATATATCAACATTTTCAGTGGTCACTCTTTTTTAGTCCATTCTTGTCATCATAGAACATGTGGCGGTGTTCTTACAGACAGTTTAAAAAAATCTGGGACAGTAACCGCAGTAATCCAGGGCTATTCAATTACCATATGGTTATCATATAACCTTATTGACAGCTCACCTGTGTTGTCAGGTTCTCTACGATCAAAGAGTCCAGAGCGATCGTGGCGAACACACAGGTCTTCCCTGTGCCAGACTTGGCTTGCACAATAAGATCTGAAAGAACAGACAGGTGGCCATTACACTCGATAGGGACAGGATATGCAGACGCCTTCATGCCAGGCCCAGTTCTACGAGGGTGCAAAAGGGTGCATTGCATTGAGCCGTTGTAGCCGTAATATACGCAATTCATTGCCAGACTTTATATATTTAGCCAGCAGAAAGCTCAGAGTAAGCCTTCCAGCCATCTAACGTTAGCCCAGCATCTGCTAAACGTTCAATTTAAATCATGTTATGTGTTCAATCATGATCACATAAGTGCGAGATGCGAACGATTATGGTAACAGTTAGCATATTTAATTTGATGATGGGTGCAGAACCAGTACGTTAGCTTTAGCCAGCCAACGCCGTTAGTTACCTGCAACGGTAAATTAGCTTACTACATGTGTCGATTGACAGGTTTATCTAGAAGGATGTTTCTGAGGAACTGGAGAATTAGATAGGCCGCTGCCTATTCGTGAGCATTTTACACTCGTGTCGACGTTTAGTTAGTTTGTTTAATTTAAGACGTAGACGCAGCACTCATACCGAGTCCACATCGTCCGAGCGGGATGGCTTTTAGCTGAATTGGAGAAGGTTTCTGGAAGCCAGAGGCAGTCAGTCCGTCTTGCACAGGCTGAGAAAGTAGCAATGAGCTAAAATCAATCCCTTCAGACAGCAAAACATCATCAGTCCGTCTCCGTTTCTGAATATCATGCGCAGCCTTCTTCATGGAGGCAGCCATTTTTGGATATTCTGAAAATATCGCGATGTTTCGGGATCTCATTGGCAGGGCTTTATCGGTTCCCACGTACATTTTAATTGTACAGAAATCAGCACCTTGGACAGGTTCAGGAAGGAACCAATGTACAGTTCCTTCTTCTTCTTATGTTTTCAATGCCATATAATACACAAGGCAATATAACAAACAAGTCATACAGAATGCAAAACACAAAACAGACAAGCCACAGACATTACAGAATACAAGACAAACAAAAGAGTTAAGACACAAGGCAGACAAACTGACCAAAAATAAGGCACATCCTTCAAGCTGGAAGGACACAAAACAAACTCATGAATTTAATTTCAAATACATTTCTGAAGAGACTGAACTGAAATAACACCATCTCTGTAGGTGACTGCAGTGTGGGGATCTGTGGGAGAGTGAGCTAAACTCACCTGGCCATTCAACCCTGCAGGTATGGACACATCAAATGAAACTTAAGGAGGTGACGCCACGCCTGGATCGTTTCATGCTACGGCCAAATTGGGCATTTAACTGGTGTAACCACACTCTGGGTCAAAGACCCATTTCCCCTTCTTGCTGCATTTTGCACTTGTGAACACTAGATGGCGCTATTATAAAATCAAAGTTATAACCTGGAGCCATTTAAAATGATCAGAGGACCTGGTTTAACTGTTGTGCATTGTGGATATCTACTTTGTTTGTTATGGTTTATCATTAATAAAATAAAGGGCAGTAGTCATTCCTATCAATATGGCAATATATGCTGTGTATTTCAAAGTATTGAGTAAATACGTTGGCTGACTCCCACAAATTCTGAAATGGAGCCAGTCATAAATACAGTATATTCTGAATGCTGATAAGCTATCACAAATAGAAGTGGTCAATGGGACAATATAATTATTTGGCACACATCCTCTGATGAAATGTTATCTCCATAACAAGTGGAGATAAAATGTACACAATTATTGATACCTGATCAATTGTGTGGAAAAGTTAAAGATCAACTGTTATTTTTGGTGGGTTTTTGATGCCCATGGAGAATTCATGAGCATAATTTCCATTGCAATATTCAGCACCAGGGTTCATTGCACACTGCCTGAAGCTGTGCTGAGATGCAAGCAATATTGAGTCCAATGTACTAGCAGCTGTGCTCATGTCATTTTCTTATATTAATTTGATACTGAACATTGCTTTGTCAACAATTGTCAAAAACATTGCTTTGTTTACCATGTATTAATGCACATCTTGTAAGTCGCTCTGGATAAGAGCATCTGCTAAATGCTTAAAATGTAAAATGTAAAAATGTAACACATCAAACTTGCAAAGATTGTGTCCTTAATATGGATTATTGTTGTCATTTCATTATTTGCTGGTGCATATGAAACATAAATATGAAATTTGTTTTGCCAGAATATCAAAAACACAATTTTTTCCATAGACATTTCCACTTTTCAGTTGAGAGGCCACATTGTCTTAATTTCTTCAGTAGACCTTCTTACTCTTCCTGCAGTTCCTGGCACTCAATGAGTCCTTGGTCATTCCTCAGAACATGGCCACCCCTGTTGTACTTTCCACTGCCTACACCTTCCACACTCTACGGCCCACATGTAGAGGTGGAGGGACAGGTATACTAATCTCCCCCCTGTGGAGATTTGATATTGTTCTTCTTCCTCATTTCTCACCCTCCTCCTTTGAAAACCATGCTGTCACTGTCACTGTCCCATGTAAACTGTACATTATTGTTCTGTATCATCCACCAGGTCCACTGGGGAGCTTCAGCTCCTTCCCTGAAGAGGGTGCTCTCGTCCTACTCCTCGGTGACTTCAACCTATAGCTGGACACCCTTCAGTCCTCCAGCTTTCTCCCCCTCCTCCAGTCCTTCAACTTCACCGAGTCCCCACCCACCCACAAGGCCTGCAACCAACTAGTCCTTGTCTTCACCAGGAACTGCACCTCACCCAACATTACAGTATCTCCTCTTCATGTATCTGACCATTGCTTTCTGTCTTTTTCCCTCCCCCTCTCCTCTGTGCCCAAACCCTCTTCACCTGCCCCCACTGTCCATTGCAACCTCCGCTCTCTCTCCTCCACAACCCTGTCATCTACTCTTCTATCATCTCTTCCCCCTACTGATACCTTCTCTCAATTACCTGTTGAGGAAGCCTCATCCACTCTGATATCCTCTCCCTTTGATTCACTCTGTCCTATCTCCACCAAACCAACTCAACTCTTTCTTTCTTCTCTCCTTCTGAATCCCAGGTCCCAGTGCTTATCTCTGCAATATACAGTAATATCATGTCTGAACAACTGCAATTCCTTGCTGGCAGGCTTACTGGCCTGTAACATCAAGCCAGTGCAACTAGTGAAGAATGCCGCTGCACGCCTAGTCTTCAACCAACTCAAGTTCACACATGTCATTACACTACTCAGCACACTGCATTGGCTCCCTATTGCAGCACGTATCAAAATTACATCGCTGGTGCTGGCATATCAGGCCGCAAGGGGAACCGCTCCCTCCTACCTCATCACCCCCTACACCTCAGCCAGACCCCTCCACTCTGCCTTCTCTGGCAAACTGACTGTTCCATCCCTTTGGGTGCCCAGCAGCCATTCTTTGCGGTCTCGCATCTTCTCTATCCTGACCCCCTGGTGGTGGAATGATCTTCCGCACTCAGTCAGGACCGCAGAATCACTGGCCATCTTGTACAAGAGACTAAAAACCCACCTCTTCAGACTCAACTACCACTGATTCTATACATTAATTAACTGCCATCACCACTGTTTACATGCTTAAAAATGTAATACAATTTTTTTTAAAACACACTGACTTTTCTTTCCCTGTGTTAAAGGTATGATGTGCAGCTGCCAAAAAGTATATCTATTGCACTAACCATGATTAATCGTACCATGTATAAATTCACTTTTTATGTCGCTCTGGATAAGAGCATTTTCTAAATGCCTAAAATGTAATTGTAAAGTGTAATTTCCCATATAGTGTACAATTGCATATATTTTCAATCATATTGTGGCATCATGCACAACCATGCTATGTTACGCTTGGTTTGTAATGCCACTATGAGGCATATCGTGACCACGTCATTCTGCACTTACTGTGTGCACACTAGATTAGTCCAAGATAAAAAGCTTTTTGTTTTTGATAAAGCCTACGGAAATGTGTTCACCGCATTACCCCATTAGCGCTCTCTCATAACTCATCTGCCAACTAGCTTATCGCAGTTCCTGCAAGCATCTGACATATTGTTGCTAATTATTGCTAAATGCAACTGATAAAATCAGAATTGTGTGACGTTTATATCCAATGCTTTTCCCCTGCCTTGGTAAACGGTGCTAAATGCACATTCAGGATAAATGGTTATTCTTGGATAATTATTATTACACAGCTAATATTTTCCTCTACGTAGTGCTGTGCCTGCAGCCTGAACGTGCATCTCCGTTTGTGGTTTGCTCCTGTAGTCCATATGCTTTACATATGTACATGCATATCAAAACCATCGGTATTCTGCCAAATGAAAGAATAAAATGAAGCATCTGAAAGACTTATCGTATTGCACAGCAGGAAGTGAAATCAGAACTTCCATCGCTGTCTTCCACGGGTCTATAACAGAATGAAACTCGTCCCTATGACATTTGTCATATGTCCCATGATTCTCAAATGGTTGATTTATACACTGCCTCTGGCCCCGGGGGCACCTCAATGCTCCTTACATGGTAGAATTAGAAGGCCGAAGATCCAGAATCTGGAGTTGGACTCTGATGAAGTCAGAGTTGCTGCTTGACCTGGGCGAGGAGGTTAAGAGGAGGGAGGCCTGGAAGCTCTTCAGGTGTGTTCAGGGTAAAGCAAGGAGACCAACATCTTGGTTTACTAAAAATGAATATATGGGTCGTATTGCTTTTCTTTCCTTGGGGCCCCTCTGCCTCAGCGTTTCGCCTCTTTTTCCAGCGAATGGCTTCTTGGTTATCCTCCAAGAGTTCAATTCAGCTCCTAGAGCAATTTTGCAGCTTCTGGCTTTTTTCCACATGAGCTTCTTATTACTTGGTCTAGTTAATTGAGAAATAAGACTGATTCAAGATTCCACATCAAGCATGAAAGCAGAGGCATTGAACATTCACTTCACTGGAAAACAGCTGACCATCACAGTATTACACTAAGCAGTCTTTGGGGTCAAAGTGGCACATTCTTGACCACACATTTTCCAGCTCAGTTAGGATCAGAGCAACATTAGGGCTTGCGTTACAACAGCAGGGACACCCAGGTTTCAAACCAATGGTCCTGTGGTGCAGAGCCATTCGGCCCAAACCAGAGTCAATGCATGCATTGCACATTTCGTTACAGATCAAAGACATCAACCCAAATGCTTAACGAATAGTGATACGTTTCAGCTGCACTACCTCTCTCCACGAACCACCATTGTTTCCCGAAGCAGAATAAAACAAGAAACCCATGGAGAAATCAATCCAAACCAAGGCAGTTATTGGAATGTCTCTGTCCATTCCCTTCTGTCATGCGATAGGCTGATAGCTAGCTGGCAGCTGCTATTGCTTGTGGTCGGGATGTGGGGTCTGGATCCAGAACTAAGACAGGAAAAATCACGCAGACAGCTGGTTCAGGAGCTGCACACAAACAGGCAGCTGTCTGTCCGAGGACAGAGTTGTGGCTTCCCTCCTTCCCAGAAGACCTTGCTACACTGCACTCCTGCACTGCCCCTTTCCAAGAGAGGCCTGGTTCATGCAGCCTCCAATTTCTCTTTGTTTGGGGTTGTTTAGCTTTGAACAAGGTAACAGGAAGTGCTCCACACAGGATATAATCCCAGGAAGAAAAGTCACTTTTTATAGCAACCGGGGAAAACACGAAGACAATTGGCTGAAGGCATGTTCTGCCTGGTTTAAACTTTCTACACAGTGTGGTGGAGTTTTGCCAAAAGGAGTCTCTTGTTTCTGGAACCGTAAACCAGTTTCAGTAAACCAAGCATGGAAAATTACCCTCAGGACACAAAAATGCTAAAGGGGGGAGGGGGAGGGGGGTGATGTGGGGGAGTTTGATTTGAAATATTCATGTTCAATCACTACAGCCAAATTTCACTGCAGTGAATAGCAAATGATCACTGCCTCAAACAAAATAATGGAAACATGGGATGCATCAAACCCAGTTTTATTTAACATTCAGTTTTATATTCAGATTCGGTGAATCAAACTTGGCCAAACACTCAACTGCTGAGGAATATGTAGCCCAAGCCATCGTGTCAGCTCGTGTCATTTTTCTTCCTTGACTTTAGTGATTATGCCAATACTGTGAAATAATTACTACAATACAATCATACTCATGATTTAAAAAACTCTTGCAGTGTTGTTGTTTTTGGCTCTGGGCAACATGTAATAACGTGTCATGCAACATGACTTCTGATTTATAATTATTGCATGAGTGTCGGTTTTCGAGCAAAAGCTTTAGAAAGCAAGCGCATGATAAACCACGAATGTGGTTCTTCACAGGAAATTATGTATTTGTTTACGTAATCATCTATTCTATAAATTATAGATTATATCTATATATCTTTGGTCTTCAGTCTGCATTCAACCAAATATTTTGCGCTGCATTCTGTATTTGTCCAAAACCTAAGAATATGTATTCAGTGTAATAAAAAAATGAATAAGCAATCCATGCAATCATTTTCATGATAATTTAATCACAAAATGCATACAGTTCATTTGAACACCTTCCATCACTCCCTTCTTTTTTGTTTTCTTTTACTTCCCGCAATAGTCTTAGCAAATCATTAAAAAATTAAGATCATAAGACCTCTACCTGCAAATCCTATAACTCGCTTTGACAAGACGAGTCAACAAATATCAGCTGGGATTCAGATTTCTTGTCTATTCGACATCAAACACGGCGGCACTTGGAGAAGGAGCCCCTGACTCCTGTGGGAAATTTGATTGCTTGTACTGTACCAGTATTATACAGGAAACGTGGCTGCTGGGTGGCTTGTGCTGTTTAAGGTACTGTTCTAGTGTGTAGATGAGCCCCATGGTCTGCATCCTGTGAAGGCACTGCTCTAGTGTGGGGATGAGCCCCACGGTCTGCATCCTGTGAAGGCACTGTTCTAGTGTGTGGATGAGCCCCACGGTCTGCATCCTGTTAAGGCACTGTTCTAGTGTGTGGATGAGCCCCACGGTCTGCATCCTGTTAAGGCACTGTTCTAGTGTGTGGATGAGCCCCATGGTCTGCATCCTGTTAAGGCACTGTTCTAGTGTGGGGATGAGCCCCACGGTCTGCATCCTGTTAAGGCCCTGTTCTAGTGTAGGGATGACGCCCACGGTCTGGTGTAGACTGCAGTGTGACAAGAAGCAAGAAGACATCACATGGTTTTGGAGGAGAGCGCATGCTTGTCTACACTCTCCTGAATTGACGGTGGAGGCTGCAGCCAGCAGGGTTTAAGAAACGAACGGGCATTCCAAACTGGGAAAAAAAGGCAGGTAAGCACAAGCATTTTTTTCAAGTGAAACACAGGAAGCTTGATAAATCCCTGCTCTCCGTGCACTGCGCTTCCCTTTCTCTCTGCAGGAAGGTGCGGTGTGACACGTTGAGCGCCAGTGTCAGAAGGTCATCCCACGAGCGCCTTGCGATGCTTTCGTGCGGATTATTTATTCATGCGCTTCAGATTCCTCAATTGGGGCCGTGTCGCCTGTTTGCATGCATCTGGGACATCACAACATGCGGTGCAGATGCATATTAAAATTATAATAGCATTCATTGAGATGGATTTAGGTCAGCAAACAGGGGGGGGTACTTTGGGGCATGTGTAGTCAGGCTGAGTCAAACTTTTGCCTCTTCTGTCTCCTCATCTCCTCCACTCGCACAGAATCTTGGTGCATTTATAAACGATTATTTTCTGGCCTTAAGCCAGTGTGATCTCAAACTCAGTGCCATGGAGGGCCATGTGTATACTGGTTTTTACTCCAGCCTCCACACTTGATTAGATCATTAGTTCCATTATTCACTAAATCACCCTGTTGGCTTGCATGTAACACGTATAAAGTGAAATGAGTTGAATGTATTATCTAAACAACGATTGTTGCCTATACTCTAACTTGAAAATGCACAGAGGTGTACACGCATACGGCTGAATGAGTAGTTGCACAAATGAAGGCAGCAGTGAATGGTTGGAATGAAAGCTTGCATACACACGGCCCTATGTGGTATTGAGTTTGAGACCTCTGCCTTATGGGATCAGTCAGATGCACTGTCCATCTCCTTCTAGAATGTTTGTACAAGAAGCCTTGGGTGCCAAGATTTTGCTCAGCTGATGCTCGTTCTGTATGGTCTATCTGTGGACCACGACTCACAAGGACTCAAGGTGTTCTCACTAGTATATGTTATTTCATATTCCCATACCTGTGAAGCAGAATCACCTGGAATGACGTGTGGGCCTCTCTTAACTGTAAAACGTGACATAGGCTACAGCAGGGGTGGGACATTCTGTTCCTGGAGGGCAGGTGTGTATACAGATTTTTGTTTCCACCTATTTTTTATGGCTCAATTAGCTTGTCTCCTGTATACCAAAAAGACCGGTTCAGTAAACATTTCATTGGGAAACAAAAACAGCTGTCATTCATGAGTTTAACCAAAAAATGTAGCTAAAATATCAGATCATGTAAATGATTGGGCTAATTAAATAATTAAGAGCAAAGGTTGGTATGGCATCCAGAAACAGACATGGCCCTCCCACCACTGGGTTACAGAATAGTATAATACAATTTGCATGACATACAAAAAGGGGCATTAAAACAGTGGCTAAGAAGCATCTAACAAACCATTATGTTGCTATGGTGCTGCTCTGAGTGTGTTGCCTCAAATGGGGTGTGGCAAATACACAGATGTAGCTTAAGCACTGGATATTACCGGATATCACACTGGATATGAAGACAAAACCCACAAAAACGTGTATATTTTTGTCGTCAACAGCTCAATGTAAGTACTGCGCTATGAAAATTCTCCACACTCTTTAATTGACTTTGTAACATGTGAGGTAGGCCCTTTTTTAAATACTAAAACAAAACATCCAGCTTGCTGTTAACACTTCATTTATTCAGTAATTCTGCAATTGCTCACAAATCCATCTTTGCGTGTAAATTCTCAGGCATGTGCGAGTTTGGGTATGGGTCCCTGTGCCTTGTGCACTGTGCACTATTGTCCTCGTATTTTCTGTCTGATGAAACCTAGTGCAACTGTGACTGCATTTATATTTACTGAGGAAAAATACACACTTTTTTGAAATTATCACAGCACCGTTGGGGGGGCTACAATCTTTCACCATCGACTCAACATCCGACCATTAACGTTGCTCAGTGCTGTCTGTGGGAGCATGAGGCACTATTAGCACATTCTGAGAATGCAGTCTCAAATCCTGTCTCGGCCATTAAACAACAACAAAAAAAAACAACAACATATCTCTAAAAAGACTACAGAGGCATAAAACATTGACCGTACAATGATGATACAAGCTTTCTGTTCACGCACCAGACTCAAAAATGGGGATGCAAGGTTTTTTGGGGTTGTTTTTTTGATATGTTGCGACACTGCGTTCAATCTGAATGGAGAGTACTGCTTTTATTTGTCACCGGAGGTCTCTGTGAACATATGGTTTCATCCCAGTATGGACGCAGAAGCAGATCATTTCACAGCCCTGTTGCATGCTGTGATGCCAGAGGCATCTGGTTTTGGGGTGAATGTAATAGCTGAATCTGATCAGGCTTTTATCACACCGGCACTGCGCATTTTCAATCCGTCACTGTGGCTCCGGCTGTCACTGCTGCCACGGGACAACCCTCCATCCAGCCTGCAACAATTAATCACCTGTAGGAGGCGCTTTCTACACAGGGCAAGTGGGGTTAAGTGTGCACCTCTGTGTGATGGAGGGGTATGTAAATTTGACCTTGAAAGGAGAAGGAGGGGAGAGAGAGATAGAGAGAGCGAGACAGAGAGAGAACTCTATTTTTGGTTGTGCTTATTATTTTGAAGCACACTATTTTGGATAATTGGATGTTTTTAATGTTTGTTTATGTTAAAACTTTGGCAATATATTTAAATAGGTCATGCGAATAAGACATTTTTTATTTGAATTTTAGAGTGAGAGAGAGAGAGAGAGAGAGAGAGAGAGAGAGAGAGAGAGAGAGAGAGAGAGAGAGAGAGAGAGAGAGAGACGTGTTGAGGGGCACGATTATAGAAGAGTAACCAGAGCCATCCAGAGTTTGGATGGGCAATTTGTCATACCATTTCCTTGATCACAATCTCTTGTAGGACTACAGACTGAGGAAAAGTGATCCAAGAGTGAATTATACAAGTGGAGAGGGAATCGATGTCTCCCGAGTGGGTCTACAGTAATTTGCCGATGGCACAATACTGCACGAGGTGCCTTGTGGGCATTTTTTCCCGGTGGTGATGGGAATGAAGGAGAGCTCAAATGAGAGCTAAATGGAGCAAGCTTGCTGAGGTTGCTAGGCACCAGTAAGCCTCATCAATGAGCATACCCGTTGACTCTCCAGGACCAGGATTGAGAGCCCCTGCTCTAAAGCCAGTAAGGACGCCTGTCATAGCAGTCGATTTAAACATGCCCAGTGTGCAGGGGAAAGGCATTATAGTCGCTGTGCTTGCATTGGCCTCCTCCTCCTGCAGCCTGGATCTGCATCTTTTTTAGCGATCCATCACCCTGCCCATTTTCACTGTCACCCTGCCCGTTCCTCACTGCCAGTCTGGCGGTGGTGGCGGGGGAGTCAAAGACCAAGACTAAATGTTATATTTCTTATTTGTTGCATTTTCATTTACACCTTTTCATTTACACAATAATGTTGTCTTTTTCTCCCTGAATGAAATGCAAACACAAGCACGGAAGCGTTGGAGTCCAGTGGTCAGCATGGACAGATAGTACAAACACATTCACAATTACAAGTATAAATTCAACATATACATACAAACACTCTCATATAACGACTTCGATTTCCGGAACCTGAATTGCAGCTCGCTGGGTATTTATAGGCTTCTCATACATATTGGCCATGTACGACAGAGCACGAAACAGAAAAAAACTCATGAATTTTAACCATTTATAAACTCTGAGCAGTGTTGAGTCGTTTCTCATTATTCAGCAGCACAGACTCGAAGCGATATCATCATTCCACATTGTTAGCGTAGGAGAACAGCCATGCGGGTGAATAGTTTATCTTGAAATCCTCTTGGCAGTAATAACAAAGAATATCATGAGTGTTGAGGTGCGGGGGTGGGGCAGAGGTGTTGCAGAAATACCTTTGCTGGTCCCAGTATACAGGCTGTGGTGTATGTGGTCGCAGTCCAACCAAATGATGAATTGGTGCAGTTGCATGCAGTAATATATATGCCTGGGGTGTCCAATCTTATCGGAGAAGGGCCGGTGTGGGTGCAGGCTTTTGTTCTAGCCCAGCCCACTAAAGCGCCTGATTCAACTAATCCTCCAATCATGGTCTACAATCAAGACCTTGATAAGTTGAATCAGGTGTTTTAGTGCCGGGCTACCACAAAAACCTGCACCCACTCCGGCCCTTCTCGGATAAGATTGGACACCCCTGACCTATGGCCCGTTCAGGAGTCAAGCCAACCATAATTCAACATTATCACAGATGAAAGTGGCGAGAATACGGGAGAATAGAGCAAAGTATGAATACTCTTATGGGGACACAAGAACAGTCCTCAACTGTCATCCATAAGTCCAACATATTTTTGCAATTCAGTACATGTAAGGCAGAGGTGGGTAATTCTGGTCCTGGAGGGCCAGTGTGTGTACAGGTTTTTGTTTCCACCACTATGTGAATTGTCTTTGTTAAATGAATGCTGCAAAATAATTTCCGTACATGTCTGTCCGGGCAAGGGACCACAGCTCAGGCAGATTTACGACGGTGTCGTTTGTGTTTGCGATAGATATTATCTTCGTCACAGTACCAGGCGAAAGTGGATTAACTGCGCATATCGGGATTCAGAGAGGCGTGGAATTAAATGACTTTCCATGGCTGTTCCATCCAGGAGTTGCAAGGCCGACCTTTGTCCCCCGCAAATGGGGGTTTTTCCCGTCATGCAATGGGAGGAAAGCTGTGCTATCCCAGAGGCCCTGGTGATTATACCGGAGACAAAACGCTGATCCTAACAGTAACCGGTAAACTGAGACAGTGCCTTTGTCATGCATGTGCCCCTGGAGTTGCTTTGTTGTATGCATTCCCATTCATGCATAACCAATATACAATAAAGGATCACCTCCAAGCCCAGATCATGGGACACTCATTGTTTTTTAAAGGCGACAATTGTCTCTGCAACCCTCTTCTTTAAAAACACTAGGACTTCATCTTTTGGTTTAATGTTTGTGGTCGTATTATAAAATCTCTTGTGCTCGACTTCGATTTATTTCCGGTACCGTTACTCCGGGCTTTCCTAGACGGGTCAATCACTGTGTCCATTAAGCTCCATAACTTTTAGTTAATAAATTATTCATTTGAATTTGGTTGTTATCACTAATACAGTATACTAAAAAATGCCCTTGGTGCACTTCCCTCCTTAGATTGATCTCATACTTTCCCATCCTTACTCCATTTACTATCGATCATAGGAGAAAATGGCATTGTAATAACCATTTCAGCAATACCCTTTGCGGGCAGACATTACCCATAAGTATCAGATCGACACTGAAGAACGGAAGATACATTAATATTTATAAGAGTGGTAGGGGGAAAGAAAGGAAGGCTGTCAGTTCCTGCAGGAAGGTTGGATCATTTCCTCGTATGTTGCTAAACCCAGTGCAATTCTGAACGCGTTCGTCGCCGTGCACAATTCTGACGGAGCTACCCTGGAGGCGGAGAAGCGCTACTTGCTCAACGTAAACCCTCCAGTTGAAAGAAAGAACTGGCAGTAAATCACTTGGCCAAGAGGAGTGATATGATGAAGACACGGTCTTTCAAACTTGCTGACAAAGATCCGGTTTTTCATTGTTCCTTAACATTTATTTTGGATGATAATTGAGGGGATGAAGAAATGAAACGCGAAGGATTTATTTTTTCCGTTATGAACATCGTTCAATCGGAATATGCCGGCGCGTAAACAAGGAGAACAGTGAACACCACTTATTGTTTATATTTGGTGTTTACATTACAGTATTTAATAGTAACTTTAAAAATACTAGAGGAAAGAAGATTTTCCGCTCACCAGTTGTTCTTTACGATGGCAGCCTTTCGGTTTCTGCAGTTATTATGACCTTTCCGTGAGGCTTGTTTGGAAACAAAATAAACCCCACTTATTGAGTACTACTACTACTGCTACTACTGTAGCCTATTAAAAATGGAATGCCAACGACCAATATCCGACCGCAAAAACATGGATAACTGTTTGAGACGCTTGAAGCAGGAGCTGGTATGTAATAGTCTTTTAAGTTCTATATTGCAAAAAAGGGGAGGGGAACAACATTTATGGAATTCCTTGTAAAAGGTTGATGAAGAATGCATTGTCAGTTTACATGTGCAGAGAGCATTAATATATCAAATTGTGTGTCCTACAAAGTCTGCATGTAACAATGGGATTTTATTTTTTACAAGAGAAACATTACACTTTAAAAAAGATTTAAAAATCTGCAAAAAAACGGCTCTTAGATGACTAAATACCAGCGAGCCAGTAACATGAGAGAAAACGTCCGTTTGAATTTACGAGCGACCATGTGTTAGTGGGGCTCCATCGCATTCCTTAGGTGGCGTGTATAAGTGTAAAAGTATACAAGCGAGCAACACTGGGCTAATCTACGGCGAAATATCAACGCGTGACTGTTAATTTTTTCAGTAACGTCTGTAATGAGACCATTTTTTACATCTTAATCTTAAACATTCCTAGCCCTTTGTAGTCGGGGGCGATTCTCTTGATTTTTATTCTGATTCATTCATTCGGCGTCTATTGAAACAACCCTGTTGCCAGGTCGTTGGCTGAACACATATATTCTGGAATATGTGTGTTTTGGAAGTTCGTTCCTCGGTGTGTACACGCCAATAAAGATACTTCGTTGGTTTATGATTGTTTAAATGTCTCTACATCCTGGCCAAGTGCAGAATACGAGCGCGTGTAAGCTAACTAACGTGTAGGCATGTGTATAGCCAGCCAGCAGTTGTTCAGGCTTGAGTCATTCAGCAGACGTGCAGATCGTGACTATTATTCGTACGCGTTTGAAACATCCACATGAATTTAAATGGCCTTCCTCGCGCATTCTGTTTTACAGTACAAGGCAGTAATGCCCCCTGCACCCACCCCCACTCTGCCAGATGTTCACAGATGCTCTTATGATGCAAATCCAGCTTGGTGGATTTCTTTATCGAGTGTGGTCATTATATAAAAAAACAGCTCGGTTCACAGTCGAGGCAGCATGGAATTGCTAATTGCATTTATGTAAATCCATAAATCCTTTCATGACACTTTTTTTATGGTGCAGTTACAGTTGTTTGAAAACGAATGTACGACCTATGGACAAACCCATAAACACCGTTTCCTAAACATAAATATCCACTCTCTCGTGACTCCTGGGAAATATCGACCTTACTTTGATGTTATTTTACTATTTTTTGACAGGTGTATTCCCTCACGTTGCCAGTGAAAACAAATGTCACCAAGGCATATACTGTTGTTATGACGGTTAGCTTGGTTTTTTTCAAATGAATATTGGAATTGATTGAATCATTTAAGAGAGCATTTTGATTTCACTCACAGCATCCCCTTCTCTCAAGGGACATGGCGATGGCTTTGTGCTAGCGAGGTTGTGTGTTGCTCTTTGACCTTGTCCTCCTTAGAAGGCGCGCGGTTTCCTCATATCTGGTTAGTGAACGCGTTTAACTAGTATGTTGTTTGGCTCATCAACATAATCCACGTGATCACGTTTTACAGACGCTATGAGACACAGAACCGTAGTTTATTTAGTGAAGCACTTCCATCATAGGTAACATGACGCTGATTTTTTTTTTAAAAGTCAGTTACAAGCTAATTTTGATAAGCCTCATTGAGTCCTTCAAAAAGTACTCCATTGTACCTTGATCCACCAACACTTTGAATGTATTAGCAGACGACATAAGAATGAGAGTGTGTTGAGCTTGTTCCCCGAGTTAAATATTTTTACTCTTGAAAATGTGAAAAAATGAAAAAAATTTACAACTTATGTTGTAGGTCAGTGTGCCTGGTACAAAAGAATGGAATTCAAGGAGTTCATATTAATCTCTGTGCAGTTGTATAACTAGATTTCAGAGTAGCATTGACCACATTTGACTCTTCCTGAAATGGACCTTAAAATAGCCTAATATAGTGGAGTGGGTAATAAAAAAAGAGAAGCACTCATAAATGAAATGGATTTGTAAAAAACAAAAGAAGCTCAGTATTCATGATGGAAACCTCCCAACAAAGCGAGAACAAAAAACACATTTGCTTCACAACATGGTTCTGGCTGTTCCCTTTTGTTGGACAGGGAGAGTTCACCCACGTCTGTCTGTCTGTTTGTCAACTTGCGCTCATGTTTAGGAGCCAAAGAGGAGCAGACTGTGTCGTGGTCTGCGGCATCACGCTTTGTAAATAAAAGAGCCCGTCGTCCAACTGACGAGACAGATACACACAGAAGGAGAAAAGAATGGCAGGTGCGAAAATAAGAAGCCCATTTGCCGGGGCCCCCGTACCATACCGAGCGCAAGCTGTCGCGCCGTCTCGCCCCGTCCGCGATGTGGTGCCCGTGCCAGGGACGTCGTCACACGTCCGTCTGGCCCCGAGCAGCTCGGACGAGCGGATCCGTATGCCAGGGTCGGGGGTTGTGGAAGTCCAGAGTGAGCGGCCGTGATTGGACTCCACTTCAAAGCGCTTGGTGATTCGTCTCGGCGTGAGGTCTAGATGTGTGTACTTCATCCAGATTGGAGCCCCCCCACACACACACACATTGACAGAAGCCTAGGCCCAGCATTTACTCCGGTCTGTTGGTAGCGGCTCGCTCAATTGGCTGATTCTGCTGGCCGCATGTCCCAACTGGACCTGTTCACCAACTCTAGAAGAGCCAGTGATATACACTGCTTCCTTACCATATTGAGATTTTTATTAGGCCCCTGATTTTGATTAGGCCCCTGATTTTGATTAGGCCCCATCTACAGAGATTCAGCCCCTTCTGCAGGTGGGCGGGTGGACTTCTCCTTCCGATATTGATGAAACCTTGACCCAGACCGAGAGGCGCTGCATGTGTCAGAGGCCAGAGGTCACCCTCGAGTCACTCGCTGATTCAGTGCGCTGACCAATCAGAGCCGGCAGTGTGGCTTAGAGATTAATACCCCCCCCCCCTTCCCCCACTGCAGCCGTAGAGACAGATCTGAGAGGCCAGAGGTAACTAGAGCCTGGGTTTCTCTAAGAATATGAAGCACACAGCAACATGATCCAAGTTCAAGGGCTGGACATCGATTTGGCATGGATACTAATTTGCCACTTATGGTTTTGTTTTTAGTTTTTTGTGTTTTTACATCCATGAAGCGTTTGCGGTCAATTCCACTTAAATTATGTCAATTCAGGGAATTAAATGAAATTCAGTTCATTCATTGAGAAGTGCTCATATTCTTCAATGAGGAACTTGAATTAATTTAATTTCAGTCCACTGACTGAATTGAAATGGAATCAGTCCCAAAACCTGGTCTCGTGTCTCTTCAGCCCTTTCTTACATTGAAAACAGTAGTTGTTTGTTTATGCAGGATTTCTGAGACAGAGGGGCTGCCTTTTCACCAAGGAACAAACAAGACCCTATTATATGCTGTTGTGGCACAGAAGGTCTGATTTTCGCATTTCCTCTGGTTTAATTCTTTAAGGGCTCTTCCTTCCCTTCCGCTAAAATTGACGGGGGACCGTTAGCAGCTGTGAGCATTGTTTTAAAAATATCGCTGATAGTCCCTCTCGGGGGGGGGGGGTGCTGTGCCAGTGTAACCTGCAATGTCTGCCGTTCATTCATGGGGACATTTTTTTAACAAGGCGCTTTATAAGCAGAGAAATAAACTAAGATGTGTGTACAACCAAAAAGGTGAAGAAAAGCGTGCTGCCTCAGTTTCAAACTGTATCACAGCCAGTATCCATAAAGCATCTCAGAGCTGGAGTGCTGATCTAGGATCAGTTCTCCTCTGTCCATATGTTGACCTTATCCATTATGAGCTAAAAGGAAAAACTGATCCTAGATTCTCCTTTCCCGTTTACCAGGTCCCTGTAAGCACTCTGTGTGAGTGTGTGTGGCCCTCTCGTGTTCGTCAGGCCTTGATTAGATCTCCTTGGTATGATCCAGCTGCCGTCTCAGGTTAAAAGCAGCCCTGCCACAGTGATGACGCCGCCCCCGAGGGGGGGTGGCCAGGGGAGCCTGTCACCCGGGTGACGCTTGGCGGAGCTGACAGGTGTGCCGTGGCTGCATGGACTGATTACACGCAGAAATGTCCGTCACGGGAGACAGGGAGCCTCGTCTACTGGTGACTGCTGCACTCTGCCACACTTACACACACCTACACACATGCGCACACTTACACACACCTACACACATGCACACACTTACTTACACACTCGTACACACACACACTTACATACACTTATTTACACACTTATAGACACACTTATCTACACACTCACACACACACACTTACATAAATGTATTTGCACACTCATACACACTTATTTACACACACACAAATAGGGGGGACCAAAGGCTAACTCACAGCATCTATAGGAGCCCTCCCTGCTCCAGCATGCTGCATGTGACATCATAAGAGGAAGCTCATGCCTTCTCCCCAGCATAGCCTCACTGCAGCAGAAATAGAAGGGGGCCTCAAATCTCATTAGTGTTCAGGAAATGTTGCAGTCCGTTATAGCCAAGTGGTGTTTTTCACATTACCTGCGCTGTCACCACATGAATATGTCTCTGCTACTCGATTCTCGGGCTGATTTTCTTACCAGTTTGGTTTAGAAAGCCATTAGTGCTGCAGCCAAAGGACCAAACCCATAGATGTGTGAAATCACTACAAATCTAGGCTTCTGGTATGGCCTGAATAGAAATCCTGGTCACCATAAATCCACTACCACGGGTTTGGGAGTCACGTGAAGGTCATCTTTCGTGCGGCACTCCACGGCAGTTTTACAGCTAAGATTCAACCATTCAATGTAAATCTGTAAATTGAGAGAAATGAGCTTTGTGAAATATTGAATGGTTTCTGAGATGGAAAAAACTTTAACCTTAAGATAAGAGGCAGTGCGGTGTCTCGATCTCCACAGCCGGAGTAGAGAGGAAATGTAACTGCCAGACACATTTGGTCCAATTTTTCCAGCATTATCCGTAGCTGCTGAATATCCACGCTTGGTGTCGGATGGGCCGTGCCCAGCAAGCACCTCATTAAAAATATAAGGAAACTGGGAGTAATCCCAAATGTTCTTTCACGGCAAGGTTGCCCACGGATTTTGAAGGACAACAAATCATTTCTGGATATCTGTGTCTAAAATACATTTGAAAAAAATAAAATAAATTTTACTCGACAACAGTACACTTCGTAGGCCATTTTACGGATTGCAGCCCATACTACAACAATACGTCCAAGCGTCAATAACCTTTCAGCCCTGGATGTTTTGATGGTTTTATGCCACTTAGTTGGATCTAATGCGCTGTGAAATCAATTACCCCCTAATGATGAGCTAGCAACATAGCCATGATGCAGGAGGGTCACCCTAGAGTCAGACGTTTCCCATAGTGCTATTTTTATAAAGGCCAGTGACTTAGAGCAGCGCTTTGACCTTTGACCCGTGGTCATGGTGCCGTTGGTTCCGAACGCCGCCGGCCCACAGAGAGGTCAGCTCACAAGCGGTGCTTTCTTCGGACGAACAAGATTGCCGTTGTGGAGCCGGGGCGCGTGTGCTGTGCATGTATTCGTCAGAGCGGCTGCGGTGTGGTCATAGCGCTAATCATGCCCCCCTCGCTGACAGACAGAGACTCTCCTCTCCTCCATGGAGATCCCCCCACCCCACCCCCCGTCTGTCCGTCCCGTCCTGAGAGGAAGAGATCCTGTTTCCCCACCCGACCTTTTCAGCCGCTCTAAAAGACAGGCCACATTCATTTTTAATGAGCTGCCCAGAAAAATGCATGGCTTCCCACAAACGTACTTTGGGCTTGGGTAACCTTGACTGTAGCCTCTTTCTGACCAGCTCCCTGTGACTGAAGCTGACACAAACTCTTGATTACAGGAAAGGAATGTTTACGGCGACTCAGTGCGTGCTTTCAGTTCCCCATCTCCCCCACTGCCTTGAAGACATGTTTGTTTTTCAAAATAATCCTGTTAACCCACTCAACTGTGGTTATCGCCTTTCCTCGACATGCACACACACGCACACACAGACACAAGCACACACACACAAACAGACACAAACACGCAAACACACACACATATATACGCATGCACAAACACACACACTTGCACACATACGCATACACACCGACAGACACAAGTACACACATATGCACACATGAAAAAACAGACACATACACTTACATACACACACACACAGAAAGACACAGGTACACACATATGCACGAATGAAAAAACACACACACACATACATATACACACACACACACAGACAGACACAAGCGCACAAACACATACGTGTGCATGAAAAAACGTATATACACGCAGACATATATACATACACACACACACACAGCAATGATGTGCACACACACACACACGCACACACAGGCAGTCAGCAGAGTTTAATCACTCCTGATGTGTCATGTGGGCTTTTGTTTTCCCTTTAATTCAACAAGATGCCCAACAGAGCGAAGCATCACACTCAACAGATTATACATTCACTGTGAGAAGTGCAAATGAGTACATTTAAATTGTAACCGTTCCATTTATGTGAAGTAATTAGCTGGAACAGCACTGCACTGTTATGTGCTACTTAATAAAACTGTTCTCACCATGCCCTACATTAATGAAATGGCAAAAATGGGCACAAAAAACAGGCCCCCTTTTTTTAAAGGTGCGAAGGTTCAACGAACACTTCTCCAAAATGAATTCTCAAAGCTGTCGCTTGTTTTTATGCACTTCAAAGCCATTGCTCGGCACCCGATGCTCAATCAGCTTTTTGTTTGTTTTTAGGGAAGTGTGTGGAACAGTATGTGGCCATGAACAATGTAATGTAAATGTATATGAACAAAGGCTATGCTTACAGCGAGTTCATTCATGCACGACACTCCTACAGCCCGGACTGCGCAGAGCAAGGAGCCCAATATTCCTACATGTTCTTCAGATGTTTCTGTCACTCTGCAAAATATCTCAACTGGTTTCCAATTCCGGTTGGTTGCACGCCAGTCTCCGCACCTAGACACGCAATTCCCAAAAGACGTGTCGCGGAGGACTGGGGCGGGTAACAAGCTCACAACGCGGTGGCGACATCTCGACAGCGGCGAGAGAATGTCAGGTGGTGACTTAACAACATGGGGGGAGCTCAGATCACTTTCCTGGGAGCAGTGTGGGTTACAGGCTCTCACCGCGCTCCCGCACATGTGAGGGAGATCGATGATGTAGACAGCGAGCATCTGGCTGACTGAGCACAGCTTGGGGTGGGGGGGGGGCGTAAGCCATCTCCTGTATGCATTCTTTCTGTGAAAAACTTCATCACACTGCCAACACAAGAGAAGAGGAGATCTGTTTCTTGCAGAACACAGGCCCACACAAGCCTCATTTATCAGGCCTTGGCACAAAAATTCACATTTTTTTGTGCTGTTATTAGACATAATTGTTTTCCTGTCTCCCCCAAACCCCTGTCCCTCTCCACCCCACCCACCAACAAATTAGATTTTAAGCTTCCTGTAAAGGCTCGATGGAAGATCTGGAGTTGGATGGGGGTGCTTCCGCTCATTAATCGGGGGGGGGGTGTGATTTAGGATTTTAGCAGATTTTCCTATCCCACCACAGGACAGGAGTGTGACAATGGAGGGGCAAGCCCAGGAGACCAGGGGAGCACATGGCGTAGAGGACACCCGTCTAGTGAAAACACATTCCTGGATTATTCTGGAAGACACCCTTAAGAGCACAATATTGTGGCTCAGTTAATTGGGCATGTTCAATCAAATAAAGCAATAATTTTTATTTTCTATAGTGCCATTTAACAAACAAGTTGTTACACACGATGCCTCACAGTGGACATTTTCCAGAGGAAATCATGTTGCTCCCAGTACAGGCAGGGATCCACATGCTGCAGTGTGTGCATTTGCGTCACTGAGAAAATAAAGCCAATGAGTGCAACGCTAACAGCTCCAGGAGGTTGTCTCTAATCACTCTGGGAAGGCATGTACCTTTCAAAGCACAGAGTAGCAAAAAAAAGCTATTTGCATTGAAATAAGAAAGCTATAGATATTTGAATTTGCATAAAAGTAATTGAAGCCTTACGGGGGTGCAGTTTGTATTGGTGTTTCAAAAAATAATACATGATTTTTTTTTGGTCACTTTACTTGTAAGTTCTGCATATGATAGATATGAATACAAAATAAAAAGGAAAGGAAAATGCAAGGTAAACGCAAGCGAAAAACAACGCTGACTCCTAGTGACCCACACTTGGTCTGTGACATGCATATTTCAGTGCTAATGTCTGCTGTAGTTCAGCTGGTTTCGTGTAGTGTAAACATCAATTGTATGCTGTAGCCCAGCCTGTAAAGACGTCCTATATTCCTAATGCCAGAAGCCATATGTGTGACGGAAAGATGGACAGAGAGACATTAAGCTCAGTAATTACCACTGCCCTGTGGTGACAGCTTGGAGAACATCCCTATTGTTTCAAACATATGATTTGGTATGACCTATTAAAATGCCACTCACACTCTTGTTTTCCTATCTGACCATGTGGACTCCCCCTCCCCTCGCCACCCCCACCGCCCTTCAGCAGCACACACTGTACCGAAGACACCCGCTCCTCACGCCAGTGTGGTCGGCTGAACTTGCCGCTTAAAAATGAAAATCCGCTCAAGTTTCTAAGCAACTCAAAGTTGTCGTCCACATTTCAGTATTAAGAATGGCCAAGAGTCTCGGCAGCTCGAAAGGTCAGAGCCATTTTTTGTCTGTGAAGTCATTGAAACTTGCACAGGGTTCCAGTGTCGTTCTGTGAGCCCCCCACCCATGCCCCGTCATCCCCCACATTTCCTTGTGAACCCTCTCTGTACTTTCAGTTCCATATTGAAAGACATGCAAAAAGTGATCATGTACCAACTGTCCAGGACTGCGCAAGTTCAGTCCTGGACATCTACTGGGTGTGCAGGCTTGCTTTTGTTCCAGCCCAGCAGTAACACACAGTGTTCATTGTATTGATGAGCAGATGATTCATGAAATCAGGCTTGTTAGTGAACCAACTCTGAACCAGCTATAAACAGCAGTGTAGTGTAAGAGTTAGGGAGCCAGGCTTATAACTCAGCTCCTGGGTGGGGCCCTGCCGTTGTACCCTTGAGCAAAGACACAACCAGAATAGCTTCAGTAAATATCCAGCTGTATAAACGGATTGTATGTAAATTATCGTTTAAACTCTGTAAGTCACTATACATAAGACTAAATGCCTAAATGTTATTTAAATTTAGCATAAAACACCAAAACCTTGTTGCTGTCTGTATAAAATAATTAACCCTCCTTGACTTTTCCCCATGGAAGGTCTTATAATTGAATCAACTAAGTGAATAACTCTGCCGTCCAAACATATGCCCCCCCCCCCCCCAACTCCCGTCGCATCCCCCCCTGTCCCACACACGCCTGTGACTCCCACCCCTCCCTCCCTCAATCATCACTGCTCCAATGAGCACAGCCCCCCTTCTGCTCGGGATTACTGTCACGGCACAGCCAATCAGATTGCAGGCTTGGCTAGGACACCCCGATTGGCTGGCAGGCACATATAGGGTTGACAAGCAGTGCGTGAGAGAAAGGCGAGAGATCACGCAGACAGGGAGGTCAAGACACGGAGGCAGCCGCTCTGTGAAAGTTGGGAGGAGGTAAGCCGACAGTGTCTGCCGAGGTGGGCCTGTAACATGATCTTAGGCTGAGGAACACACATGTTGTAAGGAACTCTTGTAGTTCAGTACATGCAGGCGCTGCTGCACAGGAAATACACGGCGCTACGAATCTTCTCCTGGATAATTATTGTTGTAGATTCATGGTGCTGGTACTATTATAGATTCATGGTCAAATGGCAAATTACAAATTGCAGCATCCTCAAAAGTCAGCCCTTGTGGGGAATATGGTGTTTCTGAAAAATCCATGTAGCGGTCAAGAGTGCTGATGATGCGTACGCAGAGAAGTTAGCAGGATATTTGGTTGAAAAAAAGGCTAACCAAGCCTTGCAGATATGTTTGTGGATTTTAGTACATCTGCTGCTAGCTAATGAAACCTTCGCAAATGTGGATTGGGATTTCATTTGTAGATGCGTTTCTGTTTATGGAGAGCTTGACGTGAACTTCACATTTTAATGTAGATGCAGTCTGTCAGACTGAATGTTATGTGGGCTGTTCCTGCCTGTTATGCCAACTCCTCTCAAAAATATTGCTGTGAAAACCGGACTACAGAATATGGAAAGTATATAACTCTACAGCTAGGACCAGGGGGGGGGGCTGTGTGCTTAATAGATCAATAATACAAAATATTTATTTCAAGGCCATTTCTGCAGAAGTATGGCATTACATGGATCTGCTGAAGATGCGATCTCCACTCACTGTTGAGTCACATATTCATTACAGCCCAGTGTAGCTCAAGCAGCGGTGGACAGGTTTCAGGTATCAGAGCTGTCACAGTGAGTGTGCTGCATTTCTACAGGTTCTGCTAGCAACTATCCCAGTAATTATCCAAGTAATTATCCCCAGGACAGGGAGGGAGAGGCTCAGCTGGTACCTTTCTGTATATGATACACCTTCCATGGACATTCAGACCTGTCAAATTACACACGGCACCTGTCACACGCACTGCACTACAGTGTAACATGCAGTTGTTTTGACATTCGTTCTTTTTTTTTAAACATGATTTAATTCCATGCAAGAGAAGGACACACTCTGCTTCTTTGGGTTTTTTTAAATGTAAGAACTTGTATCAAAAAGTCAGAAAAGGGTGCTCTTTGGAACAAGGGACAGTAAAGTATCGAAAAAGAATGACCAAAGGAAAAAAATTCAAAAGGAGTGCCTTGTTTTTTTTTACCTTGACCTTGACCTGCTTTTGGTAATTCTTCTTTGACATTTTCATTCCACATTTCAAAATACGTCAAGCTACATTTTAATGTGTTTGCTCATTCAGCGGGTCATGGCTCCCAAAGTTTGTGAACCCCTGTGTCACTGTACTGTACCAGCTTCACGGTTAAGGAATGGGATTTTGGCCATGCTGAGACGTGACAGGGCATGTTGCTCTGGTGATAGCCTGCCCCCGCGGGGGAACGTCGGTGTCACATGAAAGGCGTGTTTGTGGGTTTGTGATGGACAGGGGCACAGACAGACCTGACACGGCACCCTGCCTTCCTCTGAAGCAGCCGAAAGCAGCTGTCTTGGTCTGAGGCGCGGGACATCTGGGGGGTTCAGCCACTCGATCCGGGGCGCGTGACAAAGCAGGGCGACGTTTACCCGGCGGAGACTCTGCAATGGGGCGGAGACTGTGCCAAGTAACTTGAGGAAGGGTGAAACTGTTACACAGGCATTAGCTGCCCGACCCATAGGGTCCTGTTACACCAGAGAGGTGAAATTTGGGTGAGAGAAAATGATTTACTGTTCATATTTTTACAGGCATACATAAAATCATGTTTGTGTCTGCAAATTTGTATTGTTTTTGGCATGTCAGAAGTTTAATTTATTTGGTGTTATTGTGGGGGCGCACTGTGAAATGGGCCTCATCTAATGGCCTGGGCCTTACAGTTACAGATTAGTGGTTCACTTAGCACGGGTAATCTTTCAATGGGCCCGAGTGAGCTGAGCACAGGGGCACAGCTGAAATGCAGGGTAGCTTGTAAGGGCACGGTCTGCTTTCAGAAGGGCCCAAGATCAAGTTTTTTGAAAGGATGAGCAATTTAGTCCCTTTTGTCATGTTAATGAGATTTCCTCCCCTCTCTCTCCCCCGCCTCTCTCTCTCTCTCTGTCTCCCCCTGCTCTCTCTCCCTCTCTGTCATCCTCCTTTATTCCCCAGCTCTCTATGAAGGAGGCTGGCGATGGGCTCCACACGCAGATGAACTCCATGATGGGGGCCCTTCAGGAACTCAAACTCTTACAGGTGCAGACTGCCCTGGAGCAGCTGGAGATCTCCGGGAAGCCTGGTCAGGCCATCCCGCCACGTGCCCCGCCCGCGTTCTCCCACCCTCCCGCTGAGGAGCGCCACCCACCCCCCCGCAGGGAGGAGCAGAGGTGGCCCCAGCACAGGAGGAGCCTGGACACCTCCCCCTCGTCCTCCAGCACAGAGAGCGGCAGCTTCCCCCTGCCGCGTCGGTTCTCCCGCGACAGCGCCCCCTCGTGGGAGGAGGTCCACCAGGGTCAGCGCTCAGCCTCCCCGCCTGCAGCGGCACCACAGCGCCCCCTGCAGCCGGTGGACCTGCCAGCGATCCTGCACAGCCTATCCCGCGAGGGCCCATCACTGGACAGCGACTTCTCCCAGGACAGTGCGGACGACGCCAGTGACTGGACCTCCTCGCTCATGAGCCGCAGCCGCAACCGACAGCCGCTGGTGCTCGGGGACAACATCTTCGCCGACCTGGTGGGGAACTGGCTGGACCTGCCTGAGCTGGAGAAGGGTCCGACAGTGGGGGTGGGAGTGGGCGGGGCTGGGGACTGGGGTGGGGACGAGCCGGCACACCCGCTGAGGCTCACCCGCTCGCAGGAGATCTGCAGGAAGTTCTCCCTCACCGCCAACATCTTCCGGAAGTTTCTGCGCAGCGTGCGGCCTGACAAGGACAGGCTGCTGAAGGAAAAGCCCGGCTGGATGCCCCTGGACGACTCGGAGGCAGAGCTCTTCAAGAGGCCCAAAAAAGGTGCCAAGCCAAAGGCGACATTTTACCTTCCCTTCCGGACGGGGGGGCTGGACATGTACAGCACGGCAAGGGGAAGCCGTGCCCCCGGCTAGCCGAGGAGAGGGGTCCGATCTCAGGGATTTACATCGGCAGGGGGGACTCTGAGTTGATGGAGAATGCCCCACCTGTGTTTGATTACAACACAGCTGTCTGGGTCTGAGGGTCTCCAGAAACCTACAGGAGGTGATCAGAAAGAGGACTGACTGCCTGAGAACTGAATTCACAGGTCTTCCCCAGAGGCTGCGGTGAGAGAAAGTGACTAGACCACTCCCTCTCGCCAGTGTGACCAGTGTAGTGACACGCAAGGTGCGAGTCATAAACAGCCATGGTGTGGCTCACAGTCTTCCCTGGTTTGGGCCAAAAGCAGCCAAAGTTTGTCTCACAATCTTGCAAGGTTTGGGCCATAATCATCCATGTTGTGGCTTACAATTGTGCAAAGTGTGGGTCTTAATCAGCCATGGTGTGGCTCACAATTGTGCAAGCTGTGGCCGAGTCACTCTTTTGGTCAAGTGGTCAGTTCACAGGGAGCATCCTTGGATGCGCCATTCGAACCCTGGCTGTGGCCTATGCTCTGTCTCCTGGATAAAACCCTAAAGCCTTTTACAATATATCACAGCCAGAGTTTTACTCTCGTTAAGAAAATTATAGGGAGGGAATATCTGATACACACCATTTCGTGCTGGGGGACCTTGCCAGAATCACATTCCTAAGTGCGTTGACAATGATTCACATTTCATGTTTGACACAGTTGTCATCACGACAACAGTGGGGCAAAGCTGAAATATCTGTGATGTTTCTGTTCAAAAAAGAGCTTCCAACATTGCACTATGAAAGCCAAACCAGGAAATGAAGCCTGAAAACACATTTGGTCACGAATCAGTTCCATCACATTGCATGTCTTTTCACTTTGCTTTCACCGACAGCTGCTGTCTGACATCAGTCATACATTTCACTGGCACATTTCCTGTTACCTGTGCGCCCAGAATGATGGGCGGTCAAATGGAGGTCTGGCCAGGGTAGCAGCAACGTTCAGACAACGCAGGACCCACGTGGCATAACTGGAGCATCACCAGAAATGCAATGTACACAGCGTTCTGAGCTCCCTTTATAGACTGTGTACCTCCATTGGCAGTTCTCCCAAGTCCCATAATGAACACAGCAGAAGTGCCAGCGCCATCTGTTTGGCCCCACAATTACGCAAGGGCGACTTACAGATTGGAACATGCATTATACTGTGTACCGTGTGGAGCCCCCAAGCATGACCTTTTCAACACAAATTATCATACTGACATCACATGTGTATGTATGTAAAATAGGCTGGAAAGGTCAAGGAGTAGAGGGTATATAAAATTAAAGCCATTCATATTTGTTGCCTTCTGCAGTTAAGGAGTCACTGTGGTAGGCGAAGCCCCAGTGGATCTGTCACACTCATTTGGACAGGCATTGGGGGAAGAGTGATTGCGGGCACATGAATATGTATCGGTTGTAGATTAATTCCAAACTATCAGAGATGAGGGGCCTTCAAGGGACAACATTGCCATATGAAGACATTACTCCGTCTTTGATGCTGATGTTAACAGATCTGACATGTTGAGCTCTCGGCCTGGTGGATCTCTACTACAGAAATTGCCAAGATCACTCACTTTTTTTTTTACCATGTGTCCATTCTCACATCATTCATTTTAAGTAAGGATACCGAGGCAGCATCATATCACTGTTGTGTGAAGCAAAGCCTAGCCAAGAATCTCAGATTCTGCCTAAATGTGGGTATGTCTACTGTTGATCAGTGGCTACTCTACAAATGTACCGATAACTAAGTGGGACTATATTGTGATGAGCAAGCCCACGGTTGGATGCAAACGAACAAAAGGCCAACGCACAGATATTTACGCTTGTTCGATGCTGTCTTAGAACAAGTTAAAACGTCATTGGTTTTCAATAGTTATCATAATTAACCTGAAATATTCTTAAGAAAACAGGTTTACAAGGATTGTGTGGTCCGTGTCAAAATGTAGGGATGTGTGAAATGACGTGATTCAATGAAATTGTAAACATTAATTAAATTGGGTCTCTTTTTTTTATTTGTGCATTCGTCACAAATAGTAGGCTACCGCGCTTTCATTTTGCTCTTACGCGTGGTGGGCTCAGAGTGCTAGTGCTAATTAAAGATACTCTTCGAAAGTCATTGTTTCCAGCTGTGCAGTGCTGAAGACAGATGTTAAATACGTTTTTAAAAACCATCATGAAGATCAAATTAACGTGTCCAGCAGAAACGTGGAACTTTGCAGACATATAAAACTTGAAGCCGGGAGGGATGTCGTAATTCATTGCGTCCCAGCACCCAGTTTGCCAATCACGCCTACACAACTCTGGAATCAGATCTGATTAAAATGAATGGATTGAATATTTCTGACAGGGCTTCTAAACCCAATGGATTTGATCCAGCGGATTGTCACACAGTATGCCTTTTTTGTTCATCTGTGACTTTGTCAAGAGAGTTTAACATGTCCAAACAGCTAATTGATTCAATTAAGAAAGGACGTAATCTGTGATAGGATGAAAACTCAGCTCTCGCTGCTCCCGGATGAACAGAATCACAGAACCGTTTTAGCAGGAAAGCAGAAGCCTCATCCTTGGCTCGTATTTAAAATAACGGTGAAGGCTGCTCTCCCCTCATGCATAAAGAACGCTCTGTTGCCCTTTTCAATAGTCACTACACATTAATGTACAGTGGGCGTTGTATTTTAAATGTTAAGTCATTAAGTCGGAGCTGCTGAACACAAAATACAATGTGCAACACCATGATCATATTATTTAAATAAAATAATAATTAAGCTATAACGGACGCTCTCTATTAAAACCTGTTACATTTACATTTACATTTTAAGCATTTAGCAGACGCTCTTACCCAGAGCGACTTACAAGATGTGCATTAATACATGGTAGGAACAATCTGTTAGTTCAGTGGACTGAAACATATTCGTCTTCGTTTTTTTGTTGTTGTCAAAAATAGTTTTTTCTCCCTGTTCATTTAGTTGTGGTCATATCTTACTGCTCAGAACTGGGTCAAAATTGTAATTAAACATACAAGGCTTACCTTGTTTGCTGGTCATGTGAAATCAGATCACATCAGCTGATAATTAAAAAAATGAATTTGTGGCCTGTGGGTAATTTGACGTAGAGCAGTCTCGTTAGTATTGTATCAATCCAGGGGAAATCCTTCTGACAAATAACTGAAAAGGCATAATTAATTTGCTGAGCAAAGTTAAACACCGGCCTTTTGAAAATGCAATGCTTTACTCTGAGTAGGCTACAGCTCGTTAGACCTCCCGAGGTGACCAGAGTAAATAGTTTTGATTATCCTGTTTTAATCAATAATACTTCCTGGCTGTTATTAATATTGTTGTTCAACAAAAATGCTGAAACCGATGGTTTCAACCAAGCCCGAAGGGACACGGCGTTGAGAGTTTATTGTCTGGTTAATCCGATCCTCTGTAAATGAAATAAATGAAACCTGTTTTATGCAAACTATTTTCTTCGGGTTTTTTTGAGGGGGGGGCTACATAAATACACTGTACATTACATCTAACCTACTTTATTTGAAAATAGTGTTCATTGTGGGGATTAAAATTGCAAAGCACTTCTGCTTGTGTAGCTTTAATTCCTCTGAAAATTCCAAAGGTGTTGTATGTAGAGGCCTCTTTATAAAGGACCAAAGATATACTCAAACAGTGTAGCCTAAATGACAACTCCTCCGCACCTCAAAACAACTTGCAGAGGTCCCGTGCAGTTGTCGGCTCTGCGGTCTTTCGACTTTTTCCCGTCTGATGCCTCGCGGCTTTTTATTTTTACAATGTTGACAACGTTCATCTCGCAAAAAGGCAGAGGCGTCAGAGATGAGAACGCCCGCTGGACCAAAAGCGTTTCTAAATCCGGCTCGCGGTGTCCTGCAGAATTCATTTCAACATAAGTAAATAAGCACGGTGGCACGCTCCAGCGCACGCATTCTGATCTCTCTCCCAAAAGTCGCCCGCTGACATGCCTCGGAAGGAGGAGGTTGAGAGCAGTTATTTCGGCAGTTGACAGTGAGGTAGACTCTGTTGTGCACACGGAGGTTCGGAGCACAGGTCTCCCGCACGGATGCCACGCGCCAACAGTTTTTTTCCTCCAAAACATATTTAAAGCTATATGTGATAGAATTCAAAGGAGTCATAATAGTCATATTCACATTTCATACAAGACTTGTAGCAATCCCAATTAAAATGCACTTGATATAAAATACAAAGTCTAGGTCAGAGAGCTGCATGTTCCCATGTTTTTATGTTTAGTGATATTGACGAATGTCCAATAGATATTTCTCATTTGGCAAGTAGTGCTGGCCAGTTCATATTCTCCCAGTCCTCCATTTCAGAATAGCTAATCGTTTATAACTGAGTCCTTATTTTAAAAGCATAGGCTGGACATTTCGATTTCCTGACCTCTTTCAAGACTCCCGCGGTCTCTGGAGTCTTGAGAAAGATCGCAAGGCATAATTTTTGACATGTCAATTGAAAAAAATCAAATCAACTTTGTGGGAGTAAATCCTCTCCTATTTCAGGTCAATTGTGTACTTGCAGCATTTTTCCAAGGGTCACCGAATATCCTTTTCTCCAGAGTACAAGAGGAAACACATTCTCCGCATCATTTATGTTGCGACAAAGCCAGTAGGCTATGTACGTCAATGGAACGCTTGAACAACAACAGGAACCTATTGATGCCGATGCACATGTGATCTGTAATTTATGTTGCAATGCTGTCTCTGGGGGGTTGGATCATTTTATTAGCCGTTGAGCTAACGCCTGCAGATATCTTAATTTCAAAGGTGACAACCTGAAATGGATATCTTTACATTTATAGGCTACTGCGGAAATGTCACAAATTGACTGCTCAACAGTAGCATTTGGTGAGATAATTGTCCCTCATTACCATCACAGATGGTGTAGCATCAGCCTGAAAATCAGCAGTCCTTCATCCGTAAACCTCCCTGCAACCTCCCCGGAACCTCCCCTCAACTTCTCCTCAACTTCCCCTTAACCTCTTCCTGCAACCTCCCCACAACGTCCCTGCAATCACTCTCTGCAGTCTTACATCCCATGTACCCGCTGCGTTGCTCTGCCAATGGCAAACACCAAACCTGGGTCAAATCATTATTTGATGTACTTAAATTGTTTGCAAATGGAGCTGGACCAGCACACAGCCAGATGTGGATGAATTTAAAATGAGATTTTATGAAAACATGAATTTAAAAACCTAAATCAAATCCCCCCTTAGTCTCTGTTTGCTAAACTGGAATATATAAAGCTGTTTAAGTATTTCCTAGTTACTTTTACCTTTCATACCAATTTAGTTGCCCTTCTTTGTCCTTTTTCAAGAGCTTCTATATCTTTCTTGTAGTGTGGTGCCCAGAACTGCACATAGTACTGTAAATGAGTTCTGACAAAGGCATTATATACTATCAATATAACCTCCTTTGATTTATATTCAATCTTTTTTGTTATCCCAGCATCCTGTTGGCCTTTTTCACTGCTTAGATGCAGATAGACTTTGATCAACTACTCCTAAGTCCTTTTCAAATTGAGCACATTCTAATTGTTGTCCACCCATAAAATACATGTTTTGGGCCTATTTTGTTTCATTTTCCCAGGGTTGAACATCATTTCCGTGCAGCACAGACGTGGATATTCCCATGCATGCAAGGGAAAAACAGAGAAACTGCAGCTGTTGCCTGCTCCCAGTGGCCGCTCGACATGGATTTTCCCATGGGGAAAAGCCAGAATTGTAGTTGTTGACCGTGCCACCCCCCGCTCCCCCTCCAAAACCATTTCTGCTTCAGCAGCTGTCATCCCCATGCACGCTGTCACTCCACAACCTGCTCTCAGGAAGGAAGTGGGACACAATGTTAGAGCCCCAGACCCCTGCAAAAAAATACATTCATCGGCAGGAAGAGTGCACACAGTGGTCCCACTGTTGTTGTTGTTGCTGCTGCTGGGGGAGTGCGTGTGTGTGTGGTGTGTGTCTGTCTGTGTGTGGGGGGGAGTTTGGGATTTGACTTGGCTCTGATTGCCACAACAGCATTACTGTCTTCATCTGTCTGTAGCCTTTCAGCTGCTCATCCTGAGGCTAGCTCAGCCAGTCTGGGTAACGTGCCCAACACTCACATTTTATGTTTAACATGAACAACAAATCCAGCATCCTTAATCCTCTGCAAATGAATAACAGGCAGCCAAGACAAACCGATACATTAAAAAGCACACTCGCTACACCAAACTGAGAACACAAATACTTAAAATAAAAAACAAGATAAAAAAAACGGAACCCTCTGAAAGTGATCAAATGAGCATCTAAAACGGTACATGAAGTAGCCACGAACACATTTCATTCACCTGACATCAGATGGAGCAGCTGGCAATTAAAAAAATACAGGGTCAATCGACCTTCTATACCCCGAGGCTGGCAATGATCCGCCTCCTCCGAGACAGAACTCGCCCACCTACCTTACAGGGACACCCTTTGCGCTTCTTGGCAAGCTGGTGCCAGCTCTCCCTCTCCCTGGGGGAGAACAGACAATCACCAGTCAGAGCTGGGCTGGCATAGCCGGGTTTCGAACCGCAGCTGCAGTGGGCAACTTGCATTCTGGGCAAATGCTTTGACCATTACACCACCCAAGGCCCTGCACAAAGTGTATCTTTGCCAGATACTTTATTTACTCTGACGTGCCACCGACATGGGGTCTCAGGGCCAGCACCGGGGTACCAGCACCGTGCCATCGCTCTCCAGTCAATCAATCCATCACAGTTACAGTGAATGGAATTTCATTTATGCCCTTTTTTGGTGTGGTTCCACTCGCACGTTTCCACAACTGACACGATGGCGCACAGCGAGAGAAGAGCCAGGAATGAGGGAATGATAAATGTAGCTCAGTGAGGGAGAGACTCATGTTAGCGCCTCGCTCTGGAGATACATTTAAATGGAGTGGCTGAATGGGGGGAGGTTTGGGAGGGGGGTCAACTCCCTGGAGGGCTGCTCTGGAGCTCTCGGCTGAATTCTGAAACGCGCTGACACATCACAAAGGAGCAGGGTGGGGGGGAGGCGGATTGCAGTCTCCCGCACATCGATCAAAAGCAGCTTCATCGACCCCACAGTCTGAATTAGATAGATGGAGAGAAATTGGGGGGTGGGGCCGGAGATTGAGAGGAGCCAGAAAATCTAACTGCAGGAGACAGGGTCTTAATGCCCTGTCAAAAACCCAATTTAACCATTACGTGAGCTGGGTGACGAAGCGAGCAGTGTCACAGTGTTAAGAGGAGGAGAGGTCAGACTTGGGAGGGCTGAGGGCTCGTAAGGTGGGGGAAAGGCCCAGCCTGTCTGCCCGGATGGTGTGTGTGTGTGTGTGTGTATACAATTTACAATTTTGTTATTTGGCAGATTATTTTATCCAGAGCAACTGACAAGAGTACATTAACACGGGTTCATCAGAGATCAACAGAGATCATCACTGGAGCTTTCAAACAGTAAGCCACAGTCTAATCATCATCGCTGCCAAAGTTTGTTGCAGCCACAAAACCAGTAATAGGGGAGAGAAAGGGTTGTGTGTGTGTGTGAGAGTGTATGTCAGCTGTATAAAATAAACACATATGATCAAAGTATTATTTTTCGGTATCTCTACAGAGATGTCAGTAAAGCATGGAGAATTCTCTGCCCTCTCTGATCAATGGAGATCACCACCAGCTCCCAGCATGCATTGCTCAGTACACCACAGCAGTGAATCACCAGTCGGTAGGGATCGGTTTCAATTCCCCTCCCCCTTCGCCCCCGCTCATTTTTTTTCAAATCAAGCACAACCTAATGCAGTATCGGTAAGCAGGAACATTTTCCACTAATATGGATTTGTGGGAGAGAGGGAGAGAGAGAGAGGGAGGAGAGACAGAATGTAGCAGAAAGAGATTTGGTGAGACAAGGTTTGTGTTTTGATGCTTTCCGGCTTGGTTGCTCCTCATTTTCATCTATGATCAGTTTTTAACCATCCTGATCAATTTGTGCTTTTTCCCTTAATGTAGAGCTTGATAATCTGCCTCCCTGTTGCACACCACCCAAACCAATTCGATTTTTATGTCCTTCATTCCATGCTTAAAATAAAAAGAAACAACCTAACAGTGTTAGATAACCAAGGGCACTCAACAATGACTCATGTTGTTACAACTCGGGTCTGTGAGAATAACTTGGTATGAATCAGGTTTTATACATAAATAAAATATATTTCTTATATTAATGTATATGGTATTATATTATATATATGTGTGTGTGTGTGTGTGTGTGTGTGTGTGTGTGTGTGTGTGTGTGTGTGTGTGTGTGTGTGTGTGTGTGTGTGTGTGTGTGTGTATGTGTGTGTGTGTGTGTGTGTGTAAGATATCATATATTATGTTCTGTGTGAGGTGCAGAAGCTTCTCTTTGGGTCTTTCGGGTATTTATAGGGAAGTGTGCTGCCGGTGGTTTGCTGCTTGCTCTCTCCAACAGAGGCTGGGAAAAGAGTTGTGTTTTCACCTCCTGGATAGCTCCATCCCGCAGGGTTTGTACCCAGATATAGTCATGCAGCATATCCATCTGTTTCAGAACATACGGGTCAACAAACAGCCAGATGGAACTAAAAAAAGAAAAAACTGGCATCCCACATCTCCTCCAAGATACTCATCCAGGCTGCAGTGATGCACTCAATTCCACGGGTCCATTTATAGAACCTCTCTGTGCCCGATTCGGAAAGGGCAGCGAATCTGTTAACATCGCGCATAGCGGCTGCACCGCAAATCGTTCCCCGTTCTTTAAATAAATGATCTCTATCGGAGCTGCGCAGGTGTTACTGAAGGGATCCACCAGAAGCGATTTCTCTCTCTAGTCGTCGCTTTGATCATTTCATAGCACGTAATTAATGAACTCAACAGGGTATTGCCCCCACTATTTCGGATATTTTGCGCCATGCGTCGTTCATTTTTGTTGACGCATCGTTTGAGTTTGAGAAACCTGGACACTGCAACTACATTAACATCTCCCCAGTTTTGTTATGGAACAAATTTAAGATAGGAACCAAAAATTTAGTGGTGAGAAATAAGGGCAAACCAAACGATCCATCCCTCTAATAGTTTATCGCTTCACCGCATCCATGCGGATGACGAACCTAGCGCATCTGGGGCCATCAGTTCCGGCTCAGCGCTTTCCGTTGGAGACGGACATCACAAGACAGGAGAACGCAATGCAGCGCCCGGCCTCAGAAGGACCGTCATGAGGTGACAAGTACACATGATGTGCTTTAGAACGCTGCGTCATTGTGTCTGGACCACGCAATGCATACGGAAGTTAATGATGGTGCAATGCATACAATTATTTACTTATGAATACAGTTCATTCATATTAACTTGATGCCCCGTTGGAGTGCTGCTTTTAAGAGACGATCATGCCAAGATAATACATATTTGGGGGAGTCAAAGAGCTTCATGTGGCTCACGTGTGAACTGGGCACACAGAAAGGCATGGCCATTATTAGCATCTCTAACTTAAAACAGAGTAAATCAAACTCTGGGATTTTCCACCAATGCAAATATCATCCATGAATGCGCTGGCCATTCCAGGCTCTCACTAAACTAATCTTTGCTGCCATTTCTCAAAAACGAATAGGCTTATATTTGAAAACACACCCATAGTTAAGACTGGAGGATATTTCACCACAGGGGGTCTTCCAGTGGAGCTGTGTGCTAAATAGAGTCAGTCGCTCTGTAGTCTAAATGAACTAATCAGCTTAGCGCTAAACTGTGGTGCAGCCATTAAGAGTACCCAATACTCCACATATTCCTCATACCCGTGCCGAACAGTTTCATTTCACAGTTAATTAAAAAAATGCAAATGAGATGCAAATGGCTCGCTTAAACACACTCTGAAAGCACATGTTTCTCTTTCATTCCAACTTCTTCCCTTTCAAACGAATTCCAACTGGTAATTATTGCCATTATTCTTATTCTTTCCCCTCTCTCTTTTCCCTCATTGATTGTTATAATAAGAAGTGCCTTCTCCTCGAGGAATATACTCTGTTTGAGGAGACAGATGTATCTCCCTGGCCCAAGGCAATCATGTATCTGTGAAATACAGAATGCATGGGAATGCAGAATTGGAGCGGTTGTCATCTAGATTGTTAAATTCTGTTTGGCTATCCCAGTGCACTTTGTCTTTGTCTGATTAACCGGTGCAAAACATGTCTATAGAGAGTCATGTCTGACAATTCCAAAGCCCTCGGTGGGTATTAAGGACATGAGACTGCAACGGAACTCCCACAAGCTGCAACTACAGAAATAAAAAATGAAAAACACTCATCACATACCCACGCATCTCCGAACTGCCTCTCTAACCTTTGACCTAACCGACAGCTGACTACATCATCACAGGCGAGAGGCGAATATCTATTACAGTGGAACACTGTGGGAACCCGTCCCAGTAAGTCTTTGGGGGAGATACTTGTTTTATACCGGAACCCGGGGGGGCTATTCTGTTGGGACCCAACATCATTCTGGAATTCTCACGTTCATTACAAATTCTTTCACATCGGACCGTCCGTTGCCGCTAACGACACGGAGCCAGGAGAGCCGCTGCGTGACGGGATGCGATCGGGCAGTGTGGAGCCCCGAAGGGCAGAGGCGGGGGGTACAGGAGAGATGTCACTGTTCATCAGCCTCAGACAACTCTCATTAATGCTGCCACGTACACTCCCCAAAAACATACAAAACTGAAGCTCCAATGCATCTATTTAACCCCTGTAAGGCTGGACCCACAGTGCAAAGACAGACAACACTGAGGGTACTGTTGGAGATTGCATTGCATTTTTGATTTAAAAATAGAATTAAAATATGTATATCTATTATATATGCCCTGTGATGGATTGGCGACCTGTCCAGGGTGTATTCCTGCCTCTCGCCCGGAACGCATGCTGGGATAGGCTCCAGCACCCCCCCCCGCGACCCTGACCAGGAATAAGCGGCTTAGACAATGGATGGATGGATGGATATCTATTATATATATATCAGACAGATTCCATGCACTGCTGTCCTCATTTTCGCATTTTCCATTAATTAAATTAAGCAGAATAAAAGCGCATTGGTGCCCAGTGGTGCGTTTGAGGCCTGTGTTTTTTTATATTTCACAAGCTTGCATTAGTCGTGTGACAGTGACCCCCAGAGGAAAAAGGTGACCTCGGTGACCTCCACTCGCTTTTACGCTTCCTACTTTTAGCCACATTTGTTCCCGCCGTTTGGTTTGGCTTTCACTAGCCATCCAAGATAAAGATAGCCAGAGAATGTCTTATGGCTCGCTTGACCCTATGCAATGACTGACCCCCTTCTCTGCACTAAAAATACAGGTAACTGCCAAAATAAAAGACACACCAACATAAAGTGTCTTAATAGGACGTTCTGTGATATTTCTGCAAGCAGGGGTGTGTCAGTTCTGTGGGAAATTAGCATATTAAAATGACCCTGGTTAGCACTGTGAGGTGTATCAGGTGATTCCAGCTGATGCTTAATTGCCCAGGGAGGGAGAGGTTTTGGTTGCCATGGTACTCCCCGCCTCCTCTAGTTAATCAGGTGCCTGCAGACTGCCTATGTCATCTGCAAGAGTAGTGCAATGCTCCAGCGCAGTGACTGCGCAGTTACAGTTGGTGGACTGCAGACTGAAAAGAGGCAGCGCCTGATTGCACAATTTTCTGAGGACGCGAGTGCCAGTCACAGTAATGCGACAGGCCTAAAAATGAGAACCGGCATCCCAAAGTCAGAGAAAAAATAATAGATATGGGTTTAAACAAAAAAAACATATTGTGACAATGCTCTGTTCAAAGGGAGGCCGACCTATTCAACAGGTAACAGATAGACGCAGGTAGCGCATTCCCTTCATTCCTCTCACTTCCCACTTCGCCCTCAATATTCTCGCCAAATCTTGGACTCATCATTTTTACGCCACGCAACCTAGATCAGAGGGATTCCCCCTTCTTTAACGTACATTCAGCACTTAAATCCGCATGAGTGATTCCTGAGCCTCAAGCTAACAGTCAACGAACCTTCCGAAAGCATTAAACGAACAGCCTGAAAGACCAATGCTGAGCGCTCAGCCTCGAGCCTGGCTCCAGCAGGCAAATCCCTCGCTTTCAAATACTGAGCCAATGAGTCACAATGGAACATTAAGCAAGCTCATCTTATGAAAAAGATTATGTATATATATATATATGTGTGTGTGTGTGTGTGTGTGTGTGTGTTACACAACTAAAAATGTAACAGCAGTGTGTTATTTAAGCACAATACTGATTCTGAGATATGTATGAAAAGCAAGTTGTTAACATACTCTAAGCAGACCTTTGCACACTGTAAGTCAAGGAAGTAGTAAACGAGAAGTAGAACCACTATACAACGTCTTTCTTCCTGTTCTCCCTCCTACTCCTCCTTCTCCATTTTGATGGTCTATTATATCATTGTATTTTCCTGGCTTAGCTTTAACTTAACCCTCCTATTATATTTACGTTTAATAACATCTATTATTTTGGGGTTTATATTGATCCCCGCAATATAACTAAACTCAAAACAGACATACAAATATATTTCACCCCAGAAAAGTATGTCTCCTAAATAATCATCATGGTATTCTACTACTAGTATTCTACTACGTTTTTAATCCATGTAGTACACATTTACTTTATACTTTCAGTACAAAGCATGCAATGGACTAGTCATTTTTATAACACGGCACATGATGGACAGAATGTTTGTGTGTGCCATTTGCAGAGGTATTTCCTGTTTTTCACTAATGTGTTTTTGATTTTTTTTTTTATAAGAAAAGGGACACACTTGAAATTGTGTGAGTTTAATAACATCTATTATGTTGCCTGTCAATTGGACCCAATCTAAAAACTGTTGTATATACAGAGGGTAGACATTACATTACATTTTAAGCATTTAGCAGACATTCTTATCCAGAGCGACTTACAATATGTGCATAAATACATGGTAGGAACCATCAGTGCAGTAATACAACAATAAACATAATTGCAGGCAGCTGTGTACCATACCTGTAACACTGGGAAGAAAAAGGTTAGTAAAAAAATAAAATAATAATCTACACAGACCCATCTACACCTACTCAAGTCCCAGCCAAAAAGAGAAAGGTGGCAGAGAAGTCAATGTCCCCATTTGAACGTCATCTCATTGAGGCTATCAATGCTACAGTGGCCCAGGAAGACAACACATCTTCCTCAGATGATGAGGATATGCTTTTCTTTAAAAGCATATTGCCATCTGTTAAGAGGCTTTCTGGTCCCTGAAGAGCAGCACTGAAAATGAAAATTCACCAGCTTGTGTTTGAGGCAGAGTACAGCCAGGCTGATGATTAGACCGGTCTATCAGATACACGAATATGCACTGGTACATGTTAGGGTTTGTTCCTCTTGATTTCTTTTTTATTAGACATCCCTCATTTGTTTTTATGTTTACATTTGTTACAGGATGCCCACTGTTGCTGCTTGTACAAGTAACTCACTGGCACTTTTGTTCTGTGGCTGATGGCTATAAATGGTTGTGTGTTTTACATTGCAAAACAATAAATACTTTTTTTTTTAAGTTTCAAGTCATCCTATTTGTTATATAATATTGGGGACATGGGTCAACTAGTTGTTGCCATAAGCCTATATGGTAATGGGACATGTGTCAACTAGTTGTTGCTATATGTGACATTTGAATAGGGATGGTTCTAAATATGAATATGGATGGTTCTAATAATGTTTATGTTAACTGCATCTACAGTAGTTGTTGCTATAGACATTTGTGTGCTTGTGTAAACTGGAAAAAAGCTGTTGTAAGAAATGTGTACATTTATCTTTCTATCTTTCTGGAGTAATGGAGGTTTAGCTCTTTTAACCCTCAAGTGACTAACATATTTTATACACAAAAAAGACTGACTGGAGTCAGAAATACCCCAAGTTAAACTATTAAATAAAAGGGTCCAATTAATTCAAGAATATAATTTTTTTTATTGAAATATCATTAGATATATACAAACTTTTATTTTGCATCAAAAAACTATAAAAACACAGTCATGCAAGATTGTCTTGCCATGGGACCGCACCCTCTGCAGAAAAGTAGGAGGCAAGTGTTTCCCTCACATGGATGGCCTCCCTTGTGGCGTTGTTGGTTCCCACTCGGCGGATGCCCTGGAGATCAACAGGATCAGGAGCCTGTCTCTCCGACACACTGGCAGCTGCTGGGCCCTCCGCGGTCCAACGCATGAAGTTGTGCAACACACAGGTTGCCTTCACACACTTCTCCACATTCCCAGGGCTGGTCCCAATCACTCGCCGGTACATCCTCCATTGTGCTGACAGGATGCCGAAGGTGTTCTCGACGATCATCCTGGCGTGGGAGAGTCGGTAATTGAAGACCCTGTCCCTTCTGGAGAGGTTGGACCCGGGGAATGGGCGCATGAGGTGTCTCTGCAGTGGGAATGCCTCATCTGCCACAAAGACATGGGGTTGGCATCCCAGGTGCTCCGCTTCTGGCAGCAGCCTGTCTTCAGGGAGGTCCAGCCTGCCATTCTGCAGGGCCTTGCCGAACTTGGAGCTGGCCAGGGTCCCTCCATAACTTCTCCTTCCATAGGCGCCAACGTCCACCACACGGAAACGGTGCCTGGCATCTACAACTGCCAAGAGGACGATGGAGTAAGTCCCCTTGTTGTTTAAGAAGAGAGAGCCGGATTTGGAGGGGGCCTGAATAACCACATGCTTTCCGTCGATGGAGCCCAAGCAGTTGGGAAAGTTCCAATGCTGACGGAATTCCTCAGCAATAGTCATCCAATCCTCCTTCTTTGGGACTGGCATGAACTCAGACACCAGGCATTCCCAGATTGCAGTGGCCACCTCTGGGATGATGTAGTGCACAGTGGTGATTCCTACACGATAGCTGTAGGCAATCGACCGGTATGAGTCCCCAGTTGCAAGGTAACTGTAAAATAAAAGAATGCTATTAGTTGTATGAAGTAGACTAGCCTACTACATTGTTCAGTAGCTCAATTGTACATTAGCTCAACACGTCCATTATTGATAATTTATTTAATCCTAAAAGCATAAATATTTATAGCTAGCTAAACTTATATGGCCTACATACATCTTATTCAATGTTTGTGTTGGTTAAAAGGCCATTTTTTATCGCATGGGTACGTTTCGAAAAACGTACCGGAGACAAATTGCGAGCCGTTCCGCTGCACTGATGGGGCTCCGCCAATTTGTGTCCAGCCGTGTGATCCGAGGCCCCACTCTGGTCAGCAGCTCATCGAACTGGGCACGGTCCAGCCTGAAGTACTGCTGGAACCTCTCTCCATCCAGCCGCAGCTCCTGCACCAGCCTGTGATATTCGCCGTGCTGCCGGCGGGTCTGCAAAATTCTGTGGACCCACACACGGGACCTCCTGCGTTTCCAGCGCAAGTAAATGGCCGCAATTGTAAAAAGCCTTCTGAGTTTGAGTTTGCGGTTCATGATTGAAGGAAACAATACTGCTAGCCAACTAATATTTATAATAAAGATTCTAAAAATCTATGACGAACTATTCGTTTACCATGCAAAAATTTCGGAAGCACGTCGGAAGCACTTTGAGGAGGTCGTGGGGAACGCCCACTGGCGCTGTTAAGAACGCGGCGTAAGGCGTGCTCCCTCTTTCAATTTGTTTAGTGGCGACGCATGCGTAAACGGGCTTTAACTGGAGCCGCCTTTTTTTTTTACTCTAGGCTTCAATCAGGTCGGGTTTGCATCAATATATAACTGCGAATGCCCTTCATAGATACATAATTTTTTTTATCACTTGGTAAACAGTCGAGAAAATGTCAGGACGAGGTAAAGGAGGAAAAGGACTCGGGAAAGGTGGCGCTAAGCGTCATCGTAAAGTTCTCCGCGATAATATCCAGGGCATTACTAAGCCAGCTATCCGTCGCTTGGCTCGCCGTGGCGGCGTTAAGCGCATCTCTGGGCTCATCTATGAAGAGACTCGTGGAGTGCTCAAGGTGTTCTTGGAGAACGTTATCCGTGATGCTGTTACCTACACTGAACACGCCAAGAGAAAGACTGTCACCGCTATGGATGTGGTTTACGCTCTGAAGCGTCAGGGTCGCACTCTGTACGGCTTCGGTGGATAAACTGGTTGAACTGAACTACATTTCTAAACCACCCAAACGGCTCTTTTAAGAGCCACCCACTTTTTCTATTAAACGCAACAATTTTCATTTTGCTGGCCAGTGCTTTGATTAATCAAATATCAATAATCCGTGTGCATCCTGTAATCGTCTGCATGGTGCATTTCTCCGTCATGCCCGAAACCACTGCAGCTTTTGTCATCGACTACTAGAACACAAAACCGTGCATTCCTGCATATAGTAAGACTCGACATTGGTTAAGAAGTTGCCATGTTTCACCCCGCAAAAAGCACCGACATACATTTGACACGTTGCATATTAGTCACATGTCGCATGAATCGCTCGATTATAATTAATTGGTTTAAAAAGTAAGGTTATTTTAAAGGTCATGGGAAGATGTTGGACTTAAATATAAATGTATGGTTTACTCAAGGGAACCATTTAACGTTCTGAAAACTATAAACGTGTGCTAAATGTAATATTAAAAGTCAAACCTTTTCGGTTTATGTATTGTTTGGGAAGATCAAAGGACAACAAAAGGTTAAAGTCTGGACCAAGTTTTTATTTCAGACGGTTTTTAGGCGAATGAGTAGTGTTAAAAAGAATACAAACAATGATGGACTGGTTTTATATACCGTTTTTCAAGATTGATTGCATGAATTGATGGGGTTTTTCTTTTCATTGTGTAATTTAAGAAAATATAGCCGCGTGGTCAAATTCTTACAGAAGAGGGTCTTCTGCTGGCCCGCCAATTTCAGCCAATAGAATTTGAATATCGTACAGTGGGTTAGCAACTTCCAATGAGATTCGATTTTACGTTGCCGGGTAAGAAAGGCATGTTAATTTGCATACACGCCTAATATATCACAGAAACACTGCAGATGCCTCAGCATTCGTTTCTAAAAGGTAACTAGCAACATGCCAGATCCAGCAAAGACCGCGCCCAAGAAGGGCTCCAAGAAAGCTATAACCAAGCCAGCCGGGAAAGGAGGCAAGAAGCGTAGAAAGTCCAGGAAGGAGAGCTACGCGATCTACGTGTACAAGGTGCTGAAGCAAGTGCACCCTGACACCGGCATCTCTTCCAAGGCCATGGGCATCATGAACTCGTTTGTCAACGACATCTTCGAGCGTATTGCTGGTGAGTCTTCTCGTTTGGCTCACTACAACAAGCGTTCTACCATCACATCAAGGGAGATCCAGACTGCTGTTCGTCTCCTGCTGCCTGGAGAGCTTGCCAAACACGCCGTGTCTGAGGGAACCAAGGCCGTCACCAAGTACACCAGTTCAAAGTAGGGTGGTACACCTAAACCCAACTAAAGGCTCTTTTAAGAGCCACCCACAATTTCAACAAGAAGCAAACCCATCTATGCTCGCTCCAAAACAGGAATTCGGCCTGCAAGTTTGGCTCTGAGTTTCATTCATTAACTAGGCGTTTAATGTATAGCTTCTATCCAGTGTTGCTCCTCAATCTTTTCTTTGCTTCCATATTGGTCGTTTCACCCGTAACCTTGTATCATTTAATTTGGACTTTACCAATAAATGCAGTTCTAGTTAGGAACTAGAACTACGGTTTGTTTTGACAATTGCAATCCCGAATGTAACCGACATGAACAAGGTATTGTGATGTCACAGAAGTCCTGGAAAGCGTTCATTTTATTTGATGTTCCTTGTGTGATCTATCCATCTGCTCGCTACAAATCATTTGGAACAGTAATTCGGCCTGCAGGTTTGATTATGAGCAAGGCTTTCAAAAGGATATGTGTATTTCATGTAAAGAGCCCTGTTCTAACAAATTGGGGGGGGGGGATCTTAACATTTACATTTTAAGCATTTAGCAGATTCTCTTATCCAGAGCGACTTACAAGATGTGCATAAATACATGGTAGGAACAATCATAGTTTGCGCAAATACATCATTGCAGGCAGCTGCGTACCCTACCTGTGACACTGGGAAGGAAAAGGTTAGTAATTAATTTTATTAAATGGAGTAAGCAGCATATATAGTGTTGCGCAAGTAGGCAGTGGTGATGACAATTAGCTAGATGTACAGAATTCAGTGGTGGGTTTTGACCCGTTTCCCCTATCATGGACCTCTACTGACACCCAGTGGACATTAGGTGATTAAAGATGTCAGTGTGACCCCCCATTGTAAAGAATTTGAATAAAGGCAACCCTTTGAATCGGTGTGTTTTCTTTATTCCAAATCTAGTTTCATCTCAAATGTATTTACCGGCTACGAATTCTGACACTTAAACTGAAGCAAAGCAAAGCAAAAGAGCCACACACGAAGGAGGCAAAGACGGTGTTTCCTTTCCATGCTGAATTGATCCCTTCACCTGTATTTGCTAAAGACTACTTTGGCCATGTTAAGGCACAATGTCCTCTGATCACCGGTGTCTTGTGCATTCATTCGTCAAGCCCACAAGTGCAACTTTCGCTTTGTGCCTGTGACTGCTAGTAGCCTACACACAACGGTGCATTTTTACATGTACCTGGCAGATTACTCGTTACAATGCAGATGACAAACACCGATTAAAAGCCTTGGGATACTTTCGCTTATTAAATTAGTGTAAAGGATGGATAAATCTTCCCTGTGGTTCTCTGTCTCAGTTGGTAGAGCACAGCGTTGGCAACGCTTAGGTTGTGGGTTCAATCCCCCCTGGGGCCGCATATACTAAAAATGTATGCATTGACTACTACTGTAAGTCGCTTTGGAGAAAAGCGTCTGCTAAATGGCGTATATATATAAATCGAGCGGCATACATCTTGACTTATCGTTCTAATCAATTGTAGTCATATGTGACAGGTCCAAGGAGGTGCGCAATTACTGGACGAAAGGTACTGGTACATTTAAACATGGTATTCTCAAGGAACATTTAAGGTTTTATGGTTGCTTATCGCTATATACATGTAGCTATATTGTTACTATTGAAGCGGAACATTTTACGAGGTGTGCAATCCTTGACCAAGTTTTCGGAGACGGTTTAAAAAATATAGTGACTGCATTACAAGGACAGTACAATGTGCTTTAGTTACATTAATTTATTCGATGACTTGTCATTGTCTAAATGTGATTACAAATGAAAGTAAAAGTCGCGCGGTAAAATTCATTTGAACGGAGGAGGACCATCGGTTGGTTAGGTTTTCGTTGCTGCCTCCAATAGAATTTGAATATCATAGTGTTCGCAGCTTACAGTGCGAATTTAGGTGGGGTAAATCAGCTGAAGTGGATAACAATTTGCAGCAAGCAGGAATGAGAGCTACGCCATCTACGTGTATAAGGTGCTGCAGCAAGTGCAACATGACATCGGCATCTCCTCGAAGGATATACTAAAGATTGATTGAATGAATGCCGGGAATTTAGCTAGCTAGCCCTTTCCAATGAACAAATCAGTAGGTTTAATTATTAAGTGTTGTGGTTTGTGACAAGCACACTTTCGATAAGACCCAGATCACATAAGTAACATCCAATAAAATGAACGCTTTCCAGGACTTCTGTGACATCACAATGCCTTGTTCATGTCGGTTACATTCGGGATTGCAATTGTCAAAACAAACCGTAGTTCTAGTTCCTAACTAGAACTGCATTTATTGGTAAAGTCCAAATTAAATGATACAAGGTTACGGGTAAAACGACCAATATGGAAGCAAAGAAAAGATTGAGGAGCAACACTGGATAGAAGCTATATATTAAACGCCTAGTTAATGAATGAAACTCAGAGCCAAACTTGCAGGCCGAATTCCTGTTTTGAGCATAGATGGGTTTGCTTCTTGTAAAAATTGTGGGTGGCTCTTAAAAGAGCCTTTAGTTGGGTTTAGGTGTACCACCCTACTTTGAACTGGTGTACTTGGTGACGGCCTTGGTTCCCTCAGACACGGCGTGTTTGGCAAGCTCTCCAGGCAGCAGGAGACGAACAGCAGTCTGGATCTCCCTTGATGTGATGGTAGAACGCTTGTTGTAGTGAGCCAAGCGAGAAGACTCACCAGCAATACGCTCGAAGATGTCGTTGACAAACGAGTTCATGATGCCCATAGCCTTGGAAGAGATGCCGGTGTCAGGGTGCACTTGCTTCAACACCTTGTACACGTAGATTGCGTAGCTCTCCTTCCTGGACTTTCTACGCTTCTTGCCTCCTTTCCCGGCTGGCTTGGTTATAGCTTTCTTGGAGCCCTTCTTGGGCGCGGTCTTTGCTGGATCTGGCATGTTGCTAGTTACCTTTCAGAAACGAATGCTGAGGCGTCTACAGTGTTTCTGTGATATATTAGGCGTGTATGCAAATGACCATGCCTTTCTTACCCGGCAACGTACAATCGAATCTCATTGGAAGTTGCTAACCCACTGTACGATATTCAAATTCTATTGGCTGAAATTGGCGGGCCAGCAGAAGGCCCTCTTCTGAAATAAGAATTTTACCACGCGGCTATATTTTCTTACATTACACAATGAAAAGAGAAGAAAAAAACTTAAATTCATGCAATCAATCTTGAAAAACGGTATATAAAAGCAATCCATTATTGTTTGTATTCTTTTGTAGTTTGTATCACTACTCATTCACCTAAAAACCGTCTGAAATAAAAACTTGGTCCACACTTTAACCATTTGTTGTCCAATGATATTCCCAAACAATACATAAACCGAAAAGGTTTGACTTTTAATATTCAATTTAGCAGACGCTTTTATACACTTTTCAGAACGTTAAATGGTTCCTTGAGTACACCATACGTTTATATTTAAGCCCAACATCTTCCCTTGACCTTTAAAATAGCCTTACTTTTTACACCAATTAATTATAATCGAGCGATTCATGCAACATGTGACTAATATGCAATTTGTCAAATCTATGTCGGTGCTTTTTGAGGGGTGAAACATGGCAACTTCTTAACTTCTTCTCTTCCTTTTTAATGGCAGATTTAAACGCTTGTACTCGTATCACTGCCCCCACAGGTCTGGAAGGTCCTCAGCACTACTAACCACAAAAATAAAAATAAAAAACGTCTTACACCCTGGCATGCAGACCAGTGGCATAAAGGAATTTCATGACACCTTGAAACACTTTTGGGGTACACTTTTGACTTATTCTCACTTGGTCCCAACAGTGATTTAATAGAGAAGGAAGTCACGCCGATGCTCGCCAAATCTCTGTACATGTCCCTGCGCTCCCTTGTATAATTAGCACTCTAATAGCACATATTTGACTGTTTCGGGTACTTTGCACATACCATTGTGCTCACCCACTACAAACAACCCAGCCCTCAGACCACAATGCCCCAACCTCAGCCTGGTCAATAATACCCCCTCCCGCCTTTTCCCGAATGTAGGACCTCCCTTCCCAACTCCTCTCTGAATAGAATATAAATGTCTCCCCTTTCTGTCCCACTCCTTTTGCCAGAGAATCCCCAATCCCTACCGCAATTCTACTCTTCAATTCTACTCTTCGTCTATTATAACATCAGGACGTGCATCTGAACTCCTGCACTGTATTGCGGTCAGAGCTGCAGCGGAGTCTGCGCAGATTAGTTCTTAACCAATGTCGAGTCTTACTATATGCAGGAATGGACGGTTTTGTGTTCTAGTAGTAAGCTGCAGAGTGGTTTCGGGCATGACGGAGAAATGCACCATGCAGACGATTACAGAATGTGCTTGATCAGCCATTAATCAAAGCACACTGGCCAGTAAAATGAAAATTGTTGCGTTTAATAGAAAAAGTGGGTGGCTCTTAAAAGAGCCGTTTGGGTGGTTTAGAAATGTAGTTTATCCACCAAAGCCGTACAGAGTGCGACCCTGACGCTTCAGAGCGTAAACCACATCCATTGCGGTGACGGTCTTTCTCTTGGCGTGTTCAGTGTAGGTAACAGCATCACGGATAACGTTCTCCAAGAACACCTTGAGCACTCCACGAGTCTCTTCATAGATGAGACCAGAGATGCGCTTAACGCCGCCACGGCGAGCCAAGCGACGGATAGCTGGCTTAGTAATGCCCTGGATATTATCGCGGAGAACTTTACGATGACGTTTAGCGCCACCTTTCCCGAGTCCTTTTCCTCCTTTACCTCGTCCTGACATTTTCTCGACTGTTTACCAAGTGATTTAAAAATGAATGTATCTATAAAGGGCATTCGCAGTTATATATTGATGCAAACCCGACCTGATTGAAGCCTAGAGTCGAAGAAAGGGCGGCTCCAGTTAAAGTCTGTTTACGCATGCGTCGCCACTAAACAAATTGAAAGAGGGAGCACGCCTTTGCCAAAGCGATGAATAGAAAAGTTTCCATATTAGACGTAGGCTACCTATTTTTTTTAAAGCCGGAAACAACTGCGAATACTTTGGCAAGAAATGCATACGGGGGTAACACAAAATAATGGAAACACCAAATGAATAAGGACTCGTATTTTGAGGTCATTCCATCGAGGGCCATGTGTATGCCCGTGTTTGTTGTAACCAATGGAATAAACCAAGTGATTTAAACGAGTTCCCCCGGTTGAAGAAGTGAGCAAATTAGTGTTGTAGTGAGTTTGACAATCCCTGTTTAACAAGATAGTTGCTAAAAACCACAAAACAATGGGCTCAAAAATTACCACAGAAGTCAATCTGCACCTCCGTGACCCAGTATAGCGAAAGCGGACGTGGGCTACCCATTTTTTATTCCGGAAACATCAGCGAATACAATAATTATAACACAGGCGATATAAGCCAGACCATGTCTTAAAACGAATTTCAAACGATTAAATATGATTGCTAAACTTTTTCTTGACGAATAAGGTATACAAGTTAGAACATGACGAAAATGACCTTGAAGAAATGAAAGAGTGAAATAAATGCAATGAGTTTTTGACAAGCATCAAGTACAGGCAGGTTACGACGCAGATACCGACGAACGTCTTAACATTAAGATAAATATTCTGAAGTATTAAGAACAAATATGAAAAGTATGAAAATAAATGATGGTAAGATTGCAAATGGTGACACAAAAAATGTAGCAATTATTAATGTTTTTAAAGAAATGTTAAAGAAACTAATGTTGATGCTGAGAAGAAGGAAGCATTTTTATCTGACTTACAGGCTCTGTATTGTTATACATTTTTTCTCCTGATATATTTGTATTAGTCTTTATTTTGTGTAGTAGTGAGGTGATAGTGATGGCATACAGTGATGCGCTTACACCTCTGAGTTTCAAGAGACTGTTAAACCCAGTCCACTTTAACCCTGACCCGAATCTTCACGTACAGTAATGTTACGGTTGACCAAAATTTGACCTCAGAGACTCTTAAACGACAGGTGCTTAGTTGCTGATTGAGGCCATGCTCCTGATGTGTGGTCGCTCTGGCGCTGATTGGATTGTTCTCAGCTGTACTCTCCTCGACCTCATCTGGCCATGCCCCTGTCTGGAGTTTATAAGGGGTGGAGCGACATTTTTATTAGAAGAGGCTTTATCCTTTCTTTGACTTCATACCATTCAGCTGTGCCTTTTTGGAAAACTTTTGCAAAGATTTTTACCTGTCAGTTTTTTTCACTGTGTGTATTTTTCTTATATACCTTTTGATGGCTAGGGAAGCGTAGAGTAGGGGAAGCAGAGAACTTGCATGCAAGTGGGTTTAGAACCTATCCTCTCTGGTGCTAGGGCTTAGTCAGACTGTTTTATAGATTTTTTATGATATCCCTTCGTTGTCATGGGAGTATGTCTACTATCTGTCGTATGTCATAAATAAATCCTGTATCTTTTTATCTAACCTGTTGACTCGAAGGAATATTTGTTTGTCGCGTCCTGTCTGGGTTCACCATCTGGCTATTGGAGTGTGGGCGGTTTTTATGGGTCCATAACAGTAGTTTTACTAGGTTTACAAAATCGACCAGGAAATCACACATAGGTAAATCCCTTTTTTTTTTAAATCACGCAGAAATTGTTTCTTATCAAAACCCACTATAAAATATCCTGGGCTATTCAAATTCGGACATGAGATTAGTTCTCTAATTGAACCAGCAACCTCTGAGTTACAAGCCCAGTTCCCTAACCATTACACTAACACTGCCGCCCATATGTAAAAAGAAAAGTGATTTCCTTTCATAGACGCTGTTATGCATACACAATTCAAACGCGGAAGCCAGAGTATCAGAAATTTCCTCAGAAAACTGCCAGGGATGGTGATTTGACAATCAGCCCGGCACACAAGCAGTGTTCCTGTTCCTCAGGCCAGTCTGCCATAGACCGAGGGCATCAAAAGCCTTCACTGCCTCCTGTGCGGTCTCTCACAACAACAGGTGGATTCATTGTGCTAAAATACTCTTCACAGAATAGGCTGTAACCTAATGACCTGCCAGAGGTGAAGCTTAAAACTCTGCATAAAGCCTTCTTTTTGGAAAGACAGTATTTATTAAGAGTGCCATGCGGTACTGTGGGATTCACGCAATGTGGCTGAGTCTCTTTGTGCCACTCACAGCTTCCAGTTTGTTATTGGTTGTGTTGCTTAGAAACGTGGATGAACCTTGGCAGGTAGGCCTACACACATTGGGTGCAGTGTGGAGTAGCGTTTATGTGTTTACGCTCGTAATGGAAAAGGATGCAGGTTTGAATTCTGTCTAGGACAGTTGATGTCACATTACGGAATTTATTTGTTCAGCATATGCCTTAACCAGAGTGACTTGCACAGTTCACATTTGACACGCTATCCATTTATATAGCTGGATATTTTCTAAAGCAATTCAGTTTAAGTTCCCTTACTGTTATCGTGAATGATTCCTCTCTCTCTCACACGTTGACTCACCTTGGCCTACATAACCTGGAGAAGTCCACTAGAGGGCATGCGACCAGTAGTTCAGCAGTAGCGTACGTGACAGTTAATTGGGCCGTCAACCACACTCCTCTGGCGTTCAATCCATACAGTTGGGAATGGGGTTTGTTATTTCAATAAACGAATTTGATTTCATCACGGTGGTTATCTAAATTAATAAATGCAGAAGGTAGTGAGTCAACCTACGTGTCACACTATCAAAGAAGAGAGTCTATGTTACGTGGATGTATAGGGCCAAATAATACAGGAGATTTACAGATGAGACTTTTTAACATTTTCTAAAAAGTTATATTTTTTATATACTTCACCTCTAAAGCACTAAAATAAACAACTCTCCAAATTACTAGCCTAAACTGACCGCAGTGCGTACATGTTTCGCTTTGTCAATCCCTTTTATGAGGCTTTTATATGTTATATGCATATGATATATACGAAATGACAGCTATGTGCTGTCTTTGGTCACGAATCAGGTGGGTAGGAGGAAATAAGGACCACAAGCTCCATTTGTCTGTGCCTCCCCGTTTGCCTTTTCAGTGAAATAAGCGTTGCCCCACTCCCTGCTTACCACGCACGCCGACAACCTCTCTCCCCTGGCGCCTTTGAAACAAAGCTCGTGAAGGCAGTGGTTACATTCAGATCATCGCCTTGCGCTTGGAGTAAAGCGCTCGAGTGGACAAACCCGAGAACGCACAACACGAAGGACAGCCTGCACGTTCACCAGGAGTAATACAGCGGAGTGAGTATATAAGGTGAGTGTTAAATGCTCTTCAGACAGAATTTCTAACCATACCATTAGAGCAAGAAGTACAATTACAAATCTGCTGCGTGTACAATCATTGCCATCGAAAGAGGCGAATTATAGGAACCTATCAGGTTGGGATGCATTTTAACCGGACAGAGACAGTTCTGTCTTAGTAAGAAATTAACGCGCGTGTGTGATCAAAATACGATATAAAAATCAATTCGAAATACGATCATTCAACTAGTAGCCTACTTAAGGTTTAAGAGCGCAGAGTAAAAGCGCACAATAGTGACAAACTTAGTGACCTAATACTAGTAAGTGCGATTGAACACGAGCAACACCTGTCAAGTTATTCAGTTTCTATTTATTAGTTTACAATACTACTGTCTTATATTGTCTATTGAGGTAGTATCGCTTTTTTTATAGCCTAACCAAATTCTAAAATAGCCTAATCCAAATTCTAAATCTAAATCTAAATCTCGATTTTAAATCACGACCACGCCAAAACCTACTTCGTGCATTCTGGAAAAAACGTTGCAAGAATACATATTTTTAAATACATATGGTCCACACATCAGCCTTCTGTAATTCTTCCGTGATGGAAATGTTATGGAAAGCGTTTCGATGCACAATGGTCGTCGACGGTATCATTTTCATTGGCTTTCGTCAGTTTTTGTGTTAATACATATTTATCCATTACTGTTTTGTCTCCAGCATTCCATTTAAATAGGCTAGTAGTTCAGCCTTGAAGTTCAAATTAGTATCCTCCTCATAACCTCAGTACAATGAACCCCATGATTAAATCGTTAATCTCAGTGCCATACCGGCAGTGTCATTTTACAGAGAGATCTGTTGTAATGACATTATATAGTAGTATAACAAATACGTATGAACAGTAGCTGGATATCAGATATTGCATTTACAGGCAACTGCCAAAATAAAGGAAGCATGAAACATTGAGTAAATGAGGGATATAAAGTATATTGAAAGCTGGTGCTTCCACACTGAGTTGATTAAGCAATTAATTTCCCATCATGCTTAGGGTCATGTATAAAAATGCTGGGTATGCCCAATTGCCCAGTGTAGAAGTACTAGACTACCATGGTAGACTACCATGGGTAGAAGAAGAAATCTCATATGATGAGCATTTACCATACAATTTGACACATTTTGACAGCTGTTTATCCTCATTTCTCCCAACTCTTGAAAAACTTATCTCAACGTGAGAAGTGAAAACGAGGAGAAGCTGTACTTGCTCTAAACTTATGTCCATGAATAAACCGTTTGGAACTGTCATCATAAAACATTTCAGGTTGGAACCCCCCTGTCTAGGCACTAGAAGTATGCCTTTCCCTTGGGACTTCATTAGCTGCATTTGTGCACACTGGCCTGCTCTAACTAACTTGTGCTGTATTTTTCTCCTCTTACTACTTTTATTTTTCAGTTTTTTGCATTGGGAATGTGAAACCAATCAGGGCAGCTGCCAGGCATGTCCTCAAAATCTATTCCGTTTACCCTTCGATACTACAAAACCTTGTATTTTTGCCTTTTTTGATATTTTTTGGTTAAAAAAAACCTCTCAGTTAATTTTTTTTAAAGCTTCTGTGCTGCTTGTTTCATTTGTGTGTTCTACATAATATAGCATGTTCTTTAAATATCACAGTTAATGTACCAAAAATATGAACATGTATTATATGCACAGATCGGGTGGAATCTAATCTTTTCAGCAGTGGAGGCCAACTGGGGTGTCGGTAGCCTACTCTAGGACAGGGTTCCTCAAATCTGGTCCACAAATCCAAATTCGGTCCTGGTTTTCCTTTCTCTCAGGTAGTTAACTGAACAATTGATTGGCCAGAGTGTCTTCATATCCGACTCTCATATAAAGGAAGGGTCGAAAAACAGTAGTGCTCAGCCCATGAGGACCGTGATTTGAGGAATCCTGCTCTAGGAGAATAGCTGCACCTTAACTTCAGTGAAGTCTAGAAGTCCCAAAATATGACAGATTGTTAATAATGTGGGCATCCTGAAAAACTGTAAGGGTCTAACAAACAAAAATAGGGGCCCTGTTTTGTCACAAGAGCAAGACAAATCCAGATATTTCCAATGTTTACTATACGCTTCGTATCGCCAACAACCGCAAATATGTCATTCTCCTGGGTCTACGAGATATGTGATTATATTTCACATCGGGAAGTTTGTATCCTCTTGATGGTAAGTCCTTGCTAAAAAATAAGTCCACTTCCGTTATTTTCCAATAAGTATTGGCCAAACAGCCCCCCCTGAATGTCCAACCAGCACCACCAATAATATGATCATGTGGCATGATCCAGGGGCATAATTGATACTACTTCCCTCCATATATGCTGAAATTGGTCTAGGGTTTTAGCCAATGGGATATCCTTTACAACGATAAAAGGTTTATTTTGGTTTGCATCTACAATCATCATGAATTAACTTTGTGTACATCGTTATGCTAAGGAAGACAAACGTGATTGAAGAGTTTTGGAAAACTTTCTACTTTACTCTTAGTTTATTTGGATTATTTGCAATATTGTCTTTTCTAAAACATATTTGTTATATTATTTATAACAAATATGTTTTAGAAAAGACAATATTATAATAATGATATATTCTTTATATTGATGCAATATTTTGATACATTGGATTTATTTTGCTGATGTTGACAGCTGTTGCTGGGTTTTTTTAAATTGATAATGGAAAATACCATTATCAAATGCCCCCAAAAAGTTTGTTGTTGCTATCCAATTCTTTGGTTCAACTTTAGTGTGTATGTCTCATAGGCAACAAAATGTTGTAGTGTGATTCCCAGTGTCACAGAAGTGAATTGGGCCACTTGGAGACATTAGGAGACACTTTGACTCATCACATTAGTATTTGCTGTGTGAGCAAAATAATGATCCACAATGGTTTGGGTGATTTTGACAGGTTTTATAGTCAGTAAAACGTTTTAGTATGTTTTCCAATGTCACGGAAGTGAATAGAAATCATTGGGCCACGACGATGACACCACTCACTAGAAGGCTCTAGTTAATGAGCCCTTGGGTATAGTTAATGAGCCCTGTTTCTTTGCACAGACTTATTTGGCATATTTTACAAGGTAGCCATACGTTTGTCATGAAATGTGATTCCTTTATTGCTTTTAAACATGTGTTTCTACACAATAAAAATGTACAACGCCTGTTTTGTTGTATGTTTGATCTTCGGTCCTTTAGGCTGTGTTTTATTCACATGCTATTTGGTTATTGGATATATTTTGGCATGTCTAAATGGGCGGGAATGTCAAAAACAGGGGGTGATAGTTAATTCATGTTTTATAAAGAAAATACAAGTTAAGGGGTTAACTTGTTAAACTTCAGATTTCTAAGACTGAGGCAGCCAAGGTTTATAAGCACGCTATGATTTTTTTCTCACCTGGCATACTGTACAACAATTTGGTCCCAAGCTGCAGAAACCCACTGCAATAAAGGCACTGCAACCTCTTTATAAACATACTTTTAAAAATGTTGATAAAAGACCTATTCAATATCATCATTGCAAGATACTAAATTAAACTTTTTGAGTTTGGATAACTTTTAGGTTTTCTTCTGATGTATGTCTCATGTTTACAATTGTCCACAACTTGACTCCCCCACATCTAAAGGAATACATACATTTATGAGCTGCCTGTTCCAACAGGCCTTCAAGAACCACCTCTACAGGAGATTGCACTATATCCAAACACACTACAATATTTGTCTCAATGGCTTAAGGAAAATCAGATCTGTCAATGGCTTAAGGAAAATCAGATCTGTCAATGTCAATCATAACATATTGTCAGTGTTACTATCAGTAACCATAAAAGGTCCCAATTGCTTCTTATATAAAAAAAATATATATATACGTATATAAATACAGCCATATCTTTTTATTTAATCTTTTATACTTGGTTATCATTTTACTTTGTAAATATGAGGAGGGGGTGGGGGTTAACAGAAAATAGGTGAGGGGGTTTAATTATTTGATGTTTTGCTGTATTAAGTGGATGCACTTTTTCTTTGTGCATGTATCTTGTATTGTTTGTTTTTATTTTGTTACCTTTATTTACAATCCTTTTGTAGTTTATTGAAGACGGGTGTTGGAAACTAGCCTTTGGCTATAAACACTAAATGCAATGCATCTGATGGTTGTTTTTTTAACATTGTACAAATGCTTTTGCTATTTCTCTGACCATGACAAATATAAATAAACAAAAATAAATAATTTAATAAAAATGCTTAAAAGCATCTGCCTCATATGCAAATTTGAATAAGCCTGCCAGCTGCCAGTATTAAAATCTGGTGTTCAGGACAAGTAGCTGGATCCTCTGTGCTTATCTGTTTTTAATGGATGTCTAGTTCATTTATGCAGTTTGAACTGAAAATGATTCCCTTTCCTTCACTTCAGCTCATGAATTCAAGTTTTATTGTAATTCATTCATCAACAGATCTCTTCCAATTACCCAGCTATAGGTTCCGGTCCTGGCTCTCTGTCAAGCTAGCCTCTACATAATTATGTTTTTCTCAATAGCTTAATCCATCCTTAATAGCATAATCAAGCATTAAGATATTAACCCAAAAAGCTGTAATCAAACATTTACAATTACGAATAATTAATTTAGCAGACATCCTTATCCAGAAAAGTGGGCACAAGGCACAGTGCCTTGCATGACAGCTTCTAATTCAGCAAAAGCAGAGAAGGGGAAGGCATTTTGGAGGAAGATCATTTTAAAGAGATTGAATGAGGTGCACCTTAATGAAACCTGCCTAACTTGAAATATTTGAAATGTTAGTGCTTGGCAGGTGACAAAAGAGAAGGCTTCACAATACCAGCAAAGGGATAATCAAAGTTGTTTGTGTTCCATCTTTTGGCATGGCATTTCGAGCACAGACAATCTTTTCCATTTTCATTTTTGGCTATTAATGATCATTACGTTTTCAGGAGAACACACCCTCTACAAACAAAACAGTTATGACTGGTTGGAGTTCTGCACTATGTGGTTTTGGAATGGCCAGGGTGCCACTCCCAGCTGGACTCCATCCCCCAGAGGGCCACACTTTAGGGGAGTGGTCCCACAGTGACTGATGCAGGGCTGGGCCTGTCTCTGTCTCCACAGGATGACGGAGGTGATGAACAGTCCTGAGGCCAGTGTGGAGGACTTCAACCCTGGGGACCAGGGCATTTCCCTTCAGGCGAGTTTACTCACTCACTCCAACCACACATAAACACACCCCACCACTGAAGAAATGCACACACACACACACACACTCACACACACACACACATATACATATGACACACACAAATGCACCACACACACATAAACACACCCCACCACTGAAGAAATGCACACACACATACACACACACACACACACACAAACATGGAACACATGTACACCCATGGCACACTCACGCAGACACACACACACACACACTCACACACACACACATATACATATGACACACACAAATGCACCACACACACATAAACACACCCCACCCACTGAAGAAATGCACATAAACATACACACACACACACACACACACACACAAACATGGAACACATGTACACCCATGACACACTCACGCAGACACACACACACACACACACACACATATACATATGCCACACACAAATGCACCACACACACATAAACACCACACAAATACTTCACATGCACACACACACACCACACACAAGAAATCCATCAATTCAGGAAGGCGTACAGTAGCACCCCATCTTCTGAAATGCACACAGCGAGCTGCTACTTCACAATCCGCCAGCTGAACAAAGAACGGGTCACTCTGTCACCATAAGGTGGGAAAACCGTGCTTAGTGACATCTTCCCTCTCCCTGGGAAATGCCATGTCCAATCATGCACTGTCCAATTTTGAAAATACACAATAGAAATGCTGGGAAGTGAATGCACTGACCCTCAGTTTGTGCTGGAAATATAGGAGGCTGAATCACCTTTAACCAAAAGTTAGTTTCAGCCTGCTTGATAAGATCATCTGCACAGCATTAAAACAGCAGATGTTGACTGCCGACAAAAATGCACAGATTTTATGCACCTCAATATATTATTGAAAGTGTAGTTCAAAGCTTGTGATGTTTTTTAATGAAATAAATTGTTAAAATTGTTCTTTTTTGAAGATGAAACAAACTAAACTTGATCATTCAGCTTCTGCTATTTCCAGCTCAAGGAAACTGCCACTGGCAGTATTCAGGATAAATGTTTTAAAACACGCTTGTTATTTAATTTATTTGGTGCTAAAGGGGGGTACATCCACAGAATAACAATATACATTCAGTGGCCATTTTATTAGGTACACCTTTCTAGTACTGGGTAGGACCCCCTTTGCCCCCAGAACAGCCTGAATTCTTTGTGGCATGGATTCAACAAGGTGCTGGAAACATTCCTCAGAGATTCTGGTCCATGTTGACATGATAACACCACGCAGTTGCTGCAGATTTGTCGGCTGCACATTCATGTTGCAAATCTCCCATTCCACCACATCCCAAAGGTGCTCTATTGGACTGAGATCTGGTGAGTGTGGAGGCCACTGGAGTACACTGAACTCATTGTCATGTTCGTGGAACTAGCTTGAGATGACGTGTGCTTTGTGACATGGCGCATTATCCTGCTGGAAGGTAGACTATGGCATTTAAACAAGGCTCAATTGGTATTAAGGGGCCTAATATGTGCCAAGAAAACATTCCCCACACCATTACACCACCACCAGCAGTCTGAACCGTTGACACAAGGCAGGACAGATGCATGGATTCATGTTTTTTACGCCAAATTCCGACCCTCAAATCTGCATGTTGCAGCAGAAATCGAGATTCGTCAGACCAGGCAACGTTTTTCCAATATTCAACTGTCCAGTTTTGGTGAGCCTGTGCCCACTGTAGCCTCACTTTCCTGTTCTTAGCTGACAGGAGTGAAACCCGGTGTGGTCTTCTGCTGCTGTAGCCCATCCACATCAAGGTTCAACGTGTTGTGCATTCAGAGATGCTCTTCTGCATACCACTGTTGTAACACGTGGTTATTTATGTTACTTTCGCCTTCCTGTCAGCTTGAAGCAGTCTGGTCTATCTCCTCTGACCTCTCTCATTAAGGCACCTTTGCCCACAGAACTGTCACTCACTGGATGTTTTTAGTTTTTCACACCAATCTCTGTAAACCCTAGAGACTGTTATGCATGAAAATCCCATGAGATCAGCAGTTTCTGAGATACTCACACCACCTCATCTGGCACCAACAATCATTCCACGGTCAAAGTCACTTAGATCACATTTCTTCCCCATTCTTATTTTTGGTCTGAACAACAACTGAACCTCTTGACCATGTCTGCATGCTTTTATGCATTGAGTTGCTGCCACATGATTAGCTGATTAGATAATTGCATTAACGAGCAGGTGTACAGGTGTACCTAATAGAGTTGCCACTGAGTGTATGTATATTGGAAAGAAATAACAATGTTACGTCAATTTTGTCTTGTAATAGTGTTTATATATTTAATGGTTTTCCCAATCCAGTTTCATCAGGTTTGGGGTGTAGGGGGCTATATTGATAAGCTAAGAATGCACAACAAAAACACTAGCCAGATGTTGTTTAACATATATTTTCCTTTGAGTGTTGCTCCTTTCATTAAATCTACACACGTCATTATTTTGGTAGTACCTCGGCTCAGTTGCTTGAGCACAAACTTTCCTACGAAGCAGCCTACATGAGTTAACAGAATATTATTAAATGAAACAATTAGGAAAAAAGGTCTCTCACAAAGTTTTCACTTATCCATAATCAACGATCGTCAATAAGCCTGAAACAGACTGCTAAGGTTTCTAGGAACACAGAGCTTTAATCAAGCCTTGATGTGACACTGGTAGTGACACAGGAGCACCATCAAAACGTGTCTGACGCGTTGCTTATACGCCGCATGGAATAGACTCGGCTTTGAGTCTACAGAGATTGTGATTTGTCATATTAAATTGTTGACGGGGGGGAGGGATCAACAGGGCTCCTCAATATGGGCAGGCTTATGGCCGAACACAGTGCTTTTATGGCCAAGCATTGTATCCGCGTGTTGTCTGTGCTCACCCCAATAGATGGAGGCCGATGCAATAACAGAACATGATTGGGCCTGCAGTCCTAAAACCGAGCAGTCCTAAAACAGAGAAAACACAAAATAATTGGGGGGGAAAAAAGCAGGAAAAAACTGTCTCCAGTCAGAATATAAAGGGCCCTGTTGCTGAGGGTGTGTATCTGTAATGCATGACACGGAAATTATTTTTTTCCCATGAGCCTCTGTTTCTCATCTTTATGGCTCCTGGCTGGGTGTGGAAAATGGCGTCCGGTTGTGTCCTCCCCTGTGTCCAGATCTCCCCACAGTCCCAGGAGAGGTTCCCAAAGCTGTCTTTACGGCTGCCTTCCATTGTGGTGGAGCCAACGGAGAGCGGCGAGGTGGAGAGCGGGGAACTGCGGTGGCCCCCCAATGACCCGAGCACCCCTGATGGCCCCAGCCACGCCCAGCCCCCCGCCAGGCCGCAGACGGCAGGTGAGACCGAGTCACACCTGAGGACAGAGTGGCGTGGCCTGGGCGTGGCCTGTAGATGCAATCTTTCCTTCGTCCGGTCACTGGTGAGTGCTGCAACAGTGGAGTGGGAAGTGCAGTGTGTCACACCCAGTTGTACATGCTGTATGTGGTGTGAGCAGGTTTTGATGGGAATCTGGAGATTAATTGGTGGTTTTAAGAGGAAGGAGTAGCATGTGCAGGAGGACCGGGTGAGGAAACTTGCCGTTTGGTTGGAATCATAAATCCAGGACCCAGCCCCAAAAAATCTTAAATGTCAATTCAGAAATGACCCTGTCCATATCCTATCACAGTGCTGAGTGTGCCAATGCTTGACACAGCCTCTCTGTCTGTCCATCTCCCTTTCTCTATGTCCATCTGTATGTCTCTCTTTCGGTCTCTGTCCATCTGTCTTTCTGTCTGTCTCCCTTTCTCTGTCCATGTGTCTCCCTGTCTCTGTCTGTCTATCTGTCTGTGTTTTCCAGGTGAGGAGCATCATTGGGAGAGCGGGGTGGCAGACTGCACGGTGGGTGGAGACTCCAACTGAGACGCAGCGCCAATACAGTTTTTGCTGTAAATGTGTCCCAACAGCCAGGAGCACACAGAGAGGGGGAGGAGGGGAGGGGAGGGAGTGTGTCATGTCTCCCCCCTACCACATGACCTGTACACCTGTTGGGAAGCCCTTCCCCCTTTCTTCTCAGTGGGGACTATGTAAAAACCATCAGCTTGTGTGTGCCAAACTCTGGCCAAAATAAAGTAAACACCAACATAAAGTGTATTAATAGGGCATTGGGCCATCACGAGACGCCAGAACAGCTTCAATGCACCTTGGCATAGATTCAAGTGTCTGGAACTCTTTTGGAGACATTGTTGGGCCTGAATGGAGCCAGTTCATGCTTGGTATTGGGTTCCTTTTCACAGAACTATTCTCCTTTTCCACAAAAAAACAAACTTTCATTTAATGCTACAAATAGAAAGATTTATTTTCACAAGGACCATGTACAATTTACAAGTCAGCCACATTGCTATTGAGCCACCTTACATCTGTAGTCTCTGGGCAGGCAGAAGAAGGATACAATACAATATACTTGCCAACCCTCATTTCTCCTCCTTAAACAAATGTAGCATTCTCTCCTCGCTGTTAGAAAAACATCAGGGAGGGCACAAAACCCAAGCGAGCAAAAACACAGGAGTTGATACACCCCCCCCACCCCCTCCTCAACAAGTTGTCTGTGAGTATGCAAGACAAAGGAAGGAAGGGAGCGAGAAAGAGAGGTGCATATGAAACAGCTTGACCCTGTGTAGTGCCCTGTCGCCAAACAAACGCCCACCCAGGAAATAAACGGGAAGAAGAGCGGCCATGAATTATTCACCCTGTGATACACACACACACACACCCACACGCAAACGATGTGGGAGGGGGGTAGTGGGAGGTGGGGTGGGTGAAACAGACACACTTCATTCTGCATCCTGACTAGGACAGAGACAATGCAGGCAGAACAATCGCAAAGGAGCACGCAGATGGAGCCTCGTCATACATTCACCTGGCCAGAGCACTGCTGCTCAATTGCTCTCATCCTGTTTCCGTATATATTTTTCCTTGATTAACAAGCAATTGAATTATTGGATGATCAAAGTCAATAGGTATGCCCAAAGCATTAAAGCATATATAGCCAATAGAAGGATAGATAGTTGGAGAGATTGATATGCTTTTATGTATGTGTATGTGCACAGCTGATTAAAGCAGATGATAATGATCAATAGTGGTGCCCCGTGGGTGGAGGCAGCGGGTTAGGCTGCTCCATCTGCTCTCTCCTGCACATGTTCCACGCTGAGCGCCAGTCCATCGGGCCACAGGCTCGCGGTGGCCATGGATGATGGAGGCTCTGGGGGGGGCAAGACACAGAGAACACAGCCCGCTGCCGCACGCCCACACGGCCCTGGGCCCTGCCACGCCGCACCAGGGGAACGACGAGGAAGAGGAGTCCTTACTAATGCATACTCTAAATACACGTGGGTTTGGGGACACGTGAAGCAGGCTGATTGGCCTCTGTGCTGCTCAGACTGACCAGATGGGGGCGCTGTCACAACCGGTTTGCAAAATGTATGTCTTGTCCACACCTTTAGAAATATACAGTGCTCACAGCCCTTATTCATTTATTTATTTATTTAATTAAGAAATAAATGGTTCTTGAGTGGCATATCCAGGGAGGGCACTTGTGTGTAATATGATGATGCCCCCTATCCTGACCATGCCGGCAGCGCCAACAGTGGCCAGGAAGGGAGTGTTTTAGTAGTTGGGATAATTCCTGCCTCATCGCTCAATAGCACCTCCTCTGGTTGATCAGTCGACTGCATCCTCTGCTGCTCCGGAGGACTGAGTGACTGGGGTAAGATGCCAAAGCTGGTACGACAGCCACGGTAGATTAACTGGCAGATTTTCTGAGTTGGAAAGAAGCGGTCTGGTCACCTTGTGCATTTGGGAGGACGGGGAGAGCATGCTCACCATCCTGATCTGATGCAGGATGTTGAAGTGGTGGGATGGGCTAACAGTTGCCATCAAGCAAAAGTACAGTTAGAAGGATCTCAGAGTAATTTTCCCAATGTAGTTAGATATTCATACTTGTGTTTATATTGCACCTTTCTTTAGAGATTCCCATTTTTACATTTAAATGGTAATTATGAGGAAAACTTCTGCTTTTCAGATTCCAGCCCTGGTTTCCATTAAAGACTCCTTCACAGAGCAGCTCAAAGCAGCCATTTTGGCTCAAAGTGGCACTCATGCTTCTCTCCATGTCCAATCTAGTTTGGCATTTGTCTCCTTCACAGTGTTACTACGGGTCTCCATTTTAGCTGCGGGTCACCAGCATTTAGAATGTTACACCTTTGATAATTGCACATTCATGAGCTCTTCCTTTGTTTACTCTGTCGACCAAAGCAAGCTGATGTTTTTAACGCTGGTGTTTTGATGTCACCCTGTTTGGGGTGTTGCCATGGCAACCACTTGTCATGCAGGCAACTCATCCAATGCATCTCTTGATGAAAAGCACTTGAGGTATCCATGCTGCTTTAATTGCAATGATCATGGTAATTCTTATTTACCAGCAATATTAGAGCTGTTTTTTAATTTAATTTTATAAAGCATGAAATTATTATTGCACTTTGTGTTTTTATGAATCCATATATTTTTTATTTTTGCAATTTTCCATGATCAACTGCCTTAATTGACCACGCAGGTCGGGTGTCTATGCAACATGACAGGACAAGGCCTGCATGCTGGGAGCTGGTCAAATTCCAGGTCAAACTCAAAGTTCAAACAGTGCTACTACCATCTGCTAACTTTCTTGTTACCAGGAAACCTGGCAAACCCATTTGATTTCAGAACAGACAAACTGCATGTCTCTTTCCAGAACAGACAAACCACATGTGACTTTTTGTGCAAAAAAAGTAATGAGCCACCATGATGGGCAATGTACCAAAACAGGGGGTGCTCCTGAACAACGCACCACACCGTTTCGAGGTCCCGCCATACATCAAAGACCCTCTCCCTCCACTCTCCCCCCTGCCCCGCCGGGCCTTCAGCCTTTTCCAGGGCTGGGGTGAAAGGTTTGAGGCGGTTGGAGGCCCGGAGTGCTTTAACAGTGTCCGTGGGCTCAAAGGAGGGAGCGTTTGACACGGCATCCCAAAATAACCCGCGAACCCGGATCGCGTCGATCTTATGAATAATTCTGAAGGAGAGCCGACAGGGCCGGCGTGCTTGAGTGTCTCGCTGCCGTAATGAGGCCCGGCAGAGGGATGAACCCCGGCTGAGGACACCGGGAGAAGGCGCTGAGCCCAACAGCGCCCATTGTTACATTACTCATCCACTTAGTGGACTCACTTTATTCGGGTCGGCTGACATGAAGCACGTGGAAATCCGCGTGCAGTTTTGGTTTGTACTGCGCCTAGGCTGGGTGTTGTGCCACGGACAAGTGGGAGCAGTGGCCCACCTGGGAGTTGAACTACTCCGCCAAACTGCCACCATCACGGCGCGGGCCCTCATGAATTTGGCAATGCTGACGGGCTGACAGTGCTGTAAACACTAAAGCAACACATCTGACACGAGTATTAACATTTTATCAATGCAAACTGTAATATACCCATCAAATAGATGAATAAGAATGAAATTAGTCTAAAGGGTCCAATGCAGTGACGCACTGCCTCTGCAGTCTGCCTTTACTGTGGGAAATACTGTCTGAGCCGCTCCTCCCAACAAATTAAGGCCCGCGATAAGTGACATCACAGCTTGAGCCGACATGTCATGCAGCGGCCGCGTCTGGTTTTGTAGGGGAGATCTCATCTCAGATAATTAAAAAAGCTCCTCCTGTGTGTGTGAACGGCAATTGCACCAACCGCTGAATATTTATGAACGGCCCCCATCACACAGCATTGCAGCCTCATATCAAGGCGCTGAAAGAGAACGGGTCACGGGAGCTTAGTCTGAGCCACACGCATATCGACTCATGATGAGGGGAGGGAAGCCAGAGACAAAGAGAGGAAGGGAGAGAGAAAGGAGGAAAGACATGGAGAGACAGGAAGAGAGAGAGGAGAAAAGAGACAGGGTGGATGGAGAGGTTACAGGTTTCAGGCAGATTAAAATTCATACATTCTAATCAGACGCTATATTTAGGGCATTATATCAGCAGAGCGCCACCCCTCCTACAAGCATTAACTGCCGACATGGTTTACACCTGCCGGTGCCCTGCCCACAGAACCCCCATCGGCGCTATACAAATATGGACTTCCGAGAACCGTACTTTCTCGCGGCACGGTTTATTGCACCCCCTATCTGTGCAATAAACTCGGGTCCGTGAGTGGGGATATCAGACGTTCTACATTCACAGTTTAAAAGTTTCAAGCAACCGGCCTCCGATCATCCAGGCCAGTCCACACGGCGGGCGAGCTGATAGTGGAGAGTGGTGACTCACTTCTGTTTTTCTCAGAAATAGTCTTCAATTTAATCTGTGCTCGCAGCCAGAGTTCTGCTAAAAACACGTTTGAGGAAAATGTGCGGTGAGAAATCCATTGATTGCCCCCCATTTTGCGTTGAATATTAAATGACACCTGGAATGGTTCTTGGAAAAGGACACACTTAAGGACAGTGTGTAGCTGGCTGCACAGTACCAAGCATCCATCAAACACATTACATTAATTTAGCAGACACTCTTATCCAGAGCCACATACAATGCAGGGGAACATAAGTGCATCCGCAAGAATAATATAACCTTTGGGGAGCTTGTAGTGTTTTTGTTTTTTTGTGCAAGTTATGTTATTGAGTTGTGAAGCACGTCTCCTCTTGAAGGGGGGACAATGAAGCAAAATCCAAACCTGAAATCCATCTGCTGTGTGATAGATGATCAAGCCGTTTGATATGTAATGAGTCAATTTCCCTGTGTAAAATGATGCCATCCAGTATAATAGCTGTCTGAGTACAGTAGCAAGTATAGTTTCACACATCAAGCAGTCTAGATAGCAGAAACCATTACCTTGGGAAATACTGGGAAAAGTATATCCAAAACAAAATATTTTGTTCGTGATCTAATCTGCACGTTAACCAAAGCCTTTTTCTGTCAATGAAACACTGCACAGCCACACGAGAACCACACAAGAACCAAGGAACAAGGAGCACGCCAACGACATTTCTTACCTGTTTGTAACTTCCTTCTCTTTGAAGATCAGATTATCTAGATACAAAGCCCCTGACCCAGTTACAAAACAGACATGGCTTTTCATCACTTTTCCCCAGCTGTACCAGCTCACAATGCACCACGCAGCAGGTTCTGCAGAACAAAAGAGATATTTGGGCCCATTTGAATGCTTTCAGGCCTTTGCAGCAGTGAGTCTTTCAGGCAGAGAAACTGGGTGATGGCAGTAGGGAGGCCGTGTTCTCAAGAGTCATCTGCACTAGAATGTCTTCTATGCAATCTATGCAATCTGTTCATCCTTTAATACCGTTTGCATTGTTTACATTCAAAACATGACCTGTCATTCCATTTATGTTGGTAAGAATGCTTGTTGGGGGGGGTTGTCATTACTTTTCATCATGTATGTGTTGGCGAGGAGTCAACAGGTTGTCAAGAGTACATGATACCACCTGATGTAACATGGACACCCTCTAAAAAGACATAGCCAGTAACGCAATTAAAGTCTGACAAGCAATGGCTTTTGCCCCAGTCAAAACCAAAGACAGGGTCTTCACATTTCGGACTTTAAAAAAGAAAATGTAAAATTTTTCTCCCAATTATACCTTCTACTATGTCAATCCCCTCCCCAGCCTCACAGCCTCAATAAGGGTTTCTGACTTGCGCTGATGACAGCATCCTTATTACCCTGTGGAGCAGCTTAAGACCAACAAGAAAGAGCCAGTGTCATGTTTCATCTAAACGGTCTCATGTCCTGCCCCCGAGTCTGCACTGAACTGTGCTGGTACGTCATCTTCCTACATTTATGAAAATTGCATGCATTTATTTATCAATATCACAAAATGTGGTGATCATTTATTCATTCTACATACCATACTTCTCTATGCATCACTAAATAAATTCCAACAAGCCTCACCGGAGAACCTGTCTCCGGTCCAATTTGAGGCTAAATATATACAAATTAAACATATGCTAGAGATCACTGTCTGTACCTGGCCTGAAGACAAGAGCGTAGACTTGATTCCAAATGTGGGGGCAAATATTGATTGCAGAGGCAAAAAATGCATGTCTACCTTTTTTTAATTTGTTTTGGACATATTATTGATTAATCTAAATCTAGCCTCTCCGCTTTCTATCCCTGTTCCTTTTCTGTCCATGGCCAGTACCTGCTGCTAGCTCTGCTGTTAAATGACAACATATCAAACTCAGGTGTTAGTGTGTTTACATTGGTATTCATTGGTGGGTTAGCAAACCTGTAGTGATAGTAATATTGAATAATATAAATAACACACACAAATAGTTCAGAACCAAGTTAAAGGTATGATGCCTTAAGTGGGCTAGCCCATGTGTGTTCCTTACTAGCTATCTAGAATGCTGCATAGTTTTACAAGACTTATACTACATTCAGCTACATAAATAAATGTATGCTCCATTGTAGGAAATGTGCCCATGCACATGTCCAACCTTTTCCTCTTGGACATGGCTCTGAATCGAATATCTGTAAAGCCAAACAAACATCTTTAAAATAAGTACTCCCATGGTTTTAAATTAAGCTGATTTCCCTTGTAAATAAAGTTTTTATATAAATAAAACTACTTAAATCCACTTTAGCTCAGATGGACATTGGGAGTCACAACTGAACCTGGTTTGAGGAGATGCCCTGTACTGATGCAAAAATGCATTCCTGTCCGCACACCAAACACAAAAATGTTTGATCGGCTGAGCAGTGCAGACGATGCTCAATTTCTTTCTTTTTTTGGTTGCAATACTGTTCCTGTCTTCTAGGGGGAGCCTAGACACCATTCCTGTCTTCTAGAGAAAGACTTTCTTTGTTTTTGATTTCCCAGTCCCAGCATCCCAGAGGACCCACCATCTTTTCCAGGGATTTCCAGTAGGCCTGGATAAATTGTCTCTTCTCAGAGATAGAGCGGCTTTCCAAAACGGGGAGGTCACACTACAGCAATGAAATTCAGCTAAATGTATTTCTGTAAATTTGGTCCATTACTCCAACATCCCAAACTCGTAAAACAGATTTTAAACTAGGGAAGATTTATAGATTTTACAGATGCACTTTTGATGCAAATCTAGCACCCAAACATTGTAACATTTAACTGGGCAACATAACAAATAAAAGACGGGAGAAACGACCCCTGGGTTCACTAGCATTTACATCACCCAAAATTCAGGGGAACCTCTCGGGACATACATTTGGAAAAGTGTCATTGTGGCACTGTTGAGCTTCATTCCAGAGAATGATGGGAGAGAGAGTGAGGCATCACTTGCTCAATTCATTTGGAATTGCCATGTTTTGCTGTGGCTGGGATATTTTTGATTGGCTTAAATATATCAATGATTGACATCCACCCATTATGGAACCTAAATTAAAAAAACTCAACACTCCTGTTACAGCATCTGGCTGTGACAGGTGCTGCGTGAGGGAAAAAAACAGCAGAGACGGGGGCAGCAGAGAGCAGCAGTCGGCTGCAGTTCTCTGCAAGGCAGTCTCTTGTTTCCCCGAAACCACATGGTTTCTCTTTCTCATCATAAGACTCGGCTACTAAGCTACTGTAGGGTTGGAAAGAACTTGTCACATGATTTTAATAGCCAGCCCCTCTCCCTCCCTGCAGTATCTGGTGAACTCAACATTGGTTAAAGGGGGGCTGGAAAATCTCAACCATAAACATGGTTTGAGTTGTCCTATCCATCACTGCATCCGACAGATGGTTGGCCTGGGAGCAACCCCCCCTATCAAAGGTTTCGGGACTGTATGTGTAATACACAGTACATGTGTACTAAGTTCTAGTTAGCAGAAGTACTGTACCTTTTTCCCCTGCGACATGTCCATCAAGGGTTTTGAAACTGTACATATGTTAGAAGGTATTTGTGTTTTCCTGTGACATGTCTTATCCATCACTGCAATGTCATTTTAAAAAACAGAGATCTGGTAACATCCTGAGAACCAATTTTCCCACAGTCTTCTGGCCACCGAAAATAGTTTTATGCCCACCAAAAGGAAGATTGGGACGGTCATACTGTATAACACGTGATTCAATCGTTCCCTCACAGTAGGGGGCACTCACTATTCCGCTAGCCCTGTAAACCCGTAATCTGGCACATTAGGCAAACAACAGTCTTCTGTGAAAATAAACAACAGATGGGGTACTGTTTAAGGTTGGTCAGAGGTGTATAAGAGGAATATTCAAATCCAGCTCGGGAGTTAATTCGCTTAACGAAGGCTCCGGGCGCTCTGCGTTCTAGTTTTGTATGTTTGGGGAATATATTATACTTCCTTGTCTTGTATGTTTTCTGTTATGTATTGTGTAATGTCTCTACTCTATAGAACTTAGAATGATCTTAGTAGCTGCATATGCTGGCAGCAAATACTCTAAGTTCTGATGCCACTGAACTTTGATTAGACTTAGAATGTCCCAAGTAGCTGTACTGTAGACAGGCAGTGAATGCTTTAAGTCTTGAAATCTCGGGATACCAGGCTCGCCATGGAATTAGTGTCTATGATGTGGGTCTAGAGGTTAAGCCCCTCGACTCCTATATGGCTGTTACAGGGACAGGGGCAAACACAATGTCCGCGGCATATGTTGTCTGTACGTACTTAATGTAAATTACTTAATGTACGATTGACCTCATAATATGGAAGCGATAATGAATAAAATCCATTTCACTAAAATGTCGTATGGTACATGTCTCATAAAATTTCTCTACACTACAGTATATTAATACGGACAGAGAAGCCTGCACATAATTGCCAACCTGATTTATGATGAGAGAGAGAAACCACGTGGTTTCGGGGAAACAAGAGACTGCCTTGCAGAGAACACATTTAACTGTGGCCACTTGGGGATGGAAACCTCAGTGTTTATAAGAGTAATGGGGGAATAACTGTGCTCAAGAAACAAAAATATTCTCCATAAGCCTTTTTGTTGGGGGGTTTTTGTTAACACAAACATTTTGCTGTACACTGTGAATATCTCCAGTGTCATTATAGGGAGACTCGAGGTGGAGTTAAACAAATCTTCAAGTCATTCAGAGAATATTCTGCAGTATGCAGATTAAAAAATATATTTCAATGCTAGGGGTCAGAGAGAAAAATAGGCATAAACATTTCACTATTTCAAGGTTCATGTAACAAAATAATTAGAAGGCGCATATACCAAGCACATACACTCAATAATTCACAGAGAGACACTGCATCAACAAGAAATGGTTGCAATACAGAACACACACCATTGACAATCTGGGATATACTGATAATTATCCTTTTGATTGACAAATAAATTAACAATAAATGTCACACCCTCACACTGGGAAGATTTTAAACTGTGTAAATTGCTCTGGATAAAAGAGTCTACTAAATGCCTATAATGTAATGTACTCATTTGAACCTCTCAGCACGATTTAGTAGGGCCTACAGACACTGACATTTCAATTTTACACATATTGAAAATAAGTCTAAACATAATGAAGATCACACTTTGCATGCAGATAACACAACCCTTCAAGTAAAACACCTTCCGACATGAACACATAATCTGCATTCGCTTACACACACACACCACACTGACTCACTCTACCCTTCAGCACAGTCACTGTCTCTGGTCATGCTGAAGGCATGCCTGGTATTTGGGTACTGGGTAATGTCACTTCTCTTGGCTGCAGTAGGAGTAAGAAAAAGCTGCAGTTGAAATGGGGCTCTGAGACACTGCATCTGTCCCTCCCCAACATTCACACACGTGCACACACACACACACACACACACACACACACACACACACACACACACACACACACACACACACACACACACACCACACACATACATGCACATAAATACAAGAGACATGCATACTATCCATACACCAAATACATGATATGAATACAAAGGGTGATGACATCACGACAGCCCTCCCCGTCTCACATTTAGAGCATTTAGAGACACGCAGGGCCGTACCCAGGGAAAAATATTTACTGAGGCCATTAGGGTTCTATTTCATTTTATTTCAGTTATTTCACGTTACCCATTTGGCCTCAGTTCACCACCACCTCAGTGTAACATAGGCTAGCTGCTAATCAAGTTAACCAGCTTGCTAATTAGCTACAGTATATTAATACTGATAGTCAGATACCATTTATTCAAAATGATCATCAAAAGAAAATTAACCCTGCTTAGTAATGACAATTGCTGATGCAGTTGTCCAAATGTAATATAGGCCAGACAAAAAATAAAGTCCAGACACTTGATGCTATATACAACGTACAATGAGAAATTACATTTAGCAGTTTCTGGAGCACACTTTCTTAGGTCTGTTACTGGATCTTAGCAGAGGGTATGATGGTTTAAACATAGGGTTTTTTGTACATGCACCCACCAATCACATCCACACCTCCCACTTGTACTGACAACTACAAGCGGGTTCAATCATTCTGACATGTCTCCCGTCGATACCCAACTTCCCAATTATCTGGTTCACCCTAGTTTCACCTTCCGACATGCACACATAATCTGCATTCACCTACACACACACACCACACTGACTCACGCTCTCTCACACGCACATACATACATACAAATGTACGCCAACCCATACCCCCTACTCACACGCACACACACATATACCCCCACACTCACACACACACATGCACATAAATACAAAAGGCATGCATACTATCCATACACCAAATACATCACAGTCCCTGGACATGGCACAGTGGTAAGCTTCTATTGGGGCTCCAGCTAAAAGTACACAAAAGGGTAACATTTATTACACAAGGGTAACATTTATCAGTGTGTCTGCTCAGATTGGGGCCTTTTTCAAGTGACATGGCTGTGCAGAGCCCTTTCTCGGTTATGCAACAGGTGTCTCAGCGCTGCTAGCTTTGGCTCTTAACGGATGTGGTTCGGGTGCGTCAGCTCGCGGTGAAGAACTGCATAAACAACTCGTGGGAAAGCGCCTCAGAACTGTTTATAACTCTTGCTCTTAACGGATGCAGCCTGACACGCTACCTAACAGTGAAGAGTTCATATAAAACATAGCTTTTGAGATTCATACTGAACAGCAGCTCTTGAGCATTGAGTTGGAAGCGGTGATGACATGACAGCCCACCCAGTCCATGCTACATGTAATATACATACTGTATTTTTTTATTTTTTTAGTTTATTCATAGCAAAATCTATTGTTACAATGTTTAAAAAAACAACCATTGAACGCATTACTTTAAGTGCTTATATCCAAAGGCTAACTTCCAACACCTGTCCCCGATAAACTACAGAAAAAAATAAAAACGAAAAATGAAACTAATATTGAATCCATTTAGCAGTGTGTATCATCTTGGAATATGAGAAAATCTTCAGGAAACAATAGGGGGCACCTGGTTGCCTGGTTACCTGGTTAAAATGGCTTCATAATTGTACCATGCAGAGTAATAATTGGACCCAATGACTCCCATGAGATGGCTGCCCAACAGATCCACCATCATGTTTCACAGCTGGGAACAAGCAACGTGGGTTGAAGGCTTCCTTTCGATTTTTTTCAAACATAAACCCATCCAGATGTAGGAAAAAGAGTAAACGGCAACTCATCTGACAATATTAATTTCTTCCACTCCTCAAATGTCCAGGGTTTTTTTGCGTTCATTGCACAAGGTTATGCGTTATTGTGCATTGGCCTTGGTTACAAGCAGTTTCCCAATGGCAGCTCTACCATAAACATCAGCTTTGTGATCATAAGCAATCAAAGATGCATATTCCTTGAGGAAAGGCTAGGAGATTGGGGAACGGCTAGGACATTTTGGAGACTGAGAAACAGTTGTTCTGTTTTTTCGGGGGGTTGTTGTTGCTGTTTGGTTGTTGTTTTTATAATTCATCTCTGATCTTGATCAAACTGCTTGAACTAAATTACTGGATTAACTGCTTCTTAATTGGATGAGAAGACAAGTCAAGCATGATTCTCTAGATAAATCTGGTCCTTGTGTTACCTGTAAAACTATTGACTGTACTGCCCTGTTCCAAATTATTGTGACATTTTTAATGGATCTGCCTCTCCTTTTTAGTGGATCTGGTAGAGAGCATTGTTATATTTATGCCACACAAAGACTGCTAAACACATGTGGAAACACATCCTAGTTCTACCCTTTCCTTACAACTGTGGCTGAGTAGCATGTTGTATGGCTTGATAATATTCTCATCAACAGTCCCTTCCTCTGGGAAAATGTGTTTTTCCAGTCATAACTTCTTTCCATATGGCCACAAGACATTCCATCCTGTCTATTACTCCAATTTGCATGCTATTGTTGAACTGTGCATGCCAATTACTCTCATTGTCTGTGAGGCATTATGTGCATTATATTCCACTCACACGGTCAGCCATTGGAGACCATGTGCCCGAGGAGTCTGACTGGTCACCTGGTTGGTTTGACACAATATTAAATACAAAATTAATTGTTTCCAATACAGCCATATTTTCTGTAACTCACTTCTGTTTTTATTTCTGTATTATTCTGTATCACATTTCTGAAGATTGGGCTGTCACAAATACAGTACCAGTCAAAAGTTTGAGTACACCTGCTGGAAACTATGTTTATCTCATAATTGACAATGTTTTACACCATATAAGTTTCTTTAAATACTTGAAAATTACAAAAAACACATGTAACGATAAACAAAAGGAACATCAAAGCAATGTTAAATCAAATTTAATTGAAAATGTAATCTTGGATTCCTCAAAATAGCCACCCTTTGCTGTAATAACAGCCTCACAAACACAGGCCATTCGGTTATTAGGTTTCAGCAGGAAATCGCCCGATATGTCTTCCCAGCTCTCCTGCAGCAATTCCCAGAGGCACTTGTGGGTTGCTTTGCTTTGACTGTTCTGTCCAGTTCATCCCATACAAGTTCTATGGGATTGAGGTCTGGACACTGGGCAGGCCAGGTCCTTAGTTTGAGTTGTCCTTCACGTTCTCCCTTCACCAGATCGTTATTGTACAACTTCAAGGTGTGTTTCGGGTCATTATCTTGCTCAAGAATGAAGGAGTGCCCGCTTAGCCGTAGTCCAGATGGAAGGTGTACTCAAACTTTTGACTGGTACTGTACATGTATGTATTTTCTATTTTTAAGCTTTATCCGCAGTGTCTGAGTTGTGGGTGATTGTCCTGTAAGACATTATAATGAATTTCACCGTTGGGTGTTGGGTGTTTTAAAATAAATGCTTCTAATTTTGTCTTGGTGTTTCAGTTGCCTTGGGGAAGTAAAAGACAGATTTCCACTAGTGGACAATAAAGTTATTATTCCATTCTGTTGCTTTTAGGCCCATATTTTCAACAATACTAAAACCTCAGAAACATCCACACATCACACTTGGCAGGGTACGCTAGCGAGTGTTGTCGGTGCTGACTGACAGCACAGGAACTGTTCACAGGAGCAGTTGAGGTCACAATCTGCTAGGGGAATACCCAGAGAGTGAGAGTATACCTAATAACGGCACAGCGGGGTGAGAGAGAGTGTGCAGCTCGGCTGGAGGTTCGGGTATATGTTGTGTGTTCAGGCCCTGCTGTGAGCTCATGTCCTTGTCCTTGTTTCTGCTCAATTCATCTGGGAAATTCAGAGTGGGGTTTATACATTCTTTGTGATGTCATAATCAAGATTTCATTCCAAGACTAAAGGGGAACCTGAAGCTTTTCTCTAATTAAATCACCAAAAGTCTTAAGTAAAGTTAAAGGTTTGTCAAAAGCTGAAAAAGACAGGACATTCTAAAGAACATCAAAACCTTTAATTACCACATGTGCACTAACTGTCACGTCTCGTGTTCGTGTTCCCCGTAATTAGGTGTTTTCATTCATTCCATGTTTTCCTGGTTGTCTGGTCCGTGTTTTCACTTTCACCTACCTGTTCCCAGTCTTGTCATTGTATTGTTTTCACCTGTTCCTCATGTGTCTGATTGCAGTTAGCTGCATTCATGTTAATTCCTGATTGTTTCTCGTTATGTCTGATGTAGTTAGCTGTTCGTTTCCCATGTTCATTTCCTGATTGTCTCGTTATTGTATTATCGTTTTCACTTAATTCCTCATGTGTCTGATTGCAGTCAGCTGCATTCATGTTTATTCCTGATTGTTTCTTGTTATGTCTAAATGTATTTAAGCTGTGTGTTTTCCCATGTTCGTTGCCAGATTGTCTTGTGCTTTGCGTATGCTCACATTACTCTCCCGCGTTATCGCTGTGTCCCAGCATTTTGTGGCTTCGTGTTCGTGTTCGTGTTCGTGTTCGTGTTCGTGTTCGTGTTCGTGTTCGTGTTCGTGTTTGTGCTTGTGCTTGTGCTCCAGTGTTCGTCAGTACCCCAGTCTCGTTCCCGCTCCTCCCTGTGTTCCCTGGACTGCCTTCTCGTTTTCGACCTTTGCCTGCCCACTGACTACGCCTTGCCTGCCCCTGATACCCCTGAAGCCTTTAACGAACTCTGCCTGTCCCCGACCATCCTTTGGATCTCTGCATTGCCCTGATTACTCCTGCCTGACCTTTGCCTGTTCACTTAATAAAAGAAGTTTCTGCATTTCTGGGTCCGCGCCTGGTTTTCTGGTCCCTGCCATGACACTAACAAGGTTTTCCTGCACACAGCTTTGACACCTGCTACTGTACTGTAGCTATGTTGGTCTACCGTACTTCAAACCACATGTAGATTACTGCACAACTGGGCACGGGCAGGTTGCTTAGGATTCAAACCTTCTCTCAAAGGGCAAAACCCTAATAAATAATCAGTCATTTACTTAGCAACTATTGTGCAGTGAGTCTGCCTGTAGTTCACTTTAATCTTTCTGGAAAATGTGTCTAGTCAGATACTCTCTGGCAACATAGTAGGCAATAGTATTTTGCGTCAATTCCATTTCAATTTAGTAATTTTAGGAAATTAATTGAAACCCATTCATTCATCACATTGTGGGCAGTTTCACTACATGAATTGACTGGATTAAAATGAAATTGACCCCAACCCTGGAAGACAGATTTGTAAATGTTTCTGCCGCCAGAAATTGTGTTTTTGTTTACCCCCACCATAGAATCACACCACGTTGTATTTGTATTTGTGAGGGAGGGAGGGAGGGGGCCTGCCTCCCACACATCACTTTAAGTACAGTGAGTTTCACATAGAGTGCAAAAAAAAACCTTGCACAGTTTTCACGTTGCATTGCCTTGACATAAATGTAGAGATAATTCGACAGAAAAACGAATAGCTGTTCCTTAACAACGTCTGGCGTAAACTTAATTGCCAAATTCTGACAATCCCCCAGTGTGATTTATGACTAAACTACATGCATTATTATATGAAACAACTACAAAAACAGCCGCTGCTACAAGTGTGTTTAAGGGTGTGGCAAATTATGTAACGAGACGCCAAAATATAACGGAACTAATCAACGCAGCAGGGGGACAAATCTCGTCACATAACACCACACAGGAACCTGAAAACTCATTTAAGGAGCCGGTCTGTGAGTGGGACACCGAACAACACACAACGGTCATGAATTGCTTCTGCTGTCGGTTCTTCAATGGGCAGAGGGGGACCAGAGGTAAATTGTGCTCATATCGCTCGTTATTTGTGGGGAAGCACAAATTGGGACGTGTTGCATTCAAGTGCAGGTGTGAGTGTCTTTGCTTGTGACGGATGCAAAATTGCACAGAGAGGTAAGGGAGCAGAGAGCCAGGCTACCGGCAAAAGATGCTACTGTAACGAAGGGTTTTAATAAGATAATACAATGCGTAAATGGTATTGTCAATGCCTGTGCTCCCTCAAAGCAGTTAGCGCATACGATATGAATTGTGGGTATTAATGTCGTTAATGTTCCAAATGTGTGCAAATATATGTACACATTTTGAATTGCATGGACACAGTTTAGGCATGTATTACAAAATCATTTGCTTTTAAAATATATTCGTACACACACACACATACATACAGGCACTCCTCACTTAACGACCTACCTGTTTAACGACCGCGCGGACTTATTGGACTTATTACGGTATTGTACGCTGTACGAGAACTTTGGTCATGGAAAAGGCAGTGCGGCGTCTCAGCGTCAAGCATCTCATCTCGCATCACCCTTTCTCAGTCTCGTTCCCGCAGTCGGTCAGTATTCACTACACTAGCGTTCGCAGACTACATATTTCGTCTATACATTTTCGCTGATTGTATTTGTATGTTCTGTAATATGTAAGAGTTATGCAAATTAAAACAAAGTTATCAAGTTGGAGTTTCCTTTAGACCTTTTCTTTATTCAGAAAAAATTAAAACGATTACCTGTATAGGTATATTATAGTATGCAAACCTAAGTAATGTATATTAGAGCTGATTTCCTCTATTCTGTTTATTACATACAGTACACTACTGTATAAACATTTAGAAATATACTAAAAATATTATAAATGGTGCAAAGGTGGCATTAAAACAATATCTAAAGACGGTTGACACAAACCCACTAACAGTGCAGTATGCTTGAAATATTGGTAAGGGGCGGCTCCTCGCTTATCGACCAATTCGCTTAACGACCTAGTCGTAGGAACGGAACTCGGTCGTTAAGTGAGGAGTAGCCTACCTGTATATGTCGTTTCACATGCACATGAAAGCACATATGACACGTTTTCCGCTAAAGAAATAGCATTTCTCAATATTTTATAAATATTTATTAGTAATTGCATTCCTTTCTAAAAAAGTTTCATCTGCCTACTGATTTAAATTTCAGAGATGAAGACAAGTGAGACACAGTTTAACTCTCCTTCGGAAGAGTTTTCAACCAGTTCGAATTTAGTCTGCGAAATTCATGCCTGGTCTTTTTTAGGCAATGTAGCCTAAATAAACCAGCTCTGGGAAATAATGTCACACTAAATAAAAACCAGCTCTGGGGGAAATAATGCTCAAAACACTACTGATATAAAAAATATAAATAATCGTCATATTCAATTAGATGCTTACGTCGCCTGTGATTATTTGTCACGGGTGTACTGTACCGAAGCATACTGACCTCATCTGGCGATACTGCTGAAGTGCAAACGAGCCAGTGCATTGCAGGCACAAGCAAGCATTTACAGCAAATGTATCACCAACACAAGCCCTTACCGTATTCAAGTCGGCGACGGTCAAAACAATATTTTTGAATGTTTGTGCCTAGATAATTATGGAACAATTGAAACTTTATTTACAAAATATATATAGTCGTTAGTAAGCTACGTATTTACAACAGGAATAAAAACATCGGTGACTTATTTCACTAGACTATAATATTGTTTACGATTAATTAATTATGTTCTTAATGTTTTATTTACAACGCACTTGAAGAATATTCCCATTCCGTCCGTTTTAAAACACACCTCACTCTCATACTCCGCCCCTCTATCTGACGTTGTTTTGTGCTACTGCATATATAGCCTACACTAACATTTCGGCTGCCACGGAGCACAGAATAAACTGTCCGCCTGGGATAATATTATACTATAAAGGGTGAGTAGTTTCAATGTGTTTCAAATGTAACCTATCACTCTTGAATTAGATAGGCCTGTTTGTATGGTTGAGGATTGAAAAAAGGGTTGCATGTTGAAATATAAAATCGGGAATTGGATGCGGTTTATCTAACATTGGCTCATGCTGTGTGTGGACCGTACACAGTTCAAGACAATCACCCCGAACGTAGGCTGTCCTGAAAAAGTGCTCATCCATCATACCTAAAGTGAAATTGTTGATGTGAATAGTGATTATTTTAACGGTGTTTAGCGTTAATGAGTCATTTGAGAATATTTAAAGTATAAATAACGGCTAAGTGAATAGGCTTGTGATTAAGGCGTTTTTTGTGTGGAAATTGTACGTTAATAAATTCGTGAATATTTTGGGGGAATATAGCCTACTATCTGCGACCTTGGGTTTCTTGAAAGGCGTATAACAAATAAAATGTATTATTATTATTATTATTATTATTATTATTATTACCTGGTTTGAAAAAAAGTAACTACTCAGTAAAATGATACAACCAGTGGGTTTTTGTTAATAGCGAAACTTGTATTGTCATTATATTGTCAGATATCAGGGCGTTTCTTTTGTTTTCTAAATTGTACGCAAATTAATTTTCATATGAACCGTCAGACAATTTTTTTTAGTGATCTAGCTGTGATCTCACATAACCCTTGTTTACTGGCCAGGAATTCATGTTGGCGGGGGTTTAGGGAAAAATACATATGCGAACGAATCCCACCCACCCTGGCAACGCTAGTGGGCTACACCACAGTGTAAATTGAAACCATATGCTCTGTTGCGTCATTGTCAATTGTCATCACCACTGCCTACTTGCTCAACACTATGTATCCCTGCTTACTCAAAAATAATAATAATAATAATTACTAACCCTTTCCTTCCCAGTGTTACAGGTATGGTACGCAGCTGCCTGCAAAGATGTCTGTCGCTGTATTACTGCACTGATCTCTTGTGCGAACTATGATTGTTCCTACGATGTATTAATGCACATCTTGTAAGTCGCTCTGGATAAGAGCGTCTGCTAAATGCTTAAAATGTGAATGTAAATGTAATGTTGCGTAAACTATTCCCCCTAAATGAGAAAAGTATGGAAGTAAATTCCTGCAGTCATTCAAATTAAATTTAAAATGAGAAAACCCAATTTGATATTTTATATGAATTAAATGTGTGCATTATGTGTGCCAAATTGAAAACAACAATGAAATAATCCAGATTGCATTTTTTATTTTCCTTTCCTTGTTGAATGTGCACCTTTCGTGCCAAAATGAAAATGAAAATGCAATTGTCAAATTTACATTTCAATGTTCTCATGGTACAACCCTGCCATGATTGAAAATCAAATGCTAGTTGAATAAAACAAGTTCAGTTTTTCAATTTAATTTCCTCTGTGAGCCACATTTATCTCTGCCACAATGAAAATGAAATTGAAATAATTTTTTCATTTTCCACTTTTAATGATCATTTTCCACTTTTCATTTTTATTTCCAAGATTATTTAGGATGACGGTATAAACACAAACACAAAACCTATATCCCTTTTCTTTTCACACACACACACACACACACACACATGTACACACACACACAGACATATATATGCATTCACTAAATAAAAAGATATGTGATATTTGTATATGCTTTTGTGGTTGCACTACAGGTCATCCCACAGAAGAGGGGAGAATGCTTAAAGACTGCAATGCCAATGGCGCAGCCATTTCAGAGAAACCACCTACACCAAGTGCAGAGAATCATAAACAAAGAAAACATAAGATTAAGATTCCAAAATTCAAAATCGGGCCGAGGAGTCCCAAAGCAAACATCAACACAGTGGATGCTCCTCCCCCAGCAGGTACAGTTATCTTCATTCAAACTGCGTTCATATTTGGTGTAGTGCCATTTACAATCAATGAGAATGTATCTTCTGGACCCTTCTATGCAATTTTGGGAAATCGTGCGATTAGAGATCTCTCAAAGAGATGGAGCCCATGGTACAGTCATAGTGAACTTAGCCCATGTAGCATTTAACATATTGTGTCCTGTTTTTGCATTTAATAGTGTGGAAGGAAAAATGTTGTCCTGTCTGTATTAAGTTGGAAACCTCCTACCCATTGGTTTATGACCTTTGCACATTTGCAGTAACTGCCCCTGTTCTATCTTCATGTGGCCCCATAGCTCCTATTACCCTTAGGTTAACGCCCCATTACCTCCCTCTTGTCGCTGTTCCCTCCCTTTCCATTGTGTTTATTATCAATATCGGATTAGAATTTGTCCTGCGTGACACGAGTCTCCGTGCAGCTGTGCGTAATAAAGCTTTTAATACTGTTTAAAGAAATTCTCTCCGATCCTACTGAGCTTTAATTTCCACCACAATAGTGATGTGAAAGGAAGCAGCAGGAGTTGTTTTTTTAACTCCGGTCTCGCCAAACTTCTGTTTCTCCTCAGAGCTCTCGTTCAAGGAGAACGTAGAGGAAGGGCGTCTGTCGGAGGCCGGCCGGCAGCTGATTGCCCGGGAGGAGCGTCTGTTCCAGCGGGGCGAGGACCAGGAGGTTGCGGAGGTGGAGGGCAGGGAGAAGGAGGAGGACGAGCTGAATGGAGATTACGAGACCCTCCTGGTCCAGGTGTGGCTGGCTGTTCAGCGTTCGCTCAGCGCCGCGCCTGGCGAGGTGGAGGCCTTGAGGTCGGCAGTGAGCACCATCGTGCAGGAGGAGGCGCAGGACGGGAGGTGGCGGGAGGTGGAGGAGGCCCCCGTCTGGAGGCCCCAGCGGTGCCGGCACACCCATGACAACCTCCTCCGCAAGCTGGTGGAGCAGCGGATGGACGGCACGGAGGAGGACGCGAGCGCTGCGGAGAAGCTCTCCACCTCCCTGAAGAGGGAGGTCTGCAATATGGGCAAGCGGGCGCAGGCGGACCTGCTGAAGGTGGTGCGGGAAGTAAGGGCCTGCTACCCCGCCGAGTTCGACGTGTGCAACACCTATGCCCGGCTGTACCACCAAGCCTTCTCAGACCGGCTGGCGAAGATAGCCAAGTCGGAGCTCGACTTCAATGATCTTGTTTATCTCCTGTGCTGGGTGTACAACTACTACCCACAGTAAGTGAACTGTCTGTGCATGATCGCATCAAATCAAATTGATATTTATTTGTATAGCACATTTCACAAAGCATTTGTCACAATACATTTTACTGTGGACCCCAGCCTCAACCCCCACAAAAGCAAGCCATATTCAAAACAATTGTTCATTGGAGGTTTCACTTCGCCCCCGGATATTTCGGGGTTTGGGCAGAACAGTCACCTGGAATGATTGGGCACGTGTGTGAGGCCAGAGGCATGCTTTGGACTTTTCACAGCACAGTGTATTCCAGTGTTTTGCAATCCACTCATGTTCAACTGGACAGATTTATTCTCGCAGTTTCGTTCTTCACGCACGGCTTGGCCATCGAGAGGCATTATCCATGCAAAAAAACCTTTGCCAAAGTCCATTTGGTTAGCATGAAAGAAGGCATTAGCTACTTAGTCAGACTTTTAAAAAAATCCTGTTTATACTTTTAAAGAGTACAGTAGTAAGAATTCAATGAAGATTGTTTTGTACAGTATACCATGCAGGCCAGGAAATTACTCAATATTAATGGGGTGGATGCATTGTTTCACCCCTGAGCATATGAGTAATGCCTCTTTTATTTCCATTCACTGCTTTGCTAAAAGAAACGGGGCCCATCTCAGTCTCAGCTACTACACAGAGACAAAAACAAGATTCTGTACATGAAGGAAAGATGTCACCGCAGTGAAAAAACACAGAAATACACATGGATGAGCTTTTTTTAAATTGCGTATCTTTGGTGCCCTTGTTTCAGTGATATATTGAAACACAAAGAGCTGGAAAAGAATATTGATTGTGAAGCGCTCGGGCCCCTACTCCCCGAATCGGTGGTCAGACCATTGGAGGAAAAGTATCTCTCCAACAAAGAGGTAAACACACTTCTGCCACACAAACTCTCAACACACAGAGAAGCAGACAGGGTAATAATCAATGACAACAAACATACACTAGAGCTGTAACGATTACTCTATTAATTGTTCCAATGAATCAACTAATGATTTTTAAATACATGTTAAATGCACTATTAAATGGGCATACTGAGTGTAAACACACTAGCTAATGTTATTTGACATAAGAACAGTAGCTAATACTACATACAACCGTTGTTTTCAACATCAGGAGTTTTTTAGCTTAGTCTCTTGATGCAATAGTGCTAACATTATGTTAAACATAGAGTAGCTGGTGTTTTATCACTCAAGATAAGATGCTGTGAGCGCTTTATGTGATTGATATAACTTCAGACACATGTTACTCTGAGATCTTTTAGAAACTTTTAGAAATGTTTAGAAACTTGCATCCGATTAATCGACCAATTCATTCAAATAATGAGAAAAAATGAATGAACTAATTTTTGTAACCGGTTGACAGTCCTATGGTACACACATTCACTGGTGCAGGGTGCTGTAAACAGCAATGAATTTAAAAAAACAAAGCAAAGCCAAACGATGATGTCTGGACCAAAACGGTCAGGCAGGGTTACCTCTAAGGCTAAAAGTCCTCTCATAACTGCGAACCGGTGCAAGTTGTGTCCTGTTTCCTTTTGGAGCGTCTGACTTTGGAGAATGCGCGTCAGTGGAAAAGATGGCCCATCGACATTAGAAAATCAAACTTTTGCCTATGCTCCACCTGCTCGTGTTGCCTGGGAGATGGTGATGATTTGATTGGGTCGCTGTGATTGGTTCATTTCAGAATCAGGTGAAGGTGTGGGTGTCCAATGCCCTGAGGAAGGAGGAAGACAGCTGGCGGAGTGGTCCATTACCTGAGCTCATATCAGACTATTACTTCTCCAACATTGCCATCGATGTCATACAGGTGATTCATTTGTCAGACTTTGTCAAACCCTTTGGCTTCACCAATAGTATAGTATAATGCAGATGTATCCATTAAATATGACATTCAATCCAATATTTATATATATATATATGTCATATGTAATATCCATCATTCAAAATATATCTGTTATTTCCTTTTGTTTATGGTACAAATATAAGGTTATACATAGATTGTATAATACTTATGGTAAAATAGTATATTTTTAAGGGGCTATGATTTATACATAACAGCTAAGGTATGCCAAAAGACTTTGGAGAGTAAATACAATCCTCATATTTTTAATTTCATATCAATTTCACGAGAGAGACTGCTATGGGATTATTACCTTCATGCAGTGTTCATGCAGCGCACTGTTTGCATGGCTAGGCATAGAAAATACATGAAATGCTTTTTGCTTGCTGTGCTACAGTGTACTGTGTATAGGATGAGATCCCTGTGGTCTTCTAAGTGCTGATCCAGGCCACATGGAACCAGCCCTTCCAAGCTGGTGTAAGACCAGTGGTAAATGATCCTTTAGCTCATGTTAGCTGTGTTTTGGTTCGGGTTACCTGCGCTGGGGTGCAGGGTGTCTGAATGTAACTGACCTCATCTATGTCACTGATGCATTGCAGATGATAGATGGAGCTATGAGAGAAACCACTGCGGTTTTCAGCAATGAGAGCAGGTGCCAGAGGATTGTATGCCAACTGGAGATCTTCTTGATGAGGTAACAGGCAGCAGGAAGTGATAGGGAGGCTGAGGTTTCATGAACCCCATAATGGGTGGAGCTACAATGAGCTGCCAGTCACTGACATGTTTGAACCAGTCAAAAGATTGTGCTCTCCACGGAAAAACACAGTGATTGGTTAAAATCAGTATATCACTGGTAGTTTATGGTACATGTTTGGTGTCATGACACCTCTTTCTCCCATTAATAGAAACAGGGCACCTGGGTAACCTACACATATATATGGGGGGAGGGGGTAACTGTTACATATTTTATCCATTTGCTTACAAATAGATATAATGTTGGAAAAACTAGTGATGCACAGACATGTTGTTATGTCCTTTTAGAAGACACAGTGCTTTCTTATTTTGGTTTGATGATTTAATGCATAATGATACAAACAGACCGTTTGGCCCATCTAGGCTCATAATTTCCTAGTCTAAAAAATATTCACTACTGTATCAAGCCTGGATTTGGATACCCCAAGAGTTTCTGCCTCCACTACATGGCCTGGCAAGCTGTTCTACAAATTGACAACTCTGTGTTCAAAAACAAGACTTCCTGATATACATGCGGAATTAACCTTTAACTAATTTCCACTTATGCCCTCTTGTTCTGCTAACTGAACTGAATTTAACATGTGTTCACAGCTACAAGAAATCATTAGAAGAATTCATGAAAGGAAAGGGTGTCAACATAAAAGCAGTCTTAAAGGCTAATTTGGTCAGCATTGAACAGTTCAAGTAAGTTCTCATTCCCAAATCACATTACATCTTTTTTTTTATTGAGGTAACTTTTTTATTGTCACATTACATATTTTGTGTAAACAAATGTCACACTTTCATGTACTTGTGTTTGTAAATGAAAGTTCACTAAAACTGCCAAGCTGCAACTGCGTATGTTTGTATGTGTTAAAATAAGGAACCCAAAATTTAAGGACTGTTGCCCCCCTACAACTGAACATACATTTTTAGTGAGGTGAAGAAGAAATTACGATGTATTTTATTCCCTCAGGGAACATATAGTGAAATTCGGGGATCTCCTACCAGAGGAGAAAAAGACACGATGCCGGTCTCTTCTGGAAGACATGGAGGACTGTGCCTACAGATACTTCTTAGACATCATGCGCGCGGATCTTAAGGTATCATTCATTACAACCCCTTTTTCCGAAAACGTAATCTGACCCCCAAACACCCCCCACACCACCCCGTTCCCCCGGGGAACTGTCACCTTCATACATTTTACCCTTATGTAAACACCTCCATTCTGGAGCTTCATTCATCAGGGCTGTTTAATTTGCAGGGCTATTTAGTGTTTCATGAGTAAGTACTTTGAGATTTGACAGTACCTGGAAATCCTTTTTTGTATTTTTCTTTGTAAAGAAACTGCGCTCTCATTTCCTACATTTCCTAAGCTGCTGTTGACGCAGGATGAAGAGTATTGTGCTTGTTCACACAGAGTCACTAATTTCCATATTTGCCATTGCAGTAACGCAGAGGCGATGATGTCATGATGTTGCGTAATGCAGATAGCTGCATGGCTCATGGCCCATGTTATGTCTGTGTGTGATTTTAAAAAATGGAGATAGGAGTTTTAGCACTGAGTCAAATACCGAAATGGGTTGCACTGCAGGTGTGTAGAGCGAGGCAGTTCTATAAAGTGGATAAATTGCTGTCCACATACTGCAAAAAAAAAAAAAAACATACTTCGTAGTCACGGTAGAAAAATATGATTTTTCTCTTGCTCACTGAAAAGGTGAAATAAACAAAAAGGTGACCTAGTGCAAGGACAAATGTGCCGAGTTGAGGTCTGATGGTATTTAACGCCAGGGCACCTTCAGTTTTTAAGCTTAACTCAGGAGTTCCAGTATATGCCTCCCTATTACTCACAAATGGCTCACAGCCCATCTGGATTTATTCCTTATGCTATATGATGTATATCATTTATTTATGTATTTACCGCTATGTCCCTGAAAGAAGGAAATAAGGCTAATGTCTTCCAGGCTGATGATCACTAACTTTACCAGGAAATGGGTGTCCTGTTTTAGTTCAGTGGGAATTCCCACCGCCCAGAGCTGTGATCAGTCAACTCTGTCATTGTCCTTCCTGCCCCATGTCCTATGAAAGTCAGCCCAGGGTTTTAATGACATTTTGGTTTGGTGAATTATTTGCTGGCTCTAATGTCTAATGTCTCAACTGACTGGTTCAGAGTCCCAACTGACTTTCTGTTAGGATAAATCATTAACTTGCTAGAAAGTGCCAATAATACTAGCAAGCTACCTAGCTAGTTTGTACAGTAGCTAGATTCTGCATTGTGGGAGATTGTAGTTTCAGTAAGCTGAACAAGAAGATAAAAAAAAAACTTTAAAAATACTTTCTCTTTCTGCAATTACTCCCCCAGTTTTTCTCCCAATGTACTAGCCAATTATACCCTCTTTTTCATGCAAATGATCCCCTCCCAAGTGTTTGAGGGCTCGCTGCCGTAGTCCTGAAACCGACAGTGACATGCACGAAGCACCGCCTCCTCCGATCCTGAAACTCGCCAAGCCGTCCACGTAACTCTGGTATATGCGCAGGGCCATTCCTATACACAGCGAACTCGTATCAGCTTCCCTCCCCCGACCATGGGGCGGACAGCCAATTGCCGACCCCTAGTGGCACTCCTGGCCAGAGCCGAATCTGGCGCGACTCGGCTTGTTGAAGAGGGATAGTTGGATCAATAGAGGGTATAATTGGAGACCCAAATTGGGAGAAAAACGGGAAAATCTGAAGCAATTAAAAAATATATATATATCGTTGCATTCATACTACAGCTGGGACGATGCACAACAAACCAAATTATTTTATATTTAAAAAATATAAATATGGGTAAAATTCATAAAAAATGATGGGCTTTCAGTCCCACGTGTACTCTGTAGCAACTGAACATATTTGATCAAGATAAGCTGCTTCTGCTTGTTCCCCTTTCCTGTGGAGGGCAGTGGGTGGAAGTGTGGTTTTGTGAGGGGTCTGTCTGCACTCTTCCCTACAGGCACAGTACAAGCAGCTGTGGACTCCGGCCTGGCTCACAGGGGGTACTTGTGAGTTGGAGGAACAGATAAAGGGCCACATTCAGGACTGCGGGGACATGAAGTCTACCTGCCGTAAGGTGAGGTACCCTGACACTCCTCTGCAGCTGAGACACAGAGGCCAGGAAAGCAATGTTCAAAAAAAATGTACTGTACATGTACAGCTAACTGCCAAAATAAAGGAAACGCCAACATAAAATGTCTTGATAAGGTGTTGGGTCACCACAAGCCACAATAACTCAATAGCCTCAATGCACCTTAGCAAAGATTCTACAAGCATCTGGGGCTATATTAGAGGGATGCGCTGCCATTCTTCCATGAGAAATTACATAATTTGGTGTTTTGTTGACAGTGGTGGAAAACGCTGTCTCAGGCACCACTCCAAATAATCCCATAAGTGTTCCATTTGGCTGAGAGCTGGTGACTGAGACAGCCATAGCATTTGGTCTGCATTGTTTTTGTGCTCATCAAACCATTCACTGACCACTCATGCCCTGTGGATGGGGGCATTTTCATCCTGGGAGAGACCACTCCCATCAGATCACTTAGAATTTGTATACATTAGTATGATAGTATGTTAATTACTTAATTATCACCACACCTGTGTAAGCACCTGCTTTCAATATACCTTGTATCACTCAGTTGTTCAAGTGTTTCCTTTATTTTGGCAGTTAACTGTATGTATACATGTTATATGTTTCTGCAGTGGTTCTTAGACGTCATTGCATTCACAGGATTACTTAGTTAGGAGGAGCAGTGGGGTGGGGTGGCATTGTGGTAAAAACAAGCTTGTAACCAGGGTGACTGAGGTTTGACTCCAAGGTAGTGCCATACTGTTGTTGTGTGTGTGTGTGTGTGTGTGTGTGTGTGTGTGTGTGTGTGTGTGTGTGTGTGTGTGTGTGTGTGTGTGTGTGTGTGTGAGTGCGTGTTTGTATGCATGTGTGTGTGTGAGAGAGTGCGTGTGTGAGTGCTTGTTTCTATGCATGCGTGTGTGTGTGTGTGTGTGTGTGTGTGTATGGGCTGGTGGACCAGCTACATGTACAGGTGATGGTGGAGTGTTTACATGTGTGTGCATATGTGTGTGTGTGTGTGTGTGTGTGTGTGTGTGTAGGAGCTGGTGGGCCGGTTGCATGTGCAGGTGATGGCGGAGTATGTGAAGAGGATGATGAAGGGGAAGGTCAAGCTGAAGGACAGAGAGCTGCAGGAAACGGCCGTGCCACAGCTGCGTGAGGACAACGAGAGACTCAATGTCATCTTCACTGAAGAAGTGAGTACTGATCTCTCTCACACAAGCAGACGCACACACATGCATAGAAACACGCACTCACACACGCACTCTCTCTCACACACAGACACATACATAGAAACATGTGCTCACACACACACACACACACACACACACACATGTATAAACATGCTCACACAGACACACACACACACACACTCACACACATACACACTCGTACACATACACTCACTCACTCACAGACACACTTGCACACATACACTCACAAACTCTGTCTCACACACACAGACAAATGGGTATTATTCTTTTTCATATCTTTCCAAGGTGAGCTAATATTCAGTAGTAGTTTCACATGAGAAGCACAGCTGAATTAAAACAGATGTGGAATAACAGCACAATGGAACACTAGCAATCATGCCAGGGGTGTCTCTGCCAGGATATGGGGGGAATGGAATTCAAGGCAATTTTGCAATATTTACTGTGTGGGGTCACGCAAAGCCAAATTTACACCCCATGGGGGACATTATGAACCATTGGCAGAATTGTGCAGATCTTAAGGACTCTACAATGTTTCAGAGCGTTTCTCAACTGTGTGGCACCTCCTTTCACTTTGGCTGGCGTAATATATCTCACAGACAGATATTTAAACAGGAAATTGCTGACATTTTTAAGCAATGCATTGTTGAATTCTGTCTCTAAAAATGCTCCCTTTTCACTGCCCTCCTGTGATGAGAGGCAAATGAGAATGTGCAGTGTGTGTGTGTGTGTGTGTGCGGGAGCACGCTGTGGTTTACACGCCACCCGTGTTCACACAGGGTTCTGGAGAGAAGTGGCTGCAGGAGATCCTGCCCAAAATCGCAGAAGTGCTCAGACTGCAGGACCTTGGAGCCCTCCAGCTGGAGGTCATAACGCTGGCCCTATCCTACCCCGACCTCACGTAAGCCCCCCCATAACACACATACACACATAGACACTAACACACACAGACGCACACTTGTACACACATACACACGCACGCACACTTAAACGCACATACACTCACCCTCCACTTTCACACTGTCCTAGAACCCACGCCCTGAATGTAAACAGCAGAGCAAAGTGTTCTTTGATAGCTGAGGTGTGGCACTGTGTAGAGTTGATGTGTGGTTAGTCCCAGAGCAGGGCAGTGGCAGAGTTGTGGTTCCACCAGGTATCTCAGGTGTCTGGAGATACATCTGTCACAACACAATGCCTCCCTCCTCAACCTCCACACCCCTGCGCCTCCATTGGCCAGCGGAAAAGTACTGAATGCAGTGTTACATTTCAGCCATGGTACACCTGTAGTGGATCATCCCTGAACCTGCCTAAACAAGATCAGACTGCTCACACAACTGGCAGACAGATGTGTGTGTCTGTGTGAGTGTATTGTGTGTGTGCATGTACATACCTGTACACACCCGTCAGTAACACTGTTTTTAAACTAATTGCTTAAATAAAATTACGTTATGAATTCATTTCAAGGGCCCACCTGCATATGTTATTTTAGAAGATAATTGTCTTTCTAGGATTTAGAAATGCAACTTCATAAGTATTGATGTTTAATTTCACTACAGTATTATAACATCAAACTGTCTTCTAAATTTGAATCCTATGACATTCACATTTTTCTGTTTGGTTATTTGCATCTAAAATATCTGTTCAACAAGGGTAAGCTGTGTGTATGTGTGTGTGTGTGTGTGTGTGTGTGTGTGTGTGTGTGTGTGTGTGTGTGTGTGTGTGTGTGTGTGTGTGTGTGTGTGTGTGTGTGTGTGTGTGTGTGCCCATAACCCCTTAATGGGTGGACCATTTCCTGTCAATCACTGACTGACGCCTATTATTATTTCATGTTTGCAGCCATGGCGGGTCCTTGGTAGGAAATGGCAGCTCAACCCATTTAGGGGTTCATGAAGCCTCACTCTCACAACACTGCTATCTGCACAGATAGAAGCACATTCCTGAATAGTGTTTTTTAGTGGCTCATTGATAATCTGCAGGACCATTCTGAGGGTGTTGTCATGGTTACAATCATGTTATATTTGGTTTTGAAAATGACATTGCCTTCCCGGCATTCTCCCCTCTGGCAGTGACAGGCACATCTCTGCCTTGCTGCACCTCAAGACCAACCTCTCCAACTCTGACATCAAGAGGATCAAGGAGAGCTTAACGGCCAACCGTGACCTAGAAATCTCCCAAAACGCCCGCTCCTTCTTCTCCAGGGTGCCCATCAAGTGGACCGCCAAGATCATGTGACCTGCGACCTCAGACCTCCGAACAGAGGTTGTGGGACCTCCGATTCCCTCCAGGTGCACCCCAGCACAGTGCACCTGCCCAAAGACACTGACCCTGGACCAGTCTTAGCTTTCTCTCACATGCGGATTGGGGTTCGGATCAGGGCCAAGTAGGCAGCTACGTGGCTCATCCTTCTAGAGCGCTGGCAGCACAGTGCCGTGGTCTGGTATCAAGTTACGACAGTGCCACTGGCGACTGTGGTGGGCAACCCCGCAGGGCAGCCCATAATTGAGCGTGGCTTCACCCAGGGATGGAGAGTTGCGGTCTTGGGGGATCGTTCCCCGTCTCATCATGCATGCGCGAGTCCTCCGTTTGATTGGGTAAGTGAAAAGGAGCAGCAGCTGGCAGCATGCACTATGGAGATGTGCTCCCCCAAATACATGATTTGGCTCAATAATGTTTCGGTATGATTAGGTGGCAGGTTGAGAGACCCAGGTTGGGTATGTTGTCAGGAATATGACAGGAGGCATTCCAAATTGAGGGAATAAAAATGTTTTTTTAAATGCATTTAGGGTTCGGGAAGCTAATCCAAATATTAGGCCCTGTCACCAAAATGCAGCGGAAACTGAGTCAAAGCTCACACAATCACAGGGCTCATTTTCCTAAGCACACAGACAGTATTATTAGACAGTATTATTATATGTTCATATGCAGTATAATTCATGTATTTTAAAGTTATGTTTTGTGAGCTGCTTCTGAACGTATTGTATCATACGGTACTTACTCACGGCAATTCCATGAAGCATTAGTAAAATGCAGTGATGCAAAACCCTTTTTTTTGCTCTGTTTGATCTAGATGTGAGTGAATACCATCAGTGGAAAAAGTAGCTCATTGTCACAAAAAGGTTATCGCAAAGATGCTTGATGTTGAATGCTCTGTACATGAAATCAACAGCTCCATCTGCATATCTATTCATTTAAACTGCAATGCAGGAAGGGATGCAGAGTCTGTTGTCTTATCTGTGATAAACTGATAATTGAGTGATAGCTTCTGCTAAATAATGTAAGATTATAAGGGTGCAATTTTTTGAGACAAGGTTAAACAGTTATTGTCATTATAGAAAGGTCTATGATGGCAATAATGTATAAACTGAGTCTAAAGTATTATTTAGTTGTACATTTTGTTCTCTATATTTATATCTTCAATTAAAAGTATTCTTGATGTTTTACAGTATGGCTGCCATGTTTTTCAAGACACAAATGTATTAGCTTTATCAATAGGTCAGCGTGACAGTGAACACACAGCATACCGTGTATTAAAATGAACAAACAATCTCCTTGTCTTTTTCATTAATTTGTCAAGTCAGACAGCATTTTCTATCTTATCGGCCTTCTTGCCAAACTGATCCTCATCATGTGATTGCAAGTGAAAGGGAAGAAAGGTCATCATTGTGTCATTGGCAAGGTAGGCCAAAACGGTGTAATCACGGGTTCCTTTTGGTCATGCTTATTCAAAAACCCTCCAGGCCCTCTCTCTCAGTTTACATTTGAGCTCACACCTCTGAAGTCAGGTAAAGCAAGGAAGAACAGCTTCACAGGCAAGCGCTACCTAATCTGACACAGGAGGCACGCCGGAAGCGAGAGGCAGAAGGCGTCCCGATAAATATTTCACACCCCGGCAAAGTTTGTCAGCACACCGGCTGTGGCAGACCAGCGAAGCATGGCGGTTGCCATGGATACAAACACAAACAAGCACAGCCTCTCTTTGGCACACAAGTGTCCGTGGCAGGTAACGCAAGGTGCCAAGAGCAGCCCTTTATTTCAGTGTTTGCTGGCATGAGACAAAAGCCTCAGAATCAGTGTGTGCTTCGGGAATGCACGTATCCCTGGCCTAAAGACCGAGAGGGGGTAGTGCAGGGTGAGTCTAGTGGTATGGTCGCCCTGAACATTAAAATAATAACTAAACCACAACTATTCAAATTCATCATCAGTAATAGAGAATGGTGGTTCTTTTGACATACCAGTCAATCTAATACTGTGGAGCTGTAAGTCACTCTGGATAGTAGTGTCTGACAAATGCTTAAATAGACAGACTCTCATCTAATTTTTTCCCCTTGCAAAGAAAAGGACTGTGTATTGTATTAGTCAGTCTGAAGTTTAAAATTGTAGCTAGAGGAGGCCATCTTAACTTGCCAAAAAGTAACAAAAGTAACAGCACTATGATCAATTGTCCCTAGTGGTTCTACTACCTCTGAGCTGCAAATTCTGTTAGCATTATTACACAAAACCAGATCCTGTATTGATTTCCCTCTTGTAGGCTGAGGACAGACTTGAACAGACTGTACCAAAAAGCAGTCATTAACCACATCTAAAAACGCTTCACATTTACCCCGACCTGGCACTACTTCCCAATTAATAGTGTTAACTGAAGTCGCTCATTATTAACGTCTCTCCTTCTGCACAGGCTTGTTTTATGTTAGCATAAAGCATAGTATTCATGTCGCTGTCAGGAGCTGGTGGTCTATGGCATACTCCTATACTAAGGACCTTCTCATGATCTCCCAAGTTCTCATGATCTCATGAGCTAATGAGTAAATTCCTGGAATTTTCTGCACGTTAAGATTATCTTTCAGTTAAAGGGCCACTCCCCCTCCAATTTAATTTTATTCATTTAGTTCTATCCTTCCTGAACAATTTGTACCCCTTCACATTATATTCATACCCATCCACTGCACAAAGCCATGTTTCTGTAATCACAATGTCATAACCCCCATTAAACATGCCAGCAGCCAGTTACAATTTTTTTTTAAATTCTTCTAACACAGGAACTTCAGAGCATTACTCACACTTATAGTGCCCTTCCGTTATGGCTGGTTTCTTACTGGGGCTGGGACTTAAGAAGAATGCTAGGAAACATCATGCAAGAGTTACTGTAAAGCAAATATTACAAATGAGTCCCAGCTGTATGTGTGTGTGTGTGTGTGTGTGTGTGTGTGTGTGTGTGTGTGTGTGTGTGTGTGTGTGTGTGTGTGTGTGTGTGTGTGTGTGTGTGTGTGTGTGTGAGAAAGAGAGAGAGAGAAACCAGTTCTCTCTGGGAGATGGCAATAACAGAAACAGTGTTACAGTACCCCCCACAGGACAGTTTGAGAAAATGTCATCCTGTGGAGAGCTCAATATGGAAAAATGAATTATGTGCAGTGTATATGTGTGTGCAGCAGTGTACTATAATGGTTAAGGAGCTGGACTTGTAACTCAGGTGTTGCAGGTTCGATTCCCAAGTGGAACACTGCTATTGCTCCCTTGAGAAAGGTCCTTAACCTGAATTGCTTCAGTAAACATCCAGCTGTATAAATGGATTGTACGTAAAGAAATGTAAAGTGTCTAAATGCCTAGAATGTAAATTGACTTCAGTCCCCAGTGGCACCATTGCAAAATCCACATTCGATTGTCTGAATCTGGATTCCTCCATCCTTGCCCCAGCCCCTGACGGACATGAATGAGCCATTTTGAGGGTGGCAGTGAATTGCAGGTAGAGTTTAGGGGTTGACTGAACCCACTTTAGTCAAGCTGGAAACTTTACTGGCTACGAAGCCAGAGGTATCCTACAACATTTTGTATTACATATGCACTGGTTTCAGTGTTTATTCAGTTACAATGCACCATTTGTAATGTCTAAAACAAAGAACACACAACACAACTTTGTCACAACACAACTGTGTAAGGTAAAGGTGGTGACATCAGCACATCTTTATAAATAGACAATTAGTAACACGCCTACTTCATCTATTTGAACTTGAGTATATAAACTGGACTGTTGGGTCATCATGTCAGTAGCCCAGGGACTACATATATACGTATATATTTGTGATTATTTACCGGTAATACAAAACATACAACAAGTTACAAGCAGCAACAATGGGAAATTTTCATTTTTAAATATATTAAAGATACGCACTTGCAACTGTTAACAATAGCTAGAGATAATGTTCACAGGTGTGTACACAATTATAAGGGAAAATAATCTTAGACCAACCTGTCCATTTCAGACCTTTTGGGCATATTTGCATTTACATGTAGTTATTTAGCAGATGCTCTTACCCAGAGCAACTTAGAAAAGTGCAATTTAGTTTACATCCAGTAGTATTCTCTCTTCAATAGCAATTTGTTAATATCTCCTCCCTGGTGTAGCATTTTACTCTAATATGTCTGTGTATTGGATGAGACATTGTGACCTGCTTGTCAAATGAACAGCGACTGGGTATCATTTGTCTCCAGTCTTAATGCTACTTATATATTTGCTAATGCATGTTTTAAGGCTCCTACTGGCTGTGTCAATGTCGGCTAAATGAACCACAGGAACATCTTACAAGGTACATAACCTTGGCTGTGGAGCAAGAGATAGCACATCATATTATGGGTTTCATTCTGGGGGCGACTGAACAAGTCACACAGCACTTTTACGGAAGTTTACGGAGTTTTTACAGAAATTTAAGCAGTTCAAGGTAAGCGGTAAACTGCCAGAGGTTAAAAAAAGTTTAGGTTACCAAAAATTGAAACAAAATTTACATTTTTTGGCAGTGAGTAGTTTCCTACACCATCAAAGGCACTTGGAAACTGGAGGAAACTCTGACAGGAAGAGGTCTGGCAGACCCAAGCCACAAAAAAATCAGAAGACAAGTTTCTGAGAGTGAACAGCTTGCGTGATAGGCGACTCACAGGACAACAGCTTCAAGCACAGCTTAACACTGGTCGAAGTAAGGAAGTCTCAGTTTCAGCTGTAAAGAGAAGACTTCGAGCTGCAGGTTTGACAGGTCGAGTGGCAGTAAGAAAGCCATTGCTAAGATGGCAAAATAAGAAAAAGAGGCTTTCTTGGGCCATGAATCAAAATTTGAAATCTTGAAATTTTGAAAGGCTTTTGTAGGCCGTCGAGTAGGTGAAAGGATGGTTCCTCAGTGTGTGACACCAACTGTCAAACAAACAAAGCTGGTTAAAAAGATAATTTTCATCTGCAGTCCCTTGACAGGAAAACAAAAAAAAATCACAAGCATATCAACAAACACATAATACAAGATTATATTACAAATACATACATTTTGTACGGATAATAAAAAAGGATTTACAATGTGCCAGTGTTAAAGATTCTTCCGGATCTCATCTCCCAGTGTGGAGTGAACATTGGACTAGTGTTTGTTATTTTTTCTGCTATTTTTGTTTCTGTTTGTAAACACTGACTGGTACGTATATTCCAACACAAGTATTAGTTTCCTGTCCAACCAAAGAAGGTTTCAAGATGGATATTTGTAAGAGAGCATCCAAAAGCTGCATCCTTTTTTGCCTCCTCGTCCCTCTCTATGTCACATGTGTCTCTGTGTGTGGGGGCAGAGGGTTTAGGATGAAGCAATGTGTTTTATTTGCCCCTGTCTCTAATAAAAACAGCTGAATGCTCACATACTGTTGACAGCAACATAAATTAACAATATCCATGTGAATGTTTGTGGAAGAATTTTTTGGTTTGGAAGTTCCCTGCGCTTTACTGGGAATTCCCACTGTTGCATTCAGTGCCTGAGAACATTCGGCCCTAGGGTGAGTTCAATGGAAAAAATGTGAAACAGTGTCTCACTGAGGGGAAGTTGGGAAGTGAACTCCATAATTTGTGTAAAAATGAAAAAATAATGCTACAATCAGTCCTAAATAATACGTAATGGCTCTTGTGCTATTTGAGGGAAACAATGTCAGTTCTTTTTAGAGAAAGACTATATCAGTTCAGAGATATGTATTAAAATGATATATGGCATTGCATTAGTATAGATCTCACCATCACAGTACTAGACTGACTGGCCAAGCACATAATTTCAGCGATACTCTGCTGCCCCCTAGTGTACATTACAACATTCAACATTCAACTCTGAATAAGATCTGGCATCATTGATATTGAGTTGCTTATGTCTTATTTTACACAGGCATACAACAACAAAACGTGCTGTTGTTTGGGAATGCATGAATTTCCCAGAGTTATGACTTATTAATGACAGCACACCCTCCACCATGACCCTCTCTCTACCCAGAATTCCATACATAATCCAGGGGAGGGGCCTTCCATTTTCCCACTATTTCCCCTCGCCCCACCCTGCAATTGCATCTCACTCTATTCTAGAACACTATTGTTCTGTGAGAGCTGAAAGCCAATCTAGAGCTTTTCAGGCTGCATAAAAGCCTCTATTCTGTTTAATACAGCATCTGTGTCACAGCAGGGAATGTGCTCTAAATGGGGCGTGTGTCAGAAGCAAATTAAACCTCCAATTCAGTCTTTGGGACTCCCTGCATGACTCCGCTGGGCACAGAGCACTTTTCTCCCAGCTACCAACCCCCACAAATATACACTGCTTTAAGTACAGTAAATAGACAGTTAAGCAGGGCTGTGACAAAGCTGTCCATCAATTTGCATAATAAAAGGAGGAACACATGATATAAAACATTTTAGAGCAGGACTGGCAGTAAAGACAAGTTACAGCCACTGAATTAGAGCACACCCAGACTAGAGTAACACACCTGTATTTAACCTGTAGCAGTCAATGCCTGATTAGAAGCAAGTAAATGCCAATTAACTGCACTGTTTTCTTATCCCAGATTCATCTTCATGTCAGTTTCCAAACTTGTCCAACAAAACCTGTCATTTCTGAAAGTGTGCACCATGTGTCATGGACTCAAATTAACACATTTTACTGGGGGTACAATCAGTTGCAACGTGTATAGCCCATACTTACATGAGGTCGCAGTTGACCCCCCCTCTCTCTCTTCATCCCTTGGTCTCTCCCTCCCTCTTATTATTGAGACAATGCCTCAATAACAAAAGACAAAATTGCCTTGCATTTTTACAAAACTGGCAATTAATTTGACAGTAATAATTTTATAATTTTACATAACTTTAAAGCTTTGAACACACTCAACAAAATTAAGTGGTGAATTCACAGTCTGTGAACAAGCAGATGCTAACACAAACAATAAAAAAGCCATCCACATATTCAAAATAATATACTATAATAACATATTCACATAAGCAGAATTATGGTGTCCTTTGCACATTTCTAAGCATTCATGATGGCGAGAACTTGTTTCGTTTGTTTAGTTTCAGTTCAGTTCAATTCAATTCAAGTGCTTTATTGACATGGCATACAGTAGGTAGATAACGCCGACTGTGTTTTTCATTGATTAATGACAATCAATGAAAAACACAGTCGGCGTTATCTACCTACTGTATGCCATGCCAATAAAGCGTTTGAATTGAATTGAACGGAACTAAAAGTTTTAAAAAGCAGCAATATAAATGCATAGCATTCGCGTAACGAAATGGAACGCCTTCCTCATGTGACTCCACTATCAGAAATCGCCCATATGGAAGATTACTAGTTAGCAAGCTTTGACATGAATCATCCTTAACATTCTGATTGTCACCGAAATTAACAAATAGAAAGATTCAATTTTACACGGAGAGCGGATACATCCAATTGGTTTACAGTAAGGGGCGGGAACATGACAATAGTCCGTTCATGACATCCATGTTGTGAGCACTTATTCATTGCTGTTTTATAGCACTGAGTGAATGAGTGCTTGAGAGAGGTAAGTTTGGCGTTTACGTATCCAACTATGGGGGGGTGATTTACATTAAAATTGTTACATTTATTAATAACTAATATCGTACGAAAGACGTTGAAGTTAAATTATTAATGGTTATTCACCGGTATTGAATTGGTTAGCAAGCATGCTAGTTGACCTGCAACGACGTAACGTTACCAAGCTGAAGGCTTCTAATTCGGTTGACTGTTCGATCACTAACCGAATTATAATTGTTGTATAACTAACTTGAGTCAGCTGGTACTGTGTTGTCAATGTATAATTCCGAAAATGAATAGTAAACGTTCGATGTTTTTTTCTTTCCCTTTCACGCTTCTTTCAGATTATTTCAGAGGGAATTTCGTGATTTCGGGCAGATTTTATCGGCTACCGGCTCTTCGTCAAGTTGAACGCTGAGTACACCTTCGGTACCACACGTGTGTGCCGTCCGACTTCTCCAGTACAGCCTACCTTTTAGCTAAATCAGCTCATAAGCTAGTTTACACAGTCAAAACATAGTTGATTACACACTAGCATCTAGGGGCGACCAGTGGTGTGTTTATGTCTTTGTTTTACGAACACGGTGAGTACCCGGACGACAGGAGCGACGGATGGGAAAGGTATTTGAACCCCTCCTTCTTTGTCGTTTATTTCCAATGTCATTTTTTGTAAATTAACAGCATGTTCAGCTTAGTAGTTAGCCAGGTGTGCCAATTGAGCCGTGGGTGCGTAGTAAAGTGTGAGTCAAAATGGCGTCTCCCCTCACGCGTTACTCCAGTGCAAGCTACATTATAATGACGCACTCTGCACCACACTGGCATTGCACAATACGGGCCTGGTGTCTGTTTAGACGACCTGTCACTCCGAGACGTTAAATTGCGTCCAGTTCTTTCATGTGTAGGTAGTTAATTACTTTAGCTAATGTTGTAAACCTGTTACCTAGCGAGTAAGTCCGCATTTTAAAACCGTTTTACCGAGACCGCGAACTTATTAAAGATAATGTTAGCGTTAGATATTCCGACTTGCTAGCTAGCTCGGTCGGCTAACGGCAACGTGTGATAGCTAACGTTAAGTTACCAAAGTTAGCTGGAGAGGAAACGTTATCCACTGGTTAGTTTTCCTTCTGTCCAAGATGACTTGGGTTATCCATCGCATCCAGTCCGTTAGACATTTTAGTCATTGTAAATTATGTAACGTTAAGACGGTCGTTAAAGCCAATTTTGGCCTTCAACAAACGGTAACGTTATACCGCTAACCTATCTAATCAGCTGAGCTAGCGTTTACTTTGGCATTGGTGGGTTTGTCGTGTGTTTTATCCATCTGTATTACACGGTGAAGCCAATAAAAACAGTTTTTGGTACATCAATCAGTGGACAAATAACCTGCTGACAACTAACTTGGCTAGTTAGTAAAAAAATAATGCCAAATGCATTATGTAGTTGGCAAGCTAACTAGCTAACGATTGCTAGTTGGCTAACGTTACAAATTGGTAAATGTGCTATATTACGTATTGGTTTGCGCGCATCCATTAGCTAGATAGTCGGAAAGTAAAGTGTACACAGACGGTAATTTGAAAATGCATATAGTATTTAAGTTAGTCCCGAACTAGCATAACGTGACTCAATGAAAGTGCTTCCGTTATCACCAGGCTCTAGCGTTTCCTAATGAGCTGTACAACTAGGGAATGTGTTCAGTGCGAGATAAAATGACGTCGGCCGTTTCTTTACGATGGCAGTTGGGAGCATTCTATCCCAGATTTTGTACATTTTCAGACTATACCTTTGTATTTGAAAGTTTCTCCGTTTTTAAACGAACTGCCATTAAATCAGGTCCAGACCTTTAAATTGGCTGCAATTCAGTGGAAAGAACTGGACCGTGCTAATCATTGAAACCGCATTAGACCTTATTTACTCGTAGCTGTGCTCATAGATTAGATTGTTACAACCATGCTGTCTGAAATTTGTTCAAATCTACGGTGGTGTCCTCACTTTCCATAGCGTTCCCTTGAGATAAGGGTGTGTGCACTGTGGCTCTGGGCAGAGGGAAGCTAAATTCGCTGCTGAACTGTCTGTATAAAAATGATAGCCAAAAGATGCTAATGTTAACAAATTGTGTCTGTCTTTTTCAGAGCTGTTGTGTCTTTTGCAGAGCTGTTGTGCAGCTGTTGGAACCTGTGTGGGGAACACTTAGCCTACAATCAAGGAACACAGCCTCTGCGGCACAATCTTTTTCATGTCAGAAACCGAATACGCCTGCAGTTGTTTATGTCATCCACTCTTCTCCACGCAGAGGATACCAAAAAACTGCAATCCAAGATCTTTTTGTCTTACTGATAAAGCGAACGGTGGGCCAAGATGTCTGTCAACGTCAACCGCAGCGTGTCAGACCAGTTCTATCGCTACAAGATGCCCCGTCTGATTGCAAAGGTGGGTAAGGCTGCTTGGAGTGTCTTTGCATAACAATTCCCATGTGCTGTGAGTGAACCTATGCAATTCTTCAGTAATTTATGTGATTATGATTTGATTACCAACTTGAATGGCTCCTTTCAGCAGTTATTTTGGATATTTTCTGTTTATATATTTGAAGCTTAGTACAGGGGTTGTCAAATTCGAGTCCTTGGTAAGCCTTGGAAATGAGTGTGTGTGTGGAGTCTTTAAGGCAGTCAACGACTTAAAATGAATCACTTCAGACCTGAAACGCACCAAAAACCATGCAGACATGGCAGCCCTCCAGGACTGCAGTCCTGAAACCCTTGGCTTAGTCCTTTGACAACTCTCACTTCTGCACTGTGTGTTGAAATGCCCAACAGTGAATTTATGCCTGAATAGTGTTTCAAAACTCGAGGGTATTGATGCACACTCCAGGATAGCTGTTTACATGTCCGTGATGTGTGTTGCGTTCGTGTTCCTGACGCAAGTATATGTCCATTTACCATTTTGCCAGGTGGAAGGAAAGGGCAATGGAATCAAGACCGTTATTGTCAACATGGTTGATGTTGCAAAGGCTTTGAATAGGCCTCCTACATGTAAGTCCTCCATAACTCTTCCATCAATGCTTTTTGTGATTATGTGCTGGGGATTGTACTGCAAGTCAAAATAAAGCTTTGGTTTGACTGCAGGCACTCCCACTTGCAAAGTACTTTGAACCATTCCATGTCTTACCAGAAGCAGGCTAGTCTACCAAATGGATTCCACTAATGTAAATCCGACATCCGGTGTGCTAGCTTTTTAAAAACCATTTGGCTAAAACCGTTATGCACTGGGGAGTCCTGTTTCCTGTTCCCTTCCCTGGTCGGATTGTCACTACTGTGTACCCCCCCCTCCCGTAGATCCCACCAAGTTCTTTGGCTGTGAACTGGGCGCCCAGACTCAGTTTGATGCCAAGAATGACCGCTACATCGTCAATGGATCGCACGAGGCCAACAAGCTGCAAGACATGCTGGACGGATTTATCCGGAAATTTGTGTTGTGTCCCGAATGTGATAATCCCGAAACTGATCTGGTGAGTGCGCTCCCCCTTTACAGGAGCTCTGTAATCAAGCTGCAAATAAGCTCTTCTGCGGGAAGGGCGGTTCATGCATGTGGTTTGATATTTGAGTGCGTGAACTGGACACTGGTCAAAGCGTGCAGAGGTGACTGTGTCCCAGCAGGACATGGACGATTGTTCTGCACTTCCATCCCTTTTCTGGCTGGGGTTACAGCCCAAAGGTCATTGCCCCCTCTTCCCCCTCCTTCCCCTCCACCGCAGAGCAGATGGCCTATGTCAGCATGCTACAGTTGTTGCCCTCCAGCCGGTTGATCTTATCCACAGTGGCACTTTTGTAATTCGACTGTAGCCAGACATTCTGCCGGCCAACGATCAGCAAAACTCCCCGTAGGATGAGCGAGGGTTTTCACTGGTCTGATCCTTCGAGCGGCCTCGAAAACCATCGGCTGTAACTTGAGGTCCCCGCACCTCCCTTAACTAATTAGTTCACTCGCCAGTTTCAACAACGTGGGGGGGCTGGCACATTTCAGTCAACGGGTGCTAGAAACCTGATGTGATAATGCTCCAGCTGGCTGAAAGGAGAATGGGCTTTCTGCAGCTCTGTGGTGCTGTAGGTATATCGGATACGTTCTCTTCTGTTTGATGAGATTTCCTCCTCTCATTCCAGCATATCAATGCTAAGAAGCAAACCATCAGCAACTCCTGCAAGGCCTGCGGATACAGAGGCATGCTGGACACTCGGCACAAGCTCTGCACCTTCATTCTGAAAAACCCACCAGGTGAGCAGGGCTCTGCTCCCCTGTATGGACTGGACTTGAACTGTCCCTATATACATTTTTACATTTTACATTTTAAGCATTTAGCGGAGGCTCTTATCCAGAGCGACTTACAAGATGTGCATAAATACATGGTAGGAACAATCATAGTTCGCACGAGAGATCAGTAAACACACACCCTCACCCTTCTCAGCACACTCACATCCCTCTGAACACACACACACACACACCCCTCTCTCTCTCTCTCACACACACACTCACACACACGCACCCCTCTCTCTCTCTCTCTCTCACACACACACTCTCACAAGATATATAAAATCGTTACCGGATGGATCATTTCTAGGCCGGTTCCGGTGTCCGATATTTTCTCGTCAAAAAAAAATCTGTATTTAGAGGGGCTTATTTAAAATGCAAAGTGGAGTCACACAATGGGGCCTTCATTTAATTTGTACTACCCAATCAACTAAAAGCAAATTGATTAAATCATATGTTAATATGTAAACGGGGAATGTTACGTGATCAGATGAATTGTAATATAATTTTATTTGCCTCGTTTAGTAAATTACTTTTGGACTCCCATTCCATTGCTCGCGGGCTTATGTTTTTAAAATGGATTGGTTGATCTATTTTATTTTTGTAGCCTCAGTAATAGTGCAGTGTGACGTAATCTTGCATATCTGACCCCCTTACATCTGACCTACGGGATTGCTCAACATCATTTGGACGTTGGTGCGTTCTCCCTACTGTGGAATAACTGCTCATATGGAAGTGCCTGCACAATGGTGACGATGTTGCAATAACTGGGGAACAACACGACACAAGGCATACAAAACAGGCCAAACCGTCCACAAGTAATGGCAAAGATTCATTTAATTTTAATTAAATAAAATTTATTACAAAGATTTAATCAACAAAAAGACATGCTTGCATATAGGATGTTGGAATAAAAACCAAAACCAAAACCAACTGCTACCTTCTCCTATCATACAAAACAAAAAAGCCTATCCCTCTCTCGGTGCAAAAAAGAAAAGGGGTGAATATTCCGCAGTCTGATAATCTATTCTCACCTTCGCCTAAAAAGGTGCACAAAAACCAAAAGAAATCTGATACATCCAACAGTATACAGACATCACCCTAATACAGGGGAACAAGATAAATGGCAATTGGCAATAATTAGGCCTACGTGCCTAGTACGCCTTTATTGGTTTGGTTGTGGGCGAGGCCAACAGGGTTCACAGCCGGGGGGCGTCAGTCAAGCAGGCAATTGGACAGGCATGCAAAGAATGCCCTCCCTGCTTGGCAATGCCCTCCAATCAAGTCAATCAGGCACCTGGCGTTTGTCCTCTGTGACCCCGTGCATAACGATGAACAGCACTTCAGTATTCTATAGGCTTCTGTACAGATTCCCTTGGCCGTGTTTCTACATGGCATATAAGTAAGCGGGTTTTGTGTGATGGCCCCACTGTTTAGAGAAAATAAAAGGGAAACAAAGCAGTGTTTATTAACGCATTCATTTGCAGACTGACCGTGTCGCAGGAGGTACAGTACACTGAAAATGTTGGTTAAATGTTTACCTGCATTTTAAAAGTATTTTTCCTCGGTACAAAAATAAAGTAAATAAACAGGAGGCCCTGTATGTCCCTTGATCTTTGACATTTGGACACTACTGAATGTGATGGAAGTGTGTGTGTTTGTAAAATGAAAAAAAACATGCATACAGATGGGTTTATTATGGATGTGTTCATCACGGTGCCCTGTTCAAGTTTAGGTCGCACATTAAAATCATTATCAGCGAAAAAAATATTAACCCAGCATATTGGTCTGTGGCCGATTTAGCTTTTTACACCCGTATTAGGCCAATTCCGATAAGCCGATTTACTTGAACCAAGGAGAGGAATTAATTTGTCACCTGTTCTAGTGCACTGGTTTCAACAAAAAACCTGCATACCCTTGGCCCTGGATGGAATGAGTTTGACACGCCTGCCCTACGCCATCTGCAAGCCAGTGCTCAAGCTGCGGCGTGCTGCACTTTCACCGGAAGTCCCGCTTCGCTCACTGCCGATTACACTGCTTGCCGTTTGTGGCAGTGGTGAACGCGACATTCCAATCAAAGTTTTGTCTCTTATCTTTTGCAGAGAACGAGAGCGGGTCCGTCAAGAAGGAGAAGGAGAAGAAGAACCGCAAGAAGGACAAGGAGAACGGCTCCAGCGGCAGCGACGCGGGGAACCACGGGGAATTCGATGCGCCGGACGCCGTGGTAAGTGCCTCGCCGAACTGCTGTGAGGTCGCCCTGGCCCCACCCCCCAGCAGGAAGAGGAGGAGGAGGAGGAGGAGGAAGGAAGAGGCAGTCGTGCTGAAGCTCCGCCTCTGTGTGTGTGCGCCGTCTCCAGGACCGTGACGACGAGGATGAGGACTGGGCGGAGGACACGACGAAGGAGGCTCAGAGGCGCAGGATGGAGGAGATCAGCGAGCACGCCAAGAACCTGACCCTCAGCGAGGACCTGGAGAAGACCCTGGAGGAGAGGGTCAACATGTTCTACAGCTTTGTCAAGGTGGGCCTAGCAAAAACGACGATACGGCTTGCTTTAGGCATTGGGGGATGAGGAGGAGCGTGAACTACCTGTGTATTAGTGCCTGGGGGGGAGTGTGGTGTAAGGAGAAAAACCTAGCAAAATTTGGGTAGTGCTACCTGGGCTTTTAGGCGGTCAAGTTTAATTGGAAAAACATAATTGCATAAGTTATGGTATGAGATGTTTTTTACGCAAATTGGGAACACCATATAATTAAAAACGCAATGAAAATGATGAAATGCATATACTGTATGACTGGCTAAAAAGTCCCTGTAAAAACTTGCATGTTAACTAATAGACATTTTAGCAGCTAGCAGGCTGAGTAACCGCTCAAAGGGAGGTTATTGGCCAGATAAAAATGCTGGGAAAGTCAAGCTGGCACTTATCAACAGCCCTAGTAATGGGAATTCAATATTGGGTGTTTTACTTTTACGGGGATTGCCCAATTCCTTAATAAAAGGGTTTGCTTATGGGCAAAATGTTATATCAGTTACTCGGTGATTGACCAAATCTTTCGATTGGCTCAAATAAGTCAATGATTGATCATGAATTGCTCATTGCAGCCCCACCCATTATGGCGATGCAGTACTGTGTGCCCAGTTGGTATGTTCAGGGGAATTCTACTGCATACATTATTTGTTACATAGATTCTTAATATAACATTTCATATTATTTGGTGGTTTTGAAAGGGGGTGTTCTTACCAAAAAAAAAAAAACCAAAAGAAGGTACTTCACCGATGCGTTTCCATGTCCACAGCAAAAAAAGGAGGAAGGGGCCATCGACGCTGCAGACAAAGAGATCCTGACTGAGGCCGAGCGGCTGGACGTGAAGGCCATGGGCCCCCTGATTCTGAGCGAGCTGCTGTTTGACGAGAACATCCGGGACCAGATCAAGAAGTACAAGCGCCACTTCCTGCGGGTGAGGTCACTGGTGAAGCCGCCATCCCCCCTCTCTCTCTGTCTCAAGCGTGTGTCCGTGATGGTTTAAGTACAGCCGTACTTGCAAAGTTTATTCCCGCGATCACAAAAGGCGCAATTTCCTGACACAGATTGCCCTATGCCGTGCTTATGCTAATGCCCCCACCCCCTCCATGTTTTGATGGGGTTTTTAACAGTTTTGCCACAACAACAAGAAGGCGCAGAAGTACTTGCTGGGCGGGTTCGAGTGCCTGGTGAAGCTGCACCAGGCCCAGCTCCTCCCTCGCGTGCCCATCGTGCTGAAGGACCTGTACGACGCAGACCTGCTGGAGGAGGATGTCATCCTGGCCTGGGCCGAGAAGGTGGGCGAGCCCCTGTCCCTGGTGGTGCCGGCTCCTTTGAGCGCCACGTTGCCAGATTATCCCCAGTCCAACAGTGGTGTCATAACGATCAGCCAGACTAGATTCTCACTCTGTCGTATAACTCTGCACAGCTTTTCTGGAGGTGCTTTGCTAATGAACCAAATGGGTCAGTTACTACTTCTGACGAATCACAAGTCTGCGTACGTGAAACAAACTCCAGCCAACCAAATCCACCATTAAAAATGCGGGAGAGTGCAGAAAGCTTGGCTAGAGCGAAGCTGGTTGACGATACTCAAACAGTTACTCTGGGCAGAAGTCATGTGAGGGTCAGGGATTTGCACGTGTTCTTGAGGGAAAATTTGTCTCACTTTTTGTATCTTCTTTTTGGTTACATATTTGATGATAACTTGACATTTTGCGAATTTTTCTTGAGTTTGGCAGCAAAGAGAAAATAATCCTACTGACTCACTGAAGTCTATCTTACAACAAAATCTCAACTGGTAACAATGCTGGCAACACCAAGACAGTCTCTAGTAAGAGGGAATTGTTCATCTTGCTGCACTTTTGGAGCCTTTTCACATTTGCAAACCTACACCGGTCTGACGCGTCTTGGTCCGGTTCACAGATGTAGCCCCTGGCTAACTCCCAAACCAGCTGGCAAACCGGTTTTGTGCAGTCAGTCTCGCTCACGCGCTCGACAACAACAACTCTGACCACTTAATCTTCACTAAAAAAGACAGAAGCATAACCTGCCTACATGTCTAGTACTGCTTTTTGTGTGTGTGTGTGTATGTATATATATATATATATACACTTGTTTAAAACTTCCTCGATTTTCTTTTTTATAATAATTTACTAACCTTTTCCTTCCTGGTGTTACAGGTATGGTATGCAGCTGCCAACATTGCCTATTGCTGTGTTACTGCACTGATCTCTTGCATGAACAATGATTGATCATACCATGTATTAATGCACATCTTGTAAGTCGCTCTGGTTAAGAGCGTCTGTTAAATGCTTAAAATGTAAATGTCATGTAAATTGCTGTTTCCTGCTGGACCAGCTCCAGGGCAGTTGCTGTCCTCAGTGTGTAGACTCATTTAAATGTGAATGTTGCAGGTCTCCAAGAAGTATGTTTCTAAGGAGCTCGCCAAAGAAATACACGCCAAGGCCGCTCCCTTTGTGAAGTGGCTGAAGGAGGCAGAGGAGGAGAGCGAAGGCAGCGAGGAAGAGGAGGAAGCAGATGAAAATGTTGAGGTGCGTCTTCTTTGGGGGAGAACTATCACTGAGGCAGCAGGCATAGGAGTTATTTGTCATGAGAATGTATTGAGATGGATAACAACAGTTAAGTAATGATGCATTGGCAATTTGACCAGAAATCACAATTTATTTTGTTTTGAGAAGTGCTCGTCGTTATTTGTACTAAACCGATCTCGTGAAGTCCTCCAATCGGAGCACAGTTGAGGAATCGCATGACTTGTGGTTCCACCCGTATGATGTGCTCTGGCTACACCCGGCTGCTCTTGATTGCGCTTTCCAGTTGCTTTGCCAGCAGTAGTCGCTGGCGACAATCACGAGAGTGTGATGGCATTTAGCGTTGCAGTGAAATTGGCTGTGTAAACGCTGGTTTAAATCCGTAGCATGCGTGCATTCTGAGGTGCCTGTCGGGGACGACGGTGAGGCCAATGGTTTCACAAAGTGCCAGGGGCCAAGGCGTGAGCAGGACCCGTGGTGTGACTGTCGTCCCGATGTCCTTCCCCCCTCCCTTTGTGCAGGTGGTGTATTCTCCCTCTGCCCGCGAGCTGACCGTGGAGACAGTGAAACCAGAAAAGCCCAACAACAAGGAAGAGGAAGACAACGACATCGACATCGACGCCATCTAAGAGCCTCCGCTTCAGGCTGGCTCTCCCATTCCACCACACGACCCTCCCTTGTCCCCCTGCTGCAGCTGTGACTTGGTTGATTTAACATAGCGCTTGGCTGACTGCATCATTAGATTATCGTTCGTTCTGTACAGCGGCGTGACGGAGTACTGACATGCATTGTTCTTCGATCCATAAGCATCTGTCCCTAGTATGTGTAGGTTATAAGGTCCTCCTTGGCTCTGGATTTCACTTTGATTTATCAAGCTGCTCTTGTTTTGTCTTGCCGTTTTCTTTCTTGAATGATTAAAGTATGTTTTTGCCATTCACAGTGTTGTCGTTTACTTTTCTCATAAATACAGCTTATTTAGAGGTTAAGGCAGGAGTGCACAACTCCACACCTGGAGGGACGGATTACTTTAGCCAATTGCTTAATTTTCTAAACCGTACACCAATACTGGTTTACTCCCATATCAGACCACAATAAAATGTTTTCACCAAGGATGCATCTTGTCTGCAGCTGTAGCACCTGAATTTATGAAACCATGAAATGGAAAGTACACCCCTGTAAAATGAAAGCAATTAATTCATACATTAAAACTTCTAAAACAACTTATAAAATTACACATTTAAAATGGCAAACCAGCCTTTCAGTAAAACCTACTGACTGATTAACAGCATTATGGGTCATCAGTGGAATATCCCACATCCTGCTACATAATTCAATTATAGAAGCATAAAATCCAAAATTATAACAGGACCAGAAACCCTGCCAGATCAACTGAGTAGGAACTCCAGGTTTTGTCAATATCCTAACATCCAAAATGATCCTAGATCAACACTCCTGCTCTGTGACGCTTTATGACTACAGGCCCTGAACTTGTTTCAAATCCACCTTCGAGGGTGCATAGTTTTGTTCAAATGATCTAGATTACCCATCGAACCATCTTCAAAACTGAATAGAACTGAAGGACTCCTCAATGAAGGTTTAAGTTATTTCAGTCATAAAGGCTACACGTACTGCTAAAACATAAAGTTAAAACTGATGCCAACCGATCAAATGGGTTGAGTAGGATTAATTTACCAGCATTGCGCTATCTAGCCACTAGATGGAGCCATTTGATCTATTGTAAATGCATGGTGAAATTTGACACGTACAATCAATGGCCAGGTGTCTTAAATCACCATGCAACTTCTCAGAGAACCTTGCTGTTATCAATCAAAATGCAATGCATGTGCTCAGTGCTTGAAATTATTTTTTTCCTTTCTATTTTATATAGAAATGTCAATTTTTGCTAAATTAACCCCAGCGAAGCATCAAGCACATGAAAATGAATTATGTGGAAGGAAGTACCTCTAAACATTTTCGTAGAGTTTTACTTTGATGTAGAATCATTGTTGGGGTATATTTAAATAGCCTATTTTTAAACAGCTAACCAGGAATGGGGTAATAACTGGCATCCACAGAATTAGCTCTTCAAACTATTGTGTTCATCACAATTTAACTGTCCAAATACGTACTGTATATTGGTCATCTAGCCCATGACCATACTGGGAAATGTACATTTCCACAGCCTTAAAAAAAACGGACAAAAAATGTCTAATATGATATAGCTGGCTGTGTGAAAACTCAATACAGCACTGTAGGAAAAGACAGACAAGGTTAGCTGTTGGGTGTTGCTCAAACTGATGCCTCAAGGTGCATCCACACACTCGAATCAAATCAAATTGCCTTGTTTCATGAAATATGCTTTATTTTGACTCAGGTAACCATGTCTATTAGCAAGCAATGTCCATGTACACTCCCAATATGGCCCCATCACATGTACATTTGGGAGGAGATGGCATTAAGGGTGCGTTAAGAACACGGACAGCTGTGTCACTGGCACCCCTCGCTGGGGATCTGCTGTGTCATGGGGGTGTTTGCACAAACCTTATCGCTGGAACAAAGACACCTTTGTGTCAGGGGGTTGCGCTCAGCCCAACGTAAGAGAGCGCTCCCTCTTTCTGCTGATTTACTGCAGCGGGAAAGACTGTCATGTCTTTGGTAGACTTCCAGGCGCTTTAGCAATGAGGATCTCCATCCATCTCTCGCCCTGCCTCCCCCTCTCCCTCCTTCTTTCTATCTCCCTCCCTCTCTCTTTCTCTCGTTCTGTATTATCAATGGGGGCTTTGATGGGAGTGTTGGTCGGCCAGACCGGAAGTGCAGTGTGGGAGGTTCAGCTAACCCCCCCCCCCTCTTGAGAAACACAAGATGTGAGACAGACAAACTGAAACAGATTCTGCTGAGCAGAAAAACAGGCCTCTTCTTCTTTTTTTATGTGCCAAGCTCAAAGACTATATGCTTCACGCAGAGGCCTCAATCAACATAGGTAGAGCCAACTCAGGCCTCTTTCAACTTTCAGGGCTCTTTGAACACAGGCTTTTGAACACAGGCTTTGGCCAGCACAGGGCTCTTTGAACACAGGCTTTGGCCAGCACAGGGCTCTTTCTCACTCAGGTCAGGTAGGTCCCGATCACATTCATCCAATGCGCATTGTCCTCCGTTCAGTTCTGTCCCACAACCCAGCCCTATAGATGGGTTTCAGAACACGTAGCAGAGACCAGAGAGTTGCGCACACTGTGTTTTTGATATTAGTAGTACAGGATGTTCGTTGAATGTTCCCATGTGTGCCCCAAAATGCAAAGCCTTCCCAAGGCAAAACGTTTGAATGTTTGATCTCAGGTAACTGTTTATCATACGTATTGTCGGTGTCATGCAGAAACCTTGTGGGTCGATTGCAGCGTACTTAGCAGTAGCTGAAACCTCAGGTTTAAACCACAGGACCAAAGAACTGCATTACATCCTCCTCCTAAACCATGCGGTGGTTCGGTAGCTAAATGGAAAAAATAAAGTTGTTTTCTGCTGTTCCTGATGTTTCCTATCAAATTAGGTTTCAGATTGTTGTCCTGGGGGAGAACGTGGTGCCTTTTGTCACAGCCCGAACAGGAGGCACAAAAAGGCTGCAGAGCATGAATCCTCTCTGAATGACAGCCATCACGCCGCCAAGCCCTTTTTGCAAGCAAACAGGAAACCTGCACCAATGCCACACAGCTCTATTCTCATTATTTTTGTGTGCTTTTTCACAGACCACATTTGAACTCTGTGTGTTTCACTTTACCAGACAAAGCCCAATTATTGGCCAAATACCAGCAGAAATCACACCATAAAATATGCACAATGTGACTGCTGTCTAAAATATTGCCATTATATATCTTCTCTGTTCCAGGGCAATGTTTCCCTCATGTGCATTACCACAAAGCCACTATACCACACACACTTTAAAGGTATTTTAAACATCATGGAGTATACAGTGGAGCCACTGATCAGGTCTAATGGAGATGAGTGAAATATTCCCACAAAAAGGCTCTGTTACACAGATGCATGAAAGCCGGCAGTGTAATATAATGGTTGGGGAACTGGGTTTGCAATTCAGAGGTTGCAGGTTCAATTCCCAATTCCCAGAGCACTGCTGTTGTACCCTTGAGCAAGGTACTTAACCTGAATTGATTCAGCATAATATCCAGCTGTATAAATGGATTTTATGTAAAGAAATTTAAAACGGCATAAGTTGCTTTAAATAAACATCTGATAAATGCCTAAAATGTAATGTAATGTAAATGCATATACTGTATGTGCTGCAGAGAGGGAGACAAGAGATACAAACCCTGGATAAGGGTGCTCGACAGAACAAGATTTCTTGTTTGCACACCCGTTAACTACCGGAAATTCCAGATAACTGATCACCATGTCAAGACAGGACAGATGTGGTAAATTTTTCTTCTTCTTTGTTGACTTCCAAGTGTTCTATTGAGTGCAGTTCCCACCTGCACAAACATTGATTCGTTGCAGAAGGCTCACTTCACTGGGAATAGCAGCTCCTGAATCGTGTTTGTGTTTTGTGTCAACCTATAGCTCAGGGGTGAGGAACCCTGGCTCTGGACAGGGTGTGCCGGTTTTCCTTGTTACTCACTGCTTAATTGATCAATTAAAGCAGTTGATTAAAGTCAACACACCTCACTTGCTTTCTTGGGTCTAAAGTGGTTGCTGATTTTAAGGTGAAAAAAACCCCAGTAGACCCTGTGGCTCTCCAGGACCTGGGTTGGCCACCCCCTCTGTAGTAAAGATCTTGCACAGCTAGAAAGGGCCAGGTCTTCATTTTCCCAGAGAGAAAGGCAACATTAACTAGTGCTGGAGCACCACAAATGCTTGTTAACCTCAATGTCAATTCCCTCTAGCCAGCTGGTTAAAACTTACCTTAGATGTTAAATAGTGTGACCAGATCCAAACATTCCAAATGCAAATTAAGGATGATTTCCCCGGACATTGTGGGACGGGAAAGGAATATCAAAATAATGAAGCGAGAGAAAGCCGTAGTTGGGGTTTTTTTTGGGGATACATTTGTTCCAGAACCTTTCCTGAGATGGGCGTGGCCCTGGCTTGGTCTCGCTTACCCAACCCGCCTGTCAGGCCGAACCACAGGCCAACACGTCTGGTGACAACCGTGCTCTAAACTGAGGTAATGCATGCACAAAGGCCTGTGAATTAAAATCAGTGGGAGCCCTTCAGCATGCAGCATGTCTTTCTCAGTAAACTCAAGGTTTGTTTGGGGATTGTATCATGACTGGCTCTTTAAATAAGGGACCAGTGGGTGAAAAGCAAGTCAGTGCATACTTATGTTGGTTATGTGCACAATGCATGTCATCTTTTTCTCAAATGCCAGACACAAAAGATGCACAGCAAGTGAAGAGGAGAAACTCTTAGTGTGGCCATCTAAGCTCCTCCAAACCAAGTGCCTCACGTCCCCACCTTAGGTGCTTTTCACAACCATTTTACATCATTGTGCTGGGCAGGAGCAGGGACGGATTACTGGGCACAGGCACAGGGCCCAGAGGTCAGAGGGGGCCTCAAAAAACGATTTTTGGTCTGAAAATATATTTTTATTTTATTTTGTCAGTTAATGAGTTATAACTCAGCAATTCAAGTAAATTAATGTAGCTTATTGCAGCATGCGTTGATGTGATATAAATCCAGTAGGCAATCTACAGGTGGTTTATGTGTCACGTAAGCAGATGGCTGGAGTGTGGGGGGAGTGGCTAGGCCTAGAGGCTTTTGTGCCCAGAGGCCCTTGATCTCAAGATTTCACTTACCAAGGGGCCAAACCTATCAATCCAGCTGAACAGGGTCAGTCGACAGGGTTTCTTCACCTGACAATAATGTGTTCTGGTGCTTTTTGCAAGAAATTACACATGCTATGTTAAGTAAAACTTGCTGACTGCCCTTGGTATGGCGTGTACGGGGACGTAAAGGTAACTATAAGAGCAGCATTTGCAAATCCTATGTTTTATCAGATTATCTGGTACTAAGTACAACACAGCACGATTCTAGGCAGTCAGGTGAACGGAGGTAGAGGGAGCATTCGTGGACTATTTTTATGTGCCGAAATATAGAGCAGAGAATGCAACCAACATTATTAAAGGCAGGAAGGGCACATCCATCCATCCATTATTAAAGACAGGAAGAAAAGGTGTTGAACAGTCGTTCGGGCGAGAGGCAAAAAGAAACAACAGGGCACAGGTGTTGAAAAGTAAAAACAGTCAAAAGAAGAAAGCTAATTTAATTAAATAATTAAATAAAAATCAAGCACTATAAGTCCACATTCATGACACTGGTAAACGCGATGTGAGGTTGAACCTCGGACGATGCCTTTAGTACAATGTATCAGGTATTTTGAGCAGGTAGGCTCCCCCCTCCCTGCTGCAATCACCCTAGCAACAGCAAACAGCACTGCTCGGCTGCAGCACCAATGAGCTCAGAATTCTGACGCTTTCCTCACTTCCTCCATCCGTCCAGGGTTTGGCAGCTTGGTACTTTTCAGCCAGTGGGCAGCCATCTTGGATCCAGCAGTCAAACAAGCAAAAAAACTTACTTTGGAGATGTGGAGAATCTAACCTGCAAGCTTCTAGAGCACCATCACCCTTGAAAACCGGGGCGGTGTACATCGGAAGACATATTCTAACTGGAGAGGCCACGCAGACAAACCGGCAGCACAATCTGGGAGACCGGTTAAACATGACCCCCCCCCTCCCCTCCCCTCCCCTTTTTCCTTGTCTGAAAAGCTGTGCAGTTGTCTAGGGCCTTTTAGCAAGCTAGCAGCAAGTGTTTGTGATCAGTTCACTTTTTTGTGATCAGTCCACTACAACTTAGGCCAGGGGCTTCTCAAAACTAACCGGGAGCATACTAGTCAAAGCACAAGGCTATGTTGTGTTTTCGATTAACTTTGAGAGGGGAGCATTGTATTTTTAGAAATTTGTTCCGCCGGTTTGTGGGATATTCCCAGGAATAATGCAGCTCGTTATTTCTCTCAACTAGCTAGCTAACTTCGCTAGCTAGCGGTAGCTCATTTGCGTGTGGGACATCTTCATACATTTCGCTAGCAAGCTAGCTGGCTTCGCTACAACTCCGCCGTGGATTGCTGTTGAAATTATTAATCGAATCCATGGTCTTCAGCGAGCAGAGAACAGCCTATCTGCCCTCCGATTAAGGACGGTGCTGCATAATAAAACACGGCCAGAACCACTCCGGAGAACCTGGCTAACTTGGCTTGTTAGCTAGCGACGTTGATGAAAAATGTCAACCAGAACACCACTACCTACAGTCAACGAGCGTGACACAGAAAATGTAAGTAGCTAACATGCTCTTGCTGTTTGAATGGTTTGCAAATATGTTGTATTGTGGATCGTTTCATTAATTGGTGCGTGGCGTTAACATAATTTTACTATCAATAACGTTTGCTAGCGAGTTGTCTGTGTAACGTTAGGGGTCCTTGGTACACGCTTTCCGCAGATTGCATTACGGTAGCTAGCTAATCCTTTACCAACTTTTTTCATGTGATGTCAATTGTCTTTTTTGCCGTCCGCTAGCTACTGCTAACTAGTCGCCGTGATGTTGGCTATCCAGCTAACTTGGCCAGCTAGGTTACATAGAATGAAATGTATCACTGTGCTTGTGAATTTGAGTTACAGATGCAAGAAGCAATTTCCAGTTGTCAGGATTTCTCTGTCACGACGTTACCAGCTAGCCAGCTAACCAAGCTGGGCGAGACAGTCACAGTGACGCATAGCGCATATGTTGCTGAAACTTCGGCCACGGTGACGCTGTTGGTTTCAAATCATTATCACCAGAGACATACTCCCATAAGATAACCAGTGATTTTCCCGGAGGGACGTGGAAATCGCATTTTGTGTCCGTAGCTGGGTAGTTAACGTTAGCCAGCTGGTTGTCGTTAGCTACTAATAGCAGCAGTATCAGTGGCACGAGAACCACGAATAACATATCCTTTCTATCATAATTTGATTAAAATAAGAATTACATTAAACATATATTAATACATGTGGGCCTATGTTTACTCATTAAATATCAGACAAACGCTGCCTGTTTTTGAAATGACACTTCCACGATTTGCATATGAAAAAGTAATGACCTCACTTTCAAAAGACAATTTCCTAATCTTGGAGATACTGTACCCCATTTCAAAATGTTTAATAAGGTTGTGGTGTGGTCGTAATGTCGAAATTAGTCTACACTCGGGCAGAGAAAGTGGAAAAACTCAGATTAATACGCGTATCTAATGGATAGATTTAGTCATAAGAAGCGGCAAGCATTTAACAGTGTAGCGATGCGTGTAGCTGGTGGGCTGACAGGCCTGTTTTCCGCACCGAAGGGGTCATTCACTTTTTTGTGGATGTTAACCCCCCACACACACACACACTCTCAGTCACTCCTGAAACGCCACAGTGTGCGTATTATTAGAATAATGAAAATCACATTATCAGGTATCGATGGGAGTTTTGCTATATTCATATTTCATTGTAGTCACCCCGTACCCGAAATATGCATAATGTAAATAAAGTTAACAGCCTAAAGTCGTTAAAGGTAACTTGCGTGCCACTGAAGAATGTTGTAGGGGAGACGCATATATTAAATGCACCAATGTCATTGTCTGGAAATGTTATTGAACATGTTTTAACATTTTACTTGGCCATATGTTGACTCCTCGTTGTGGTATTTGACTTGTGGACAGGCGTAGAGTCTTACCTGTCTGTGAATGTGCGCGGAGAAGTGGGAAGTATTGGTTTTAAGAAGTGACAGTCCACCCCTCAGACTGTAATGATAGGTGACAGGATGATTTCACGCTTTCCTGAGCATCTGTGAGCACAAGCGGATCAATTAACTACCCGCACAAAAAAACAGAAGGCAGTCTGGTTCGATGTTACTAAAATCGCCACTGCAAACATGAAAAGATCTAACTCGATTACGAGGAACCATATCCCCATCGTATGTTACTGCTTTACAAAATATTCTGTTAATGTCCGAAATATTAGGATTTTATTTTTATTTGTTTTCAAATAAAAAAAGTTTTTCTTCAGACTGCATTCAACTAGACTACAGCAGCAGGCACTATTCGAAAATATTTGTCTTGACATTTTCATGTTTTCGTACTTGTAAAAATTGAGGTCCAGCAATATTTATTTGGCTAAAGATGAAATCTAGGCCAAACTGTGTTTTAAATGATGATGTCACCATTTCCTTTTTTGGGTTGATTTCAAATAGTGTGTGCGTGTAATTTTGCTTACTGCAATGGCACACGTCTCTACACTGTTGAGAAAGAGAACCTCTAACTTTTCAACAATACCTGCTTCTAGAAAGTTTGTGTAGATCCTGCAATGCACTCAATAATATGAATATAAGAGGGGTTGACAGGGAATCTATATTTAAATGTAACCCATGGTCTTATATTTTAAGCTAACCTTGGTGCTTTTATGGGGTGACAGTCTGGTTTGTCACTCCTGCTCACATCCCCCATCTGCCTCTTGTATCTGACATTATCCTGGGCTAGAACAAAATAGCAGGGCACTTTTGTAGCACTCAACAGTGATTTGGGGGCAACATCCTGGAAGTTGGTTTTATGACCATAAGTCATGGCATGTGTATTTCTGTATTTATATTACATTTCATATATTTGTATATTGAAGATTACAGCCAACGACCACAATCGGCTTTGGGGGATGTGGTGCAGTTCCTTCACTTTAAACACTCTCTTCTGAAGTGATGGCAAACAAGATTGTTATCTGGATAAGGTTTCCCTCTTAAGTCCAGTAACCGTATTCCATCTTCATCCTGGAGCTCAAAAGGAACAACATTTTGAAGGCAATTTTACAAATAGACAGTCAGTGTCGAGGAATCCAGCAAAATGTGTTTTTTTTTATTCAGCATTTATTTCTACTTTTATTCATTGATTATTCTGCATGTAAGGAAAGGGGCTTTCCTCACAACATCGTCAATACAGTACCAACTAGATAACGTTGCTACAATGTTAGAATAATATCGTTAGAGCATTGTATCAGATCTACGGTCCTGTCACGGGCTTACCATTGAAGGGGAGTCCGGGGAAGTTCTCTACAGGGGTGTTTTCTGGTGGTCTGGGTCACCCCGAAGCCCTATGTGATCGACCGTGAGTGTGTGAGAGCCCGTAGGCCACACGCCAGGGATCAATATGCCATCGATGCGCTGGCTGGTTGCTCTGCCATTCTCGCGGCCCTGCTTATAGGGGTTTAACCCCTTCCGCTCTCTCTCCCCCTGGGCAGATTGGAACGCTTTTCATGATGCTTGTGGTTCACAAGCTCAGTGTGTCGGCCCCAGCGGGTCATGGGCGATTACGGGGGAAACCTCATTGGTCAGTAGTGACTCAGAGCCCACGGTGTTGTGCAAGGCTGAGTCTGTGGTACCAGATGGGCGGGACCTCGATCGGTGTTGGAACCCTCGATTGGTGTTGGAACCTCATGAGGGAACCACTTTCCTGTCCAAACCACTTTCAGCTTTTCAGGCGGTTATTTGTGTTCTTTCATATAAAAAAGAGTTTAATCGTCAAGACATTACTGAAAGCTTCCAGAGTACTTTTAAATCATGTTTGCTTTGTAACTAATATCCTGAAGACTATGGGAATACTTAGGCCTGCGGACCCTACCTCCTAAAATTAGGACCCTTTGGGGCAGTCCTTGAAGCAGACATGACCTCTTGCGTTTCAGGAATGTAGGTCTAAATAACAGTCTGCATGCGTAACGGTGCAAGCCATTCCAGGTCTTACTCCGAGCACGTCAGCGTATTGATTGGAAGCCACCAATAGGAAGGCTGGTCCACTCCGTACCCTAGCATGCTTCCTGTAAAACCTGGAATGGCTCGCACTGCTCTGTTCCGTTTAAAAACTCCATGGCCCTTTCTGGAATGTCTGATGCCTCCCACCTTGTGTGATTCCCTGCCGCTGAAATGCCGTGCCAAGTTGCAGTTCTCTTCCCTCATAGTGTCACTTTTGGTGATTCTGACGGCGGTGGGTGGCGCCAGAAGAGAGTCGCTGGTCTCTGCTATCTCTGCTCGATCGTGTCAGTCATTTTTTCCCCCGAGAGAAATGGAGTAGAATCTCCAGAATGTAGGCGGTAATACTTCAGACTGTTTCTAATTTTGAATGCTTTTATAAAAGAAAAAAGGCAAATTGGGGAAGTAGGCCTAATTGTGTTGTAGCCTCAGCATAGCTGTCACATTGGGTTGAAAAGTCAGGAAATTACGTGGACGGTCCCCAGATTTGTGTGGCCAATGGCTGACATGGAGTGCGCGCATACGGTATCTTCTACGATATCTTCTCGCATACGGTTTCTCGTTGCTCTTCCTCTGAAAGTTCGTAAGGTCACCTTAAGCATTGGTCCTTATTACAGATGGGGGGTGTGGTTGGAGCTAATAATGCATGGAGCTACCACATACCGAGGGAGAAATGTGTATCTTCCCACTGGAGTTCGTGGCTGTATAGGGCAGTCTAAGGTCAGGTAGGACTTTTTAGTTCTGATGGCAGAGTGAGGCTTCACAGCTCACATGGTATGGTGAGCGGAGCTACGAGGCTATATTCCGAATGATGTGAACCATTCAGAACCCCTTTGCTCCGCGTAGTAAGCTTTGTGTGTGCGTGTGTTCTCTCTCCATTGCAGCACACCTCGCACAGCGATGGCCGCGTGGAGGTCACGGCCCGCCAGGGCCGCTCTGGCGCCCGCTGCCGGAACTCCATCGCGTCCTGCACCGACGAGCAGCCGCACGTCGGCAACTACCGGCTGCTGAAGACCATCGGCAAGGGCAACTTCGCCAAGGTCAAGCTGGCACGCCACATCCTGACGGGCAGAGAGGTGAGAGACGGCGGGGCGGCAGGCTACTTGCAGGAATTCTCCGCAGGGCGTCGTCAGCGCTGCTATAGGGTCCTGCGTTTGAATGAGGCTTTTCTTCGGGGCTTCACGCAGACCCAGGTGCAGCGCTGGTACATAAGCGTACATTCACATCGCATTACCGATCACATGCTAGGACTTTCACCAGCGCTAGAAAACCCAGACATGGAATTAAGTGCATTCAAGTGAAGTGGGTAATACACCAACATATCACAGTCTTAACAGGTCAAGTCTTTATTTTAGAAAAAAATTCAGCAAGCAGGAAAACAGTGCTGGTAAGATTAATCATAATCATAATAATAATTAATAAAAATAACTTTGTCTATAGCATAGACAACACATTGCAGCCCAAGTGGTTCATAGTGGGAAATCTATTTTAAATTATAATAATAAAATATAAATATGATAAAGTAAAAACAATTCCCAAGACAAACAAAAATGGTAAAATAAAATGTCACGATACTCAAGAACAAAAATAAAATAAGATGAAAATAAAATTTGGCTGCAAGTCTCAATCTCGGGTGTGAGCAGGCAGTTTCATCAAGAATGGTCCGTCGAGAACTCTACAGAGCAGAATACCATCGTAGTATCATATTGGTGTTTACACCTTTTTGGCCACTATGTATATACAAGAATTATGAACAAAATTTCAGTGAAGTTATTCAGTGACTTTTCAGTTTTAATAGATTTTTTGTAGGGGATTAAGTGCCTGCTACAACTGATCTATGTTGAGGAAACTGAGTGTCCAATGTTCACAGTGCACCTAGCGCCATGGTCAAAAAGATTTGGTTATTTTCGCCGACCGTACACTTAACTGAGTTAAGGATACATGGCCCACCCCCGATTTTCAGGGTGCGGGTGAAACACCTGCTGTTTCAGATTTTCTTAGTGCGCATACATTATCTCAGTTTAGCGCACGGTTGTCACCAGATGGGTTACCAGACCTGACACGCGTGGCTGTCGCAAGGTTTCAACTGCAGGAGGAATCTGTTCATATGTCCTGTAACTGCGCCATGATACCTGCAAGGTAAAAGGCTCATTGAGAAGGCCCCTAGCCAGTCACCTTATAGCTGTGGGCTGGCCAGTTTAACTGTAATACTGTTTCTCCTCCTTTGCAGGTGGCAATAAAAATCATTGACAAGACGCAGCTGAATCCTACCAGCCTTCAAAAGGTAGGCCACAGTCCCCCTGTGTGAGCTTACACGGTTCCTCTCCTCCTTAGTTTTTTCTTTCTTTATGGTCGCGTTGCGTCATCAGGCTGTGGTTGCATCTCACCTCACGGTTAAGTCACGCGATCAGCCTCGGCAGGGAGCGATCCCCCTAAGTCTGCCGAAAAAGAATCTTTGCTAAAAATAAAGGCCACACCGCTTTGTTGTTAGGTCAAAACGATGTGGTCAAGACTGATGTGGTCCTGTTGCTTGTTTGGGTGCTGGCTTCAGTTATTGGCTAGCAGTGGGGTGTATGTTCTAGGCTTTGTTCAGTTATACAATAACAGTGGAATGTATGTTCCAGGCTTGGTTCAGTTATACCATAGCAGTGGGGTGTATGTTCCAGGCTTGGTTCAGTTATACCATAGCAGTGGGGTGTATGTTCCAGGCTTGGTTCAGTTATACCATAGCAGTGGGGTGTATGTTCCAGGCTTGGTTCAGTTATACCATAGCAGTGGGGTGTGCGTTCCAGGCTTGGTTCAGTTATACCATAGCAGTGGAATGTATGTTCCAGGCTTGGTTCAGTTATACAATAACAGTGGAATGTATGTTCCAGGCTTGGTTCAGTTATACCATAGCAGTGGGGTGTATGTTCCAGGCTTGGTTCAGTTATACCATAGCAGTGGGGTGTATGTTCCAGGCTTGGTTCAGTTATACCATAGCAGTAGGGTGTGGTGGTTACAGACCTGAGCCATAGACTACGCTGATGGCTGTGCTATTTTGACCCTGAGCATGGCACCCAGTTAAACCCTGTGTTTGACACCGAGGTCACACTAAGAATAACACCGCTGCCGCTCGGCGCAGCAGGTGCGGACGCCAGGAGCCATTGTCGCGGCGGTGGGGTGTTGCCAGGAGACCGGCGGTCCGGTGACACGCTGGGGCAGCTGTGGTTGTGGGGACAGCTGCAGGAGCGGCCGCTGCCGGTCATTCTCCCAAAAGAGCGAGGGGGCGGAGTGAGGCGGGGGATTGACTGTACTGTAGGCTGTGGGTTTGCGATAGGGGTAGTGCAGGTCACATGGGTCTCTGAGAGAGGGGAAAGCACAGATGAGCTCTGCCCATAGCTGTGCAGGTCCAGTTCGAGATATAAACTGGGCTACTTCAAATGTCAAAACAAGTCCCACAATTTAAGTAGCCCCGCTATCTGCTAATTTGCTTTTGAAATACCATCTGTTATAGGCAACATTTGCCATATATTTGCAAGCTTTATAAAATAAAAAAACACAAAAAAATCCTTCATTTTACTGCTTTACATTCCACATGCAAAGCAGTAAAATGGTAGTGGTGGCTGTGGTGTTTTGATGGTTTTGTGGAGGCGTGCGCGTGTGTGCATGTGTGCGTGTGTGTGCGTGTGTGTGCGTGTGTGTGTGTGTGTGCGTGTGCGTGCGTGTGCGTGTCTGTGTATGTGTATGTGAGCCCTGACCCGACCTACAGGGCAACAACAAACGCCCTTTTCTTGCAGGCCTGAAACTAAGCACTGAGCATTGTGGGATTGAGGAGGTATTCAACTCTTGCTGAAACAAAAGAATGGGCCAGAATCAGATGGGAGACTCCACCAGTCGCCCATTGCTCTTTCTGATAATTACCTGGAAGCAGATTCCAGTACAATTGTGGGTCCGAAACCAGGCTTGGTCCAGCATGACAGTCCACACAATATCTCCGCCACTCAGTGTGACCGACGGCGTGGTTGAAACCAGAGAGGGCTTTGACTGCCTGCCACCTGCCGCAGGGCATGATGGGACACAGGGGGGGTCAAACCTTCGGCTTCGAGGGGACCGTTTGCGGGGTCCGATTTCAGCTGTTGCTAACTATAGCAGGAGCAGAGACATTAGAATAAGAGTGGCTTATGTAACGACGGTGCTTGTGTTCCGATTAGGGACGGGGCAGGGTTAGCCCAGGGTTAGAGTCCCCCCCCCCCCAGACCATCAGACTTGCAGAACGGCCCCGTGGAAAGGGTGGGTGCACCAGCGGTATCGATCTGGTTGCGATGTGTACGCTACCCGTAGCCTTGTCCCCAACCGCACATCGCACCGCTTGTGTAATTAGCCTAACCATCATCATCTCTATTTCCAAGCCATTGTTTTGGTTTGCTTTCCATTGCCGTCGCTGACAGCTGGAGGGTTGACTTGTGAGCTCAGGGGAGGAGTGTGACGGCTCTCTTGCGCTCTCTCTCTGTCTCTTTCCATTTCCAATTCAAATTCACGTCAGCTTCATTGGCATGACAAATACAAGGTTGTTGATAGTTGCTAGTTGTATTGTAGTCTCTCTCTCTCTCTCTTTCTCTCTGTCTTTATCTATCCCTCCCTATCTCACCGTCCCTCCCGCTTTCCTTTGTGCTCCCGCCATTCTCTCTCTACCCTTCCCTTCCCCTTTATTTCTCCCTGTTGCTATAGTTCCCCCATCTCACACCACTTATTCTCTCTATATATATATCTCTCTGTCTCTCTCAGCACTTAACGCATTACAGGGTCCTATGGGTTTATGGGTTCGGAGTCCAGGCCAGCACAGGGCTCTAACACGGTAGGCCGAGGACAGCAAGATTTCGAGGGGATTCTCCATCCGCCATCGTCGATCGGCCTGAGGCTCACTCAGGGAACGGTGCCCCAAAGGGGGCCCGAGCCAGGCCAGCCGGGTCCGAGCCAAATGGCAAGGCCCATCGCAGATTCTGTATAGCAAACAGATGTTCAGCTCCTGTGAGCCCTCTCTCCTTCCTTACTCTAGGACAGGGATAGGCAACCCTGATCCTGGAGTACCAGAGATGTTTCTGGTCTTTGTTCTAGCCGAGCTTGAATGTACAATTTGAACGATCATTCAGAGTCTGAGCCCAAACGAAGAAACTCTGAATACGCTCCAGCAAATGGTCACCTGTCCTCGTTAAGCCTAACGATGAATCTAATTATGCAGTCAGGGGTTCGGATGGAGCAGAAAGCAGAAACATCTCTGGCACTCCAGGACCAGGGTTGCCTATCCCTGCTCGAGGAGGTTCTGGTTGGTAACAGGATAGCCACCATTGGTAACCAGTGCTATGCTGCAGTCTATGGATGTTGAGGAAGAGGTGTCCCGAAGAACACAAGGTCCATCGCCACCAGTATTGCTCCTGGATTAGAACATTTCGGCTTCAGGGTTAAAGAGACAGAGCTTCAGCGCCACGAATCCCTAGCTAACCATCTGACTTGTGTACGGAATCTGAAATCTGATAGGACGGCTGTCAGAGAAAAAGATTTGTGGTCACTGCAGTGTGTTGTGTTATGCTGAGCTAAGTTAGCATTGTAGGGTGACACAAATGTGCCAGGGGGAAGTATGGGTTGAAAAAAGCAGGACGACAATTTTCTGGGTCGAAGATGTGGCCATGGATTCTGAAGCGTAAGCTAAAGTAACCGGATCTCTTCTGATTGCGGGAACGCGGGTGCCACAGCTCCCCGACACAAGTGGCATGAATAACCCTTTGAGGGGAAAACTTTACCCCCTTTCAGCCGATCTAATCGTTCACACGTGGGCTGAATTTTTGTTTTAGGTCGCTGTTAGATTTGAACAAATGGTGACTTATTTTAGATGCACTGTTCACCCGCACACTTTGAGGACCTTACCCAGGGCAATATACACGTGGCCAAATTATGCTCCCCATGCAGACTCTCTTTCTCTCTCTGTCCGTCCCTCTCTCATTCGCTCTCTGTCTCCGCTTGCACTCCGTCACTGTGTCCCTTTTCTTCACTCACTCTCTGTCCTCTTGCTCTGTTGGTCTGTCCATCTCTCACTCACACAGACTCTCCCTCCTCGTCCCTCTCTATCTCATTTGTTCACTCTCTCTTCCTCTTTTTCTTGCTACAAAAGCTTTTTTTTTTTGCTTTTTTTTGTGATTGTTTTTTTTACATTTACATTTTGCGTCAGTGAGCAGACGCTCTTGTGATTGTTCAAGAGTGGGAAGAGTTGGGCCTCCCGCGTGGTCCAGTGGTTACAACGTTCGATGCAGGCCACGGCGACTGGGGTTTGATCCCTCTGACCGGGAGTGCCACCGGGGGCGGCAATTTGCTGTCCGCCCCAGGGAGGGGGGAGGGAAGCTGACAGGATGTTTGTTGCGCACAGGAGTGTCTTTGGGTGGCGGAGTTACGGTCGACGGCTTGACGAGTGCCGTCTCGGAAGAGATGATGCTTTGCCTTCGACACCACCGGTCACAAGGCTACAGCAGAGAACTCATAGTACGAGGGGGGGGTTTGACATGAAAAATAGCGGGTGTAATTGGGAGAGAAATCTGAATTTGTTTTCCTTTTAAGTGTGGGAAGAGGGCCATTCGTTCAGAACGGTTGGTTTGTGCCTCGAACAGAAGCACCATGACCCCTTAACACCCCCACCTCCTATTACATGACCGCGATGATGTCACTTCTACCTGTTAGTAAGATGAGGTGGGTTGTGAGGATCTCTTGACATACTATGTGGTGAACGTATCCTTGCATCCAAAGGCAAGCCTCTCTGCTAGTTAGCGAACAGCTGCATTGGGTTGTAACTGTTTGTGAAACTCATGACATGTTAAAGGGCACTCTGTCACTATGTCCATAACTCTGCACTATTAAGGGTACATATTTCATTTTATATTATACGTCATTTTACATCGTTTATTTTACAGTAGTTTCGTTATGATTTTGGCAAAGAAATGCATGACATTATTATGATATAAAATATTATATACAGTAGTTGTAGTATGTTTTATGCATTTCATATCGACCTGACTCTTTCTTCCTTCTTTTTTCTTCTTCTTTCCTTTTTTCATAATTATTTATGGAATTAAGACAATTGGTCATTTAAAAAAAATGTATTTTATTGGTCCTTTTATTTATCAAGGTGGACCCCATTGAGATTTTAAAAAAAGGGAGGGGCCCTAGTCAAAGGGTAACAGCATAAACAATGACATGGCGTATGCAATATACAATTCCACCAACATCTTATGTTTCAAAGCAAGAACGTATCTCAGTTTTATATTTTGTAGTACATTTTTTAAATCTCACACAGGGATGAAGTTTTGATTGTTGGCATCGGCTATGGGCATTGTGATATTCATTGTTCCTTGACGGCTACCTAGATTTCAGTTGAGAGGAATGGCGACAAACATTGCGGTCGTTGCCACAAGCGTGCCACCCCTCAGATGCCCGCATTCTGATGTCTCAGCGGGCATTTGTGATGCTCGCAGTGTGTCTGTGCAATTTGTGAGTCTGTCCTGTCCATGAGCGGGTGTCTCCGTACCACTGATCTCAGGTCAATGTAAAAGCCAGGGGAGCTGGAGGTGGACTCCGTCACACTGATCTGGGTTCATGGTGAAACCCAGGAGGCTGGAGCAAGTCTCTGTACCACTGACCTCAGATCAGCGTGAAACCCAGGGGGCTGGAGGTTTGTGTCCATACCACTGGTCTCAGATTTGAAATGAGTCGTAGAGTATGAAACCCTGCGGTCGACGTGGTGTCCTCGTCAGCAGTTATCCTTTTACCGCTGCCGTTTCTCAGGGCTACGCCCATGTCTGACTTTCCTGTGTGAGTGGTGTCTAAACAGGACAGTGTTATAGGTTTGAGCATGTGTGTGCGTGTGCGTGTGTGCATGTGCACGCATGTATGTGTGTTTTTGTGTGCATCCATGTGTTTGTATTTTTAGTAGTGTGCACTTATGTTGTTGTAAGTCACTCTGGATAAGGGCATCAGCTAAATGACTAATGTAATGCAATGTGTGTGTGTATATATATATATATGTGTGTGTGTGTGTGTGCTGCTTGCGTGCACCTTTGTGCGTGTGTGTTTGTGTGTGTGTATACATGCATGTACATTCTGTGTGCTTGTGTGTCCAATGTGTCATCGTCCCATCCCGTCCCCCCCACCTGGAAGGCTGCCAGTGGAGGGGGAGGGGCTTGCCCCAGTGCTGTGTTTGCTGCAGACTGCATGAGGTTGTTGTGAAACTTTAGTCATTTTTAATGTCTTCTTTAATAGGCCTCCTCCCCGTTTGGTTGTTTGACTGAGCATATAGCTTTATTTTCCCACGGGCCACTGAAGTTTGATTTTGAATATGGAAAATTCAACATTGAATGTGCTTGCATTTCGTGCCTGAAGGCACCTGATCCATTTATATATTTTTTCGTTTTTTTGCATTTACAAAACTTTTCTCCGTAACTATACATCAAAAACAATTCTTAAAAAACCTTTACTATTGACATTGGCTGTTTTCAAAAGCATGCAACCTCTCTGATAAACTAGTTTACAGTGTGAGTGATTTTCAATTTAAAAAAGTCTGCAATTTAATGTCCAATATAAAAATAAATGTATTTATTTAATGCCCAATATAAAATCATTAATTTACAAATAACACCCTTTTGACTAAACATTTCCCTAAAGAAGGCCCATGTCAATTTTAAATGCTCTAGGAACCTTGTGTTCGGTCTTCTGTTTCCGCCCGTCTCCTGTATCGCTCGCGCTTTCTCATGTGCTCTCATTACCCAGGCGCTGGGAACCAGAGTCCCAGCCTCTGAGCCGTGCCTCTGGAATCTGCCGCTGTTGTTCACCATTAGACATGGTGGCCAGCAGAGTCAGACTGGCGTCATGGCAACGTTCAAGCATTCCTTGCCCTTCAGACTCGCGCATAAGAATTCAGAACAAAAGGAACAGCGGGCATTGAGATTCCTGCGATTAATTTCACTTCGTAAATTATGTCGGGCGGCTTCGCCCTTCTGGGGGAGTTAGAATGCGTTGCGCAGTGCAGCTCGTTACGGTGTCACAGCCTTGACGAATGGAAGCACTCACGACAAGGAACTCTATTAAAGAGGAAGTACCAGAGGAAAACAAAAAGCAAAAAGGAAAATGGGCCAGTAGCCAAGTAGGTCAGCTTAGTAGTCCCTTTGTAGGCCGAGAGGAAGAACAATATTTAATTGTGTGTGTGAGAGAATGTGTTTACATGCATGTGTAAGAAGAAGAATAATACCCACAAAACAGGCTCTTTATTATTTCTGTATTACTTCCATTCTTAAATGTTACTCCAGAAAGGACTGCTACCAACACAGAAGAAAAAGGAATAACAATGTATTGAACGCAGATAGAGCAGAGAAACATACAAAGCTAGACTTTGTTCAATGTATGCTGTGACACAGGAGACAAAGACATTAATGCGTTATGGTTCCTTGGAAAGCACTCAGGCTAGCTGGTATTGGCTCAACATCTTTGCCCTCTATTATACCATCTGGGTACGTCCAACTACCAGTCATCTCAAGGCTATTGTTTCCAGACCGGCCAATCATCAACATTAACCTTTTTCTAAACCAAGATCCAGATAGAAGGCGTTATGTAGCATGATGCTCTCTTGTGGCATCTGAGCCATAGTTTCTTTTAGTTAATACATTTCAGCAAATGACATTCCATACGCTGAATCAGTGACTATCAGGGTATTGTAAAACTTCAATATCTACTTGTTGCCTTTGAGCTGTGTACCACATTGTGATTGGTTTGCTTTTAAGTGTGTATCATATAATGAAGTATACTTATCCATTTTGAATTAAAGCTGGACTGGACAATTTTCCAATTGACTCAATACATCTGACTCTTTAGCGGTGAAGTTGAATGGCCCCAATTATAACCAGCGGTGCTGTGCAGAGATGGAAGTGACGACACAGCTCCACTCGAGTGTGCGTGTCCTTCACCAGGAGGGTTGGCGGTGTTTGGCCGCGCTCACACGTGTCACCAAGGGCAGCACGACCGCTAAGGTTGTCGTCGCCACGGATACCTACGTGACCCGCAGTGGCGGTGTGGGGTTGACCTCAACCTTCGGTCAGGCGAAATGTGGACTTGGCTGCAGGTGGGGGTGTCGGGGCGGGGATGGGGATGTGGGCTTGTCACCGACAGGTTATGGGGTCCAATCCCACGCCACTGTAGCTTTGTGACTGGAGTTAATGCTCCTCCTATAATGGGGTCATGACATGACCCCCTTGTCATGCTTTTTCCATGCGACTGTGGACATGCTGTTTCTTATTAGTACTGATAATTTTCCTCATGGTCATGTGATGATGGGGAATGATCAGTCCACCGACCAACCCCCACCCCCTCCCCGCTCTGCCGTGTGGTTTCCTGTCTGCTCTGGCGTCCGCTGGCGTGTGACTCTTCTTCCTTTTTTACATTTTGATCCTGTAGAGATGAGCTGTGTTTAGACCGGCACACTCAGAGAGCTTGATGGTTCGACCTGGGGTAGGAAACCCTGGTCCTGGAGTGCTGGAGATGTTTCTGGTTTTGCTAGCTGGACTACACAGTTTGATCCATTATGAGTCTGAGCCTGAATATTCTAATCTAAATGGTGAAGCACAGAGAACCTCCAACACATGGTTATCTGCATTCTTTAAGCTTAATAATTCATCCAGTTTTGTAGGTAGGCTGTTCAGAGGCAGCAAAAACCCAGGAACCTTTCTGGCACTCCAGGACCAAGGTTGCCTACCCCTGTGTCAGACAATGCTCTGAAAACCAGAAGATGCGGAAACAGTGGTGCACTGCACAGCCCAAACAGCTTTGGGGCAAACCCACACATGCCGGATGAAAGTGTCAGTTGGTGGTGGGCATGCACATGCTTTATTGCCCAGAGTACAAAAAGCGCTTAAACATCAGGAACATTGGCTTGTACATATGCTTAAATAGTTTTAAGTTAATGCTTTTAAATAGTCAAATTTTGTTTGAACTTTCTGTTAAAATAAACATTCACTTAGGTTAGACAATTTTACATGTTAATACAGGGAAGTGCCTTTTGAACCTCAACTTTATTTTAAGTTCTCTACAGTGATGGTGTGTGGGTGGGTTTCAGTGTTTTGATCTGGAACCGTAAAACCAGAAAGACATTTATTTATTCAACCATTTGATCCTGGCATTGGCTGCGTGATCAAAACAATCCTTTTGTATGCTGTGAACAATCTGCTAAATATCACAAAGAATTGGTCATAGTACTATCTCAATATTTGCAACCCCAACCTGACACACGGCAGAAAGGCTGATGCAACACCATATGCAGTTGAAGCATGCAAATGAACATGTATGCGTGTGCTCACACACACACGCATGCATATACACTCACAAAGTGCCCCGTCCACTGGCTTCCTGTTCCGCCCCAGTGCTACCACTGGTGTAGTACCGGGGATGGGGCGGAGCACCTGATTCGTCAGCTGTCTGCTTGGGCAAGCCACGCCCTCTCTAAAGTCTAAACCATGTGCTCTGTTTGGTTTACAGCAAATTTAGAATGGGGAAGGTCTCCTCGGACGACCGGAGCGGGTGGGGTGGGGGTGCTCGCGGCAGAGAGAGGGTTGTTAACCGGGAGATTGTGTTACCACTTTTCATGTTCAATGTCATGGACAGGCAGCCTGTTTTCCTGGTTAAATATAGGCCCGCTGCGTTCGCTCCCACGTTCGGAAGGTGAACTCCACCTCACGGGCCTGGCTATGCTGCTGGATTCTGCTTGGTGATGATGGGGCAGGGTATAAGCTTGCCAGAGAGGCCTCTGGTTCTCCAGGCTTATCAGAGGGGTGCCAAACCCACCTCTCCCAAGAAGAGGAGCCTCTGCTCTCTGATCTGCTCTGTATGGGCTGTTGGGGGTGTGGGTGTGAGTGAGTGTGTGTGTGTGTGTGTTGGCAAAGCCATGATGGTTCTCACATTTGCTCGTAATAAAGGATGAGGCCCAAAGCGGTGCTGCTCTGGGCAGCGTTTGAACATTAATAAACAGTGAAGAGGTTCTGCCGCCAGGCCAGGATTTGGCTCACACCCTGAGAGAGCGGGCCTGGCTCTGATTCTGATTGCTGCACCACTAACGAACCTCTTAAATGCCACGCCATGCAGGGGATATGGGACACATCGCGAGCGAGGAGCGTTGAATATTCATACTGCATGCAGATACTACTCTCATTCAGAGGGGTTAGGATGTAAAGGGTGTGGGGGTGACTGCTCAGGTTGGTTTTGGACCCTATGACCAGATGGTTCCCTCCACTGGTTCAGCAGTTTTGGGTTTGATGCCAGGATGACTTTGCAGCGACATTTTAAAAGCGACAGTCAGGGGACAGTGTTTCTGGATCTCTGCCTGCACTGTCGTAACTGGCTCATCGGGTACTGGCTAATTCGTGTGCTCTCCACGCCCGCCCTCCCATCCAAGCACCAGGGCACAGGTGACCACTGATCTGTCCCCGATTAGTGAACAATTATATCTCTCTGCATTTATTAAGTCTTTTTCTTCTCTCTCTCTCAGCTCTTCAGGGAAGTCCGAATAATGAAGATTTTAAACCATCCAAATATCGGTAAGTGCCCCCCTGAGGTGAGCCACTCTCCCTGTGGGGTAGCAGGGTGGTGTAGGGGTTCAAGTCTGCGCTTGTAACCGAAGGTTGCAGGTTTGAATCCTGGATGGGGCAATGCACTTAAGCAGGATACTCAATCTGAACATCTTCAGTAAACGTCCGCTTGTACAAAGTGGACGGTTCTGGTGTGATTTGTGAAAGTAACCTTGCATAACAGAGTACACTCAACAGTAAATAATGCAATACTTTTTTACATTTTCTGTGGTAAATTACAGAGATGGATTGCAGTGGCGCTTTGTGCTAAAGTGTGTTCACCCGCCCCTCTCTCCTTCTCTCCTCCTCAGTTAAGCTCTTTGAAGTCATTGAGACCGAAAAGACACTTTACCTGGTGATGGAGTATGCCAGCGGAGGTGAGTCGGGGGGGTTGTGCAGGGTAGGCTTGGGGCAGAATGAAAGAGCTGTGCATTTTTGCCTGTGACTGGAGGGTATGGTTGTGGCCCTCGTTCACAAACCTGCTGAGCAAGAGCCACTCCCTCGGTTGCAAACTGCAGTAGCTGTGTTTGTCCACTAGAGGGCGGGGGGGGGAAAAAGAAAAAAGCCCGGCAAAGCAGAGAAACTCCCATTTCTGTTCAGCTTAGTCTTAATGTTGCTCCCCCGGGGGGATCAGAAAGCCAGGGTATATCCCTTGACGACGCTGTCATCACCACGGCGACGGGGAGAAAGGGCAAAGCGAGGCATTCTTCCGGGTGCTCCGCACACCGCCGCCACGATGCGTCATCCCCGGGAGGGGGGGGGAAGAAAAGAAGCAGCATCGTCACCAGCTGTGTACCCGCACCAAGGCCAGCGGCGAAGCATGAGACCGGCCGATGATGTCGTCATTATCTCCAAAGATCCCAAGATCACACGCACATCTTAAATCGGTTGAGCTGCTGAGCAGAAGGATTTCTGATGTATAAAAGTAAAGCTTGATCTGTTAGGATCTTTGTCAGGTGCAATTTCATGCCCACACAGACTATCAGCTACCTCACCTGACAGCTGCTAGGCCGGGAGACATGGTTAGCAGGGCAACCGTGTTTATTTATTATGAGTGAACTAGAGGCGATATTATTGGGTCAGGGGCCTGTATCCCAGGCATAGGTCACGGTTCACTCTATGCCCTCTCTCTCCCCTCCTCCTTCTCTCCCCCTCTCTCCCTCTCTCCTCTCTCCCTCTCTCCCCTCTCTCCCCTCTCTCCCTCTCTCCCTCTCTCTCCCTGTACAGGGGAGGTGTTCGACTACCTCGTGGCCCACGGGAGGATGAAGGAAAAGGAGGCCAGGGCTAAATTTAGACAGGTACCGCAGTGCGCCCGTTCAGAGCCGCATGTCCGCCGTCCCGCGCAAAGGGAGCAAGGGTCACGCTCCCGCTCCGTAGCGGCTGCACCACAGCGAATTGCTTCAGAGCGGGGGGGTTCCCCTTGTTCTTTGACATCTGAAGGGCCCCTTAAATGACCAGCCCTTTGACAACCTTCTGTTTGACCTCTGACCCCTTTATCCAGCGCTCCTTAAACGTGTCTAAATTGGCACGCCTTTTTTATCACGGATCCATATAAGAAATGTAATCATATGACAAATGTAAATGAGCTAACCCTAACCCTGGACCCTAGTTTTGGGAATTCCCGCTCCAGAGGACAGCTGACACCCTGCACACGTGTGTACTGATAATCACGTGAGCCGGAAGGGCTTGTGTAGGCGGAACTTTAAAGGTGCGAAGAACTTGTCTGATCTTTTCCATCCGCTGGTCTGTTTCAGATCGTCTCTGCGGTGCAGTACTGTCACCAGAAGCACATCGTGCACAGAGATCTGAAGGTACGGAGAACACCCTTCGACATCTTAGGTTACAGTTTTTACAGTTTACAATCGATCATTTAATTTGGCAGATGCCTTTATCCAAACAACTTTTTGGCAGAAGTGCATTAAATTAGGCTAGAGTATCATTGCCATCGATCAGTAAACCACAGGCTAATCATTGTCGACGTCAAAATGCACGGCCACAAAACCGAATCCTGCCTCAATATTGTGCTCACAATCTGAACCACAACAATACACACCCCACCTCCCATTGCCTTCTGGGAGATATTTACCTTTCTGAGCCCCGAATGCAGCTTTGATGTACATGTCATTACATTGTTACTCACCTGTTAAAACTGTTAGCCACCAGTTATTATAGTGTAATGTATAGGTTATTATACTGTCAGGCAACTGCTACTACAGTGGTGATCACCTGTTATTATGGTGTTATTCAAGAGTTATTAGTGCTCATCAGCTGTCATTACTGTGTTACGCATCAGCTATTATGCTGGCCCCGTGAATGTTGACAGGTAGCGAGTGTTCTCATCTTGTGCGTGTATGACAGAGTGCCGAATGCAGAGATGTTTTTGTACTAAAGCCTGCACCCCCTCTATCCTGTCCTTAAGCTGGAGGGCAACAGTAAACCCCCGCCAAATCTCTGAGCATGCACATGATTCCGTTGACATTGTACCAGGCGGAGAACCTTCTCCTCGATGCGGACATGAACATCAAGATCGCCGACTTCGGCTTCAGCAACGAGTTCACGCTGGGGAGCAAGCTGGACACGTTCTGCGGCAGCCCTCCGTACGCCGCGCCCGAGCTCTTCCAGGGCAAGAAGTACAACGGGCCCGAGGTGGACGTGTGGAGCCTGGGGGTCATCCTCTACACGCTGGTCAGCGGCTCCCTGCCCTTCGATGGGCAGAACCTAAAGGTCCGGGCTGTCCCAAGCTCCTCCGCAGTTTCTGTGTGCGCGTCTGTGCATGTGTGGTTTTATGTCTGTGTGAGCGTGAGTGTATTTGTGTGCATGTGTGTGTGCATGCATGCACGTGTGTATGTGTGGTTTTATGTCTGTTAGTGTGAGTGTATTTGTGTGTCTGTGCGTGTCTGTATGCATGCATGGATGTGTGTGTTTGTCTGTGTGTGTGTGTGCCTGCGTGTGTTTGTCCGTGTATTTGTATTTGTGTGTGTGAGTGTCTGTGTACCTGTGCATGTGTATGCTTGTATGTTTATGTCTGTATGAGTGTATGTATATAACAGACACTGCTCTCTGCTGCCCCCTGCAGGAGTTACGAGAGCGGGTGCTGAGGGGTAAATACAGGATCCCGTTCTACATGTCCACAGACTGCGAGAACCTCCTCAAGCGCTTCCTGGTGCTCAACCCCACTAAGCGGGGAACGCTCGAGGTGAGAGCACGCTTGCACTTCAACAATCCCCCTCCTCCCTTCCTGATCTACAGTCCTTACCACCCCCCCAGCCCCCATATTTTTGCACATACACACAGACAGAAATATATAAAAAATATAAAAACTGTCTTATGCACACACACATACACACTCTCACACACACACACTCACACACACACACACACTCTCTCTCTCATACACACACACAAGCACCCCCCCTCTTATCTGCAGTCCAGGGCAGTGACGTGCGCTCCCGTTCCTCCTTTCAGCAAATCATGAAGGACCGGTGGATAAACGCTGGGTCTGATGAGGAGGAGCTCAAACCTTTCACTGAGCCGGAGATGGACATCACAGACAACAAGAGAATAGGTACGGCAGGACTTCCCCAACCCTTTTATCTCAATGAAAACTCAGAATGACATGAGTCATCTTTATACAGCGCCCTCTACAGGCCGCACGGCAGTGGCTATTTAATACTACCACTGTGCATGGAAGGAAATCAAAATTGTGATGTCATGGATCTATAATTGCTGTGCTTTCTCTGGAGTTTTGTATCTTGTAACTTATTAAGCTGTTTGTTACATTTCAATAATGTGTCACCATTCTTGCTTTTAGATAAACTATAAATGCCCAATAGGCACTCATGTTGGAAATGAGCTCTGGCTATAAGGCGGCAGTGTAATGTAATGGTTAGGGAACTGGACTTGTAACAGAGATTGCTGGTTCAATTCCCAGGTGGAGCACTGCCATTGTACCCTTGAGCAAGGTACTCAGCCTGATTTGCTTCAGTAAAATATCCAGCTGTATAAATGGATTGCATGTAAAGAAATGTAAAACTGTAGGTCGCTGTGGATAAGAGCATTTGCTAAATGCCTAAAATGTAAACGAATGGACTATGCATCAATGTTTAATTGTACTGTCCCTAACAAATGAACGAGTAATTAGTCATTTCGCTATTTGGTACAATGTAAATATGTTGTAATACTGTGACTGTTGTAATAAGGATGTAAACCAGACTGTTTATTTTCTATTTAAGTCTTTCATGAAATATGTAAATAACTAAAATGTTCTTTGAAAGGGACATTCTTTGGTAAGGACCCCCTAGGACTCCTTCATGACCCCCCAGGGGTCCCTGGATCTCAGTTTGGGAACCTGGTGAACGCTCCTGAGGCCGTCTTGTGCCACTCTGCTCTAACGCACAAGTCGGCGTTGCTGCGTTTGAATCTGCAGATATCATGGTGGGCCTGGGCTACTCCAGAGAGAACATCCAAGAGTCGCTGGCGCGGATGAAGTACGACGAGATCACAGCTACCTACCTGCTGCTGGGCAGGAAGTCTTCTGAGGTGAGAATGGCCCAGGCCTGGCCCTACCTGGCCCTACCTGGCCCCACCTGGCCCTACCTGGCGTGTGCTCTTTAGTGTCCTGGCAGCTATGAGCCCCTGCTCTCATTCCATCAAGGGTCAGTGCAGGTTTCTGTTTAACAATGCATTACAGCAGGTGATTATTAGGTTCCCTCCTTAGTTGAAGAAGTAGCACTAGTGAAATCACCTGGTGATCTATGACAAAACCCAAGAGTAACATATGTTTGACAGGCTAGAGTAACACTAGCAGGTAGCACCAGTAGGCTGAGTAACAGTACTAGGGAGTATGTAGGCCTAGAGTAGCTGTATCAGGGAGTTTGTAGGCCTAGAGTAACAAAATCCAGGAGTAGGTAGGCCTACATTAACAGTATCAGGGAGTATGTAGGCCTTGTCTAACAGGGTAACGGGTGGGATGATAAAGGCCTAACTCTCCTGTTTGAGTTGCTATGAGGGTGAGCTCCTCAGGACAGGGGGGTTTTGGGACAGCTGTGGGGACGGGCTGGACAGAAACGGGGATGTGAGCGTGTGCCGTCTTTCCCCTCAGCTGGAGGCCAGTGACACCAGCTCCAGCAGTAACGTCTCGCTGGCCAAGGCCCGGCCCACCAGCGAGCTGAACAACGGCCAGTCGCCCGCCCACCTCAAGGTCCAGAGGAGCGTCTCGTCCAGCCAGAAGCAGAGGCGCTACAGCGACCAGGGTGAGCAGCGAGCCATCAAAACCATGGGGAAAATGAATTAAATGGGTTTTTTTAATTGGGAGAGCCAATTTAGGTACTGGTGGGAGAGCCAAATTGGGTAAAATCCTCAGAGTCTCACCTCTTGGAAAGACCTCTTCGCCTGGGCTGAGCCTGGAGACTACGGCCCTGTCCGTCCTCTCTGCCTCCCGATCTCTCTGCCCCCTAAGTATTATCAATGAAAGGAGCAGCAGGGGTTTTTTTCGTTTGGTTGAGTTTTTGACGTTTTTTTCTTTGTTGCTCAATGTTTTTGGTCATTATTTGTATTGTCCAAATTATAGATGGTGTGTTTTGACATCATATGCTATGATGCCCAGAATATGGCAAGTCTCCCCCCACCACTCTCATTCTCTCTCTCTAACCCTCTCTTCCTCTTTCTTATTCTCTTCCCCTCACTCCTCTTCCATTTTTTTCCTTTTTCTCTGTTCCTACTGATCTCTCTCTCTCTCTCTCCTTCTCTTCCTCTCTCTGCCTGTTGGTTCTCGCTCTCTCCTCTTTCTGTCTTTTGAACTAACGAGTCTCTAATATCAATGTCTAATAATCTCTTTCTGTAACGCCCGCACAGCTGGCCCGTCCATTCCCTCAGGGCCCGGCTACCCCAAGAGGAGCCAAACCAGCACGACCGACAACGGCGACGTCAAGGAGGAGGGCGGGGCTCAGCCGCGCAAGTCCAGCACGTCGGCGGTGCGGGGCGGGGCCCCTAACAGCCCCCAGCTGGGAAACGCCAACAACCCCAACAAGGCTGATATTCCGGACCGCAAGAAGGCCACCTCCACCTTGGGCGTGAGTGTCCCTGCAGCACGGGGGGGGTGGTGTTTAGACGGGGGGTGGTGTTTAGTGGCAGCAAGTAGCAATGAACACAGGAGGGAGGATGATGGGAAATCATACATTTGTAAATGTAAATGTGCTAAATTGGTATATGGGCTATAGATGTAAATGCTGAACTCAAAATGGGCTGTAGGTTTAAATGTGCTGAACTCAAAATGGGCTATAGATGTAAATGTGCTGAACTGAAAATGGGCTGTAGATGTAAATGTGCTGAATCGGTAAACGGGCTCATTAAGGGGGGGCAGAAAGCATGCGTAAGTGAGCCAGCTGCACGCCCCGCTGTGACCCCTGTGTGACCCCCTTGTCCCCGTTGTTATGGTCGCAGAGCAACTCCGGGGGCATGACTAGGAGGAACACGTACGTGTGCAGCGAGAGGAACGCCACCGATCGACACTCCCTCATCCAGAACGGGAAGGAGAACAGGTAAAGACGGGGCAGCCCCGCCCACGGACGGCCTGACCTCCCCTGCCGACACCCTGACCCGGCCCAAAGCCAGGCTCCGCCCACAGACACCAGGGCCCTGCTCACAGATGGCCTGACCCCACCCACAGACAGCCTCACCCCACCCGACTCCACACTCCACCCTCATGCACTCTGACCCAGCCCACACACAGCCTGACCCTGGCTGACAAGACGTCTGAAACGTGTCCATAGATGGACTGATCCCCTGAATAACCCCCTTAACCCTGCCCACCAGACTGGACTGCCAATTACCCTGACCCCACCCCCACATTAAGGCCTTGAGATGTGCAGCTCTGAACAGCCCACGTCCCCCGGCCTGGACGTCCCACTGCAGCTGCCTCACACCCCCACTGCAGCTCAGCCGCTTTCCCTTCTAAGCTTTTTCCTATTTCTTAATCCTTCTTAATCCTCCGCTCTGCTGTTATGCTTTACATTACATTACCTTCATTTAGCAGACACTCTCATCCAGAGAGATTTACAACACAAGAGCGCATAAGTGCATCTACAGGAGTAATATGAGCACAGTGATATAGACCTGGTTAACAACACTCCCAGACCAGCGAGTGTACGTGCATCATCACTAAAGCACTACTGTAGGTTAACTATGCCAAGACTAGAACTATAATCTTACCAACATACCATATACCAAAGAAGAAAAAATGGAAAATTAAAAATACACCTGAATTAATGAAATTAATACGAAAGCAAGCGCTAGGGCCAAGGTGCAGTCCAAAGAGGTGAGTCTTCAGTCTCCGGTACAAGATGGCCAGTGATTCTGCTGTCCTGACCCCCGTAGGAAGTTAATTCCACCACTAGAGGGCGGTACAGTCAGGCAGCGTGGCTTGGAGGGATTCCTGAAAGGATTATTAAACAGAAGAAGAGAAGGCAGATGAGAGAGAGCAATGATGGATACTTTCAATCTCCTCTTGTCTTTTTTCTTTCTTTTCTCTCAATTCTTTTTGTCCCCCCCCCCCTCCACTCTCATTTCTACACTGTTGGACGTTGACCCTCTTGTCCCCGCCTGGCCCCCTTCCGTCTCTCGTGTCCGCAGTCTGACAGAAATGTCGGCGAGCGCGATTAGCCCCTCGGCGTACGCGTGCGCTCTGGCCGCCTCCTCCGCCTCGGTCCGTCTGCGGCAGCAGAAGGCGGCGGCCCACGCCGGCCGCACCGCGCCCCCGCCGCCCGACGGCCGAGCCCACGCCTTCCGGCCCAAGTAAGGCGGCGAGGACTCCCCGGCGTCTGTCTCTCTCTCTTTAACCAGAGTCTGTTTCCCACTCCATCTACTCACCCCAGCGCCTCTTCATACCTGTCGGCTTCTTCTCCGACCTCCGACCTGCCGACGCTCTGCTCCCGTAGCCTGGCCTGGCCTGGCCAACACCCCCCTTCCCCCACTTTCACGTTCCTGTGGCTCCGCCAGTCAGGGCTCTGCCACACAGGGCTTTGTGTGTTTAACAAGAAGAGAAAATACCCACTCCCCGTTCCTGGTTTCTCCTCTAACAAGGCCATTGTCATCACTTCAACTAACGATAGCGCTAGCTTCCCTTTCGACATTAACGTAGTATGATGTCATACTAATGAATGATGTCGCAGTGATGCTAGTTATGTGTTTTAGAGGATGCAGTCACTGCATGTGACTTTTGACATGATGTGTGAGACAGTGACTACGTTTACATGCACACCATATTCCTGTATTAATCGGAATAATGACAATATTCCGATTACGTATGAGTCATGTAAACGCCTTAACCCGATTGCCATAACCCGATTAAGATCATATTCTGATTACTAAAAACCCGAATAAGACCCCTGGCATATGCCTGTATTAACCAGATTATTGGGTCATGTAAACATGTTAGTCGGAATATGCCCCTTAACGGAATATTAATTTACGTCTGCGCATGTTCATTTTGCAAGGAATCTGGGTAATTTAGCTTGGTTGCTATAGCAATAGCTCTAGCTAGCAATTTGGCAACATGGCGAAAAGCACTCAGAAAAGTAATCACTTCTGGAGCGAGGATGAGACAAATTTATGTATTCAAATCATGAAAGATCTAAATATCATGGAATACATCGATGGGGTAAAGCACCGCAATAGCGATATTTTTAAAAGGGTGTGCGACAAACTCAAAGAAGCAGGTTTTGTGCGCACTGCTGACCAGGTCAAACATCGGTGGAAAACCCTCAAGGCAGCCTACTATAAAGCTAAAAAACAAAACAATACCAGCGGTTGATAATAATATACACAGAGAATTTACAACATATTAATGACAGTACTCAACTAATGTTCACCTTAAATACTCAGTACTCTCAGTAGCAGCAGTACTCGACACGATATGATATAACAGTACTCAGCCTGGTACTCGATATTCAGCTAAAATACTCAATGCACAGAAGGTGCTCAGTAATGCTCAGTGCACAATATTGCACAATATTTCTCAGTAATGCTCAGTACACAATATTCAATATTACAGTATTGTACAACACCAATAAGAAGAGTATTATTCATGCTCATTCATATTGTTGTATTTTTACTTTTATAATTTTACTAGTAACTGCTAAGACTGGCTCATGAACACATAGTGTCGAGGGATGACCCTTAAAGCTAAGCTTGGCAAAAACGTACCAGTATTTGTCATCCACCACTCCTTGAAGCACATAAGAGGGCCATCCTTTCCTATTAACAAAGTCCCCGTATCCATCACTGGGAGGCAATACAGGTATGTGGGTGCCATCCACACAGCCTATGATTTGAGGAATGTAGTGGGCCTGTTCAAATCTCTCTGCAATTGACCCTTCGCTAAACCACGCCCCCTTAGTTATTCTTGCTATGTACGTCAAGCTTTCGGAGCCAGCATGGCGCTCCCACTGTCACTAACTGCACTCCCTGGAGAAATATTGTCCAATTTTTGGAAAATAGAAAAAGCGATTTCAGATAGAAGCAGACAGAAGGGTATACAATATGCATTTGAAGGTTATATTCAAGATATCACACTGACTCAGCAACAAAATGACGTAAAAAAAATTAAAATAGAAGCGAAAGCCTACAGATCAGAGTAAAAGGGAACCACCGCATCACCGGGCGATTAAGACAGAGTACAACGACATTAAGTTACACTGTTCCTGTAAAGCTGGGTAGGTCTATTCACTATTACAATCATTAAAAAGCCAAAGCAGTAGGCCTATATAACGTTACATTCAGTAGTAAGTTAGTTAGCATTAGCTAACTAACGTAACATTAGTCGCCTATAGTGTGCTGTAACGACATTACTCTGTTTAACTTGTACCTTATCCTCTAGCTAGCTAGCCAACCAGATCTCTCATGAACTTACTAAATCAGCTTGCTTGCTAGCTCGCTGGTTAACTATTTTCGCAGCCCAACTACCTAACTAGCAAGCTATTTAGTGCTAGCTAGTAATGAGCCTAGCTCACTTGACAATGGCCTGATCTTAAACACGGTAGCTAGCTAGCTAGCCAACGTGAAGCAGATATCTCAAGTTTAGCGTACACGGTGATGTCACCGACATATAAATTCGCTATTGACCAGTATAACGTAATACTGTTTACTAACGCGATGTGGAAGTCGGTATTAACGAGGCATAGCTTGGCATAGCTTGGCATCTGCCGCGGCGAGACTTCACAAAGCCTCAAACTTGCAGTAAAATATTTGCGCTGTCGTAATTATTATATATATAGGCTATGATTAAAAAAACAATTCGCTTGGACGAATGGAGATTCGCCAGGTGTTTCGGGCATTTCAGTTACGAAAGGATTGGAATTAGGCAAGTTTAGGACCGTTTCGTGTATACGCGAGCAATTCAGCTTACACTTTTCAGGGTTTTATTTAGGTTTTATAAAGGGGAAAAAACGTATATCTCCTTCAAACCTGTCTGGGTAACGAGTGTCACTGTTACACTTGCCCCAGGCACAACGTTTAACCATAATTTGCTAAAAATCCGCAAAACCAGCTCGAAAATGAAGAAAATGTCTAATTTTTGCGTGTAATTCAATGGAAGGCAGGAAAACAATGTCGGAGGAACTGTAGGAGTATGTAAAACACGCCGCTGTGATTGGCCAGTTTGCGTTTTGGGGCGTGGTTTAGCGAAGGGTCAATTGCGCATGCTTCTTCAACAGTGGGTACTTTAATTAACTGACTGATAACGGAGCCTACCATGCCGTGGCAGAACATGTAGACAAATTTCTTCACCGTACACTTGTGGACACCGAACTGATTCGCAACCACACGATACTCAGCACAACTTGCCAGTTTGTACAGAACGATAGCAACGCGCATTGGAAGTGGCACAGGCGCACGTACTGTGTGTCTTGGGAAGGTTCCATAACCCTTTCCATCATTCGGCACAGTTTGTTGAATGAGCCTCTCGACATGCGGAAATTTTCTCTCCACTCTGCATCCGTAAACTCTACCATCACTACTCTGTACCACCAGTCCTGGCTGCAAACTTTCATCCATAGTCTCCGGGGGTTCTGATTGGCATAAATGGCATATTAACAAGTACCATAGCTCCATTTGCCATTTCCTCGCGTTTCGTCTGCCATGGTTGAGGATGTGAATGAGAACAGTGTTCTTGTTACATTATGATGTAGAAGTGCTAAGAAGACAACACAATATAACGCAAAAGCAAGCATTTTCAAGCCTTTTGTGGAAATGGGAATTACTGCAGGAAAATAACGCGCCTATGTATTCAGCTGAGTACCCAGAAAGCCCTTGCGCGGCACTACATCGCTGGTTTATTCGGAATATGCCGATTAACATGTAAACGGGAATATTCCCGTAGCTCAACATTCTGCGGCGCATGTAAACACCTTATTCGGAATATTGCCTTAACCTGAATATGGACCTTAATCGGAATATGGTGTGCATGTAAACGTAGTCATTGTGACTCTTAAGGCTCTGTCCTAAAGGTCCTAAAGAAGCGTTCTGTGGACAAACATGCAGATTTTACTGCACCATCTTGCGCACGCTTCTAAAATCTGCCTTTTTGGACAGTAAGCAATGACTAGGCTTTCTGAATGACAGGGAGCACATTCGCGCCTCACTCTACGCACAATCTGGGTCTGATTGAGAGGGACCCGCGAGGGAGCTGGTCGAAGGGCTCTGAAAGAGGGAGGGGAATGGCGGTTGCTGCACCTCTGTCCAGAAGACCCCTAAATGTTGGCTGTGTGATGCCGCCAATCCTTCCATGCCACAAATGCCAAAAACTGGACAACTGATCATACCAACCTTCAACCTAGTTACTGGCTTTGCTTCTGTAAGGCTGCGTACAGTCAAAATGGTGGAGCCTTATGCCGCTCAACCAACGACAAACCAGAAGCCACCACTGCCCCAGAGAAGAGCAGATGAAATGTGGTATTCTTGTTTCACCAAATACTGAAAGAGCTTTGAAACAGTGTTGGGGGGGTTGGGGGGTTGCCGGTATCTCTGGCTCTCTCTCTCCCGGACTGCGTAGGTGGGTTTTGTGCCTGCGCTCACCTGTGCCCCCTCGCTCCAGCACGGCGGTACCGGCGGCTCAGCGGAACCCGGGCGCCTCGACCCACAGCGTGGGCGGGGCCACGCCCCCGGACCGGCTCCGGTTCCCGCGCGGCACGGCCAGCCGGAGCACCTTCCACGGCGGCCAGCTGAGGGAGCGCCGCACCGCCACCTACAACGGCCCCCCCGCCTCGCCCACCCTCTCCCACGATGCCTCGCCCCTCTCCCAGTCCCGCAGCCGTGGCTCCACAAACCTCTTCACCAAGCTCACCTCCAAGCTCACCCGCAGGTAGGGCCCAGTCCCGCCAAGTGCACCACCTTAAATGATGGTGATAATAATAATAATAATAATAATGGGTTACATTTATATAGTGCCTTTCAAGGAGCTCAAAACGCTTTACAGCGAAGGGGGGAAAACTCACCTCAACCACCACTAATTTGTTGCACCCACCTGGGAGTTGAAGCATTAGTGTCTGTTTGAGAAAAAAACAGGATTTAATTAATCGGTCGATTAATAGGATGCAAGTTTGTTTTTTTAGCTTCTTAGTCTGGCATTAGTTTCTATGAATTTATCTATTTCTAAACACCTCAAAATTCCACTCCTAAGAGTAATGTGTGGGATGCAAGTGTTCGCAGCTTTTTATCTTGAGTGACAAAACACAAGCTGCGTGTTATATAATTGTGCCTCTATTCCACCAGAGGCTTAACTAAAACCTCCTGATGTTGAAAATGATGACTCTGTCTAATGTTAGCTAGTGTTATTTCAAATAATAATAATAATAATAATAATATATGACATGAGCTAGCATGTTTACACTGAGGAAATATGTGAATTTTATAAAGAATTTAACATGCATTTAAAAAGTTTTTTTTCCAAAAATGAGTGGCCAATTAAAACATTTGTTGATTAATTGGACCGATTAATTGTTACAGCCCTGTGAATGACTACAGCTACAATTTTTAACATCCTAGGTTATAGTAGATATTCTTTGTCTGTCTTGTGTTTTGCCTTCAAACACTTTTGAAACTATGCCCTTCCTATGACTGAAAATGTATTTCAAAATATCCTTGTATATCTAAAAATCTATATATGTATATTCTTGAATGTAAAAATCCCTGTAATGAGGATTTTTTCAATGAATTAATTTAATTTAATTTAAGTTGATTTCTTAAATTTGACAGATTTTGGCTTATTCGGGTTCTCTGTAGTTTCCTTATTTATTCCTTGGATTGGCAAAACCCCCAAAATGTGAAGCAAAAAAAGAAAAAAATAATCCCTCAATGCAAACCGTCAGGGTAATACAGGAATGGGATTGAAATGGGGACTAAACCCAAACTGTCCTCCGGCGCGCTCTCCTGACGCTCACAGAAAATGGAGTGGCTGTGATTGCAGTCATACGGATCTCGGGCCGCACGATTCTTCTCTTTTCATCCGTCACGTTCTCTCTGATTCTCTCTTCATTGTTTATATACGTTTTTGACTGAGGCTTTGATTTGATTTTTTTTATTATTTTTATATGTTTTTGTTTTGTAGAAACATGTCGTTCAGATTTACCAAAAGGTAGGCTCTTCAGTTGGTTCTCTTGTGTAATTAACCTCAAACTTTAAGCTTTTTACTCCCTGTGGAGCAAGAGCTGGACTAAATGCTTGAAACTCACCCAGAGCGGTAGCGAGCTCCGGTTGGCCCTTGGAGTGGAGCATGCCCACGGCAGCAGCGGAGGCAGTCTGCTCTCTACTAATCCCCCATGCATGCCTTTCCACGGGAGTGGAGTTGTGCACACCTACTGACTCTGCTTGGTTCTGGGTTTATGCTTGGTTCTGGGTTTATGCTTGGTTCTGGGTTTATAGGTTTTGTTGTCCGTCGTAGGCATGTACATTGCGAATGTACCCTTAAGGCTTTGAGGCTAGCGGGTGTTGGAAAACCCTTTGTCACAGTGTTTTAGTACACGTGTGGAATGTGTTGTCCGTGCGTGATACAGCTTTACAGGTTATGCAGTAGAGGCAGAGACCCTTGGCTTGGGGTGTTCAAGTCTAGGCTTGACGCAGTGCTGGGTCGTCACTAAACTGTAGGTAGAAGATGAGCCTAGGTGGGACGAATGGCCTGTTCTTTTCACAATGTTCGTCATTCTCACTTTGTTGCTATATGTGGGAGTGGCAGATTCAGGGGTACCACAAGGACCCATCCTTGGAGCTTGTTGGTGCCTGGTTGTTTTGGACCGTCACTTTGTGCCAATTTTTTGTTACGATTGTGCCATGTCATGATGTTGTCGCGCCGACGTGTGTTGATTTAAAGACGTAAGAGATGCATCATGGCCGTTTGACCCCAGAAGAGAGCTATGAGCCACGCTGTTCCTGCCATACCCCACGGGACACACTCACACTGGCTTGTCAGGAGGGCTTCTGTGTGCGTGTGCTTGTACCTGTGTGCTTGTACCTGTGTGCTTGTACCTGTGTGCGTGTACGTCCATGCGCATGTCTGTGTGCCCCCCTCCCTCCCTCATGGACCTCCGTCCAACCAGAGCAGACGTGGACACTCTGGGGAATCTGGATGGTGGCTTTCTTTGTTTTCTAACTCTTTAACTGTATGCTGTCTTATCCCTTAACTCTCTCTCTCTCTCTCTGTCTCTCTCATGTTATTACTTCTTTACTGACAAGCTGTTTTTTTGTCTCCTGTCTTCACTGGAATTTAAGCTGACTTTCTTATTCACCCCCCCTCTCCCCCTGCTTCCTGGCGATCGCTGCGTCATCAGAGTCCCCGCAGAGTTTGAGAGAAACGGGCGGTTTGAGGGCTCAAGGTGAGAGGAAGGATTATTGTGGAATTTGGTGTTTTTTTCACCCCATCTTCTGCTCCCCACCCTCACCGTCATCCAACATAGCCCACCCCATCCTCACGCTCCGCTGTGCTGGGCCTGCTCCCCAAGCGAGCTGGGGGATTTGGGGCCTACCTGCAGTCATGCAGACTTTCCTCCTGCCCATTTCCCAAACCCACCCAGTTCTCTGGTCTAAAGCTGGATGGCTTGATCTATGTGTTACAATGCACTGAGGTCACCGGTGATCTTTCTGACACCGTTATTATTTACGTTTTCTTAACCTGCTTGAAGAGGAAAGTGTGCTTCACAAAAACCAGCAATGGGTGCGGCCTTGGCACACCACTGTTTGTACACATGCATTTCTCGTTGTCAGCTGTTTAAGAAGATAAAGACTATTGACAGTTTGGTAAAGTGCTGTATTGCAGTGAGCACCTCTTCTCTTAATTTGGAAAATAAATGAAGGGGGGTGGGGGTGCAGTGCGTGTGCACACCCATGCGTTTTCACTCTTGAGTGTTACTACAGTTGTAATGATAGGCCTGGGGTGCTGTCCAAAGCACTTCCCTTTGTGAAGTGTTTTAAAGCGGAAATGGTGCTGAATTGAATTCCAAGTTGAATGAATAAAATTGAATTGAATAAAAACCCCAAATTTGCAATTTGCAGAGTGCACTTACCTTAATTTTGAGTGGCCAGGTGATACAGAGAAATATACATTTGAGGTACTGAACCATTAATAGCCATAGGAGCCACCCCAGTTTAATTTGAAATAATGGTAAATGTAGGCTGTATTTAATATAATCATTAATTGGGGTGCTTAATTAGCAGACCTTGATGACCTTGGCAGTGTAGACAGGGCATACAACACTTATGAGAAGTAGCTCTGTTTAGGAGGGTTTTGGGAAAAAGTTTGGAACGGTTTAGAGTGAACTGCCTTTTCGAGAGAAAAAAGCCCGCTCTTGAACAGATTAAAACGTCAGCAGCAGAGGGCAGCATTCTGCAACATGCAGTGAAGAAGGGCGTCTCCAGCGTTGGCCTGTCCCCTGGTGGCGATAACTGATAATGACAACACCAGCGTCACATTGCTCAGCAGGCAGCTGCAGCCCGCAGAATTCCCAAAGCTGGTCACGAGGGCACATTGTTGCCGCTGGTTTTATTTAAATTGTTAATTGAGTGCTAGGTTCTGCTTGATATCAGCACATTTCAGCAGTGATGCACTCTCTGTGAAAGAAATGTGTCATTGTTTATTATTTTATTATGGCCCCTTGGACACATATTAAGCAGCTGTCTCAGGCTTAATTGTCTGTTAAATGAATAGTTCTGGGCCCTGTTAAACAACAAATTGCTCTTAATTGATAATGGTTTTATGTCTTTCTTTATTACAAAACTTGTTTAAGGGGCTCAAATTAATACGACTGACTAACCGAAACCACTAAACAGCAGCTCGCGTGCGCAACAATAACCGAGCAGCTTGTTCTCGATTGATATCAGAGCCAGAGCAGTACTGAATCGACAGCCCAGTCAGACTCAGCTGTAATTGAAACCAGTGTGGCACGTATCTCCACGCCCCAAGGCTGCAATTGGTCCGCTCTGCACCCCAGAATCCAGATCGGTTATTTTACAGCAGTGGTTCCCAAAACGTTCTGCACTTACGACCCACTTAATGACCGAATACATTTTCTGCCATCTGCCCCCTCATTAAAAGATGTAACCTGACATATGCTTGAATGTGTCATCGAAATGTTAATATATGCATGTCAAAACAACCTACACTGTAACTAGTGCAGTGTGTCATTTGACTGGTGTGAATGTCAAAAGGAAGTGTATCATATACAGGAAGTTATTTTTGTCATGTGACACTTTGTGACCTCATTTTGGATACTCATTTGAAATGGGCCGTGCTGTTGCACACGCGTTTCCTCTCCTCGTTCTCTCGGTTTTAGTCTCGTCCCGTACGGAGGGGCGCCGGCAGTGTCCCGGGGTTGAGTTTTGTTCGTTTGAGTTCTCGTTGCCTGTCACTGCGCCTGCATGCAGAACCGCACATCTGCAGCGGGCCAGCCACGTGCCTGAGCCTGTCGCATGCCTGCCCGCAGTCAGTCGCATGCCTGCCCGCAGTCAGTCGCATGCTGTGTTGATGCACGTTGACTCTGTGCGAGTGCACTGTTATAAGCATGGAGCTGGGGGAGGAGCATGATCTCCCCCACATGCACACACACACACATGCACACACACACACACACATACACATGCACATACACACACACATATATACATACACACACACATGCACATATACACACACACACACACACACACACAAACACACACATACAGTACATACATATACAGACACACACATACACATATATACACACACATACATTTGTCCAAGAATCGTTAAGAATGAAGAAAGAGGCACACAATCTAATCTCCTCCTCACGCCTAAAGATCCACCTTCTCTGCCCATCTAAATTCAAATAGTTGTACAGGCACGACAACTGAAATCGTGTCGCCGAAGCACACAGCGCGACACGTTCAAACAAAAAACAACAGCATCATCTAAACGGCGATCGTGTGTTTCCCCTCTCCCCCCGCAGTCGCAACGTGTCCGGGCCGGCGGAGCCCAAGGAGGCGGAGAACAGGGACTCCAAGCCGCGCTCGCTGCGCTTCACCTGGAGCATGCGCACCACCAGCTCCATGGAGCCGGCCGACATGATGCGCGAGATCCGCAAGGTCCTGGACGCCAACAACTGCGACTACGAGCAGCGCGAGCGCTTCCTGCTGCTGTGCGTCCACGGGGACGGGCACGCCGAGAGCCTGGTCCAGTGGGAGATGGAGGTGTGCAAGCTGCCCCGCCTCTCGCTCAACGGCGTGCGCTTCAAGCGGATATCGGGGACGTCCATCGCCTTCAAGAACGTAGCCTCCAAAATCGCCAACGAGCTGAAGCTCTGAACGGAGGAGACGGATCGACGCCGAGTCGAAACCGGGACATTTTAAAAAGAACAAAAAGAAAAGACAAAAAAAACAAAAAACAAAAAAAAACATTCAGAAGTGTGTTACTAAAGCTGTACATTCTTTAAAGTAGCAGTTACAGAAATGTGTTTTATTCCCAAAACACAGTGTATTGAAAATAATGTATAGAAAAATGCTTTAGGCAATAATTTCCTGCATCTATGAAATGGTATTATTATTATTATTATTATGATTATTATTATTATTATTATTGTTGTTGATATGGCAGAAGTTCTGTAGCTGCTGTTGAAGAGACCATGGACCGATGAATTGAAGAATTTCCTCTTTTTCTTTTTTTTCTTTTTTACTACTTGTAAGTGCACTACAGCATTAAGTAGCCTATGGCCTCCGGGTAATCTCTGCCCCCTCACAAATAGGGTTTAAAACCCACTTCCGCTTCTGTCTGTCGTCTGACCTGAGCTGATCCTGGATCAGCGGAGAGGGTGAGCAGAGCGACTGATGTCTGAGCTGAGCTGATGTCTGAGCAGGAGCTGATCCTGGTTTAGTGGAGGAGGTGAGCAGAGCAACTCATGTCACTGCTGATCCTGGATCAGTGGAGGGGGGGAGGGGGCATGGAGGGGTCACCTCTGTGTAGGCTGTGGGACTGGAGAGGTAGCCCTGAAACCAGAGGCTCAGAATACCCCTGCCCCCAATAGGGTACCCAGAATCCTCTTGGGTGTCTCATCCTGAGATGCGATAAGTAAGGGCCATCAATTTTACTGGAAAGATGAGGCATTTGTTGCACAACATTTGGATGGAATTATTATTATTATTATTATTACTACTACTACTTTCTGATAAGGAGGTAGGGGGTGGGTGGGGTGGGGTGGGTTGTGGTCAAGCTTAAAGCATTCCCCCCACCCCATGTTCCCCCTGTGTTGAGCATGGTTGGTAATCAGTGGTAATCATGGTTGGAGTTAGAACCAGTGGGCTTAGCAGCAGTGGGGTGGGACAGGGCGCACAGACACTAAGAGGAGCCATGGGGGTGTGTTTGCCTCCCTCTGCTCTGATTGGTTCTGCAGAGGTGGGGGTGTGCAGTGCATCATGGGTATTTTCATTTGGAGGTCTGTGAGACTTTCCATCTTCAGCCACTTTGAAAACTTCAGTTTTTTTATTATTATTATTTTATTGTACCTCTTCACCTGCAAACGTATTACAATGTGCGATCTGGTCCAGCCACATTGAGACCACCGGTCGGATTGGATTCACCATTTTGGGACAAAGTTCAGTCAAACTTTCAGTATTCCCCTTACAACCCCAAGGAAAGCAAGCACTGTTTAGTTTTTTTGTTTTGTTTTTCTTTCTTGTTCGGAATGTAAATACTGTAACTTAGTTTTGCAAGATCTGCATATTGGTATGCTTTCTCCTGTTCTTTTATAAGTCCTGCTTTGAGCCAGGAACTATGAAAATAATGTAAACCGTCACAAAAGGTAAAGGTTACCATTGTCTCCATTAAAAACATCATACGATCTGTGAGCCTCCTTGTCTGAGTGGACGCAGTACCCACACTCAAACGCCACTCCGATAATGGCTGCCGTTGTGTTTCAGAGTGATTTGACCACATCTCCAACCTTGTTCAAAGGTTGGTCAAAGGTGTAACAAGTAGTTTGAAGAATATAAGTGCTTAAATGCTGAACAGTAGTTTTTTAATGCCTCAGGACTTGTTGTTCTGACCAAGCTTGATGCTGAAATATATTAATATAGCCAAACAATATATTAATATTTATTAACTAATAAGTAGTTGGTCTGCCCTTTGCCTTCATTACCGCTTCTATCCTTCATGCAATGCTGTTATTCAAGTTCTTAACTGTTTCTAGTGGGATATCGGACCCTTCTTCAAGAAGAAAAGCCTCCAGTTCTGCAATGGAAATCTACAGTGTACGTTCCAGAACTTCACATAAAGGTTCAATGATGTTTACATCTGGTGATTGGGGCAGCCATGGAAGGTGTTTGACCTCATCCTGGTGTTCACGAAACCACTCTTGAATCCATTTAACTGTGTGTATAGCGGCGTTATTGTCTTGGAATATGGGAACATCTTGAGGAAACAATGTATGGACCATAGGGTGCAACTGGTCACCTAAAATGGCTTAATGTTCCTTGGCCATAATTTTGTCATGCATCTTTCCTGATGCAGTTTTTTTCCTTGTTTGGCGTCTGGCGTCATGATTTTCAAAACCACACAAAACTGTTTTGTAAAATGAATTGGGCCACCAGGTGTCACCATTGAGCTGTATTACCAGCAGAGTAGAAGGACTCCCTTTTGGCCTTGGCTGAAACATAATAATAATAATATATGCCATTTAGCAGACGCTTTTATCGAAAGCGACTTACAGTAGTGAATGCATACATTTTTCAGTATATGTGGCCCCAGTGGGGATTGAACCCACAACCTAAGCGTTGCCAACGCTGTGCTCTACCAACTGAGCCACAGAGAACCACATGAACCAACACCCATGCAATTCCTGCTACTGGGTAAAGAGAGGGACCGGATGTTTGTATATTTTGTGTGCTGCAGCGGTCAGGTTCTGCTCTTCGTTTCCCTTCCTGGGTGGTAAGGGAGCGAACTCTGGGGGATGGAGTGAGCCTGAAATGTCAAATGTTCCAAGTCACAAGTATAATCATAAATGATCCTTACTCAATGTTTTTATTTAAGATGAGGCTAAAAGATTCAAACCTTTCAGTGTATTGCCTTCATCAGTGAAATGATGTTCTATGCCGATGGCAGTCTTGTATACTTAAATATATGTGAATATAAAGCATGACCACAGGTGTACAAGCTAATTAGAGAGGAACTACCAATCACAGCCTCTATTTTCAGGTGGGCTATTTATGAGTGCTTAACCTGTGGCAGTCAAATCTCAATCTGTCACCTTTCAAAGTTGGCAGTCCAGTCGTGCAATGGCAGGATACTCGTTCAGGTGACGTCATGGCGTCATGGAGACTTCAGACTGGTGGTCAAACCATGGTCTGGCAAAACCCCTGCCCTTGCCCAGTATGGCTGTCACATTCTGTGTTCCCACAGGTCCTGGAAATCCACCAAGTGCTTGATTTTGATAGTGGAGAATTCAAGGGTTTTCATTGGTTAGCACATTTGAAAAAAAAAAAGTTTTCTTAAACATCTCCCTGATAAACTGGGTACAACGTGAAAGGTGAGATTTTCAAATACCTCCCCCCAAATTTTCCATTAACTTTTTCTCTTACTAAGATTAAGATCAGTTTCTAGATCATTCAATTACAAATAAGTTAACTGGGGAAAATGCTCTTTGCAAAAAGCCTTTGCATGTTTTCCTTTAGACACTAGTAACCGTAGTAACCCTCACACACTCTGAAACCGTACATCAACACAGCTCAGGCACATCAGAGTTTCGGCCCTCAGAGGAACCTTCAGGGTGAAGCACTGGTCTTGCCAGGAGTTTCCGTTCTTTAGAAGGCAGAATTGTGTAGTTGTTATTCAGTTTGTCCTATCTGCTCTGGGTTTTTGGGAGTGAAATGTGCCTTCATGACCATAATATTTTGGGGGAAGGTAGGAGGCTGTGGTGCAGGTCACAAGGTATGAACTTCACCTCAAGAGGAGGAAACTCCTGTAAAATATCTGTGGAGAGGCCTTGACCAAAATGTATTCATTTTGGGAAAAGGAGGCTGCAGATTCCAAAAGGTGGGTGGAGGTGTTATCAGTGACACACCGATATAAACCAATCTGCTTTTTTTCTGTGAAGCAGTCGTTTTATTCGTTTGAGAGAATAAAATGTGTAGTGCCACCGGTTCAAGGTTTGTGAAACCTTGCTTTCCAATCAGTATTTTACTTCTTGACAGAACTGCAATCCTAGCGTGCCATATGAGAAGCCTCTCCTTTTCAGAAACGAGTGAGCAGGTCAGCTTGGCAGATGAGATGGCAGAGCAAGGATATACCTTGTCGCAGGTACAAGGAAACCAGTGTGCCACTTAGAGCAGGTAGACTTGGGACTCCATTCCCATTGGAGGACCCTGTACCCATAAGATGGTGTTCAAACTATATCAAATACATACATGGAAGTGTTTTGGTATATGGTCCAATCTTGGAGCTCAAATAGTGGACATGGATACATTGCTTCTCTTGACCAAAATGGCACATGGTTAGTGTAGTGCAGGAGTAGGCAACTCTGGTTCTCTGGTTTTTGATCCATCTGAACCACTAACTACATATATAGATTCTTTCAGGCTTAATGAACGCATGTGACTGTGTGTTGGAGGCACTCCATGTTTCACAAGTCAAACTCACTCTTAACAAAATTTATCAAACGATGCAACGAAGCTCAGATGGAACAAAAACCAGAAACATCTCTGGCACTCCAGGGCCAGGGTTGCCTTCTCCTGGTGCAGAATGTAATGTTTTTTTAAGTGTTTAAGCTCAGCAGATACGGCACCAGGAATAAGGAAGCATTAGGGCTCTGCATGTACTTCAAATTCCAGTCCCTGCACTGCTGGACGTTGTATGGACTCCTGTGTGCTTATGTGCACAGTATTTAGTAACAAGCCCATTAGTAATGATTTTGTGCCATCTCCATGGAGACCAGAAGACATCCAATCACAGAGCCAGAATGAGGTCTTTGAATATTCAAGATGCAGCACTCTCTGCAGCCCATTCACCAGAACTTCTGTATGCAAGACCATGTCGCTTCGACTGTCTCAGAAAACACTTTGGTTTGGAAATGTGCTTTTGGGTATCCCTTAGAGATCTAGAAGCATTTCAGTGATGCATGTAATTAGTTGATAGACTGGGTGTGGGTTGGTTGGTGTTAACGAGCTCTGAAATGAATCCTCAGTTTGCACTTGGTGGTCTATCTGTGGTTGCAAGCCTCCGAGGAATTGAGGTGAAAATATTCGGCGCAATAATTGAAGCATTTCCTCTGGTGAAAGCAACGGGTCATTTTTCATGCCTTGATTGAAAATAATTTAAAGTTGATTTATGAGTCACCCCCTTTATTTTTGTTTCAAATGTTTTCCCCCGTTTCACTCCCAACTGAGTGGCCAATTATACTCTCCGTTTATTTTGATTCGCCCTCCCCAACGAACTCCCCACCCGTCCTCCGGGTCAAGCAAATTCCCAGAGGCCAGCGATGATCCACCTCCTCCGAGACGGAACTCGCTCCCCTTTTCTGAAGACACCAGTCACGCTTCCCGCACACATTGTCACTTTAGGTGGGCCTTATACAGTGCTTAGCAGAACTCAGAGCATCAGTTCAAGAAAAGGACACACAACCGCAGATTTTGTTTGAGGGAATTTAGCAGGGGTCAGCTTGGGTCACCCCTGATAAACTCCACAGGCAGGCCAAGCCCTTAGAAACATTAAAGCAGTGCAACAATCTAGCGTCTTAGTGCACCAAAAAAACGACCACAAGTTTAGCGTTTTCCCATAGGCCTTTATTTCAGATGTTAAGATCCATCTTCGACACCGCAAGATGCCGAATACAAAAATCCTTGATCACACGGATGGAAGACTCTTCTAAACTTAAGTGCCACTAATGTTTGGGTCAGAGTGTATTCCTTGATGTAGTTAAGATTACTGATTTGAAGGGTTCGGTTGGTGGAGGGAGGAAAGGTAAGGTGTGTGGAGGGTAGAGGGCGGGGGGGGGCGGGGGCAGTTACGGAAGGAGTGTTCACTTGTGGTCAGGCATGAGGTCGTCGATGGACTGGCCCTTCTCCAGATGTTTCTCCATCTCCACCAGCAGCTTCACTCCGTCCACCACCATCTGTACCAGCTCCACCTCGGAGAAGCCCAGGCGGTCAGCATTGGAGATGTCAAAGACACCGCCCACGGCTGCAGTGTCCACACCCCCTGAAAAGGACAACGGCAGAGTCTGAATCTGCGTGACAGCAGCACAGTGCACAGAAAGTCCACCTACCAGCAGCCAATCTACCAACAAGGATTTTGTTCTGATGAATGCTACAAACGGATATCCTCAATTAAAAAAAAAAAGGATCTGTACAGTCACAATCTGCACGATTTTTATAATGTTTTTATACAAATAGGTCCTCCCACCCTTCAAATGTTTTTGTCCTCTCCTTTTTGTACTGTGACTTATTGGTTGCATGTGCTGTGTATAGCAATCCTTTTTAAAAATGTTATCAATAGAAAGTCAATTGCCTTGGGTGGTACAGTTCAGTCCAGTTGGGCTGGCAGTGTAGTGTAATGGTTGGGGAGCTGGGCTTGTAACTCAGAGGTTGCAGGTTCAATTCCCAGGTGGGTCACTGCTGTTGTACCCTTGAGCAAGGTACTTAACCTGAATTGCTTCATTAAAATATCCAGCTGTATAAATGGATTGTATGTAAAGAAATGTAAACTGTGTAAGTCGCTCTGGATAAGAGCGTCTGCTAAATGCTTAAAATGTAAAATGTAAATGCAGGTCAGAACATTTGGAAACCTGCTGCCTGGCGTTCACATGACAGGGTGCATACCTGTGCCTCGTTTCTGGAGCCTCAGCCTCTTGAGGACCTCCCCGAACTTCTCGTGCTTGCTGAGGTTGGGCAGCTTGACGTGCACGCCCCCGCGGAGGCCAGTGCCCAGGTTAGAGGGGCAGGTGAGCACGTAGCCCAGGTGCTCGTTCCACATGAACTCGTGGCCCTTGTCCTTGAAGAGGGACTCGATCTGTGTGTGTGCGGGGGGGGGGTTTAACAGGATTTAAGAGTTAGGATCTCCCATCCAATCACCCTTTGCTGGAAGTGTGAAGTCGGTCGATGGGCATCGACACGACAGCTACCCACGCGCGAGGACAATTACCTGTGTGAGGCCGGTGCAGAAGCGGTGGAATACCTCCTTCATGTTCCCACCCTTCTGCATGGAGATAACGCGGAGATGGTCTTCCTCGTTCACCCACACCAGGAAGGTCTTGTTGTCATTGTGCCTAGGAGAAGTGGACAAGTTCTCAAATTACGAGCAACGCAATATCCCACACACCAAACGTGCAAGCCGATACCCACTTGAGACCACATACCCAGAGACGCATGCCCTACCATTAATATACATTTAAATAAAACCGCCTGTCAAGAGAATCTAGAGCTGTGTATCCAAAGAAAAGAGAAATCCCCCCCGAGTCCAAGGTGCGAGGGCTCACCAGATTCCCCTGCCATCAGGCCAATCACGGCCCATCCCAGAGGCCAGCAGCAGAGGGGAGACAGGCTTGTCAAACAGGAAGTGGTCATCGATCAGCTGCTGCTGCTCCTCATCGGTCATGTCCTTCAGAGCGTAGTATTTCCCATTCAGGTCACCCTCCAGGGCACTCAAACCTTGCACACACAAAACACAATAGATGCCATCAGAATCATTCTAATCTACCCTCTCAGCTCAGCTAAAGCCACCCAATTCTCCTCCCCCATTTACTGGCAAGGGAAGACTGCAATTTCAGTCGCTGCCACCGGAGGAGACATCTGCATGGGAAACCAGCATGTTTTCACAGGAGGCAGTCTTACTTTCAATGGAAAGTTTCTCGATGCCGCGTCGCTCCCCGCGGGAGCAGTGGGGGGGCAGACAGAACCCCCGGATGCTCCTGCCAGTCCGGACTCGGGAGCTCAGGACGTAGTCTGGGTCCAGGTCATCTCCACCCTGCGAATAAAGTCAATAGGGATCATATTGTATAGCCAAGCAGCGATTAGAGTAACAAGGTGGAGACTGGACTGAGGGGGTGGGGGGGGTTACCTGCAGGTTATCTGGGTTCAGGTCAGTCTTGTGTTTGTCTGTGGGCTTGTATCCACCGTGTCTGTCCTCGATGATTGGGTCCAGCATGTCTTTGAAGACTTCATAGGTCTCCTCGTCTCCTGCCACGCAGCCTACAGTCATGATGAAGGGATGGCCTATTTTTTTGGTGGGGGAAATGACAGTCAAACTTGGGGAAAGAGGCACAGCAACTTTTGCTTGCAATTTCTCCCTTCAATGCAATCCAAATACCTTGGTTATAACTGGAGTCTAAAGGAAACGCTAACTGCTCCACCCCATCAACAGTTTGTGACCTTGACTGTGGTTCTAACATCTGCTGTTGTACCTAGAGCCTGTTGTGTTCACCTTTAACATCGCAGAGCGCCACAACATTATACATTGTCAAGACAAGCCATTAAATATGCCTCAAGTGCTCTGGAGTAAGGAACACCCATGTTTAGTAAAAATTGAAGTACTGGACACTTAACAGAAAGCAAGAAATGGGTTTCCTGGCAACGCAAGTCAGCAATGGTGTTATTGTGCATCGGGCATCAAGATGTGACCAAACACGACAGAGCTCCATATCAGCTGTGCCATATCAGCTAGCAGCAGGGATTTCAGGCAATCTGAAGCCTTGATCTCATCTTCACTCCATTAACACTGCAAACATCACCTTAATTGGCAATCATGTTGCAGTGTGACGCCTCATGGCGAGAGGATAAGATAAGATTATTAATCCCGGGCGGGGGATTTGGTTTGTCACAGCAGCAATGATACAGGAGGCAGTGAAAGAACACACAAGACATACAGGACAGCACAGTATACTGAATAATAAATACAAGATAAATATTATTATTTTTTAAACCAGAGTAAAAACCTAGCAGCTATACAGACATACAGAACATCATAGTATATTGAAATACCAGATGCTAAAATACAAGAATTAAAATTGAAAAAATAAAAAAAACCTAGCAGCGATCATACTGGAGGTAGTGCAAGTCCACCAGATACACAGCGCATACCAGTGTACTGAAGTACTAAGGAAAAAAATACTGCGATACAAGAATAATAAGAGTCATAATAAGCATAGCAGCAATCGGGGCAACAGTGAGATGTGCAAAGAATGTAGGGTAGGTACAGCAGTAGAGTGAGAGCTAAAATACAGTGTTCAATGTTCATTGTTGTACAGTTTGATGGCTGCTGGTACAAAGGAACGCTTGAACTGCTCCGTTTTCCACGTGAATTGGATGAGCCTGTGGCTGAAGGTGCTCTCCATCTGTCTCAGCTCATCATAGAGGGGGTGGGAGGGATTATTCAGGATGGTCAACAGTTTGTCTCTCAGCCTCCTCTCCACCACTGCCTCCAGGAGGACATTTCGATTTGTTTTTTAGCACGGTCACTTAACGTCGCCGCAGCGCATCCAGAAATTGCCCTTCGGCAAGGTCGTCTTCTGAAGAGTAGGAGGGTTCGCAAAGTGACATTACAGCGCTATCGAACCTCAAATCTAATATATGATATATGCCATTTAGCAGATGCTTTTATCCAAAGCGACTTACAGTAGTGAATGCATCCATTGATGCAAATCTACTGGGTCACCCTTCAAATGCACCTTGAGTCGAATACAACCGACGGCTGTGCGTGTGTGTGTGTTGTGTGCGTGTGTGTGTGTGTGTGTGTGGGGGGGGGGGGTCATTACCTGGGTTATCCACCCCAGTTTGGATGACATCATCCAGGGTGAATCCACTGGGAGTTTCTTTATCCCGCAGGCTTTCATACATTTCCTGCGTCAACACCTTCGCCATGTGGTTGTTATGCTTGCTGAGGTCGGGGTACTCCTGCTCCGCGGAGTAGTTCATCTTCAGCTGGTTGTGGGTGTTACCGAAAGGCATGACTGCGTTCACCTGTGCGCGAGATCAAAGGGGAGGGGAGGGGCGGGGGAGGAGAGAGACCAACCCGGAGTACGGAAAGAAATCATAGCTAGCCACTGTTAAGGACAAAGCATGCACGCCAGGCACTGAAAAACAAACCTTGCCGCATTGACTCACCGGTGTACAGGCACGCAAATTGCAGCAGTCGACTTCCATTTTACTGGATTTCATTCGACCACTAGAAATGCCCATCCTACGGGTTTAAAGGCATTCCGTGATTGCGTCATGCCTCCCCCCCCCCATTTAATTCAAAGGGTTAAGTGGTCGTGATTAAAGGAGACTGACAGGTAAGAAAATGGAGCGCACTGAGACCGTTGTACCAAGCTTTATGTCTAACGCAAACGAATGCGTAATGCGCAGCAGACCACATTTAAGACCTTGCAGAAATACCAAAGAAAATGCAAGGTCGTCAGCAGCGTTGTGACAATTCCGCTATGCAGATTTCTAAAACCAATTTGACATGTCTCGATTTAAGAGATCAAATTGTGCAATATGCTTAAACCCGACTGACACGGTTAACCAAATCTTGCATTTATTCTTCAAGTTGTACTGCAGTCTTCGCAAAAACTGATTTTTAGCAAAAATCGCCAATGAGTCTCCCTGGCAAACTCGGATCTTTAAAAAATCTGAATAAAAACATTTTAAAACTAATTTCAAACCCTTTGCATGCATCATTCTTGTATACCGCTTCCAATGTAGCATTATCTAAAAGTACGGTTTTTATGTTTAAAAAGGTAATATTAATTCCAGTTAAAAACAAACAAAAAATCCTACCTTTTACGGTTCTTTGGGAAAAGTGTCAAAGATCCGTTTTCGACCCAGGAATGAACACACCAACGCTAATTCTGGTGTCCGGATTAAGCGTCCTTGGATGGTTTTTATATAGGAAAAGAGCTCGCGTCTGATTGGTTGCTATTTAGGGTCCATTCATTCTATTGGAGAAGGACAAAACACCATCACATAGATGACACTTAGCAATTTAGCTGCTTTCATAGATCATACACATTTTCCTTGAAGTTATTTACAACAATTTATTGTCATCGCACGTTAGAACGAGTCGATTACAATATATCTTGATTTAAATACATGTCTTGTTTTACAGTCCATTTCTAGTTAATTTCTACAGCTATACCCAATGGAATCATTAATTTGCATGACAATTTTTGTGGTTAAATCATTTCTGTTTTACCCATAACACTTTAGGTAGCCAACTGTAACAACTACAATTAATTGTTTGTATGAATTTTGTCATATTCAATATTACATTTTAGCTGCTATTTTATTCTTAACAACATTTTAAAAACATAGGTCAAAGTAATACTAAAAACACAAAGAGAAAATCTTTGTGAACGTCGTCATCACCCTATCGTTCTTGTTATCAGACAAATTCACAGACACCCTTATCCAGAAGGTCTCAGCTCCACCGATATAGTAATATGTTCTGTATATGATATCTGGCTACTTACTAAAATGATTCAATGTGATTTTGAAATCGGATGTTTACAGAATGAATTGTATACGATTCTGTCGTCTTAAGCGTTGTTTTGTTTTTAGCGTCATCAACACGAGACAATGTCACGGACGTGTACACGCACGTCGTTTTGCTCAGAAGCATGTGTCTCGCGCGTCGCCTGCATCTTTAGAAAGGTAAGCATCAAACTAGCGTGTTATTTGTAACTGAATTCCAACGATAAGTATGACATTTCATGAGTTATTAAATGAAATATTGACGGATATTGATGTGATATTCTTGCGCACTCAACTGGGAGCGCGTGGTGTCGGTTTTCCGACGTCGCATCCCATCTTTCTTCATGGCAAATGGTTATGAAATGATAATGCATAAACTGTAGTAAAATGGCAGAATGATACTAAGAACGAAGCGAGGTTGCAATGGTTAAAATTTATAAACGTAGCCAGTATGAGTAAGAAACAAGACGGTTATTTATTTAATTTAATTTAAATTAATTTAATTGAACATGGGATATATATAGCCTAATAATATAACTGCTAAATGGCATATATTATTATTTATATAGCGTTTTTTCCTCAAGGAACCCAAAACGCTTTACAATGATAGGGGCAACTCACCTCAGCCACCACCAATGTGCAGCACCCACCTGGGTGAAAGCGACGGCAGCCATAGTGCGCCAGTACAAACGCTACAGATACACAGTGGAAAGGCAATTTAGCGGCGTTTCTTCTACTCTATGCTACCGAGCACTTAAAAAAGGTATTTACGCCTGTTTGGCACTACTCTTAAATAAAATCGTATAACTTTGCAATAAAACACTGCAGAGACATGGTTGATTGCAGGATTTGAATGACACAAGTGTACCATCAAGACCCATGTTTTACCCCTGAGTAAACACAGGAACTCGTGAGCGGCTGGCCTTGAAGCATGGCCTTGAGTTTTTGATGGTGTCAAATAAAAAAATAAAATGTCATAAAAAATGGAAAATATCCTAGTGATGTGGTTGAACTGGCTCTCAGAATCTGTTTCAGAATTGCGTTTTCCCTCACTTCCTCTTGCACGTTACTACTGACTGAGCCCTTCGGTTGGTCAACCCGAAAAAGTATGACAGTTAAGAAATCACACAATATCGGCAGGTTGTTTGCCCTGCTACTTTAAGCTACTATTAGTAATGTAAAATATGTGTATTTCTGACACAATTCAAGGACGTGATTCACCTACTGAACGGGTGGAATTCTGTTCCTCGAGCACACGGTCACCTGCTTTAATTTAGCAGAGTAGTTGATCCAATTATGTCATTAAGTGCTCAGATGGAACAGACACGGGAAACGTCTCTGGAAGTTCTAGTGCCAAAGTCGCATGCCCCTGCGAAACCATATCGTATTTACCTCTCTTTGTGCTCACAGTAACAGAGATTTAGAGTTGCATTTACATGTATTCATTTGGCAGATGGTTTTGTGCAAAGCAACCTACAAGGCCACTACGGGTGTACAGAGCAGCCAAACACAAGCAGCGAGAGTGACTGCAAGCACCAGAACAGAGGAGGCGCTCATAATTGAACGTCTGAAATGATGGACTGTGACTGAGTTGTGGGAGGATTGGGAGTTTTTATAGGTCTTATTGTTTATAGAGTTGTGTCTACACGCTGCTCTCGTAGAAAAGGCCCATTCAGAACCCCCTCCCCCAGCTGATATACACCGTTCTACATTCCCAAGGCTTAAATTAACTTTTTTTTCTCTTCTATTTCTCATTCCAATGGCTGAATTCTAGCCATGAGCTTGCATAATGCCTTGTCTGCACTGGTCAGCCTTTTTTAATGGAAACTTCTATCACTTGCTCTGGCGTCCATTAGCAAATTGGAACCTCACCCTCCTGGTCCCCAGATGTGAAACGTGTTGGTGGGTCCAGGGTGTGGGGAGTCTGAGCTATAATCATATAACATGTTGGTTTTTTTTGGTTTGTTTTTGTTTTTTCAGGAGTTTGGTGAAATGATCGCAGAACTTACAAATGTTCTTGACAGCATTAATTGATCAAGACATTGGCTGTAACTCAAACCAGCATACACAGGGGGTCCCCTGGACCGAGGCTGAGAGCCACTGGTCTAGGCAGTAGACGCTGATTTATCCACTTCAGGCTTGTCGGTGAGGAGTGTTCTGAGCAACCTTTGAACCACATTTACATTTATAGCATTTAGCAGACGCTCTTATCCAGAGTGAGTTACAAGATGTGCAAATGAAATCTGCCTCTGAATGGGAGGTTAATATTGACCAGGCTGAATATTTGGGTATTCAAGCATTCGGCTGAGAGATTGTTTATCAGCAGCTTTGATCCTTACTATGATTTAACAAGTGGAGAAAAAAAGTTTTATTGGGAGAGACCTCTCTATAACATTATTGATTGATATTTTAAATGCCCCTTGAGTGTGAATGGCCTTCTGGCAGAGCGGTAATGGAATCAGAAAAAGCTGGAGTGTGATAGTGTTGGTTTTACCTTTTTATTTGAGCAGGTAGGCCAAGTGAGAACTGAATTATCTTTTTCAGTGACTACTGTGGGGAAGAAATGAAAGGAATTGTGTAGCCGATTGGATGTAGGAAGGGGGTGGCTAGATGTAGCGAGCCTGTTTTTATGAGAATTTGGACACCAGGCTTAACACACTGGGGGGGGGGCTTGAGGGTGGCATCACTCATGCAGTGGCGCCGCTGTGGGTCCGCCGCAGGTCTGCGCTGCATGGTGCATGCTGCCACATGTGAGCCTGGCCCCCTGCCAGGTCAGACTCCTCGTGATTCCTGGGTGTTCCAGCAGGAGCATGTCCTGGAGCTCAACACCATGCAGTGGTGGGGTTATATCCCACATTTCATACCCCGCACCCAATACCTCAAACCCCATACCCCACAGCTCATACCCCACAACTCACGCCCCATACTCCACACCCCATACCTAGGGGCCGGAGAAAATGTTGAGCATGCAACCATCTGGGCTGTTAAGCTGAATTTCAGTAGTTATCCTCCAGGGTACATAAACTCCCATCGTTTCCGGACGTCAGTGGATGTCTTTGGGTGTGTAGTGCATTGTATTGTAAATAAATTCTGCTTCCATCACATTTGGGTGAACTATCACTTTAAATACACAAAAACACAATAAACGAAAGTTTGAGATGGGTAGGGGTGGTTTGGGGAAACAGCTGTAAAAAAATAAAAATAAATAAAAAGCATTAGGGGAAAAAGTTGAGAGAGCCAACATGACTTAATTTATCTTCTTGTCAGTTGTTGCTAATTCTGTCGATGCTGAGAGAAGTGCCTCTTATGGGGAGGGCATTCACATGAAATAAGATACAGTAAACCAAATGACAATGATTACATTTAATGATTACATTTAGAGCACTGGACCTTTTCCACAGCTGCCCCTGTTTATTTACATGCAACTGCTGCAAAATGGCTTGTACCATTTTGTCATCTTACAATAATTTTTTAACACTGTAGGGAAGGTTGCTCATTTTGTATAAACATTTAACACCTATTCAAAGGGAAACCATTTTAATAACATATGCCATTTAGCAGACGCTTTTATCCAAAGCGACTTACAGTAGTGAATGCATACATTTTTCAGTATATGTGGTCCCAGTGGGAATTGAACCTACAACCTAAGCGTTGCCAATGCCATGCTCTACCTACTGAGCCACACAGAACTGCAAATGTTATTGGTGCACTTCTTAATTCATTGCAGCATTGTCTAATACGCTACACCTCTTACACAGAAGTGTCAGTTGACGTAAACGTTGTGCTGTCATTCCTGTACCCCATACCCGGGCCAGGGGACTGCTTTTCGTTACAGCCAAACCTGTAATTAGTTAACATTGTTGAAAAACATGCACTTCCGTGATTTCGATGATCCCAGAGTGCAGGTTTGGCTCATTGCCCTTTATTTCCAACAGGCAGATGTTGGGTTGCAATTGCCTTGCATCCACACTTTTAGTATTTGGGCCTCCCAGTGCGATTTTGCCCGTCAATCAATCAACTGCATGTAACGTAGCCTCCCTTCACAGACGCAAGCTCAATTAACAGCTCATTAACAAATAACAATTTCAGCTGAAACAGAAAGCTGCCCACACAAGGGTCCCCAGCTATGTCTCGCTGCTGTGGTGCGAGCTTCCGTTCGGTGGTAAGGGAGGAGGAGCGACGCAGACTGACTTGAGGTTGGGAACGTGCAGCTGTGTGTCCGGGGGTGGGGTGGGGTTTTCGAGTGGAGCTCTGCTGACTTGGCCGCAGAACAAAGGCCAAATGTCAGCCCCCTCATCACTAGGAGAGTGCGGATGAGTGGCCTCTTCAAAGCGCCCATTGAGGAGCTGCTGAGCGAATGAGAAAGTCCCTCTGCTCCCATCTCTCACTGCAGCACAGACAGCCAAGGGTGAATCGTATGCACCAGCCCAGCTGTGGGTTGTCAGCCATGCTAGCGTTCTTGTCTGCCGATTAGCATTGTTTCCAAGTGGTTATAAATGCATGCGAAGAGTCTGGTGACAACACAATCACCACGCCCCTAAGGGGAGAAAACAAAGGTATTCCCCCCCTTTCAAAATGTCAAAATTTAAATTTTGTTTTATGGATTTTATGTGTTAAAAGTAGGTTTATAATGTTCGTTGATATGTCCATAAGAGTCCTGTTATTGCTGATATCAAACTACACAGTACTGAAAAGTTATCCCTTGTGTAACTGGGGAAAGTTAGCTGACTGGCTAGTTAATAAGTTGAATGGACAATCGGTTAACCCTGTCATGCCGGGCCCCCAGGTGGGGCAACTGGTAAAGGCACTTTACTGCACCAGCCCAGCACTGGGCGGGAGTTCCGTTCTGCACGCTCCATTTGAGGCAGTGTCTGAAAGTATGACATTGACTGTAATAACTAGCTGACGAGCTAGCGTGCTACAAAAAGATTGTCGCAGCATACATGTGGCCTGCTAGTTTTCTGACTAGTATATTCGGGTGTCGTTAAAAACGCACTACTTTTAATGGCTGTACGCAGGGAACCTGCTAGGTTACACCCTCTAGGGGTGTAACCAGCAAATGATATGTAGGTCCACGTGTATCTCTGGCCCTGTCCCAAATTGCATACTTGCATTCTATCTAGTGCGTATATCACGTACGGAAGTAAACGGTCATGTGATCAAGTGCGTTCCAAACTCAAGTATGCAACTTGGCAAGTACACAAATAATTAACCGGAAGTTCCATTGGTGTACTTGGGAGGACAGAAAATTAAGTGTGCATGGATATAGACTTTTATATACTTACCGTTCCCAGTAGTCATTGCGATTCTGCGCTGGCAATGACAGTTGACTGAAGCCAACAACAGTGTCACGAGCAAGAATCTGACTTACCACAGATAAATAAAATGTTGTAAATATCATTTACTTTATTGTTGACATTGAGTAACGGAGTCATTAACAACAAAAGTTAACGTACAGAGTACTCTTTGGAGCGATAAGTATTATTGCTGTGTAGGCTACTCAAGTAATACAAACAAAGCTTGTAAACTTGTCAACTTTTAGCCCAACTTAAAATGAAAACCTTTGCTGTAACATCAACAGAGCACGTTTAACTACAAAGTTAGCTATAAATATAATGCAGCAATGGCATAAAACCATGAATATAGGTTACTGACTGGAGATGGCTTATCGTTAGCCATGAAAACTATGTATAATCCCATCTTAACCTGAAAATGCATATATGTATTTGTCTTTCTATGTTAATCAATTCCAAGAACCTTTCACCACACAACCGTATAATAAGCTCACGGGGAACTTCCACCAATGCTGTTGTTGCGCCGGGTGTATTTCTTGCTAAGGTCAGAAGAGTGGTGACATTTAAGTACAAGTACGTTTCAAATGTAACAGATTTTTAAGCACTCTGTGTTCTTGCCCTCTGGGTAGTCCATTCTTTTGAGTGTACTTGGAAGTGCGTTCTTGCAAGCACACAGGACACAAGTATGCAATTTGGAACACAGCCTATGCCTCTGATTGGCCCATGATAAGTGCATATGCTCAGGACCGTTGTGACATCACGCTGCCCAGGATCGCCATGACATTGTGCTGCTTGGGGGCATTGTGACATCACACTCCTCAGGACTATTGTGACATCAAGTCTGTACATTTTTGGGGTTCTCTTTGTACTTTGTTAAACTGTAATTCCCCTGCCAGTGTGAGATGAACAGCATCACTGTGATTAATATTCAAATGAGTGTCCTGAGTGTCCTGAGTGTCCTGAGTGTCCTGAGTGTCCTGAGTGTCCTGAGTGTCCTGAGTGTCCTGAGTGTCCTGAGTGTCCTGAGTGTCCTGAGTGTCCTGAGTGTCCTGAGTGTCCTGAGTGTCCTGAGTGTCCTGAGTGTTGATGGTGTTGATGTACAAAAAGTTCAGTTCAGCTTTTCACTAGCTACTTGGCCTGGCCTTAATATATAAAAAAACTTTACAAATGGTCATATATGTCAAAGATGAGTTATGGTGAAATGATTGCTGTTTTTATTATTATTAATACCATTATTGACAAACAAATGAAGGTTCCTATTCAAACACATTCATATTTCTGTCTTGTGGTAGCTGTCTTTGTCCATGTATATCGCCATCACAGATCTGTGAAGCATGCACTTAACTGGAGTGAGAGGGGCTGCAACGGGACCCGCTGCACACTGCACAATAAAGCCAGAGTGTGCAGCTTTGAGGTGTGCAGCTACGGGAGAATGGACTGCACAGGCTTCGGGTACGATCACCCTCCCTTCTCTTGGTGCAGGCTGGAGGGAGGCATGTTCCCGCGCTGACAGCTGCGTGGGAGGGATAATGTATGATGAGGTGGGGAGCCCCGCCTCGCCCCGCAGCGCCCGGCGTTCCTGTGCCAGGGTGAGATATCGAACTGGGCTCGCCGCTGCAGCAGCAGCCCGCCGGCACGTTATATCACCGCGCCGCTGCGCGCCCTGACGTTATTGATGGAGCAGTAACGTGCGAGGCACCCTCGAGCACAGATCTGCCGTGTTGCAGCGCCACGGCGCCAAGCGAATAACGATCGCTGCAGGGCCCCACGACTACGGACTCGTTTAAACGAGTCGCCACCCCGCACGGTCACGTACGCACGGTACAGTAGCTGTCACACGCACCCTCGGGGGAGTGGGGGGGGGTGGGGTTTAAGCAGTCTCACGCACCACATGGTCGCCGGGTGAGGGGGCAGTCTGGCGAAGGTTCCGCCGCACGCCACCTGTCAAAGCGCGCTCTGCAAGGGCCCTCCCCGCTGCCTGCAGGCTGCCCGGCCTCTGGCCCGCGACCGCGCCCGGGTTCGACTGGTTTGCAAAGGGGACCCCTGGAAGAATAACCTGTCATTTAATTTAATTTATTTCATTTGGGATACGTACACACAGGTGCGAAGCCTATCCTCATGGGCCTGCAAGGACTAGATTTTTTGTTGGTTTTCTCAAATGAATAATGGTAGGGACACGCCTGCAGTACAGTACGGGGGTGCCATGCGTGAGACTCCCAGAACAGTTCTCCTCTCCCCTCTTGAGAGAGAGAGAGAGAGAGAGAGAACGCAGTTTGTGCTGATGTCCAGACGACGCTCCAGGATCATTAGCATTCTCTGTGCGTTACTGAAATGCGCCAGGAATGCGATGGTGACCTGCCACATTATCAGCGTATTTAAGCAACAGGAGATCTCGCTGTGGTTGTGGCTGCTGGCGATTGAGGCTGCATCTGAGGAATGGCTTTATGTGTCTCCATATACTGAGTCATATAAAATGATAGATTTGTTAGTGAATGTAATGTTCCTAGCTCTGTGCCTTGGAGGTGACCTAGTGTGCTCTCCTGGCTTGCTCGGCCGAGCTCGCACCCTGCAGACGGGTGACGGACAGAGGCGCTGGCAAACTCAAGGTCTGACACACAGGCTCCGATTGCATTAGCATCGCTCGACAATTGCTCTAGATCGGGGGTGTCCAATCTTATCCGAGGGGCTAGAACAAAAGCCTGCACCTACACTGGCCCTTTTCACATAAGACTGGACACCCCTGTTCCAGATGGATGGATATCAGGGAAGTTGGCTGAGGAGGAGAAGGGGATTGGACCCTGTGTGTGTGTGTGTGTGTGTGTGTGTGTGTGTGTGTGTGTGTGTGTGTGTGTGTGTGTGTGTGTGTGTGTGTGTGTGTGTGTGTGTGTGTGTGTGTGTGTGTGTGTGTGTGTGTGTGTGTGTGTGTGTGTGTGTGTGTGTGTGTGTGTGTGTGTGTGTGTGTGTGTGTGTGTGTGTGTGTGTGTGTGTGTGTGTGTGTGTGTGTGTGTGTGTGTGTGTGTGTGTGTGTCTGTGTTTGTGCGCATTCGTGTGTCTGTGTCTGTGTGTGTATCTGTGTCTGTCTGTGTCTGTGTCTGTGTCTGTGTCTGTGTCTGTGTGGGCGAGGCCGGCCGCCTTTTCCCCGCTCCGGCATTCTAGTCAGCCGTGCTGCCGGGGAGTTTGTTTAATTTTTAATCACCCGCTCGAATTATGGTCGGCACTGTATGGGCCTTCAATTAACTTGAATAATAGAGCCCTCCCCAGGCAGGGGCACAGCAGGGTGTTGCAGTGTCTAGGGAAGCTTGTGTTGGGGGCGATGGCAGTGGCATGCACAGTGCTTCCGCAGTAGGATCGGTGTTGGATCCATACAGCTGGGCCATCAAAATCTATTCCTTCAGGGCCGCCGATTGCACTGACTGAATCGTGATTCTTTCATTCGCATTCGCGTTTCGTTCTTCATTGGCAGCGCTTGTACACCGTTTTATTCCGCTTTCCTTAAAAGCGCGGTGCAGTAAAACATCTGTGTTTTGAAAATCAAGCACGATGTTAAATTCAGCATGATGACGCCTCACTTTAACTGTTGATTATCGGATTGGGTTATTTTTCTGTGAGCAGAGCAGCCCGAGCGAAAAGCGGCGTTTGCGGCGGGTGGATTCGACGGACATCGGGCGCAGCTTTGGGGCGGGGGCGTGCGCTCGACGTCTGACCAGGGAGCAGACAGAGATGCAGCCGCAGGAGACGTTAGTCAGCAGTTCACACAGAGGCTCGCTGTGGACCAGTGAGTCAGGGGCTGTGATTGGCCCCCCTCCCCCTCCCTCTCTGCTCCGTCCCCACCCACAGCCTCTGTTTGTCTGCTGCAGTGGCATTAGCATTTTCCCAGGTTTTTTAAGTGTGCTTCACTGTGGGTGACGACCAGGACAGGTCTGCTGAAGATGAGCGTAGGCCCCTCTTACGCTGAAGCATGCCAAACACACCCGCTGTGAAAATGAAATGAGTTTGCACCAGCATCATTTATGTCGAATGGCAGATTAAAATGCAGTAATCCAGAGTGTGCATCGTTTGCGCCATAATGTAAATGAAAACGTCAAATCCCTTTTTTTTTGTCCTGCCTGTTAAACCAGAGACATTGAACATTGGCCTTTAAACATTCATCTAAGAGTGCATGTAGACCTATGTGCCTACACGTACACAAATACAAGTGCCTACACAATAGCATCAATAGTTTCAAACACTTGCATGCACCCTGCACATAGCCTAACGGTGATCACTGTATTTGGATGTGGGCATTACACAGGGAGTGTGATTGAGTTTAGGAAGTGTGATAGCCGAGAATGTAAAAGGAGACTTTATCAGTAGAATATGCCCCCCCCCTCTCTCCTCTCCTCTGCATAGCAGTATAATCACTTTGTTTATACTGTGAGGTTTTGCACATGACTAAACCCCACAGGGTTCGGATCCTGGAAGCTGGAAGCAGTGTGGAGTCCTGAGATCCTGCTGTGAATATTATTATTATATTGCAATTAACTCTCCAACCAACACACCCACTACCAGTCACACGTACACTCGCACAGTCACACTCTCGCTCTCTCTCACACACACACACATCGATACACACACTTGCACACAGTCACACTCTCGCTCTCTCTCTCACACACACACACACACACACACACACACACACACACACACACATACATAGATACACACTCACACACACACACACACACACACTTGCACACAGTCACACGTACACTCAGTCTTACACACACACACATACATACACACTCACACATACTCTCTCACACACACACACGCATACATTCACTCTCTCACACACACATGCACACACATATGGGGGGTGGCCCTGAGGACGCAGCATGATGGCGGAGGCCTGGGGGATTCAGGTTTTATTCCCAAGTTGGGACATTAGCATTGTGCTCCTTGAGCAAGGTGCTTAACCCAATTTGCCCCCAGCTGTATAAAACAATGATTAACTGACATAATCATTTATGCTTTGCACTCGAAGGCCATATGCCAAGCAAATAACTCAGGTAAATAAATAAAAAACAGCTGGTCAATGAAACAGTGTTTAAAGCTTTGTTTTGGCTTCAAAAATAGCATTATTTCCTGAACCTTTTATTTCAAAATCATATTGTGCGTGAGATGTATGTTTAATGCCATTCAATGTGAATTGTATGGGGGGGGTCCCCTGTTGTCTTTCAACAATGGAAATATACAGCATTATAAATGGGTAACTAACACAAACACACAGACGTGTGTGTGTGTGTGTGTGTGTGTGTGTGTGTGTGTGTGTGTGTGTGTGTGTCACCATTAAGTCCATCATAAATAAATGGAGGGAATATGGCACAACTGTGAATTTGCCTAGAACAGGCCGTCCTCCTAAACTGAGCATCCACGCTTCACAAACCTGCGCGTTAGGGAGTGTGGCAAAAAGAAAGCCATTGTTGAATAACACTCACATTAAATCTCGTCTAGAGTGTGCCAGAAGGCTTGTGCTTGCAGCTAAAGGTGTGTGAATACTTATGTAATCAATTATTGTCTGTTTTTTAATCTCATTAACAAAAAGCTTTTGAGTGTTTTGTGTTGATCAGTGGCAAGAAATTAAGTCCATTTTGATTCCATGAAGTAAGAAAATAAAATTTTATATAAAAATACTTATATACTGTGTGTGAGCGTGCGTGCGCGAGCGTGTGTGTGTGTGTGTATGCGTGCATGTGCGTATATCTATACATATCTATAATAAGCTATTAATACCTAGACTGATCCAAAGCGCCAATCAATAAGACTGTATTTCATCTCTGCATGCTCCTCTCAGCAGTGTATGAGGGAGACGCATCACTTCCTGCTGCGGTCACCTTCGCCCGCATGCGGCTCAGCTCGCCCCCGTGGCAGGAGCGGGACAGGGGTGCTATTTTTACTCCACCTGCGTCTTCATTTATTTCTGTTCCGGAGGCCTAACTCCTGCTCTCGAGCCAGCACAGAGCCTCCTGTTCTCCATGTCCCACCCAGCGGTAAGTGGCTGCAGTTTGGGGCCACTCTACTGGACACCCTCCCTCTCCTGAAGCCCCATCCGTTTGACCCCATTGAATCGCATTTGCATGCGAACGCAGGGCCACTGTATTGAGTAAACATTGGCTCCTTTGTTGCCATGAAAACAAAAAGCGGCGCTGACGTAACGCCTGGGGCGAGGCGAGTACGGGCGAGCCCCGCTTCCGTGGACCCCTTGGAGGCGCGTGAACGTTCACGTGGGTTTGCCCGTGCCCCGGGGGGAGGCCGTGTTAGGAAGGAGACCTGCCTCCTGTGGAGTGCCGCAGTGTGGGAAATGCAGGCCTGGCTGACGGCACAAACTGTCTGGAGCCCTGCTACCTCTGGGTGCGCGGTGTCTAGAATGTGTCAGGTGTTTTGGATGTGTGTTGGATGCGTGTTAGAGGTGTTTCGTAAGTATGTCGGAGGTTTTGAGAGTCCAGTGTGTATTCAGAGTGTGTTGGAGGCAGGGCACGTGAGCGGAGTTGACCTGAGTTGTGTCTGTTCTGATGCGTCACTCTCGCGCTCTGCCACCGTCCCTCAGCCCGACCGCCCTCAGACACCGCGAGAGATCGAGCGAGTTACAGTAGAGCGGTCGCAGAGGTCATATAAGCCATAGCTGGATTCTGGACGTTTTTTAATAGTGCTGAGTAAAAGGCAGGGATTCCATTGACTCATCTACACACCTTTTTCAATATGTGATCGAAAGTAATAACCTTCAGTTGTTCTTTTGTCTTTTTTTGTAATTAAAACTAAATATTTAGTCAGTCTCTCTGCAGAGAGAGAGAGAGGGGGGAGGGGGGTGTCAATATTCCTTCTGTGATCAGTGTCTGATGGAGAAGGGAGGGGGAGAGAGTCGATGTGGAGATGGGTGCCCGGAGGTGATGTGAGGACCAGCTGAAATGAGAGTGTGGAGAGTGGGACGGGGTTGTCGCGCGGCGGTCGGGCCGTGGGGATCGGGCGCACGCAGTGCGTGGCACAATGAGCTCAAGGGCACCTCTGCACCCCGTCCCACAGAGCTGCACTGTCCCGTCGGGCCACTCAAAGCACTCTGTACCTCCCTGGGGAGAGATTAAAGGGCACCTTGAGCTTTTTCTCGTATAAATCTGCTTCTCTGCTACCGCTAGCTAAATGCCTTACCGCGCACTCTGCTAAACGGTAATCACAAAGTGGACGATTCACCTTTTTCCCCAACGAGAAGTCACCCTTAAATGGTTCTGACATTGTGGACACCATTGGATGTGGCCTGTTGGCAGGTTTTTGGGGCCGTTCTGGTCAGCCCCCCCCCCCCCCTCCACCCCTGCTGCGTCAGCACCTGCCCAACATCCGGCCCCCTTCCTCCCCTCCCCCCATCTGTCAGTCCACAGGGTCTCCTCATAGATCTAGATCGACTAGATTGGTTGCGTCACTCTACCTCTCTGGCTTTCCTTTGCCCAACCCAGTGTGGACAGTGTTCCGAACGGACGCATTGTTTCCGTGGCTACGATGCGGCATTCTGCATCTGGGAGCCGTCCACCGCAGCCTTGTCCGATGCTCCTACCTGGCTCTTGCATCCGTTCAGCCACGGCTCTATGGGAGCAGCCTGTCTAGTATTCCTATATCTATGCTCTGTTGTGTGTTGGCCCCTTCGCCAGCCGTGGTGTGTTGGGCCAAACAAGGCCGTCTGAGCTGTCTCTGTCACCGGGACGCCTGGAGAGAGAGTAGCTGTTCAGCTGCAGATTTGGCCGCAGTGTTGTGCTGGCTGATTATGTTGTTCATGCCCGGTGCACCGGTTTAAAAGCGAAGGATATCATGCGTCTCGGTGGTCAGCTCAGGTCAGGCATCGTAAACACTGGTAGCGTTAGCGCTGGTAGCGTTAGCGCTCACACGTGCTTCTCTTATTTTTCTTCACGCTGGTCTGCTGTTGCACATCTGTTTTTGTGTTCTTTTTGCTTAGTTGTGCTCAGCTTGCACACACTGGTGTGATGCCACTTGAAATGAAGATTATCCCTTTAGACCAGTGTTACTCAAATCACGGTCCTCGTGGGCCAAGCACTGCTGTTTTTCCACACTCCATTTACCTGGGAGTCAGGTGTGAAGACACCCTAGCCAATCAATTGCACTAATTGTTCAATGAATTACCCGAGAGAAAAGAAAACCTTGAGTAACCCTGCTTTTTAAAAAAAAATTTATAAATTTATTTCTGATTTTTCCCCCGTTTTTCTCCCAATTTAGTAGCCAATTATACCCTCTATTTTATTTTCAATTCCCCACCCTCACGAGTCCGCCGCCCGTCCTCCGGGAACGAGATTCGTATTCCTGGACCTATTTCCCCGCCTTCTTTCGAGACGGAGATCTTCCACGGACTCCATTAACCTTCTCCTCGGCGGACTCGTGCCGGCTCTCCCTCCCTCCCCCGGAGGCGGACAGCCAAATGCCGCCTCCGATCGGGCTGACGACCAGGGCCGGTCTGGTAGAAATGCGGGTTTCGATCCGCGTCTCTGACGGGCAGCGCACACCGCTCCAAAGCGCGGTGCACTAGACCGCTGGGCCATCCACCAGCCCTGAGTAACCCTGCTTTTGATGCTTGTTTTTGACACCTTATTTGATGCATTAATCACTCCACTTTCTGTTTTACAGAAATCACAATGACAGAAATTATACAACCATATCATAAGGTATAACAAGGCATATGGGATATTTCCATGATATTCACAATGTTGTTGATCTATGATATGGTTTTTAATTAATGAAATTTGAATTAAGCCATTTATCCATGTCATTTGAACCCGCAGAGATTGTAAACACGGGGGCTTCGTGTTGGCCAGTGAACACCCCACTGGCTCTGACATGATAGGGCTTCTTTTGTTCAGGGCTAGATTAGGAGTTTAGGTTTGGGGACGTCACTAGCGTGGATAGTTTTTTGGACGAGGCTGCCTGATTGGACGGCTCCACCTGCCGACGGCCAGGCCCTTTCTCTCTTTGCTGTGATGCAGTCTCCCAGGTCATGTTTGGAAGGTGCAGTCAGTTCCCTGTGCTCCGCTCTTGAGCTTCTCTGTTGGGGTTTGGTTAGTAGCTAGGCACATATGGCCCAGAGACCCCCCGCACCCAGTGGGGAAGCTTGGACAGGCCTACGGACCTGGAGGTTCAGAGGGAGGGGGTGGACGGGCGTGGCCTCCTCTATGTGGAGCTGCAATGCAAGACTTTCTGATGCGCTTTGTGCCATTCGATACTTTCCACTGTATTGGGATGCCTGACACCGATCCGGCATGCCCTGTAGTACACAATTGGACCTGGCCCTCCATGTTCTCCTCAGAGCGCCGACGTTAACATTGTTCGAGAAGTTAGCGCCGATAGAGATGTTAGCGCACACAGAGCCATTAGTACCCGTACAGCAGTTAGGGCCGTTAGCGCTGATAGAGCCATTAGCGCCGATAGAACTGTTAACTCTGTGTTTCTGCTGCGTCATGCCAGCAGAAGCCATACACTGAGCGTATACGGTCTGTTCGCCTGTTCACTGCTGAGGGTATCTGCCGCTCTGAAAGTCATGGATCTCATTCAAGTTTTCTTGAATGAACAAGGTCCATGACCCCCTCCCACCCCCACCCCCCAACAGCGAATAGGCAAGATGCTTATTCCAGTGCTCCCGGAACAGAGCAGCTTGGCAGTACGTCCATGTTGCCCCTCGCCATGGCAACCGCCTGTGTCAGCACTTCTCTCCTCAGTGCTGTTTTGTTCGCTCTCCTAAAGCGACGCCCCCCCACATCGGCCCTCCTCTGCTCTGCTATAGAGAGGTAAGAACCGGGGGTGCACAGGAGGGAGGTTTGAAAGGAGCATTGAGGACAGAAAGCGAAGCCGGTTTGTGTTGAAGTGAGACGTGTGGCGCATGAGCAGAGCGCTGCATTATTCATAGCCTGGCCATTTTTGCGCTCCTCGTTTGTTGTTTTGCCTGATGGAGGGGGCCCTGGGCTCGGTACTGTGAGACCGTGTGTCAGGGGAGCGTGCCCTGGAGAGACCGCCGATGGCCATCGCTCACTGGAAAGGGAGTGTTTGGGCACTTTTGCTATTTATTGTTCAGCACCTTTCATACCTCCCTATCTCTCTTACTCGCTCTCCTTTCTCATCCCTCTTCTCTCTCTCTCTCTCACTCTCTCCTTCTCTCTAACCTTCTCTCTTTCTACTAGCCTGCCCCTGCCCTCACCCTCCCGCTTCCGGTCTCCCCCTCTCTGCCCCACTCTGGTGTTTTACATCATTTTTAAAAATCTGGGATGGCAGGAGGACACAGATGGCTGTTTGTGTGTCAGGATGAGTGGGGTGTGTGTGTGTAAGGGCTGAGACAGTGGAGGCGGAGGGAGGGAGGGAGGAGGAGGAGGCAGAAGAGAGGAGGAGGGGGGGTTTAGGCTTTTAGCGCTGCTGCATGCCATGAATGATTTAGAGGCCAGAGATGCAACTGCACATTGAGGCGTCTTGCTCCCGCAACACAAGGCCTGCCCCGTGTTTACGTATCAGAGACAGACCCTAACAGGGGGTGGGGGGACGTATGTGATCAGCAGGGGAAAAGGGAGCTGCAGGGGGTGGGGCCAGCAGCACTGCTGCTGCAGTGATGCAGTTTCCCATGGTTAACCTGGCTCTCTCTCTGGGGCGACCACGATATAAATGCCCGTCCCTGCATTCCCCTGTCCGTTTGTTCGCCCTTCCACAGTTATTGCAATAGGACACACTAGGCTAGAGCCAACGCGTTTCGTGGCTGGCGGGGATTTCATGGGGTGTTGGTCAGGGATGGTGGCAGATTCGCCTGCAATGGGAAGTGCCTGGTGAGACAGTCACGTGTCCATCTGCCTGCATGGGGGTGAGTCTGAGCCACAGCCTCAGACAGGTGACTTTCACTTGCTCGGGGGCCATGGATGTATAAAAGATTCAGAATCGTGGCTGTTCTCTGGTTACCACGCTCCAATTCTTCCTTTTGCTCCTGTCCAATCTCACCCCCTCTCTCTCTCTCTTTATCTCTGTCTCTTTATCTCTCTCTCTCTCTATCTATCTCTGTCTCTTTCTCTCTCTCTCTGTCTGAGATCACATCAGGCCTGTTTCCTCATTGATGTTCATACTTGTGTGAGTTAGCGCTCTGCATCTGTAGCCCCCCCAAAAAACTAGGCTTTGTGAACAAGGGTGTTCAGTATCTGGTCTGAGCTGGGGCTGGAGTAACCCAGGTACGCTGCAGTAGAGGGTGTGTCGGGTGGCTGAACGGGTGTTAAAGGTTTGGATGGACCTAAATTGGATCCATTTTGAGCATGTGTGTGAGGCCTTAAAGAGAGTCTGTGCGAACGCGGTGGGGGAGTGCAGGTTTCTGAGCTGCCTTTGCCATTGACAGCAGGAGACTCTGGCAAGGAACGTGTCCATTTTCTCTCCTCTTTCACACACTCTGTGGATTCCTGCCCCGCTGGGTCTTTTATCCAGAGAGGGGGATGCCCCCCTTGCCCGGCCTTGTTGCTGGGAAACCCGCGGCCTACCTTCGTGCTGGGGCAGTCGGGCCAGATTGGGCCAGATTGGTCGTTTCCATGGGGACCGTGGCACAACCCTTCCGTTCGCGCGTCTCAGGATTCTGTGCCCCTGTTCGTAAAGCATCTCAAAGTAGGAGTGCTGATCTAGGATCGGGGTTTTGCTGTCCATACCCATACCTATCCATTATGAGCTAAAAGATTAAACTGATCCTAGGTCAGCGGAATGGTAAGGCGCCTCGGCCTTCACCCCAGGCCCGTGATCATCCAGTGCTTATCAGTCACGCAGAGCTAACGTGTCTCAACCCTGGAAGAGAGAGGGGATTAGAACTTTTCACCTCTCCATTGAAAACTGCTGCAGACGTTTTGAAGCTCTCCTTCCATTGAAGACCGAGTCGACCGTTCTGTTAAAGAGATGCACTCTGAAGGTCAAAATATGCGCGCATCGCTTCAATCTACGAAAATATGAAAGCTTCAGTAAAATTTACATTTTTAGGCATTTAGCTGATGCACTTATTCAGAGCAACTTACAATAAGTGCATTTAAGATGGCAAGGGTAATCAATATATCCGTACAGCAACAAAACAATGGATGCCATTGTAGACCGATGCACCCCACACCTACAAACAGGGAGAGCAAAGTCAGTACAGTTACAACGTTATGAGTTATGAGACATGACTTGTTATATTTGGACCCGAGGCAATCAAAGACCGAACGTCGAGAGAAGAGAGAGATGATGTCTTCTCCTGCATGTAGGGCACTCCCGTGATCAAGCTTTTTTCATCCATTGAATCGAAAGCAAAGACACTTTTGCGGCATATATTAAAGGAAGCAAACGCCCAAGGTGAATGGGTGGAAAACAAATTCCAGAATGTTGGCCGGTCTGAAATTGCCTGGGCTCACGTGTCCCATAGTCCACCACTGTTAGAGCGCTGTCATTGACCGAACAGGGCGACCCTTATCCTCAGATTCCTACGGTGGCCTTTTAACAAGCAGGCTAACCCTCTAAATGCCTATTACATAACCAATTACCGCTAACAAGCGTGGAACAGTTGTAGCCGTCTGGAGCCACATTACCTTTCCTAATGTGATAACCGGGGGCCATATTGGTTTGGGTTTTTTGTTCTGTTAAAGAGACCCTAGATTGGCTCTGAACAGCAGAACCCAGAGAAGTATAGTTGGACCAGCTAAGTATTTGGAGTCAGGGAGTCAGCCTGGTGTTGTTGAATATACACATTGTGGATGGCCTGATGGATTTTCTGTCTGTCACCATGCAGACACTCTGTTATTCAGGTCATTTGTATACTTGGAGCATTTAGATTTGTGGTCGGGTTTTTGCGATGGGCAGTGAAACCAACATGCTAGCAGCACAAAGTTGTGTGACTCGAGCGGTTCCCTGTTCCCACTGCGGAACGGAGCTGTCTGAGTGATGCGGGGGCAGGGCCACGTGACGTCGCCTCAGAGGAGGAGGTGGGTTGTGATTGGGTGACACAGGACCAACCAATGCCCATTTTCGGTCTGAAGGATGCAGCTAATCAGTGGGTCTGAATCGGGTACCTGGCCTCCTGCATGCCTGTGTGTTTTTGTGTGTGTATGCATGCATGTGTGCAAGTGTGTGTGTGTGTGTGTGTGTGTGTGTGTGTGTGTGTGTGAGAGAGAGAGTGTGTGTGTGTGTGTGTGAGAGTCTGTGTGCGTGTGTGTGTGTGTGTGTGCATGCATGTGTGTGTGTGTGTGTGTGTGTGTGTGTGTGTGTGTGTGTGTGTGTGTGTGTGTGTGTGTCTGATTAACTCCACCTCTCAGCAGCACAATGGCTCTTGCTCAAGGTTACAGCCAGAGGAGAGGGAGGGAGCACTATTTCAGTATTCTTAGCCGGGCCCGTCCCAGCTCCTCACACAGCAGGGGGAAGATGGGCCCGTCCCGGGATCTGCAGATAGGGGTTCAATGCAGGGTGGGTGTGGGATGCCAGCCACCAAAGGCCCTAATCACACACAGGAAGGGTTGGAGCCGCTTGAGAAGACAATTGATCTGCCTTTGAGATGATAAGATTGAGCCTTTGAGACCCAGCCGATAAATCCAGGTGTACGTACCCAATGCTGTTTGGGGGTAGGCGCTTGACCCCTGACCTTTGGGCCCCCTGAGACCACACTGAGCCCCCAGGGAAGGCCCAGGAGCCGGGATTGGAGCTCTGTGCTGTTGTGTACAGCGATGGATTGGATCGCTGGATTGAAAGCACGCGTGCAGTTGCGGGGATAATGTCTGTTCCTCGCTCATTAAAGGGGTCCCCCTTCAAGGGGCCCTGGCCATGTGTGTGATAGCCCCATTTTATTATGCCCCCCAGTAACCAGGGGAACACATCAACCCCCACCCCCAACCTGTCTGCCCCATGGAGGCCCAGGGATGGAGAAAATGGCAACACCCCTCGCATTTTAGACAATTGGAACCCGTCACTACGGTTTCATTCACATAACAACGGGATTAGGATGGGTTAGCCGTCTTCCCCGGGGTTCCAGGCTTATATACCCATACCTTGTGCATTATCCTGCATTTCCCCCGGCGACACTTCCTCCGTGGCGGGATGCGGGGTCCGGTGGGGTGGGGTTCGGGGTGACTCTGATGTCAAGCCGCCATCTCGCGCTTGGTGACGGAACACCCCGTCCCCGGTCTGAACCTTGCAGCTCCCGCTGTCATAACCACGGCGTCAGAAGGGAGGACCGGCTGTTCCCCGCCGTTCCCATAGCAACCCCGCCTCCCCCTCCCCACATAACCTACAGCCGTGGCAGAGGGGGAGCAGTCGTGGCCGTTGTCACGGCGAGCACTCCCGCTGTGGCGGTCTGGCTGCCTCAGCCTCTCGCCGTTTCACCACGCACGAAGAGCGGATACCGATAACAACGACTACAAATCATCGACACCAAGAACGTTTTTATTGTTAATGAAACACAGATGTCAATCAACAATAAACACTCACGCGCCCCTGCGATTAATGTCTGGCAATAAATCCGTTATTAACTGGCGTCACTCTTCGCATCTCGATTGAGGGGGGAGGGGAAATGGAAAGGAAGGTATGAGCGCTGAAGGCTGGCCACCCTTCTACCATGGCCCAGCGGAGAAACAACGAGAGGAGGATGTGGGTCCCTGAGCTTTGCTAACTTCTCTGAGAAATGTTCTAAAAATCGCTCTTGGTGTGATTGCAACAACATGTATCATTATGGGTCTGGATCAATATTATAGTCATCGTTGTAAACACTGCGGTTGAGAATTAGAACTTGTTTTTCCCCAACTTTGTAGTTATTTGTTCTGGCGACAGTGACCCTACTCAGTTCTTTTGTCACGCTTCTGTTATTATGCCATGTTATGTTTCAGGTGAATGTAGCCTGTCACACAGTCGAACAGTTAAAAGCAACTCGGGCTGGTAGTGTAAAATCTGGGTCTGGCATACCAGGTATTTTTTATTTATCCGCAGTGCAAGGCTGGCCCATTGCTCAGCACTGAGCACACTTTCCCCAGGGTCAAATTTCAAATGCTTATTGACCTTTTCCAGAAAAAAGGGATATTCATTTCAAGCTCCAGTTACATTGGTGTGTGGATCGGGAGCTGGAAGGTGAAGTGCTGCTGTGGTTGTCACTGAACGGCTCCTTCAGATGTAATCGTTAAATAGGAAAACCGTGAAGTGGGACTGTGAAATTTGTTGAAGGTGAACAACTCTTACAAGGGAGCATTATGTTTAGTCAGTTTTGACACTGGTTCCACTGATCTATGTGTGATCTACCAGTGTGTTTTTTTTCTCCGTCTGTCTGTCTGCAGGGGGTACCTGTGCTTAGGTGTGGAGGACGTGTGGATGCTGCAGGGGGTACCTGTGCATGTGGATGCTGTTGGACCTGCTGTGGCTGCAAGGCACTGGCTCCATCTCCCCGGACCTCGGCCCGACCGCATCACCCTGCGCTGTTACTGTCCGTAAAATGGCCATGGTATCCCCAGAGTTGACTGGCCACCAAGGAACTAGTGGAGGAGATGCCCACAAGATCTTGGGAGGCTAGCGCAGGCTGTAGGAGACTAGCGCAGGATATACAAGGCTAGCTATAGGCTATAAGAGACTAGGGCAGACTGTAGGAGGCTAGCGCAGGTTGTAGGAGGCTAGCGCAGGCTCAGGAGGCTAGCGCAGGCTGTAGGAGGCTAGCACAGGCTGTAGGAGGCTAGGCAGGCTGTAGGAGAGTAGCGCAGGCTTAGGAGGCTAGCGCAGGCTGTAGGAGGCTAGCGCAGACTGTAGGAGGCTAGCGCAGACTGTAGGAGAGTAGCGCAGGCCAGCGCTTAGGAGGCTAGCGCAGGCTGTAGGAGGCTAGCGCAGGCTGTAGGAGGCTAGCGCAGACTGTAGGAGGCTAGCGCAGGCTGTAGGAGGCTGGCGCAGGCTGTAGGAGGCTGGCGCAGGCTGTAGGAGGCTAGCGCAGGCTGTAGGAGGCTAGCGCAGGCTTAGGAGACTAGCGCAGGCTTAGGAGGCTATCGCAGGCTGTAGGAGACTGCCCCAGGCTGTAGGAGACTGCCCCACCCTGGGACTAGACCCACACAATCTTTTATGCAACCAGATTTAATTCCCTCTTTTATACTTAAATACCTAGACGTGGCGTCCACATGACACATCTGTGAGCTGATGTACATTGTTGGTGGTATGGCATTGTGTAGTTCAAGTCAGTTTTGATGGACTTGTATTGTGTGGGTGTGGGGTGGTTGTGAAGACCCCCCAATATCCATAACTCTTATGGTTTTACAATCTGTGAAACGTTTATTCTGCTGGAGCAATTGATTTCAGATGCTTTACTCAGTGCCATATCAAGTATTCAAACTCATAACTCATAACCAACTGGGCAAAAATGCTACTCATCTAAGCCCTTATGTCAAGCAGTGACATTTTTATATAGAACATTTTTATATTTGTATATTTTGTAAATCCTCTTGTGACTCGAGGATTGTGTGAGGATTTATTTATCCTATGTGGAAGCTGCTTACTCAGCTTTAGAATGAATTTCCTATGCATGGAGTGAATACGTTCTGGGGATGCAAGGTAACCGGTTGTAGTCTGACTGTCTGTGTCTGTGTCTGTGTGTCCATAGTGAGAAAGGTGGCTTGTTTATCAGAGCACTATTAAGAAGGCAGTGTCTGTGAATTCACCTGGTGCACTCGACTCAATCCCCCAAATGCAACAGCTGTGTGATGTGTGATGTGTGATGTGTGATGTGTGATGTGATGTGTGATGTGTGATGTGTGATGTGTGATGTGTGTGTGTGTGTGTGTGTGTGTGTGTGTGTGTGTGTGTGAATTCTTGTGTGCGTGTGTGCGGGTATCAACATCACCGCCGTGATAAACGACAGCAGACAGCCAGAACAGCAGTCATCAAAGTGATGGATGGCGCAGTGCGCGTACCGAAGATTTTCACACGTGCGTGTCATACTAAAATGGTGTCAAGGTTGCCCGGGAAACGGCCGCGTATCTGCCGCTATCACGCCCTTATCGCCGCCCTCTGTCATTTCACGCCGCCAGAGTTGAGGGTCCGCGGCGTGCGGGGAAGTGACGTCCTTCTGTCCTCTCCGTCTGATCCTCGTCTGTGTCGATGGGTGCCCACTGCACACCGTCACTGTGATGTTTTGAGGCTCCCATCTCCAACAAACCAATAAACACACTCTGCAGTGGAGGGCGTTGCGAGAGCGCTGCAGCTGCACGATAAACACACTCTGCAGTGGAGGGCGTTGCGAGAGCGCTGCAGCTGCACGATAAACACACTCTGCAGTGGAGGGCGTTGGGAGAGCGCTGCAGCTGCACGATCAGCAGTCAGCTGTTATTCTTAAGGTCAGGGTGAAAGAAGATGGCCGCTCGCTCCACGGTGGCCCAAATAATCACATTGTGTTTAGAGGCTTCTGTGCATAGCCCAGGTGGGTGCTACACATCAGTGGTGGTTGAGGTGAGTTTCCCCCCTTTCACTGTAAAACACTTAATGTTCCGTGAGAGGCACTGTATAAATGCAATCCATCATTATTATTATTAATATTATTATTATTTGCGCTCCGTCTCTCTCGGAGAGAGCTGGAATAGAAGTGGTGATGGTGAGGCTGTAATGGGGATGTCTCCCCTCACTTTCCTCTCTTTGTCCAGCTGTACCTTGGGTTTGTTTTTCAGACAGAACCCATTTGCAGAGCACTAAGCCCAGGAAGAGGTTCTCATCCTACATGTGGATAGGACATGCCCCCCCCCCACCACCTCTGCTGGTCGACTGAACTCCTCTCCCAACAAGGCAATGCATCATTACGCATCCACTGTCGGGCACACTGATCCTGGATCAGGCTACTGTCCTTAAACCCGTGCCGCCACACAGACCAGAGTTCAGGTGTCCATCCGCAAGATGAAGATCGACCACAATCCCCTCTTTAACGCGAGTGCTCGCGTGCACAGTAAGCAGGATGGACAGAGCAGCAGGGCAGAGTTACGCAGCGATGGCGCTTGCCCGCACACGCGATGACGGCTGTGTGCTTTTGTGGCACGGCGAAAAGAGGGATTAGCCCCACCTGCCCGCCGCCACCACACAACCCCATTAAACCCCACAGGGGGGTGGGGGAGGGGTCTGGAATAGAGGCTCTGAGCTCCTGGATACTCAGCTCTTAATCAGCTTGGCCCCTCACCAAATGTGCCAGGCCAAATCTCAACACCGGCAGCCTGGGCGGGGCAGGTTGGCACGGGACATCCTGTCGCACGTCAGGACTGGACCAAGGGAGCAGGGGGGCGTTGAGCGGGCGCCCCAGGAGAAGCTAGCATCCTTTGGCAGATCCTCCCACTCAGATGGGGCGCATTTCAGACGGGCAGCATTACTCTGCGATTTTGGGGCGCGCGTGTCTTGCTGACAGAGGGCGGGTGGGGCGAGGACGGGCCCTCGCGTCCCACAGCTGAAAGCCAGACTCGTTCTTTCCCCTTTCCTTTCTCCTTCCTCTCCTTCCTCTCTCTCCTCTCTCTCCTCTCCCTCTCTCTCTTCTCTCTCTTCTCTGTCCTCTCTCTCTTTCTCTTTCTCTCTTTCTCCTTCGTCTCTCTTTCCTCTCTCTCTCCTCCTCTCTGCTGCAAGGTGAAAGGAGTGAATACTGGAGGAGGAAAGTGTGTTCCGTCCACGTTTGCTGGAAGCAGAAATGTCAATGGCTTTAATGCAGGTTACCTGTTTTGGGGGCTGTTCTCTGCAGTGTGTTTTATCGCTGTTAGCGATGCACCCATGCGAGGAATGAGATAAATACGCTGTGAACGTGCAGAGGTACGAGCTGAAACGCATTTAGTTTCAAGACCATTGTGTCGGAATGAAAAGGATGGGTGCTGGCACCGTTAGTGCGTGTATCCTTGAGAAGCACCCTTGACACAGCCAAATGCGCGCTTCACTGCTCTCCAGTACAGCGGCCAGTGTCAGCTACACGCTTTGCGTTTGTACGGATATATTTTCTCCTGCATTATAAATAGAGGCTTCTGCTGCTCGCGCTCTCCCTCTCCCTCTCCCCCTTGTGTGTTTGTGACTTAATCCTGAAAAAAACGCATTTAAAAAAATCTGATTATAGAGCCAGGGGATTCGGGGAAATCTGGCTGGCCTCACTGGTGCTTCTATTCACTAAAGCTCTTACGCAAGCAGGCCGCGGGTTTGAACCCCAGGGTGGCCGGGCCTGATGAGGCCTGCCCCCGCCACTCGCTCAGGACAGGACACTGGGACCAAACATCTCCACACCTTATCCCAAACACACAGTCACAGTCACGCACATGCACACACACACGCACACACACGCACACACACGCACACACACACACACACACACACACACACACACACACAGTCACGCACGCACGCACGCACACACACACACACACACACACACACACACACACACTCGCACTCGCACTCTTCCCATCATCAGTTCCCTTCTCTGACAGAGCGTGATTGAGTGTTTAGCAGTGTTATTCTCAGCACACTCCATCTGTACACGGGCAGAGCTCTGACCGTCTGCACCACACAGCTCGTTTTGCCCCGCGGTTGATCCCGTGCTTCCGTCCTGCTGCTGTAATGTTGTGCCAATGTTGCCCTGTTGCCCCAATGTCACTGTAGTGTTGCCCCATTGGTCCTGTAACGTTACCCTGAAGTTCCTGTAATGTTGCCCAGCTGTTTTGGTAGTGTTACCCCAATTTTACTGTTGTTCTGCCCCACTGTTCCTGTGAGGTTACCCCAATGTTCCAGCAATGTTATCCCAATGTTACCGTTTTGTGTTACTCCAGTCTAAACAGACTGGCTGCGTCAGATAAATGCCTGCACTGTGTGGTCTGTAATGTGCGAGTTCCGTATCTGTCCTGAGGGAGAGAGCAAGAGAACAGCAAGTAGAGAAAAGGGGAATCCGTGACTGCTATCACAAGACCAGTTCTGCTCATCTGAGAGATGGATAGAACAAGCTCTCCCTTTGAGGATTGAGGATACAGAGATCTGAATACGTTTTCAGAAATTAGTTTTTTCTTTTTTTTTTTTTTTTTTTTTCTTTTAAAGGAGCTGGGCTTCATTTTCTAAATCGTTGCTTTGCATGTTTAATTATTTTTGAGAACTGCTGAAGCTGCTAAGCTGCCACCCTCCTGGTCCTTTCAGATCAGGGCTTGTTTAAAATCAGGCATCATTCTGGACAGGCGCATTTTAATACGCCATTCGCCCAGGGTCAAGGATCCGAAACCTGGGGAAGGGGGCGTTGGCAGATTGTTTCCTAAAAAGGCAGCAGCAGCTTTCCTCAAATTGACATTGATCAGCATTGTAATGACAAACCTGCTACCCATCTCAACCCCCCTGCCCCCACCCCCGTAGACCAGGGGTCAGCATAAAAAATTAATACCAAAAAAACCTGCCACTTGTATTTTGAGTTTTTTATGAAAGTGTGTGTCTGAAACATTTGCTGCTGCACTGGGCACCTCTTTTTTTAATTATAATTTTTGTGCCATTTTTTCCTTTTATATCTTAAAAGTAAATCAATATGAGAAAATGTAACTTTTTTTTTTTGGCACGGTGTGGATAGCCATTAAAAACAACTATTTAGTGTTTCAGAAATACGCCATAAACATGTAGATGAAAATACGTTTACATATTTTTTGAGGGGGAGAATGTTTTTTGTGAATTGTGAAAGGCCTGTAAGTGTCTTCGACAGACGCAGGCTGTAGCTCTGCGCATGTTGTCCTGGTGATGCTCTTCAATTGAGTGCCAGGAACTCAGGAAATTGCGCAAGATGGTCTTCGTTTGGCCCCACGATTAAGATGCGCGGTGCTCGCCGAGATCCGTCCGTTAAATCTCATTAGCGGCTGCCTGTCAGCGCACGGTGATTTAACCGAGTGAAAAGGGTGTTTTTGTAATGGGCCAGCGGCACAGCCCCTCCCCCCTCCGGCTGTCTCTGACTCACTCAGCTGTTCATTTGAGGGGGTTCCTGCTCTTCCTGTTGTTTTTTCACTCAGAATGATGCACTCGTAATTAGAATGTGATCGTATCTAAACGACACCTCAGTATGTGAAAGTAGTCACGTTGGTGCTTTAATTTGCTAAACAACCGCTCGTTCAAGCAGGCCGTGGCTCAGCCTGGGCTGACCACACACACACACACACTCCCTCCCCAAGTCTTGTGGCTTGGCTGGCAGTGTAGTGTAATGGTTAGGGAGCTGGGCCTGTAACTCGAAGGTTGCTGGTTCGATTCCCACGTAGGGCACTGCTGTTGTACCCTTGAGCAAGGTACTTAACCTGAATTGCTTCAGTAAAATATCCAGCTGTATAAATGGATTGTATGTAAAGAAATGTAAGACGCTCTGGATAAGAGCGTATGCTAAATGCCTAAAATGTCAAATGTAAATCTTGTGAGGTGGCATGCACTGGGCTGTAGAATCCCCCTGGGAGGGGGGTTTCAGTCAACAGGGCAACTCGTGCGTCATCGTCTCACAAGGGAGCTCTCCGGTCAAGAAGAGGGCGACGGTCCCTCTCAGGTGTGTCTGTTCTGTTCTCGTGGTTAAAAAAGGAGGCGCCACCCCTCACATGTCCAGCACGTTGTTCAGACAAACATGCGGATCAAAGATGAAGCGCTATGCCCAATAGGCCCGTCTCAGCCCCAAGAACGTGGTTCGATGAGTCGGGGAGGAGCGGGGAAAATGTGCATGAGCAGGAACATTGTGTTTAACGGACGGACGATCGATGCGGGCGCTCGGGGCCAGTGCCTCGCCATCTCACGGTCAGGGCTGACGCTGTTCCCCCGGGGCACCGCCGGTCCGTCTCCGGTTTACTGCCCTGCCTGCCAAGGACGCCACGCTGTAAATCGTGTTTCAGTGATTTGCAGGTCTGGTCGTTCCTGAGGAACGGTTGTGGAGGTGGGAAGAATTGGGGGAGGAGGGGGGGGGGTGGTGTGCTACCAGGGTGGGGGGGATGGTCATTTTAGGTTTGATATTTAAACAGTTAGGACAGGAGGTTGTTCACCAGTTTTCAATTTAAAAGATGCTTTATTACACTGACATTACACTGTATTGCCAAAGCAAATGATTACTACCACTAATAAAAGAATAATACAAATCTCTCTCAGCTCCATCATGCAGCAGCTCAGGCTGGGAGTGCTGGTCACAGCTGGGTCCTGCCCATACAAATCCAATACATGCCAAAATGTGGCCAAATATGGGTGGGGGTGCAAGAGAACGACACATTTGCCAGTTCGTTCTCCGCGGACGTCAGGGGAGGCGAAGAGCAGAGATCCTGCCATCCATCCCGGCCTCTCTGCTATGAGGACGTTGGTGTTATTCTGCGTTACTGGTTGGCTGTGTAATCCGACATGCTTTGCCGTTTGACTGCCTTTCCCTGAAAGCTCTGGCGCAGTGTGAGACACATACAGGCATCAGCAGAGATAAGCCCCCGCCACCCCCACTCAAAGACGAGACTCAGGTCTACCCGTCCATTGGAGGAAAAACATCCTGTTGTTGTATTCCAGTCTGCAAATGCAATTGTGTTTTCTTAGTATTATTAGTAGTAGTTTTATTATTAGTAGTGTTAGTTATTTGTATTCATGTCATTAGTAGTAGTAGAAGTATTTCCGTTATAATGTTAGTGTTCTTTTATGATGATTATGATCATTATTATTGTTTGTCTTTGTTGATTCATAAATATGTGGGAGTTGTTCTTTCTTTCCATCTGTGCCATAAACCACTTCACAGAACACCACCGCGCTGCAGATAAACACTGTTTTGTGAAACAGCGGGGGCTTTGACTCCGTAGAGTCACTGTCGACCTCCGATTGGCTTTTGATGGTGGCATGGCCTTGCAGAGGATGGGCGATTACGTAGATCCCCACATTAATAGTAAAAATGTTTGATCCTCAGCAAGCCATGGAGAAGAGGCTCCACACCGGTCAGCCATACTCCAGGGCCTGTGTGGAACTGCCGCAGGAGCTGATGGGAAGGAGAGTCCATGGCACAGAACTTCCATGAGGAAACCGCTCTCCTGTATTACGGTCGATGAGATCTCCAGACAGCGCTGAGCTGGACTCCTCTGACCCCCTGGTGTCTGATCAATCATCTGCTTTCACAGAGGAAGCTGTTCTTTTGACCTGTGGGTGTTCTCTGTAGGCTGTCAATCACTTCTGGAGAGGGATATTATGGCAAACTGGCCCCAGTGCAAAAAACATGACCAGGTTATCAACTTTCCCTGCTTGTGGAAAAAACAAGCTTTTAAAAAAGAAATTATGAAACTATTTTCATCATATGAATCTCTTTACATAACAGATCATGATAATCTCTTTCTCTATCATTTCTCTCTCATTCTCTATCTCCCTGCCTCTCCCACATCTCCACATCTACAATGAATGACCAAATTGGTCTGTGTTTGTTTGTTTGTTATCAAGGAGAGATGACTTGTCCACACTCAAACACACAAGGTGTACATAGCAGATGGCTGTAGGATAAAAAGGACAAGACCGATGTAGGATAGAAATGTAACAGAGAAGATTAGCTCATTTGGAAATGAGACATACTGGATACATCACTGCTTGATGTCGCAATAGATGTGCTTAGAGTGACAAAGATTGGCATGTATCATAGCGAAGACTGATTACTCTGTTTAGACTACTGGCCTGACATATCATAATGCTGTGCACATAATTATTGTTATTCAGGTGTCATGACACTGAAATGGGTGTGGTTACAATTACCTGTCAATCAACTTGTTTGAACCAATGAAAAGATTTTGCTCTTCACAACAAAACAATTATTGGTTAAAGTAGTGTATGGTGGCTCCACCCATTTTTGGTGTCATGATACCTCATTCACCCTTCACTAGTTAACATGTCTCCTCTTCTCTCTGTAGTATGTTAAGGGAGAGGTAAAGGAACATTTGTTAAAGGTCACCATAGTTGCATCTACTGCACTAGTCAAAGTGTGTGTAGCTGTTGTGACTAAAATGTAAAATCAAAAACACTTTCATTCCGTATTTGAATATATGTTGGGCTACATTTTAGTGAGCAGTGGAGTCACAGAAAATCCATTTGCTCGTTAAGTAGGTGATGGGGTCGGAAAGTTTGGGAATCCCTGTTCTAATGTATGCTCTTAAAACACTATACTTTGTCCTCAACAAACAGCTCCAGGGACAAAAAAAAGCTAGGACAGTAGCTGAAGCTGAGGGGATGGATGAGGGTGAATGAGGCCATTCTGGGGTGAAGGTAAGTTGATTGATGGGGGTCCAGGAAGTGGTTGAATGAGAGTAATACAGTGAGACGTGGGTAAGGGGTATGGAAACACAGAGGACCAGATATCACTGCAGAGGACTGCATTGTCATTGGATTGCCCTTCTAACAAGTATGATAGGTTTATGGACAGGGCTGTGTCCCTGCCCCACCCCAAGCCCCCAGCCTATCAGCACACGGGCTATCAGTCATCTGGTATGGCTATCTGAATGGACGCATGCAAGGGGCGTGGTCTACCCAGCCTTGTGGGATCACAGCAGCTTCAGAAATCAATGGGGATCTGTCCCTTTAAAATTTTAAGCTTGCATTTTGTGAAGATTCTGTGTTTTGTGAAGTGTTTTTGATTGCAATAAAGCCTAGTGTTTCATCTTTATTTTATTTATTTGTGTATTTGTTGGGGACATAGCAAAAGCATAGTTACAATGTTAGAAAAACAAGCAGTGCATTGAATGTTTATAGCCACACCTGTAACCAGCAAACTGCAGAAAAAGAAAATATATATTTAAACCCATGTTTTAATTCAGGTTAAGTATACCACACCGTCATTTTAAAATGCAATAAATAATAAAACCACAAAAGATGATCGACTGGTCTCTTGAGTGCCTCCTTTTTGTTTAGTTGTGTTGAGGGTTGTGTTCCAGAATGGGAGCTGTTCAAGCTCCATGGTACGGGACGCATTTTTCAGAGATTTACTCCCCTGTCATTGGCTGGCAGTGGGGAGCCCCACAACAGCGTCCAATCATGCACAGGGAACTGGGCCGTGCGGACTGCCCTCCCCTTTGGGACAGCCCAAAGCAATTTAAGCTTGTGGTCCGTTAGGCCTTTGAGAAGTGCTTCTGTGATGAACGCACAGAAAGGGTGTATTTCAGCCACGGATGCAAGCCCCTGGAAAATAACACAAACAGCTAAGGACAACAGAGACCTGCCACACTGACAGCCAGAAATGCCAAGCTTTATTTGTATGAGTACATTTGGCTACATTTGAGTAATTCCATCTTAAATCAGAGTCCACAGACTTCTCAGAATCAGTCCAATTTATTTACACACATTCTTTAGACCATCCATATGAATATGTCTGAAGTTTGGGTAAGTAGTTTTTAAAATATATGGGCTCCATTTTTTGGGTAGAAAATGGCTGCCATTTTTGGAGGACAACATGTTCATATCTCAAGAAACAAAATGATGGTGAAAAAAGTTTGATAATGAAGTGTGATTATGAGTACCATGTGAAATACCAATAACATAATTATTTATGTTATTGCCTGTGCCATTGTGATATGTGTAAATATTGCCCCCCCCAAAATACTGGTCATTTTGGACCTAAATATCTCAAAAACGACAAATAATGCCATAATCAAAGTTCAGATTTGTTAATATGAATGGTTGAGGAATGTGTAAAAAGATTATAAAGAGAATCTAATCGAATATAGTCCAACACCCTCCAGAGTTTTATCAGATTAGTTTCAGATGGAATGACCCATTTACCTTTTTATCTTGTTCTGGACTGCAACTGCGAATCAAATCCAAATTCATGAAGCGTATATCCTAACCATCACTGTGAATCCTCCCCCTGCCTCAGGGCTCCCTGCCTCATTGAGCCAGCTATTGGAGACTCAACAAACAGCCTGTTTGTTGGGACAAAGGAGTATTTCGGGATCATTCAGGACTGACAGGTCACATCTACCTGCACAGTCCCAACATGTCCTCCACTGAGAAACACTCTAAAATTCATTAGAAAGATTACTGCTAGCCTGTACTGTAATTTGGTTTGATGAGCTTTTATTTCACATATAACAGGATTTTCCCTCTATCAGTTACAACTCGATACTCGTCACAACCCTTGTCACCCATCCAAATAATGTAGATTTTTCCATTGAGAGGAGGACTCGAAGCGCATACTAAACCACAGCACCGTTTTGTTCTCCTCTGATTTAGTTCCCAGTGTGGAGGTTGTATTGGTACCTCCCACCCTCCACCTACCATATTCAGGATATTGGTACCTCCCATGTCCCTGAGATTGCTGACTCACTCATGGCTTCCCAGTGTTAAGAGTCTTGGAGTGTAGAAACCAGGCAAGGTGGGCCCCGTTATCTCCATCTATATCCAGGTGACCCCAACTTCAGGGGGTCAAAGCCAGGTCTGGGAGCTGGGGGCCACAGTGACCTCCCCCCACTGTGGATCCTTTTCGGATCGACATCCGAGTTGCCGATTGGCAGTTTTACGGTTGAAGGAGTGAATGTTTTGTGGAGGTCCCTGGTCTGTGCAGGCCTGCTCCAGTGCCTGTCTGTGCAGCTCTCCCAGGGCCATCTCAGGTCAGGGCTGGCCCATGCACTGGATCTTCTGGGGGTTGGGGGACGGGGGGGGGGGAGGCACAGTCTGAAAGGCCAGAGTGATTACCAAGCTTGCTCCCTGCAGTGTAACCCCCCCCCCCACCCCCACCTTCCAAGAGTTTGGCATTGTGGCTCCCTCCAGCTCTGCCGAGTGTTTCCATGGGGACCGCGCCAGACCACAATGCCCCTGGCTCATTACGGATTCTTCTGAAAACATTTTTTGGAAGGTTTGCTCCAGGGACCTGTGTGTGCGAGCGTGCGTGCATGTGTGTGTATGTGTGCGTACATACATGCGCGCACGTGTGTATGGGCGGCAGTGTAGCATAATGGTTAGGGAACCGGGCTTGTGACTCAGAGATTGCAGCTTTGATTTGGGGCACTGCCACTGTCATTGTACCCTCGAGCAAGATGCTCTGAATTGGTACCTGAAATGCTTCCGTAAAAACAAACATCTGTATAAATGGATTGTATGTCAGGAAATATAAACTGTGTAGTTTATATATGAGCATCTGCTAAATGCCTAAAATGTGTGTGTGTGTGTGTGTGTATGGGTGTGTGTGCAAGATTGTCTGCGGTGTTGGTAAAACACTAGACTGTGGATAATTCTTTACGTCTGTGTCATGGTCCAATGGCTTATGAGTGACATCAGCAGTCGGTGCTGTTGTGTCTCCTTTGCCTCTTTTTTTCATGATCAACCACTTCACGCCTGGAATCATAACAGATGCTGTGGGTAGCCATGTCGTGTCCGGCGAGTGCCACACGATGGACCAAACCAGCCATGAAACGCACATTTTTAAGCAGGGTTCTGTCCTTTGTGCTGTGTGCTGAATAAAGCCACTGTCTGTCATGGCTCTTTCATGTGGCACTGTACAATAACTACAGTCAGTGGACTTCCCGCCAAGGGTGTGTACACAAAAGAGCTGGCGCGAGACGTCTGGGGAGGGGGTCGGGCAAAAAGACCCAGTTTTAAGGGGCAGACTCCAATTACCCAGGCGATGGTGACTCATTTTTCTCCCTGAAACAGAACACAGATGGAATCACATGATGTAAGGGTCCAGAGAAAGCCTTCTGAGTGAGGAGGGGGGGTTAGTTTTCACCTGAGGAATGTGCTGGATTTTGTGCATGGCGCCCGTACTCAGGAATCAGGGCACGTCCCATAGCAGTGGCTCAGCGCATCGGACCCTGGCCCTCATCGGCCCCTCTATCTCATCCTCGTCTCTCTACGTGATATTGTCATACAGGATTTTGACCTCTGTCTCAGCGAGGAACAGCACAGAGGTGTGGGCTAAGCTGCAGCCTGGTGTGAGCAACGATCACGTTCTCACTGCTCCCTCTGCTGGTCGACCACTGTCACTGCAGGTACAAAACACGCCACTTCAGATGACGTCATACACACCCAGCATCCTGCTCCATCTATATAATTTTTTCCAAATTTTTGCCATATGCAGGTTCTGTCAGAAGATTTTTGTGTATTACTGTTAGTTCCTTGTGGCATTTCTGAATCCAGCCAAGGGTTTTTTTTTGTTTTTTTACACAAGCCTGTTGAAATTTATGCTTACCACTTTATTTAGCAATCGATGGGCCGAATGAATGTATACATGGCAGAGACTATGAAGATGGATTAATATTTGAAAGCACAATAGCAGCTATGGACCTGGGGCAAATAGAGAGTTCTAATGCCAGGTTGTGGAGGTATGCATTGCCAAGATGCGCAGATGCAGATTAATGTTGCTCTTTCTGTCAGCTTCACGTTGTTGAGCCCTGCTAATTCAAGGTCATGGTCAGAGACAAACCATTCCACTCTACCTGGGGGGGGGAGGAGGTGGAGTTTAGCAGCATGCCTGAGAGCAAGGGAGCTAATCACCTCAAAGATAAAACCCTAAAAAACATCACCAACCCCCCCCCCACCCCCTGTCACCGTGGCAACCACCCTGCCGCTACCGGTCTCCACAGCTCCCAGTCGTGCTTCACTTCAATTTTTTCTCCTTCTCCTCCAAAAACGTTTGAAAAAATCAGTGAGTTCCGCAGTCTTAGCTTTGCGGTGAGGGTCAACTTGGCCAGGGGACGCTGGGGCCAGGGGTGGGGTCTGGGTTGGGGAGGAGGGGGTGGAATTCGCTCTGCAGCTGCAGCTCAAGGGGACAAGTCAGGTGGCAGGGCGGTTGTGTAAGCCCGAATTAACCTACATAGTGTGAGAACACTGCGCTGTCCCTGGAGACCCAGGTGTCAACAAACACACTGAGCCCTAACACCTTTTTACACACACACACATACACACACACACACACACACACACTTCTACAACAGCCAGAGCTTATTCACAGGCTGTCACAAAGCAGTAGCAAAAACAAAGCTCTCAAAAGGCACCAACACTCTGTCCTCCTGCCACACCACTGTGAGTAACAAGTGAGCGAGGGAGGAAAGGGAGAGAGAGGGAGAGAAAGGGAAGAAAGACAAAAGGGAGGGGAGAGAGAGCTCTTAATATGCCCTCAGAAGAGCAGCCCCCCACCCATGGTTCTGCCTTGTCGCCGTCCCCACACAGCGAGCGGCAGCCATGTTTTATGTCTCAGTCTCCCACTTTCCAGAGCCTTGATTTATCACCCTTTAGCCCACCTGGGTAAAAAAAACAACAGGGACTCCTCCCTGTGTCACACAGGATGCAGCAGGTCAGGGGAGCTGGAACCCAACCCGAAGGTTGCAGGTTCAAATCCTAGATGGGACGCCAACACCTGCCGGACCGTTGCATTAAATGTACCGTGGCTCTCATATGCGACGGTAAGCTCCGCAAGCATCTGCTGAGTGACTCCAAGCCGCAGCGCATGGCCTCAGCAGACGGGCAGTGCAGGGGACCGTGAGGAGGCTGTGGCGCTGCGCAGGTGTGGGGGAGGGAGGGAAGGTCGCGCCGGGGCAAACATGCAGATGGCCCCTCGCATGCGCAGATGTCCCCCTTCCCCGCTTGAGCCGTTATGTAAGCATAGTGCGCCGTGGCCTCGTCTCCCCACAGCTAGTGGTCTCATCCCACAACACTGGGCAGCATGTGAGCCGGCCTGTGTGGCAGGTAATGTCTAAAACTGGGAGCCATTTTCTCCCCTCTCCCTTCACTGATGTTATATTTTATGATGGTTGCAGCGGAGGAAAGTGGTTTTTTTTTAAATATTTGTATTCATGCTAGCAAGCCCTCCTCCCCTCCTTGTGAGCTGAGGTTGTGAGCAGAACATTGTGAGAAACATTAATGGATTTAAACATTTTAAATCTATTAATCCCTCGTTAAAACATAACTGGAACTACTGTTTTGGGACAATCAAATGTATTAAGTTAGAGTAGGGGCTATAGGAATTGTGAAAAAATAAAAGTTGACACTTCAATATTTTAATATTGTAAATATTTCATTACTCACAATCATGTAATCACGTAGATGTAAAAACACACAGACATTGGCGTGTAAGAGCTGCCAGAGTAGCGTGTAACCTTGAGCGCCGTGTTGTTATGTAATGAGGATTTGTGTGGCGCTGCAGTAAACAGCTGAGGAGAGGGGGCGAAGGGAGGGGGGGGGGGCAGTAGAGAGCGGTCCGTCTCTCCTTGAGCAAGCCGCAAGCTCACCAAGGGGCGGGGGGGTGGAAACTGGGACAGCCAACCCATGTGATCGTCGTCATGACGATGGCCATGGGCAGAGCAGGGGTTGCGGGGGGGAAAGGAGGAGGAGGAGCTCCTACCAGTTGTGAGTTGTGTCCGTTTTGTGTGTGTGTGTGTGTGTGTGTGTGTGTGTGTGTGTGTGTGTTCGCTCAGGGGGGAGAGCAGGGGGATGGTGACAGGGTGGTGAGGTGCTGAGAGGGAGGCTGGAGGGTCAGAGATCCGGAGTCTCGGCTGCCTCTAATAACACAACGCTCAGCACCTGACTCATCTCTGTACCGCCTTGCCAATCCTGCAGCTGCAACGAAGGGAAGGACAGCATGGTTCACTTGGAGCTTGCATACACAACAAATGAACGTACAATCATACACACGCTCAAAAACACCCATGCACACACACACACACACACACACACATGCACAAAACACCTGTGAACACACATGCACACTCACACGCACGCGCACACCTGTGAGCAAACATCCATGCACACACACACACACACACACAAACAAACACCTCTGCATGCACACACACGCACACCCACAAACACACATTCCAACAAAACATAGGTGAATTCCAATACACTTGCTTGCATACTTATATACATTTCCATCACATATATCACATATATGCACACACACACACACACACACACAGACACTAGCATATGAGCACATCTGGTTAATGGCCACACATACACACTCAATACAAACACATTGTCATACCAATACATTCGCTCATACAGGTACTGATGAAGAAAATGGAAACACCAGTTACCAGTTAGTCAGTGAGGGATAAATCTCTCCTCCAATATTGCTATATAGTCTTTCTAATCTCTGCATATCAATGCAATCAAATATCAGTTATTTCAATAATCTTTGTCTATATTTATTAACAATAATAATACAAATAAAAATGTTGTTGTTTTTATTACTGTAATTTAGTAGAGGCTTGGTTGGTGTCCTTATTCAGCGTGACTTATAGGCTACGTTTTAACATCAACAATATATTGCATGCTAAAATGAAAATGTGGTTATTTAAGGAATTTATTACGGTTCAGATTAAAAACATGGTATCTAGCCTTTTATAAAAATGCATGATCACAGTCGACATACAGACTGTTGGCTTGTGCAGGCATCGTCTTTGGCTCCATCGTGTGGTCTTATGTAGGAACTATGGATGCCCAAACTAGGGTAGTTTATATGTATTCAAATTGCGACATGCTTCGTCATACTTTTGAGAAACAAGCATACAAGAATTGAAGCATTTCATTTTGTGAACCCTGTCACAGAATTGTGAGTTTGATTTCAAGGACTGCCAATCACCTTTGGTTAAAAGAGTGCATTGCCATCGGATTGAATTTCAACCGACAGATTATTCAGAAAATGGATATTAAGGTGTTACGCTATCCCTTTTCATCAACTTTCCAATATTAACCAGCAAAAATAGATCTCCCTCTTTCACACTTTATGTCCCTTTTCACCATAAATCTCACTCCATACTTATATACAGCAGAAGGAACAGTTCTCTTTCAGCCATGAGAAGTGGGCTGTACTGGGATATTTGGGATCAAGGTAAATAACCCTAGACCACAATACTGAGCTGGAGTTAAAGGACCTTTCCAGAAACAACATCACAGGCTGTGTTCGAAACCGTTCCCTATTCCCTAAATAGTGCACTATATAGTGTGTTGAACAAATTGGCGAACACACTATATAGTGCACTATTTAGGGAATAGGGAACTGTTTCGAACACATCCACGGTGTAGTCAGAAAACGCGTGTAGAAAATATCTCTCACACACAGGAGGTGCAATCACTGTGAGGTCAAACCGGCCAAACAAACGTCCAGTTTAGAGTCCAGTTGAATCCAGTGTAGTGCTGACGACTCTGATACCTGTTTGTGTTATGTAAGCTTTTGCATTTGCAGAGAAATATGCTGACAAGAAAGCCTGCAGACAGTAAACTTGAAACTAGATCCTATTTTATTAGACAAACCCAGCATGAGAGTGAGAGGAGGGAACATAACAACCTAAAGCGTACATTAATAGGAGTTCATTAACTGATGAAAAGAGGACCACACCTGATTCCACTCAGCTCATTAAGCACACTAGTATAAATGTGCTTCCTGTTTCAGCAGTCATCTGTTTCAGCATGTTAGAAATTCTGCATCCCCACATTTCCTCCATTTTTTCCCCAGTCTCCTCAATCGAGGGGGGGAGAGAGAGGAAGTGATTAAATTGATTAACATTGATTTCTGCAGACAATCAGCCCAGGTCTCCAAACCAAAGTCAGCGTTCTCCAACCCTCATCGATTGCTAAGAAGTATGTATTGTACAAATAAATGATTAAACTAATATTGTTGGTATGGTTTGTTCTTCATTAAATATTATTATTGGTCCCGCGTGGTCCAGTGGTTACAACGTCCGACGCCACCAGGGGCGGCGATTGACTGTCCACCCCAGGGAGGGGGGAGGGAAGCCGACATGACGTTCGCTGCGCAGAAGAGTGGCCCTGTAGTACCGGGTTACGATCGACGGAGGAGGCGTTACTTCGCCTTCGTCACTACCGGTCGCAGGACTACGGCAGCGAACTCACATTACTAGAGGGGGTTGACATAAAAAATAGCGGGTCTAATTGACTACCAAAGAAGAAAGGAGAAAATGGGATAAAATCAGAAAGAAAAAATTAAAAATATATATATTATTATTGGGATGGCAGGTATTCTGCCAGCCATTTTTCTGGCGGGGCATGCCCCATGAGCACAGAGTTTGGGACTTTTCAGGGTCTTCCACAGAAATAACTGCAATGGGCACAAGCTCTCAGTCCTTACATTGGCACCCTCTGACCTCATGTAAACACACAGAATTCAGATACAACTTCACGTGGCCACACGAAGCCCCAGGCTTTTATGTTAAACTTTTTTTTAAATCTGCCATTTGATTTTCTCCTTGACCTGACCCTTTGGACAGTGGACCAAACTAGTACAATGCCTGGACATAATCGTTTCTGAATAGGATTTCCATTTCCAACATGGACAAATGTTACAGAGGAACTCAATTTAAGGAGCTTTTACAGCAGGGGGTTGTAACATTCCATACATCAGTATCTCAAATGGATCCCGTCTTAATCAGGATTTACAATAGACCTCAGGGAAAAAGACCCCCCCAGGTGTTCGGGTTGCACTCCTGTTCTAAATCCAGGTTAAATTCAGGTTGTATTCTACGTTGCTCTGGTGAAGTTGGAAAAAACAGCTGTTACATTTAAATTTAAACTGTTTGATTTTAGTCTGCTATATTGAAGAACAGCGGGTACAGTTGTGTGGTTGTTACATATGCTGATGAAAAGAGGTACTCGCACTAAAGAGGATATATTTACATTATACAACTATCTGTGTAATCATTTTTAGGAGACCTGCTGCAGCCAAAGGTATTTTATCACCATTGATAACAAACGTCTATTCAATGTATGCGTCCGGTCACACATACTTCCTGTGTTTTCAAACTGTATCAGCTGATCTAGAAACGTACCCACTAAACGCGCATGTCAAAATAGGGGGAGATTGTGAACTGTTTTGAACATAGATGATTTGAAACACTAACATGCTAAGCAGTATACAGTTGCTACGTTACGTATGTTTTAATATTTTAGATTTCATACACATTGTACAACTTCGACAGTTTATGAACGGACTTCCTGAAACATAAACAAGTTTTCATAAGCCCCCCTATTCAAATCGTCTGTTGGCTTAACCCACGTTTGTTGAAATAGAAGTAGAGCTAAGAGGTATCGCGTAAAAATATGAATGTGGCGAAATTGTATATGCCATTATGACACGGAGTTACGGTATTACCAATAAGGCAAAACAAACATCCGGTATTCCATAGCAAAATAATATCTATAGGTTCATAAGAAGTGGAACAAACCGGGGACTTTATTTCTGGGACTACGCGAACGTAGCCGCTCCATCGTGGCTAGACAGATACTTGTTTTGGGCCTTTCTCACTGTGTGGGTAGGCTATATCTCACTTTTCAGTAAGTAATAGATATATTTTGCAAACCACTGTAAAGCCTTCCCATTTTGTCGAAAATGAATAAACCAACCGCTATATTCCGTAAACGGTTCTGACGTACAACCTGAGTATAATTTAACGGACTATCTTGCAACCGAACAACAACAGCGATTAGGTATCAACGGAATTAAATGCTAGCTACTGCCGGTTACCGCTAACGTTGCCAAATGTCCATCAGATAACGTTCGCTAGCTAAATTAGAAGCCCTTGTTAAACTTGAGTCATCATTTTCCCACTGGATAGTGTTAATTTACAAACCGGCATGAGTAACCATACTCTCATCCAATCTCTAGACTAGTAACGTAGTTGATCAAGGTAAGGAGCGGTGCAAACCCTTGCTAGCTTTAGTAGCTAGCTACACTTGACAGGAGATCGTAGGTAACAGACGAAAATAAGTGGTGTGTGGCTAGCTATATTCATTCCTGTACCGTTACAATGAAAGAGCCATTAGTTGACCTGTTGGTGTACTATATTAAACATAAACATGTCAGGTTTAATTTGTCATTTTGGTTGTTCTCAGTAACATTTTTCCTTCACCCTCTCTCTGCTGCTAGTTTTCATCGCCACCTGAAGTAGCTAGATTGTCACCATGAGCTCCCGTCAGTGCAAGAACTGCGGTGGCACGGACATAGACATCGACCAGGCCCGGGGCAGTGCCGTGTGTATGGGCTGCGGCTCCGTGTTGGAGGACAACATCATAGTCTCTGAGGTGCAGTTCGTAGAGAACAGTGGGGGCGGATCCTCGGCCGTGGGACAGTTCGTCTCATCAGATGGTGAGAGCAACAGAGCGATGCGCCTGGTAAAATGCTTGCCAACACCCCCCCTACACACACAGGATTTTGAGTCCCAATCTCAGGACCAGGTTACTTCCCCACATACTCTGCGATTAATGAACCAGAATGTAATTCCGAGGTGATATTGTAGGACTTATGCCATCTCTGGAACCACTCACTTACACAAGCAGTCATGGCCTATCGTTGTACACAGAGCATACATTGCTATCTGGTAATAGTGTGCACGGTTGAGGTTCTGATACTGCATGCATGCCACACTCCTAACGTCGTGGAACACGTCATTAGGAGTCTGGGATGTGACATTAGCGGACTATGACACTTCACCAGGTGCCCAGTTTACCAGGCAGTTGTTGACTGGGTCAATGAGCAATGCTTCTTCACCTGGTGGGCGCGGCAGGATCTCCTGGTGTATGCTGCGTGACTCTGGTGTACGTACGGTGTAAAACAATCACTGGTAGGTATATCAGAGGATTACACATGTCTAAGTGCGCCCAGTGCAGATAATCTAGATTAATTAATGACATGCGCTTTTGATATGCATCATGGAGATCTTTAGCTTTCCTTTACCTCTCACATGCATGTGCAATGGCTGCGAGTTTGAAAGCGGTTTCAGGATTATGGCAATGCTGGTCTAGTACCCCAAAGGGAAGTTAGACTGTGCATGTGATCCAGACTGACCCAAGCTATGCCCATCTTGTGTGACAGATAAAAAAAAATGTTTGGGAGGACAGACGACAGTTGATAACTATGGCGAAATCACACAATCAAGCTTGGCAGTAGTGACTCGCCCATTACGTAGGCATAAGCAGCAACCAGGGGTGGCCAGTTCCGTTCTTGGAGGGCATGTGCATGCAGGTTGTTGTTTCCACCACCAGTCAATTAGCTCTATACACGAATGCCGATTCACTCATGGATTAGATCACAGTAAACCTTTCATGTAGGGACACAAGAACGGTTCTCAACGATCATTCATGAGCGAAATAATTAATTCAGATAATGTCAGATCACATTTTGGACTAATTTGGTAGAAAATACAGAAACCGATATAGCCCTCCTTGACCACCGTCAGACGTTCCCAGTCTGAAGAGTGAAAGGAATCTGAAATCTGCAAACTACTGTCAAAAACTGAACAAAGTGGTTTCAAAATATGTTTTCCATGCAGAATATGCCTAACACTGAAAAAACAACCTCCATCTTCCCCCTTACATTGTTAAGTAGTGTTTAACAGGAAAAAAATGTCAGATTTAAAAAAACTTTATTCTTCAGAGTTTGTGCATGGCATACCCATTTATGATAATGTACCCACTTCTTCGTGTGAGTTTTGAACTATCAAATAGTTGAATGGCCTTAACTGTAGAGAACTCAAGATCTAGTGAAGTGAAGTTGCTTGCCACAGGAGATATTAAGCAGCAATACTGTAGTTATACCATGTTTATGTATTCAGGGTAGCTTTGCATTTTATTTGACCTTCTGAAGCAGGCTACAAAGCACACCAGCAAGCACACTTTCTAATTATGTTTGGAACAAGTACTGGGTGCATGGGTTGATGAATAGAATTGGAAAAACACACTTGCCGTTAGTTATGGATTTGCATGCCCTTTGAAAATACTATGCCACACTCCCATGTGGCTCTGACAGTACTGGTGCTTGCCAGGGGATCAGACTTCAAATGAGCCCCAAAAAGCAATTTGCATACTAGCTGTGAAAGAAAATGGTTTCTCAAATTTTAAGGATTTTGCCATTTACGTTTTGAAGCTGCGGTTGTTTAACCCATTTGTAGAATTCATTTTTAAAACTTGGGGAAAATCTCTTTCAGCTTGTCATGGGAAATTATTCATTGCACCTAGAGTTTAGTTCTAAACTGTAGCTAGCACATATTCCAATAAGGCCTCTGATGCTTTAAAAGGGCATCTAGAGCCTTCCTCAGTAGAGTAGTTAACTAACAGCTACAATAATTGAAGCTTGAAATTTGAACTTTTCTGAAAATGAACTTGGTTGTTCTGCATGCATACAAATAAAATTAATACAGGTGACCAACAGTAGTGCAGACTTTTCTTCTTTGGTTCATACTCCTCTGTGGTCATGTCCCTATGGCCAAGTTTGAATGGATGTGTGTGTTTGACTGTCCTTTGTATGAATGCACAGTCAAGACTTACCTCAGCAAAGCACCAAAGCTAAAAACATTTCCCCAAAATACAGAGATGTGTAGCAGGATACATTAAAAAATATATTTTAAAGGCACACTTAGTGATGAGTCATAACTGTAAAAGGCAAGCCATGCCCCTTAAGATATTACACCCCCGAGGAAATCTTGAGAATTACCATTTACATTGTCACCCCATTCAAAAAGACACTGAAATTATCCCAATATTTGATATTGCCGTTTATGTTTTCTTTGGATTTCCATTCAGACACCTATGGTTTGTTAGCCATGTTTGGAGGCAATTTCAAAGTTGCCAGCAGCATTTATGATCAATTACAGATCATTTATACATTACAGCAAAGTTGTGGTCAATTCTAATTGAAATTGAAATTCATGGGACAACAAATTAAAATCTCACTTAGTGGAAAATTGATCATGAATTGGACTTACAAGGAACAAGCAATCGAAATGGATTTAAAAATGTAGACATTTTGAATTGGAATGTATTTACTGCAACTTACCTCCAGATCAGGTGTACCACTTTGAAAAGTAACATTGTATAGCAGTGTTTCTCAATCCATTCCTACAAGGCACATTACCCTGCATGTTTTCATTCCAACCACCACTTAATCATGCTCAAGTGATCATTAACAGACGACCGATGCAGATGATAGGTTGGGAGTGGAGGTTGGAATGAAAACACGCAGGGTGGTGGTGCATAGCATTGCTGCTGCAATAACACAAATGGCTTCCCTTTGTTGTTTTTCACAACTGCAGGGCAAGAGATTTCAAAATCATACAAGCTTCTAAAAATAAAATCTTGTTGAAGTGAAAAGTGCTGACATACATTACTATTAAAGTTATTTTGGTCTAATGAGTGGAGGGATTTAAGGGAACACATTTTGGGGAAACTTCAGTTGGAATGGTGTTTTTTAAATGTACTGATTTGGAATTCAGAGGAATGGAATTGGAAAATGAAAATGAAATCTGAAAATTGAATTGGTGGTATTTAAATGGAGGGAATTCAATGGAATAGAATTTGAAGAATTCACCTCAACCCTGCTTGCGAGATCACAACCCATGTGATTGACATCACAGCCTAGTCCTAACAAGGAGGTAAAAAGTTGGTACTATGTGAACAGATGAAGGGCGAATTGAGTCAATCGTTTATTAAAAGTGAACCATATTTACAGTAGCAGAGCCTTAGGGCCAAATTTCTATTGGAAGAACTTCAGCCTAGGGGAAGCAAAGAACCAGAGTGAGCAACAAGACTTGAGAATGGAGTGCAGCAATGTTCAGTTTGGGCTTACCTTAATTTCACTTTCAGGAGTCACGTTGACCTGTGGGATAGTACATTAGATGCATATTGTGAACTGGAGCACAAAGAGATTCACTCTAGAATTGTTAAGGGAGCACCATTACCTGTTTTGATGCCTCCGTGTACATCGGTTCTGGAACCACGATGAGTAGAACTTCGAACGCGTACAGATTGATTGGGCCCAACTTTCAAGCGCTTGAAAATGCAGTCACTCTTGGAAGCTTTATGACTCCTGGGGTAGACCGTGAAGGCTCCACTGAGGTCGGAGATGGGCTGGACTTCACTGGAGTCAGAACGTCTGCCCTGTGGAAATTGAAGTTCCTGGCTGCCATGAAGATGTGCAACACTGCTGGGTGGGGAACCTCTACTCCGAATGAGTCCATAGGTGACAGGAACTGATTGGACTTCCCCCAAGTCTTGCTGGGGGCTCTGACCCTTGATTCCGCTGTTGTCACTATAGTGACCACGGACAGGCTGTGTGCCAACACCCTTGATGGACCCATAGTGCCTAGGGACCACCTTAGCAGCACTAAATGTATTTGGAGCACTTCCACTCTGGGTAAATTCATAACTCTCAGCATGTCTGTAACCACCATAGCTACTAGATACTTGAGGCTTGGTGGTGCTGCTGCAATTGGCAGTTCCATAGCTACAGAGGGTTGGTTGAACACTGTTTGGGGTATGTTGGGTGCCTCTGGCTTGGGAAGCTCCACGGTGGCTGTGGACATATTGAACTTTGACACCCACAACAGCTCCGCTACGGACAGACACACGTTGGGTGGCACTGCCCTGAACAGGTCTATTGCTACGGAGGGCAGGTTGAACACTGTTAGGGGCATGTTTGGCATGGCTACCTCCATGGGTGCTGGGAACCGTATTGGCACTATTCAATTGGGAAGCTGAATAGCTGTTTGGGTGACCTCCACTCTGGTTAACTCTGTAGCGACTAGAGTGTGAATGTGTGCTGCTGGGTACATGTTGGGTTCTTCCTACTTGATGAGCTTCATAGCGGCTAGAAACTTGTGTAATGCTGCTGCTCCCAGTAGTTCCATGTTGACCGGGGACATGTACACCAACACCCTTAACAGCTCCATAGCTACGGAGTGCTGGTTGAAAAACATTGGTGCTTCCAGCTTGGGGAGCAACATAGTGGCTCAGAACACGTCGGGCAGTGCTGCTGCTGCCACCCTCTGCAGATCTATGGTGATCAGAGACATGTTGTACATCGCCAGCTCCACCGTTGACAGAGACACGTTGACTGGTGCTGCCATGAACAGGTCTATTGCTACGGAGGGCTGGGTGAACACTGTTAGGGCTATCTTGGGCATGGCTACTTTCATGGGTGCTGGGAACTGGATTGGCACCATTAAATCGGGAAGCCGAATAGCGGTTTGGGTGACTTCCACTCTGGTGAACTGTGTAGGTACTAGTGTGTGAATGTGTGCTGCTGGGTACATGTTGGGTTCTTCCTGCTTGGGGAGCTTTGTAGTGGTTACGCACGCGTTGGGTAGTGCCGCTGCTCTCGGCAGTTCTATGGTGACTGGGGACATGTAGGTGAACACCTTTAACAGCCCCACTATTGACAGAGAAGCGTTGGCTGGTCTGAAAAGTTCCATAGCTACGGAGGGCTGGTTGAACACCGTGAGGGCCATGTTGGGCATGGCTACCTTGATGGGTGCTGGGAACCGTATTGGCACCGTTCAAACGGGAAGTTGAATAGCGGGTTGAGTGGTCTCCACTCTGGGGAACTTCATTACCAATGTGGGTAACTCCATTGTTACTATAGGCATAGGGAGCTCCATGGTGGCTGGGGATACTTCGGGGAGGGTAGGTTCATATGCTGTGCCATCTACAAGAGGGAGTAATCAGGATGATCCTCTTACAAATCGTATAGGGTGTTGAACACACCACACTAAGATACAATGCATCAATTTTGAAGCTCCTCAGTGTCCTGTACCTACATGTTTTGGATGAGCTCCCCTCTACTTTGATGGAGCCAAAGCCAGGCATCTCAGACTTGAACGTCTTGTCCACAAACAGCCTGTTAGTTGAGTTGATTTGATAGAAGCATTGCACTGTGAGCCTATAGGAGGGGAAGAAACAATCAGCATGTTCTACATTTTCCTTACTTAGAACCATTATTATTTTTTGATCCATTATTTGATATTTTTCTCCATTTTCTCCCAATTGAACAGCCAATTTAACAGCCTCCCTTTTTCCATGTCAATCACTGCCGTATCCCCGAGACCGGCCGTGACTAAACGATGTGCCGCCTCCTCCGAGTCGGCATTCGCAGAGCTGTCGACTGTTTTTCCGGTACGTCGGAGCCACTCCTGTACGCAGCAAAGTCATGTCGGCTTCCCTCCCCCCACCCTGGGGCCGCCCCACAGTGGCACTCCCGGCCAGAGCCGAAACTGGCGCAGCCGGTGGAATTGAACCCCGGTCGCAGTGGCCCGCATCGGACGTTGTAACCACTAGACCACCCGGGAGGCCCATTTTATTTTATTCTTTTCACTTTTTCAAATTTGACTTTTTATCCACTTTCACTACTGTAAGCTAATAAATCATCAAATTATAACATTCACTAATGCATCAGGTAACTTCCAAACCTCAGGGTTGGATCAGGTTATTGACTACCTGAATCCGGAGTCCCTGGTGATTATGGGTACACCTTCTGGTGCCAGCTCCCGGTGAAACATGATCTCATTCTCATAGACCAAGTAGTGATCACCAATCTGGAAGAGAAAACAATGAGAACTGTGATAGGAGGAAGACATTTGCCCGATAGCAGAATATATGTGTCCATCCATAAGTCATGTTAACAAGAACATACCAGGACTCTGGTGCCGCATGTGTTAACCCCGAAAGCAAAGAGCGCTCGGGTGGCGTCAGCATCCCGAGGCTTGCAGTTTTTGTCCAGCAGTGTGGTTCTACTCGGCTCCACAGGTGGGATGGCTGCAGTAAAACTGGCCACCACAGTCATCACTCCATCAGTGGAACACACTGGTTGGACAAGGAGGCGTCATGTGTAGGGTCCTTAGAAGTACCTGACCATGTGACCAGCGTTTCAACCTTCAAGGTGTCAATGTTGGTAGTAATCTCAGAAATTAGAATCACAGGTGGGTGGCCTTTTATACCATCAAGGACTAATTAGAAAAAGTTTGTCAACACAAATCAATATCATAATGCAGTTCAAGGCAAGTGTCAAAGTGAAACATGGACACATCTAGAAAAATGACTATTAGAGAAGAATGCAATAATATTCATTGCATATTTATGGATAAAATTCATACAACTTGCAACTTATTATTAGACCACAAAAGGACTAAGTGGCATTCTTGTGCCACTTTTTAAATTGCATACTCATACTCTAAACAGCCATGTTAAAAATGGGGTCTTGGTACAGTATACTCTCGCGTAATCAAATTAATCGGCACCAGAGTTACAGCAGATACATGACAGCCAATGCAATTAAAAAATGTGAATATGAACAATTTATTCAACAAACTGCCTACTTTTAAAAGGCAAATTTTGACCAAATATATTTGATGGTTGGTTAAATTATGAATATTTATTTTCATCTTTTGCCACTAGAAGCTCCTAGTGCTGGTGGTGGAGGGAACTACTGGTTACATAAGTAATCACATTTCTATGGGCCCCTAGTCATGCATCATATGGACCTTGGTGCCAGTTAAACCATGAGCACGTAGGGGGGGACATTACCCATGAGCTCATCTGTGTTGAAGAGGCAGTGCTTTGTGGTCGACTTTTGGATGTCCAGAGTCTTGGCATCCCGCACGTGAACTTCAAAAGTACCAAAAAACTGCTTCAGAGTTATCTTCTAGAGAGAAAAGGAAGTTTTAGTGATGGCATGATTAGGCAAGCTACACCACAGTACTAACTAGAGGACAGAGGACCACGATAGAGCTTGCCTACTAGCTGCAGACTGCACATTTTTCCTTGGTGAAAACATTTTACTGTGGTCTGATAAAGGAGTGAACCAGCATTGGCGTATACAATGGTTTCGAAAATTGAGCCAAAATGAGAACAAAAACCAACACACACTGGTCCTCAAGGAATGGAGTTGTGCACCCCTACACTAAATAAATGAGACTGCACTGGCTAGTGAGCATGCTGGTGTTCAGACATTTAAAGAACAATTATTTTACATATTTGCACAGGGCACACTACATTTTATTAAAGGGCGAGTCTCAGAAAAGTGGGTTTTGGAACAGGAGCTCCCATGTTTCCTCCTGTGCAGGGGTGAGAAACTCCATTCCTGGAGGGCCATGGTATATGAAGGTTTTTGTTTCCACCAATTGCCCATTTTAAAAATGACCCCCAACTAGGCAATTAGCTGCATAGATGATCGCTGGCCAACTTGTAGATTAGACCACCATAAAGCATTTCATATGGAGACAAGAACCCCATTTTTCTGCTGTCATTCATGACCTTATAAAATAAATGTAGCCAAAACATCAGATCCCATACATGATTGGGCTAATTGCATTGTACCCCTGAACTCATACCCCAGCCAGACCTTACCTTGTATGTAAAGCCAATCGTGAAGACTGGCACCTCCAGGGTCAAGCTCTGGCTGTTGTTCTGCATGATGTAGCCCCGCCCTGCTACCAACTCGGATGTCAGGGGGTAATTCCCAATGGTGAGCTCCCACAGGTGTCCCCGTTTTGGGTGGTCCATCTTGAAGATCACACTGTTCTCTGTGCAGACTCCTTCTAAGTCAGGTGGGACTTGAAGAGGAGATGGCAGTGGGAAGGCAATCATTAGGTTCCAGTTTGAACAAATGGCAAACTGTGCTTGGGATAAGAACGGGGGCATTTCTTACAAGCATCCTCAAGTAGAGCCACAACCGAAGCAAGGTGATAGTAAGGGTCTTCATAGGGCATAATGTTCAGGGTGTAGTTTATGTCCAAAGAGTATTGGAGCAGTCCCTCTCCCAAGTACTGTTGAAAATGAAACCTTTGATCATAATCTTGCAAACAAGCAGTTCATAAAGCAAACTTTAGTTACCCCTTCTTTAAAAAAAAAAGTTGGTCTCCTCTCATTGAAGCCAGTACTCACCATCCTAGGGATGATGGGGTCTTCAAAGGGGACCTTGAGAGCATAAGCGTGGGTTCCGTTAGGGTGAGGGACCTCGGTGATGGTGTAACCACTTTGAAAAGCTTTTGCTACAGAGAAGGTCTCTCCGTTCAGCTTCACCGTAACCAGTTCCACGTCCGAAGGGAAGTTCCCCAGGTACATGGTGAACACAAATTCCTCAAGGACAGTTTCTGCGGTACAAACTTTGGTTAGTAGTGGATTCGTTTTGATTTGATGGTTTATTCAATAAATAAGACTGGTTAAAGATTGTATCCTCAGTCAGGTGATCAGCATAACGAAATTTGATAGACCACTTCGTAATTGAATGATAAATTCATAATCGCAGTGCAGTATTCTTCATCGATGAGCAGGATACACAGCATTATGAGGAACTATATTTTAAAAAATTAATAAAACCCACTTACGGTCAATTGTGAAGGGGTGTTGGCTCAGTAGAGGACTTAGGCAAAACATGACCATTCGATGCCTGGTTTCCAGGGCACCATCCATGAACAGGTGCTCATAGTAGAGGTCGATAGTGTAGAACTCATTGTAGGTGTTGTTATGGACAAAGCTCTGGAGAAAGTAACACAAAAGGCCCTTGCATCACTGATTCAGCTGGGTGCGAGTTTGCCAACAGAAGGCATTCTCTGATTTAAAGGCCATTGTAAGGTTTGAATGTATTATTTATTACCACTATACATTATGACCAAATTGTAACAATTGACATACGGTTATGAAGCAAATGAGCAGTATGACACCAATGACATAATAGGTTGTCACATCACATGAAAACCATTAGGAATAAGCTGGTTAGAATATTCATGTAAGCTTGTGACAATGGTTATGATGCATTATGTAGCACTTGGTGTTATGAATGTTACAAAAGACCCATTTCAAATAAAGTGTTACCGTTTATACTGTATGAGGCTTCCCTATGGGACCACATACAAAAAATAAAAATAAAAAAAAAGGTATGCATTCACTAGTGAGTCTGACAAAAGATTGACAAATGGCATATATATACATACATGTATATATATATAAAATGCTTCTGGCCAAACCCAACGATGTCTAGAACAGGGTGATAGCGAACCCTGTGCCCAGAGAGCCTTAGCGTTGCTGCTTTTTGTGGTTCAGTGGTTTGTAGCGCACCTCAGTTGATCAATTAAAGCAGTTGGTTCAACTGACCTCACCTCATTTCTGGAGTCCAAATTGGTAAATTTGTAATAGTGAAAACAAAAAACAGCAGACCCTACAGCTCTCTGTGACCAATGATAATCACCCCCATTCTGTGTGGCGCAGACTTACCCCTCTGTACCCTCCCTCCGCACCAAAGGGGACGCTTAAATTCATAACGGGCCCTCTGGTGTCCAGCGAGTAGCCCCTCGCCCTCCACGTGTTCTCATCCAGAAGCTGGACCTCCATGCCCATGCTAACCTGCTTGCTCACAAACTCGGAGCGGTCGTACACCAGCGGCGTAAAGACTGCCGGTATCTCCCAGAATAATCTCTGCGTGTTGGCATCAAAATCACCATGATCTGAAAGAATCAATGGCAGTTCAAAGGGGTCAACAGCACTGTCCTCTTTTTACCTACTACGAATTCTTAATAGACCCAATATTTTACATTTTTACTTTTATTAAACATTTAACCAGGTAGGTCAACTGAGAGCTCAATTCTCTTGCGGTGAGAACATGGGGAATCAAATTGGGCAGGGAACACAAGTGATCATGGAGTCAGTCAGATGTTACAGGGGTGATTAGGTGGCCAATGTAAAGAGCCAGGTTTTTGTGGGAATTTGACCTGGTCGCCAGGGTTAACACCCCTACTCTGACCCCTAATGACCACAGTGAGTCAGGACCTTGGTTTAACACCTCATCCAAAGGACGGCACCTTCACCTTCTACCCATCACTGCTGGGTCATTGCATTTCTGTTTGGTCCAGAGTGCTTCCTACTGGCCCACCAACACCACTTCCAGCAGCAACTATTTTCCCAGGTCGTCTGCAATCCAAGCACTAACCAAACTGCTTAGTTTCAGCAGATTGATGTAAGGATACAGGGTGGTATAGCTGCTAACACACCAACCATTGTTACAAAAGGGTATTTACAAACACAATTCAGGTTAAGTACCTTGCTCACGGCAAGTGTCAGTGCCCATACCTGGGAATTGGCATTGCAACCTACTGTTTCTAAGCCTAGTTCCTTGATCACTGTGCCATACTGCAAACCCCTGCTGGTTTATCACATTGACCTCTACAACACCTGATTGAACTAATCAATTAATCATGGTCTTCAATCAAGACCTTTATTATTTGAATCATGCATTTTAGTGCTGGGCTAGAACAGAACAAAAGCCTGCACGTAGGCAGGCTCTTCTCGGATAAGATCGGAAAAAAACCTTTAAGAGTACTTACTTAATGCGCAAGCTGCAGATAAGTCCATTAACGTCACCATCCATTTATGTCTGTAGAACATGGTTGCGTGGATCACCATCACCATAATACCATCCATCTGGGAGAAGGGAAGAGGGACACCATATACTTTGGGATATAGAGTGGGTTCTTGAACTACCTAAACTCAGTATTTGCAAACCCAGCACTGCAAGCCCATTGAGAGAAACAGCAAGTTTATTCTCAAATAAGTCACCCTCTTTCAATGATGGATTGCATTTATCTGGTGCCTAGAGCAGGGGTATCCAATCTTATCTGAAAAAGGGTTGTAGCCCAGCACTAAAACACCCAATTCAACTAATCAAGGTCTTCACACCACCATCTAGGTAGTCCTAAATGCTCTTCTGAGCCACCTTTTAATATCACATGCACTTTATGAAATCCATTTTTGTTTTGGGTAAATCACAAATGATCACAAAGACCAACAGGCACTGCTGATTGGTGTTCAGTTTGGTGGCCACACAGCTGTACAGAAACATCAAAAAGGTCAGGCTTTCAGCTCGAATTAGCTTTCTGCCGTGAGTTTCGCACCTTCTCTCACAACATTCATGTAATATTACACAGCTGTACTTGCCGATACATCTTGAGTGTGAAGCTGCCAGTAGGCGGAGCGGAAACCACCCGGTTCGCAGTGACGGCCAACCCATACCCGTGCGCTTGGGCCTCGCTGATGGACATGGTCACTTCCTGTCCATCTTTTAGGAACATGACCTGCCATCGAGAGACCTCAGAACTGTGGGCCTGAGGGGGAAAGAACAGAACTCCATGGATCTCAGAGCAAAGACATAAGTAGAGCAGAGACAAACACCTGGCACAGGAAGCATTGGGGCCATACATTGGTCCCTTATACCAGTGGCTCACAAGCTAGGTCCTGGGTACCCACCGTGTGGATTTTTGCTCAAACCATAATTAAAGCCCCTAAATTGTAACAACCTGTTCATTTTTCTTAGACACATGATTTACCCCCTTAAGGCCAAATTATGTCAGTAAACCCCATGAATACCTTGAATATTAAATGTTCCATATTCACATCCCAGTCAAACAAAAGCCTTAATTTTCTACAACATGCTGGCAAATGATTAATTTAGAAAGAGGCATTTAATAAAACATTTCATTCAAATTAGACTGACTGGTGAAATCACAGCAGTCCTAATTACACCATTTACTGAAACTAAACCATTTGTTAAAAATGACCAAGCAAACAGCAACAAGCATTGCAAACCTGCATTGTGTTAAGGTTAAGGAAAAAAATAGCAACTTAACATGTTTTCAACAACCTTAATTGAGCAAGCGATTGGCTGCAGCAAAAATGAGCATACACCGTTTGAGAACCCCTGTGGGAGAGCACTGGTACCCAAGCTTTTCCAGGCCCTTGTTAAAGTGTAGTACTTTAACAGCATGTATTAAAACAGGAGTTCCAAACTCTCCAAGCCCATGGCCCACTTTGTGAGCGAATACATTTTCTGTGATCCCATCTCCCTTTGAAAATGTAGCCTGATTAATTTTCAGATGTCTTTAAATTTACAGCAATAAATGCTGTGCATATAACTAGTGCAGCGTTTTATTTGACTAGTGTGAATTTATATGGAAACAAAATTATTTTTTCAGATTCATCTCATGACCCACCTACCAAACACTGCCTTTCAGCTACAACACAGTAGCTTTTTACTTGCATGTTAAAAGACATGGCCAAATCTGATGTTCTTAGTTTGTTTGATACTCAATTAAATGGTTCTCTAATTGAAGATGCAGTATTAGTACACCTCAAAATGCCTTTAAAATACTAGACCAGGTGCAGTGTGTGCTGCTCATCACCATGATCATGGGGCCCACACACTTTGAAATGGGGAGAGTGGTCATGTGACTTACGGAAGAGGCGATGGAGCTCCACGCTTCCTTGGAGGTGTGGCTGCTGGGCGTACAGGGTGTGTTCTTCTGCACCGAAACCTGAGGGAGACACAGGGCAGTACCAGTGGGCAAGGCAATTCCACAGGGCAGGCTCAGGAGCCTACTGCAATGCTGCCCAGTATGACCAATGCACTGAAGAAAAGTGCATTGGTCATACTCATACTTTTTTTTTAAAGATTACCTTTCTCACTCTCTCTCCCCCCCAAAGTGCTTTTACAACAGTAATTCATAATACCTTGCATTTATTATTGTGGGAAATTATTTATGGAGTCATATAGTGTGATTAATATACATTTTAAATAGTACCCTTAGCTCAAGCTTGCAAATGTCCTGCTTATGCAGCATTCCTCTTGTCAGAGAGGGAAATACAGCATTCCCTCAGGGCTCTGTGTGAGGGCACTCTCCCCCACACCCCCACTCTTCACGTTTCGCCCCAATTTTGAGAAGCTATAGGTCCTTCTCATCACTCCAACATCCTTCACATGTTTTGGAAGAGCACACGATAGCACCCATTTCCTCCACAAAGTGTAGCGTGATTGGACAGGGGGGAAGGGGGTACCATAGTACCTCCATGTAGTTATGGTCACAGGTGACCTCTCTGGCTGACCACGGCAGAGGGAGGGAGCAGGTTTTGGCCACGTGGTAGACCTGGTCAGCGCATATGATGTTGAACTTGAACGTGAACAGCTGGTCATTCTGAGACAGAGCCAGAGAGACAGACAGACACAGACAGACACACACAAACAAACACAGCAAGTCATTTTTTCATCCTGATGAGCCCGGCAGTGTAGTATAATGGCTAGGGAACTGGACTTGTAACTCAGAAATCACTGGTTCAATTCCCAGGTGGGGGCACTACCATTGCACCCTTGAGCAAGGTACTTAACCTGAATTGCTTCAGTAAAATATCCAGCTGTGTAAATGGATTGTATGTAAACTGTAAATAAGAAATGTAAACTGTGCAAGTTGCTCTGGATAAGAGCGTCTGCTAAATGCCTAAAATGTAAAAGGTAAATGTAGCCCATGTTCCCCGGGAAGTGAGCAGGCAGTACCTGGTTCTCGGTGTGGCAGGAGAGGTAGGAGGCTCTGAGGGAGACGTAGCCCTCCCTGCCGACCGGGCTGTACGTGTACCCACACGTCGCCGCATGCACATCACTGATATCGTGCACACCCGTGGCATCTGAGGACAGGACAAGGTGTAGAAAGCAGGTAGATGGCACTGCGCACACTCGCACACCCGGCAGCAAATGCACAGTAGCAGCAGACATCAAATCAAATTTATTTGTATAGCGCTTTTCACAATTGAATTGTCACAAAACGCTTAACATGTTATTCAAATGGTTCAGTATTACGATCAGCGTCAGCTACATGGTTTATTTGCTACAGCTTCATCCAGGGCAACGGTCAAAGCTGGCACACATTATCCACAGAAGAAAGTCAGGCTAGCACCGAGCTACAGGACTTTGCCAGGATTCTAGCTCAGGGCACGGCGTCCATAGCCACCTCAGCGTGAGGGTCGAAGATCAACTTTGTGTCCCCGACACGGTAAAATGAGAGATCCGCCATGAGGTGCCCTCTTTGCAACCCTTCCCAGCGGCCATTAGGAACAGAGGACAAAAACAAGGGAAGGCGCAGAAGGTGGCAGAAAAAGGGATGTATTCAAATGTGAAATCTTGAATGCCTTCATTGTATTATTTGTATACTCTTAGGAAACTGAGCAGAAAATTGCAATCAATCAAATGTATTGCGTGACATAACTGTTAGGGGGGTTTCACAAATGCAAGCCAGCATGGGATACTGTGACCAGCCGGTTTCAAGATTGGCTCCATAAACTTGTCTAAACTTTCGAACAGAGGCATGTGACAAGGCGACCCCCGCACAAGCGCTCACCTTCAGCCTCGATGCGCAGCCAGTTCACAATGGCGTAGTCCACGGTCATGATGAAGTATCGATCACGACACTCGGACTCAATGGCTCCTGAATTGGGGGGGGAAGGGGAACACTACCATTTCAAATCCTGTCTCAAGTCTTTGCTTGCTTGATGATTCAAATAAATTCAATCACAGCAGATTGAACTTGATACCCCAGTGGATTAGTACCTTTTTCTTATGTTACTCTGTTCCCATGTACTTTCAGCTCTCAAATGAAAAAATAGGCCCATAAGACAATCACAACATACTTTAACAGCACGTACCGGTGTCAGCGTCAGCATAATGCACATGAGCAAGTAACAGCGAACAAAGCAGCACGCTGCAGGGAGGGAAATAGTTTGAGATCAAAACACATGCAAGGGTTTTCAGTGGACCATCTGAATAAAATGGCCACCACTCACACCTGCAATATGAAACAGTATCTCTCACCGCTCCATTTTGAAACGCATTTACCTGACCATTTTGCTGACAATGGGAGTTTAACTTACCCCAATTGAAAACTTAGATTCCCAAGCATGGCTCTACAACAGTGTCCACTAGCTGAACAAAGCACTTTAATCCACCAGTAGACCACAAACCAGGAATGAATGAACACCAAGAAAAGGTCAAAAAGCACCTGATTTGAAAAATCCCACCTGTGTCAGCTGATAGAACTATGGCCATTTAACCAATCACACTGGACTAATTAGGGACGACAGAAAACCACAGAGAAGCCTGAATCTCAGAACGCACGTGTCGTCTTCATATATTAACCTGTACAAAGCAAAACATTTAGTTTGACTTCATGTTATGGTGAGTTATTTGATTTGTAGAGCTACCTGACCTTTGTCCAAAGCCCATCCTTGATTGATTGATTGATTGATTGAAGGAACTTATTGAATGAGAACCCTGTTTCTCCAGGTGCTAATTATCTGCCTATTAGGGTAAATCTCAGGGTCCCAGAAGCATGGTGATACTGCATTTATAAAACTCTATTTATACCAAGCAATTGGAGGTCATTGGTACAAAAGGCTTCCCAAACTCAGTCCTGGGGCACCACCTGTGGATGCTTGTTTTCCATAATCCAATCTGAAGTATAACAAGTATTGTTCACAAGAAGAGTCCCTTCTAATGAGGGACGATTTACCTTCTTAATGGCTTAGTATGTCAGAAATGGATATTCATGTTACAAATAATTAATATACCATATTAATTCAAGGACTTTTAATCAGTCAGATCAGACAAGCAACGCTTTCATTTATTTAATAATGTGCTGTGTGGAATGATTCCTTCATGAAATCAGTGAAGCCCTAAATTCTGAAAGTGTGGACACCTGGTCATTGAAACTAAAAGCGTTTGTGGAAAATGAAGAGTTGAAAGACCACTGAAATGGCCATGAGCCAAACCAGCATTGTGTTAAAATCTGTTTAAGCACATATTCTCAACAAAATTAACTGATCAAAATATTGGTTGTAATGAAAAGCAGCATTTGCCCAGGAACCCTAGTGTTCTGTTCACTACTTCCCAAATCCACCCTAGCATGTTTCTTTTTAAAGCGCTGCTAAATAGCTCTGAACTCCTTTCTGGGGGCCCACTGTGTATGCTAGTTTTTGTTACAGCCAGTCTCTTAAGGTTGTTGAAAATGTGTTCTACCATAATTTCTTCCTTAAACTTATTTCAACACAATACAGGTCGGTGTCATTGCCAAATGCTCTGTTATTAAACTTTTCATTTTCCACATATGGTTTACTTTCAGTGACCAGGTGTCCAGACTTTCAACAATTGGGCCCCTGCTGGTTTCACCTGCCAGTATATAATTGAATCAATTAAAGAAGGCAAGCTCTTTCTAAAGGAATCATGTGTCATATAGCACATTACAGAAAATGAGCATTATTTGATCTGACACTGTACTGAGATGTGAATATCTGACATTTATTGTTCATGGCATGCATAGCTATTTTGGAAATAATATGGCTTTAAGAGAGAAAATTGTTCTTTTCGACCACCAGATGGCGCAAATTTCATTTGCTGAATTTTCATGTCGCAATTTGCGGTGCCTGTAAACAAATGAGTGATTTAATCAAAGGTTCCCAAACAATCAGCGGACCCCCTATATATATATATATATATATATATATATATATATATACACTAATACTGATGTCTACTAAGTCATTTTCCATTGAAATTCAAACCAGTCAAATGAAACATTGCACCTGTTACCTGCACCTCAATTGTTAGAGTATACATGCATTTTCACTGTGTCCAGTTCTAGTCATAGATTCCATGGTCTCTGACTGCACTGGTGCTTATTGGTTAGCTCCTGTGGGCCTGTGCCTAAACTTTCTCTTCATTTACTTTCATCAGCTCTTATTGTTTGAGTGTTATTGACATCGGAGAGGGGAAAGCTGAACTATCACAAGTGTGTCGTATTTGAGAACTTCACTTGCTGCTAGGGCTGTGTATCGGAAGTTAATATATACCATACATATCCCACTACAGGGGGCCATTGTACAATAGATATCCTGATACGATACACATGGGAAAGTGAAAATGTGATCTCATTGAGGTTGTTTGAAAAGAACAGTAATTTATTGTCAATGGCACATTATATTACAGAAGCCGTGACCAAAGATTGCAAGATTGCAATATTATTTTATATAATAATAATTATATTTACATTTCACATTTTAGGCATTTAGCAGATGCTCTTATACAGAGCGACTTACAAAAAGTGCATTTAAACATGGTAAGATTAAGCATGGTTCGTGCAAGAGATTAATGTAATAGACATCATTGTTGATAGTTGCACACCACACCTGAGAGCAGGATCTGGTGGTCAACGGTCATGACATGCAGCCGATAGGTGGAGCAGGACGAGGACGGAGCTGAGTGATTGAATCTTAGCCAAGTGGAGAGCCTCAGTGACCGCGAGCAGAGCAGCTTCAGTAGAGTGACCCGCCTTGAAGCCTGATTGGTTGGGATCAAGCAGGTCAGTCCGTAGGAGATAGACAGATAGTTGACTATATACAGCCAGGGGGGATGACATGGGCCCTTTTGAGGGCAGAGGGGACAGTACCGGAGGAAAGAGTTGATTATATTGGAGACAAAGGGAAGGATGTCCATAGAGATGGACTGGAAGAGGGGGAAGGGAATGGGATCAAGAGGGCAGGTGGTAGGACGGTGGGAGTGAATAAGTTCTAAGATGTCAGAGTCAGGGAGGGGTGAGAAGGAGGACAGGGAGGCATGTGGTTTGGGTTGTGAGATGGGTGCGGAGAGGTTAGGGAGAAGGAGTTGCGAATGTCATTGACTTTCTTGCGAAAGAAGGAATGCAAAGTCATCTGCAGTTATAGAGGAGGGCGGTGGGGGAGGAGGAGGGGTGAGGAGAGAGGAAAATGTGGAGATGAGTTTGCGTGGGTTAGATGCAGATGATTCCATTTTAGAGAAGAAGAATGCAGACCTAGCAGAGTAGAGTTTATAGGAAAAGGTAGTTAAGAGAGTGGAAAGCTGCCAAGTCAGCAGGGGATTTGGATTTTCTCCCATTTCCTTGCTGCCGCCCGCAATTTGAGTCGGTTAGCCAGGGACTGGGGTGTAGGAGGCAAGCCAGTTTGGTGGAGATAGGACAGAGTGAATCAAAGGAGGATAGCAGAGTGGATGAGGCTTCCTCAACAGGTAGTTGGGTGAAGGTATTTTAGGATGGGGAAGAGAAGATAGTACAGTAGCTGACAGGGCTGTGGGAGAGAGAGAGCGAGCGGAGGTTGCGACGGACAGTGGAGGCAGTTGAAGAGGGTTTGGGTACAGAGGGGAGGGGGAGGGAAAAAGACAGAAAGCAATGGTCAGATCCATGAATAGGAGATACTGTAAGGTTGGGTGAGGTGCAGTTCCTGGTGAAGATAAGATCTAGTTTGTTGCTGGCCTTGTGGGTGGGTGGGAACTCTGGAGGAGGGGGAGAAAGCCGGAGGACAGAGGACAGACTGGTGTCGAGCTATAGATTGAAGTCACCAAGGAGTAGGACGGGAGCGGCACCCTCAGGGAAGAAGCTCAGTAGGGCATCCATCTCGTCTAGGAAGCTCCCCAGTGGACCTGGTGGATACAGAACAATAATGTGCAGTTTACATGGAACAGTGACAGTGATAGCATGATATTCAAAGGAGGAGGGTGAGAAATGAGGAAGAGGAACAATACCAAATCTCCACAGGGGGGAGACTAGTATACCTGTCCCTCCACCTCTACCTGTGGGTCATGGAGTGTGAGAGAAGGTGCAGGCAGTGGAGGGAGCAGCAGGGGTGGTTGTGTTCTGAGTAGGGTCCAACATCTCAGTGAGCGCCAGGAGCTGTAGGGAGAGTAGGGAGGCCTGGGCTGAAGTCAGCCTTCCGGACAGCTCCATAGCTCTCCTGCTACCATGGAGGATGGATCTAGGAAGATGGATCAGATTAGAGAGGTTGCGGGTGTGAGTTGCAGCCCTACTTCTAGGGAATCTAGGAAAGGAGACACGGATTGGAATCGGAAGATTGCACGTGGTGTTAGATGCATGTATTCAAGATTTAGTAGATGAGTTAAATGATGGTACTTCCCGTGCAGCGAACACTCCCTAGCTGGCCTCCCTCAGTGGATTACTGCAAATAGGCTCTTACGTCTTTGTACACTGAGTCTTCGTACGGTGAGGCAAGGAAGGTGAGGCTGCCACGGAAAGCTGGTGCTTACCAGAACTGAAGGTGCTTAAATGCCTATGTGGGGGTAATTACTTGTGCCACCTACCAGCTGAGAACAATGGCCAGGTACTTACGAGTCCTGCCCACTATTCCCTAAGCATGCAACTAAACAGTTAGCAACCAGTCGAAACTACAGTACAAACAACAAATCGAGAAAATAGCATCAAGCTGCTTGAAGCTAATCAGCCAAAACTAGCCTAACTGATAGTACGCAGGTTAAAATAACACTAAAACGAGGCGACAACAAACAGTATGAGGTAACACAAATATATGAACATTATTTATGCATGGAAGTTGCCACAGGTAAGAATGTCTGCCACCCAATAAATAAGGTGATGTGATGGCATGTAATGTGCTGTAATGTAGTAAGATTGTGATGTAATGTGATGCATTGTGAAGTAATGTATCCCCTCTCGGGCCCACTCCTGCAGGTACAGCGAAGGCCCCAGCCCTGGGGAGCGGGTTCCACACCAGCTTGGGAAAAGAGTCCCGCGCCCAGACGCTGCAGAACGGTGAGTCATTTCCACTACTGCCCAATGACCATGGCCCCATTGGCCGAGGGTGTGACCAATCGACAGTCACTGGATGATGGCCTAAATTCTAAAGGCCAGGCCTAATGGTCACTCTCAGGACAGCAGCGTCCGGACTGCCAGGCGTTCTGAGGTGAAAGTGCGAGTGTGTGCGATGGAGATGTTGATCCCTCTGTACCTCTGGGAACATAGCCTCTTACTTCTGACCTCTGACCCCTCCCACTATTCTGAACTTCCCCCACCCCCCTGTCTCAGGCACACACTCAGACAGAAAGTAAGGCCCGGTGCATTGTGGAAGTTCAGTTCAGTAGTTGGCTCACGGGATGTATATGCATGTAAATAAATTATACTCACTTGCTGTCCACCTTTAGAAAGTTGCTTTTCTGTAAGATATAGATGACATATTAAATCCCTTAAACCCATTTCATACCTCCTATTTGAGGGAAAAGAATTGCTTCAGTAAGTATCTGCCATTGTTAAGTAGATAAAGTCCTCAAATGATACAGTATGTATGTTGCACTGCATATGAGCACATAGTAAACAAATTAATAATAATGAATAATGGATTAATATTTCCATGCAGATACAGTGGGTCCTGTAAATTGGATTCCAGGAGGGTCATTTATTCATTCTTGACAGCAGCAAATGGCTTCAAAGTTAAAAGCTGTAAAGTGTAAAATGCATAGGTATTGAGTGTGTGTGTGTGTGTGTGTGCGCACGCTAAGCCTCAAATTGGCCCGATGGGAAATGGTTTGTCATGCCGTTTTTTTCACGGTGATTTATGGCGTCGGTGGAGAGCTGGAGGGAGCCATCCGGTCTCTAAGCATGGCGCTCATGTTCACGCCCACGCCTGTTCTGTCCTTGCCTTTAATCGCTCAACAGATACCCTTAAAAAGAACGCACTTAAAACCAGACCGTATACACTGCACAGAACCTGTAGACATCTGGGTTGTCAGGTAGCTCGTCCTGCTATTCCTGATGGGTAGTGGCGCGGTCTGGTGTTGAATCCAGAGCTTTCCAGTGCTGACTGTGGCTGGGCCATTAAATGGGCAGACTTGGGCTCTGGGTCACACCTAGATATGTGCAGCAAATGCCTTCTGATCCACACTATTGTCACAAGTGAGACTCCTGCAGTACAGTGTCCCCATCACTACATTTACATTTACGGCTTTTAGCAGACACTATTATCCAGAGCGACTTACACAGCTTACAGTTCCTTACATACAATCCATTTACAATACACATTTTTACTGAAGGCTGTAATTCAGGGTACATAATATACTCAAGGGTATAATGGCAGTGCCCCACCTGGGAATTAAACCTGCAACTTATGATTTACAAGCCCAGTTCCCTAACCATTATACAACACTAAGGCTGTCACTCCAAAAATCCTGTTTGATATTCAAAGAAAACATGTAGTCCTAGATTTGTTTGAATAGTAATCAAATATGTTACAGACCTAACTTTCATTAGGTTAAGCTCCTGTTTGTCTCCATGCGTTTTTATAGCATTGCTATATGTCTGTTTATGTATTCATACATATACTAGCCCATGTATGCATTATGTTACAAGTATTTCTGTGTACTTGTAAGTGCACTGCACAGTTGGGACTTCTTCCTGCTAGAGAGAGCGGGAGCACTCTGCATGCTGTGTGCTGAATTGCAACACAGCAGTCACCAGCAGCATGTGTCAAAATGACAGAGTGGACTATGAAAATGTACTTATGCATTTTATATTATCATTGTGGAATGTGTTTTACGGAATACGTCATCAATATATTATACAATAAACTGTATTATAGAATATTCGCAGAAGTATATGAGGGTGGCAGTAATTGCCATAATTTACACAGTTTTTTTTACAAATATTGGAACTATTATATTACTTTGGATGTGTACATTTTCACACGTTTAGCTTGTTTCAATAAGGAGAGAGTTGCAAAAGTAAGTGAACTGTTTTGTTGGATAAAGCAGAGAATGTGGACAGTGACATCACCGCTGGGACTGATTGGCCGATGATTTACAGGGCAGAGCCAATGGGAGCAGGGTGAGGGGCTTTAGTGTGTGAAGGCCCCATGGTTCCGGTTCACACGGACGGCTCCCAGCTGTCAGTCCATTCAGCTCGAAGGCAAACTTTAAATCCTTGTCAGTGGACGGAACATTCTCATTGCATTGCTCAGGCACCTGTGTGTGTGAAATCATGCCATCTGTGTTACGCGTGTGTGTGTGTGTGTGTGTGTGTGTGTGTGTGTGTGTGTGTGTGTATGTTAACGCGCATTTGTGTGTGACCGCTTCCAGGGAAACGGCAGATCCACAACCTGGGCAACCAGCTGCAGCTGAACCAGCACTGCCTGGACACAGCGTTTAACTTCTTCAAGATGGCTGTGAGCAAGCACCTGACGAGGGGCAGGAAGATGGCGCACGTGATCGCTGCCTGCCTCTACCTGGTCTGCCGGACAGAGGGCACGCCCCGTATCCTTACGCCGTGCCCACCTGCCATGGCGGCATTGTGAATGGGACACCTCACCACACTGTCACACAGCACGGAAAAACAGTCAAATCCACAATGTTCAAATGTTTCATTCAAAATGTCAGGCTTTCTTCTGTCACATTATAGTTGCAAAATATATATTGTTATCCAAATGTTATAGAATAGCCTACATTTTGACAGTTTTATGATAAAATGCAGTGTATCTGTACTTTCAATGAATGTAGTACACACTGCATTCCTCACACACCCTCGGTCCTCATCGATGGAGAGAAAAGCAGACGCAGAGAAGAACAGAGGCCCAGCAGTGCTCCAGGGCGCCCTCAGTGATCCCATTTATTATCAATTCACCACCACGCTTCCACTCCAAATGGTCTCTGCCGAGAATTTCATTAATACAATTACCTGGGCATGTTGTAATACGCGGGCATATTAAAGCAGTGTGCGGAAATGCCTGGGCCGCGTTGGGGGTGTTGGGGGGTTTAATGGCAGGTTTGGTGCGTAAGTCGCCCCGGGGGCGAAGTTCCTCGCTGGGCAGGAAACTTGAAGTTATGCCCGCACCCCCATCTCTCAGGATGAGCTGGGAGCAGGGTCCGGGAAAGAGGCGTTTGTAGTCATTGCGTCCCCCAACGCTGCCCTTGGCTGAAAGAGCCTCACCGCAATAAAGGCATTGTCACTTGATGGTGGTGGTGATGCACAGGCTTTTCATTCATACCCTTATTGTTGCAGTTGCTTTTAATAACCGTCGTCTTGGGGTTTACCGGCCGCGTGTATGAGATTACTCGCTCCGCTTCATCTCTGTCATTTGTGACGCGCAGCCATCTCTGAACTCCCACCGCAATGCGGGGGTTGGGTGCCCTCAGTCGTCACGGTGACTGACAAGGATGCAGCGGCGGAGGGCGGGGATGAGCGAGAGGGCAGCTGGGTTAATTGTCAAGATTTCTATTGGCTGGGACCAGAGAAAGGAGGTGCAGTAGCCCCTCCCTCACTGCCGCACTGACCGACTCCCCGACTGACTGAGCGAGGAGCTCCCGCAGTAGCAGCGCTCTAGCACTAGAGGGCAAAGTCAGTACGATCAGTGCCTGTGCAGTATTTATTTATGCTTGCGCGCTACACCACAACAGACAAAAGAAACAGGCAGCATCCGTTTCCAGTCTTGGATCAGCAGTAGGCAGCTGCAATGTTCAGCACAGCAGGGCCTGGAGCACTACAGGAAGGATGGCGCTGCACTTTCCTCACCATTAGGATAATTGAAAAACTTGTGGGAGGAAATATCTTCTGATCAGCCTTGATCTTGAATGCATACATACATCTCTCGTTTGCATGAGGACCGCTTGAGGCTTAAACATCATGTCTCCCCCTCCCTCTGATACCGATTGTGAAAACATGAACCCAAAGGGCAGGTTTAAAAATATATTTTTGCCTCTGTGATTGGCTCGTGGGGCTCACCTCAGTACCAAGCTTGCCCCGTTATGTTTCTGTCCTCTGACTAAGGTGCATCATATACATGTGGGGAATATACATATTTCTAAGTATGTGTCAGAAATTAACCATGTCAAATATATGTTAATATGGCTCAAATATATGTTATTGCCCCTTACATGTATGTAACACCTAGTGAAATTGCATAAACTGTAAAATATGTAGTACAGTATGTGCATAATATTACACAACTAAGAGTGGCAATAGTTGTGTGTGTGTGTATATATATATATATATAGTCATATAAAATGTATATATTCGTACATATATGTATTACTTTTGCACACAGACAGTAGCAGGGGCTAACTGTGAGGGTGAGCTGCCGCTGGATACAGCTCACTCCTGATACCTGCACATGCTCAGTACATGCTGTGGTGCTTTGCACTTAAACAAGGGTATGCATATACAAGAGCATGCACATAACGGGTTAGTGACGTCGAGTGGGATTAAAATGAGAACAGATACAACCCATGCAGTGAAAGTTAGCCTTTATCGACATGGAATGACATAAATCCTGTTAGTCTGTGTTGCTCTCCCCTTAACCAGCTGGTAGATATGCTCCTAGACCTGAGTGATCTCTTGCAGGTGAGTTTCCTTTCGCCTCCAGCCTGACAGCACACTCGGTGACCACCTTGCCCTGACTTGAGATGCTCCATTCAGAAAGGCAGTGGCCCTCAAACTCAGTCCTGGAGTTCCACTGTGTATGTGTACGGGTTCCATAATTTTGTGCTGAAACTGAAACTGATTTTTAACACAATGCAGGTTTGGCTCATTACTATCTGCTATGTCTTTGACATGTTCCACTAATGGGGTTTCTTCAATGACCAGGTGTCCACTTTCAGCATTTAGGACTGATTTCAGCTGTAGGTAAATCAATAAATCAATTAAAAATGTAACTGCTTTCAAAAGGAATCATTTGCCACAGCACATTACAGAAAATGAAAGCATTAGTTGTCTAAAGACTGATTAAAAGTCCTTAAATTAATTAATTTTAACATGAATATCTGTTTCTGACATAATGTGTCATTAAGAGGGTAATGTTAAATCGTCCCTCATTAGACATTAAGTGTCTAATTAAAAACAATTAACAGCGTGTTATACATCAGGAATTGCAATTATAATTGGAACGAAAACCAGCATGCAGGGGGGTTCTCCAGGACTGAGTTTGAGAGCCACCGCATCAGAAAGATTCATGAAGCCTCATTCTCCCACCACTGCCGGTAACTCTGCAATTATTCTATTGAGCGTCTTGGTGTTATCCTTAGAGACCTATTTAGATTCACAGCATATGGCCTAGTGATGGGAGAATGAGGTATTGTGACAAAAATAATGGGTGGAGCTAAAATTAGATGACTTGTTTGAACCAATCAAATGTTTTTGCTCTTCACCACTCAAATGATTGGTTCATATTAGTTCCTGGTAGCACATGGTAGCGCCATGCATTTTTGGTGCCATGATACCTCGTTCACCAATCACTAGTATGCCCCTCCTGGTCAATATTGTGCCATTCAGTCAAAACAATGTTATTTATACCCGTATGAAATAGGGAAGGTGTGTGGTTAGTTCATATCCAAGTACACCGTGAAACAGTCAAGGTTGTGTGGTTAATTCAAATCCCAGTCACAAATCACACAGGCAATGTTTGGGATTCCAGCGTTGCCCTCATACAAGATATATCCCTCCATCCGAATGTGTGGCAATCCCTGCTGATTACACCACCTGTGGCCACGGCTACTGCAGCAATACGGCAATACAGCAGTGCAGTGGGAACACATTCTTGGAACTGTAAGAGCATTCTTGCATTGTATTTACGTGTGCGACTTACGTGCCAAGCTCAATGTTTTCATTAACTCTGTAGCTTGTACAACGGAGAGAACATGATTGCACCAACTTTTTATGCAGAAGGAACAGATTTTTTGGACATTTCAGATGCACACCAGTGCCCCCCAGGGGACTCTGAAATTGGATTATTTTTTTAACAGGGTTGCCCCTGTGCTTCAGTGAGCCCCCCTGCCCTGGGGTGACCCCCGGTCACGGAAAGGCATAGCTGGGGAGCCGCCCATGTTTTCCATATGAGATTTTTTAAAAGCCATCATCCTGAAATACAGGCAGGCCATTTGCTGTGGAGCTGCACAGGATTTTGAGCCGATCCCGAGTGCCCTTTCTCTTTTCTGATACCTTCCTAAACCACAGTGACCAGACCCCCCCCAGGTTCCGCCCCCTAACCCACAGGTGAACCTCCTCCTCCTCCCCTCCACAGGTGAACGTCTACATCCTGGGCAGAACCTTCCTCCTATTGGCCAGAGAGCTGTGCATCAACGCTCCCGCCATAGGTAATCTCCTCCCACCCGCCGCCACCTCCGCACGCTCTGTCCAAACCAGTAGACCCCGACCCTGATTGGTGGAGAGCCACTGTGTCAGCAGGGTTTTTGATTTCACATTAAAACCAGCAAACTCATTCAGAGCCAAGAAACCAGGTGAGGTCAGCTAACCATGCGATCAACTTTAATTTATTAATTTAGTGCTGAGTAACAATTAAATCCAGCAATGCCCTACAGCTCTCAGGGACCAGCCTGCTCTGAACCGTTCAAAATGACACCTCCATACCCTGCCTGAGGGAGGCAAGGTGCAACAATGTGGATCAGGTGGCATCACGTTACATTTTTACATTTATATAACCCAACAACGTGCTGGAATAGTACAACCAGGACTCCCACGTGTGAGGCGAAAAGGGGAGAATAATTGAGTAAGAGTAAGTTGAACCATATCAGCGCCACTGAACTAGTTCTCTGCACTGTACCTAGGGGGCGCTGTATCACTAGTTTCAAATTGCTTACATTTTTAGAACTTACTAGTCGGAGTGTGCGCAATAATGACTCTTTAGGCTCCACAGAGAGGGTTTCTTACAGTGCAGGTTAAAATAAAGCCAAATAAATGTCAGCTAAACTCCAGTGCAAACAACCCTTAAAGGTTTTCATTCACGTCCAGTGATGGTCCGTGGTTCTCTGTGGCTCAGTTGGTAGAGCACAGCGTTGGCAACGCTTAGGTTGTGGGTTCAATTCCCACTGGGGCCACATATACTGAAAAATGTATGCATTCACTACTGTAAGTCGCTTTGGATAAAAGCGTCTCCTAAATGGCATATATTATATTATTATATTATGATCTGCCGATAAAGATAGTCTTCCACTCCATTTACATCCAAACCAGCCAGCTGTTAAGCGGTTGGCTGACGTTTCCGTTTCTCTAACCAGCTACGCTTGCCTATTCTTTTGATGAGTAATTGATCAGGATCCTCCCTGTATTTCCGCGCCCTGTCAGTGATCCGTAACAGGTTTAGCTGCCCCCGTTCCTACGGGGCTGAAGCTGACGCATCAGATTCAGCCCCTCTGATCGCAAGCAGCACTGTCAGAGGATAGACTTACGCATGATCCCCTCCCTGCCCCCTCCCCGGTACTCCCTCGGTCCTTATGGCTGGTATGGAATAATAAGAAACGAATGCACAGAGGTCACATAAAAACATTTTATGGTTCGCGGTTTGGCAATGTGCCCCCTCCCCCCCTCCAAACACAGAATACTGAATCTGTCTCGTCAGCCTCAGGCTGAAAACAAACCGCCATCAGTTACGTGTCAGTCACGAAGCAGTAATGGGCGTCGCCCGCTAGAAGTGCAACACAGCCTTCGCTTTCCTTTTCACATGGGACGGCATGCCGCCGCCTCCTCTGTAATTAAATCAGTGTTTTGTACTTTATTTATTTGTTTAAATAAATAACCTACAACTGCAGCACATTGCTTCGCGTAAACCTTGTCAAAAGTCCATCAAGGGATTCAGCAGGCGCTTAGTGTTTCACGCTGCCTCCTCACTCCTCAGGAGACGAGATCTTTGTTCGGGGGTTTTTTTCTCCGCAAAGGCTTCCTTTTCCTAGCCAGCAGCGACAGGCGGTGTGCTCGGACCGTGGGACGCCCTCCCTCCCTCCCTCCCTCACGCGTAGAAAACCAGTTCTGGTATTTGCCCCCCTTGCACCCCTGTCCCGTTGGTGCTGTCTGAGGAGCACTGGAACTGGAAGGTCACCTTCCCGCACTGCACCTCCGTCATGCCCTCCTGCCCGAAGTAGCTGAGCTCGTTCCCGTCCAGGACGGCGCTGACCGTGTAGAAGGTGTCCTGCTCCACCTGGACCGGGTGCTCGAACCACACAGAGAAGGTGCTGCTGGACCCGTCCGACACAAACGTGGTCAGGTTCGTCGCCAGGGTGGCGCCCTGCCGCTTGAGCTCGATGCACACGCTGTACTCCGCCTTACCGCCGCTCGACCCGTACAGGCCCAGCCCGGCGATGAAGATGCGCCGGTCCACCGCGAACTGGATGCTGTCGCAGCGGCCCCGGTACCGCCACTGGTTGCTGCGGTAGGCCGAGGACTGGAAGCGGTGGCACCGCTGCGGGGACAGGCCCGTCCGCCGGGTCAGCGGGAAGCCCAGCTCCGGCTTGTTGGCCGCCGTGTACCACAGGAAGACCTCGTGCGTCTCCTCCAGCGTCAGGACGTCCGACTGCGCCGCCCCGTCGGCGAACTCCTCCAGCGTCATGGAGGGGACGCGGACCAGGTACAGCGCCTTGCCCAGGACGCTCCTCTTGTTCCGGGGTGTCGTCGGCAGGCCCCTCCTCTTGCACTCGGCCACCGCCCAGCCCAGGACGGCCTCGAACACCACCGCCTCCTTCACGTTGAGGGTCTCCCGCATCAGGATGATCTCCAGCGTGGGCCGGTCGATCTCGCAGAAGCCCTCGGACCGCAGGGCCAGCTCGGCCTGCGCGTCAATCACCTCCCAGCAGCGCTGCGTGAGCTCGGGCTCCTCGAACAGCCGGCTCTGGGACAGCAGCACACAGGCGTTCTTCGCCTCCAGGCTGGTCTCCAGGAAGGTGACGCAGGCCTTGGCCAGGGCCGGCACAATGTACTTCTTGGCAGCGTACAGAGTGGCCAGCACCGTGTCCGCTTCCAGTTCGATCTCGTCGCTGTACATGTATCTGGGGGCCAAAGAGAGGAGGGAGGATGTAAGCATTAAAGTAAGAAACCACCTTTTGGGCATTCTGGCTGCGACTACTTAGCAGGGCTTTTCGCCCTTTGGTGGTGAACCATCTTGACTACCAGCGACATTTTGAGTCAGAGACATACATGCAGTCGCATTGTAGTCTGCTACCTCCAGTTGCAGTCAAAAACCCTTGTAAGCAAAATGCAAGAGAAGGCTTTAAAATTATAACGATTTAGCGATTGCGAATGCAACCCTGACAAAGCTAGAGATGGGACTCACTTTAACAGAATTAAAAAAGCAGCAGGCTCCACATCCGGGATATGAATTTCTGACTGTCCCTCTGCGAGGTCTCCGTAAAACATGGCCCCAAAAACGGAACTGCCCACCGCCAAAACATACTATAGAAAGGAGAAGAGGAGTTAAGTCAGCTCATCGCCGGCGGGTGTCTTTTCACAGACAGAATGGATTCAAATGCAAACGGCTGGGCTCAAATGCAAGGTTGGGCTCACTTTGTGCGCAGGAACTTTTTGTGATTCGCCAGGAGGACCCACGATGAAATGAACATCGGCCATGAGCTCGTTGTTAAACATTAAAGCATTCCTGGAAATAAGACAAGTTACAACCGTTACTTTTATTTTCTATCGGCACAAAGTTACTGTCAGGGCGTTTATTCTGGTTGCGGTGTACACGGGTAAACGCTAAAGCAACATACAGATAATTACGCTCAAAATTCGCATCGACAAATGGCGAGCCCCTGTAGCAGACGTTACCTCTCTCGCAGCGTCGGGTGAGAAGTCTGCCAGCTAGTAGTCTCGACGTTGTTGTTGTTGATATTCTGCTGAGTGGTGGTGGCGATGGCAGTGGTTATCGTCTGGGTGACTTGGACGATGCTCTTTTTGCTGCCAGTCGTCACTACAATGCCGTTGCTGTTCGGGATATTGGTCTGTGTACTGGCAGGGTACAATTCTGCGGCCATTTTCTTCTCCAAGGATAAAGTCACGATCTCATAGCATACTGGCAGCTTGCCGGAGTGTCTGGCACTCTTTTTAGCCTTTTTCAAGTTTTCTGGAAGCAAAAGGAAAAAAGTCAAACACCTCATGATCCGGCCATACAGGCAATCTGCAGCTATGGGCATCAGCAAATAGTACCAATCAAACAGTCAGATAAGAGAAACGTTCGGGCCGATGATAGGTTAAATATCAGTTCCAGGTAAATGCAACTCCAGGTTTGGAAACGGCTGTGCTTCCCGTTACATAATGTCGCTTGCGCATTGAAAGGCTTGCCCCAGCAGTATCGCACGGCGGGAATGCGTTAACTAACCCCGGGATAATTTCAACAGCAACATCGAGGTTCTCCGTCCAGTCGAATTATTCCAGTCTCAAAGCGGAAAAATATATTTATTTCTCATCTCATCCTGTTTTTTTAAGCGCAGGTGTACTCCTGACCACAATGTCCATTTCAGCTACGGTGTCCCTCTTGAAAATGTAAACGAAGTCGTAACGGAACATCTACGGAACACAACAGAGCCATCGATTTGTGCAGAGCAGTTGCAGGGCTTTGTAACAGCTTAACTTTCAATTAAAGCCGAAGAGTGACTGGATTGCGGTCCTACGAATGCTGTGTAGACACACCAGAGAACAGCGTGTGTCTCCTTTCTTTCAGTCTGGCAGATACTGTGTACTTTAGTTTTGTATAGCAATAGCGCACGCCCACCTCCATGTCACCAAATCAGACACTTTTAACGTCGGCGGCAGCAGCGGCAGCAGCAGCAGCAGCCCGGAGGCGCCTCCCCCAGCTCGGCCGTCCCTCTCTTACCATAACAAATCCGACGCTAATACAAACGACCAGTGGAGGGCTAGTACGCACCGACAACCTCCACTAATAAAGTAATAAAAGTATGATTGTGTGAACACATAAACTCGCCATTGACAGAAGTTTAGGTTGTTAATGAGGCCAAGAAGATAACGAATTTACACAGATATCCGCGTGAAATGTCATGTTGCTTTTGGGAACACCACAGCGAAGTTGATTTATATTGCAAGATTAGTGAATTGTGATTCAAATCACAACAAAAATATATCACAAACCGGGTTAATATCATTATACACCACTCGATCATATGCTGTTGAGCCACAACGATTAACATGAAACGTGTGTATTGTACTTTACTGCTTAGTAAGAACATGTCGGGAACAGAAGCTGTCTCGACAGGCCGTTTTTAATGAGCTAGCTAACGCTAGCTAGCTAGGTTGCCGGAGAAAACAACGAACATTGCGTAAACCTGCGTCAAGACAACAATGCGAACATTGTCATCAAATGTCACGCATGTGGTTTTATTAGATCCCCTTTGTTTAAAAAATACCCCATAATGCTGTATTTATTTACCACATCGATACATTACAAACGAGACGAAGTAGGCAACCTAACATAATAGATCACACGTAGGCTGGCCAGCTAGATGCTTTCCAGTTGCACAGTCGTAATAAATATCGGTTTTTTTCAACGCGATTTCGAGCAGATGGGAACTATATAGTAGCAGACGGCGTGAAGTATTACCTTCGTGAGTAAGGGGGTGTCCTAATAACTGGAAAAGACGTCAAGTTTTGTCTGTGGAAGCGTCATCGGAGCCAGAAGCCATATTAAATCTGGAGACAGGGATAAGGGAGGGGGGTTGGGCTAACAGTATCCTGTTACCACACTGGTCTCCCTGCTTTCCAATAGAGGGCTCAGTTCCTTCGATTGCAATGGTTGTGAGGGTCGATGGACTGTCCGCTATAGGGTGTTTTTTTTACGTTATTGCACGTACAGTCACAGACGAACGTTTGCAGTAAAAGTTTCTCTCACGATTAGGCTACGAGCAAATGGAAATACTGTACTTACCGATGATTGACAAGATTATTTGGTGGTGGTATGTCGCGGGCAAGTTGGAGGATTCACCGTTTAGTTACGCATTGGATACATTCTCTCTGCACAGAAAACGTCACTGACGGAAACATAGAAACGATTTATATTTACATTGTACAAATACCCAGTAGCCTATTAGAGGCCTATGGGGAAGGAGAAGGAAAAAACAATTGGGAAATTATTGCTTGTTTATTAAAAGCCAATTCAAAGCCACGCTATCTCTAATTATAACATCGCATTGCTTTATGATATTATTATCTCAATATCAAATGAAATATATTATTCCATATGCTAGGGCGGTGGTGGTAGTTTCAGCCCATTGTGTTTATATTGTGCTATTGAAGGTTTTAGAATTTCTGTGTCCATCACAGTAACTTTCATACAATATATAACCCGTTTCAATATACATGACCCTCCCCATATCTTTAAAAAAATGTAGTTATCAAATATTTACACACACTGCACATACATCTGTGGGAGTGCAGATTGAACAGAATTTAATAAATTGAACCAACCATGTTGGTGCCCCTTAATGGTAACCTGCACCCCAACTTAACCGTCCTCTTTATTTGACGCGGAAAATGCTCTAAATTTATAATTAGCCTAAATGTAGTTCGTTCATATTACAAAGGTCTTTTCCATTACTACGTATTTTCATCAATACTGATTTTTTTATTCAATTCTATAGTGCCCCGGCTCATCTCCCGATCCACATGTTTTGGTGAAGGCCAAACTGCGCAGCAATGCACTGCATTGATTTGATCTCCACCAAAAAGCCCACTGCTTCCTTCATACGCGCCAAAGGAATAACTGGAAGCTCAGAGAAAGCGGAAACGAGGGAGATCGTAGGCCCTGCTCTGTGGTTAGCGCTAGATCCCACAGGGTGTAAGAACATAGCCCCGCCTTTCACCCAAGACTAACCGCAATAGGGAATAGGCCCGCCCATAACCACGCTGATTGGAGCTCGTGTACAAAATGTTCCTGCACCCCGTGGAATCCAGCTCTTGCGCTGCTGTGTCGCTTTCGGTGTGTGTAGGTTTTTTCAACGCACGTGCGCAGCAATCAGATGCCGCATAATGATCGGCTTCGGGATCAGCATGAATGTCAGCGTGCAGCGGACTGAAGCTGGCCGCTTCGCAGCGTCACTGCAGGGAACCTCGGGGCGTGAGAGCGCAGCGCAGTGCAGTATTTGCATCATAATTGGACTCGCTTGTTTGATAACGTGTTTGATAAAAGAACATTCTGGAGTGGGCAGTGTTGAAGGTTGTGTAACAGGCTGTCCTCTGCTGGATCCTTTATCACCGGGTGCCCCTTAGAGCCGAGTTGATGCCATTATAATTCTGCAGCATGGTTTAAAGTGGATGGGACCGGCTGTGAGTGAACTTGTCTCTTAATGATCATGGAGTCATGCCTCGAGGCAAGATAATTTTGATGCTCCCATTGAACAAGCCCCCAGTATATATATATATATATAAACACACACACACACACACACAGCTGGATGACTAGGCTCCAGAAATTGTGTGAAAATGCATTTCACTCTGGGCAAGAGCATCATAAAAAAACAAGCAAAGAATTCTGCTTCATGAATGCTGCTCCATCTCATTAAATACAACTTTTGCCAACAGTCAGTTTGCTATTGCAAAAATAATCCCTCTTTAAAAAATCTTGCTTGTAAAATATATATCGTATAGACCTTCAAGCCATCATCAATATCTAGAATTTCAGGTATGCCAGATAATTCAAATGCGGGACATTAATCCCCATCCAGTTTGAATCCTGGGTGCATATGTGAACACCCCTGCAGTTAGCATTCCCAATTCTGCTGAGAGGAGTAGAGTTCTCTGAGCCCTGGGTTTGGGATGTGTGGGGTTCTCTGAACCCTGGTTTTGGGAATAGTGTGGGTTCCCTGTGCTCTGGTTTTTGACACAATGTCCCGACTGCATTTCAATCAGACCCCTGCCTCTACATACCACGCTTTGCCCACATGCTGGAGTTTGGGGAGAAGAACCACGAGGTTTCCATGACGGCGCTGCGGCTGCTGCAGAGGATGAAGAGGGACTGGATGCACACGGGCCGCCGGCCGTCCGGACTGTGCGGGGCAGGTACGTCACTGTCACTATGGAATAAAAAAGCAAGATCATTATAATACTGAAATATGTACAGGTGTATGTTGGAAGAGTTCGCTTTGTTTGAATTTACAGTACTTCTGTTGGTAAAGTTAGTTCTTTCACGGCGTCAGCGAACTCAACCGTTCTCGGTGCAGTCAGAGACCCTACATGGGTCAGTGAGTCCAATGCAGAGAATCCAAGCTTCCACAGAGTTGACCGAAGCCGCCATACCAGGATTAGAAGGACAAACTTCCTGAACGCACAAACCTCGGTTTCAGTTTTCGGCAGTATCCATCGCTGCCATATCTGAATAATTAATTATTCATCATTAATCATTCATAGCATTCAGAGAAGAAGGGGGAGGCCACCCTTTTTCGAGGTGGATATTTTCGGGCCGGTAACGTGGCGGGAGGGATGTATCTGAAATCGAACCCCCCCCCCAGGCGATCCTAAACCTGGATCCCCGCGATATGGTAATGCCCGCTATGTAACAGAGAAGCTTGCTTTTACTCACGAGCAGCTTCTCGGCTTGAGAAGACGGAGAACCCGGTCACAAGACGGCACCGTTTTCATAACACTGTCTCTCTCCCCCCCTCCCTCTGAGGGCGTTATCGATCGTGGCAGGATTGCTGTTTTAATATTGTCTAAATATAGCTGAGCGACTGGAATGGCTAGGAACAAGCATAGGTACATGAGAGAGAGCGAGAGAGAGGACCTGTTCTTTTCTACACGGAACTCCATCTCCACCGATATGCTTGATTATGTCTGAATTTCGTCACACTCTTTATTTTTACCCATCGCAAAGAATTTTCACCTGGTATTGTTTTATGAAGTGTAACAATTGTTCACTGTTTTAGCTTCTAAGTTTGCTCTTGACTCAAACAGAGCTAGAATAATGTCTGAGTCATAATCTCTGTACGCATTGCATGCCCTTATCAGACCCTATGATCGTAGTTTCCAACATTAAACTTATTTCCCTATGGTTGAGCTTCCAGCAGGCAGTCAGGGCTATTTTTTAATATCACAGACACGACCAGAATAGGTTGGTTGTGAAGTGTAGTGTCCCATTAATGATGCATCGAAGCCAGCAGAGTGGTAAAGTACTGTGCTCTGTTCTCCAGCCCTACTGGTCGCCGCCCGCATGCACGATTACCGCCGCACGGTGAAGGACGTCATTGGGGTGGTGAAGGTATGTGAGGCCACGCTGAGGAAGAGGTGAGTCTGGTGTGCCCGGGTGGAGGGTGTTAACATTTAGTCCACACATTTCTTTCAACGTGTACAGTAGAACAGTGGTCCTCAACCCTTCCTTAATTGGGAAATTCAGTGCTGAGTAACAATTAAAACCAGCAGACCCTGTGGCCCACCAGGATCAGTATTTAGGACCATTGGAAGTCCATTGGTAACAGGAAAACAGTCTAAACAGTGTGGTTGGTGTTTTAGAATGATTTTTCAACAGAATTCTTTGCTGATTCCCTGATCTTAACATCGCCCATCCCATTCAGTGAGCACCCTTTCCATTGATCCACCTGCACAAATATCAGTGACTCGTGATGCCTTAAAACCCAACCTGTTATTCTGACTGAGTGTTGGCCCAGGGTCCCGGCTATATGTTCTAAAGTGGGGAATGTGCTCTGGCAGGTGGCAGAAGCTGTCTGAAATGTAAAACTATGTAGGTCGCTCTGGATAAGAGCATCTGCTAAATGTCTAAATATAAATGTAAAATTTGTTACACCCCCCCCAACTTTACATAACTAACTCTCTTGGTGACTGGCAGTGTAGTGTAATGGTTACAGAGCTGGGCTTGTAACTCAGAGGTTGCAGGTTCAATTCCCAGGTGGGGCACTGCTGTTGTACCCTTGAGCAAGGTACTTAACCTGAATTGCTTCAGTAAAATATCCAGCTGTATAAATGGATTGTATGTAAAGAAATGTAAAACTGTGTAAGTCGCTCTGGATAAGAGCGTCTGCTAAATGCCTAAAATGTAAATGTAAAATGTAATGGTTCATTGATTGATCAGGCTGACAGAATTTGAGGACACGCCCACCAGTCAGCTGACCATCGATGAGTTCATGAAAGTGGACCTGGAGCAGGAGTGTGACCCGCCAGCGTTCACCGCCGGCCAGAAGAAGCTGAAGCTGCAGCAGGTGAGTGAGCGGACAGCGGTTTGACCTCAACAGGAGGTCGAGAGGACTGCATCGACACCATCCAATCTAAAAAAAACTGACCAAAGCCTGAAAGTCCGATTTTCACATCGGCTTTCAATGAACAAAGCATTGAACGTGACAATGGATGTTTTTTGGTGACGTGTGAAATACGAGCCTTGCACTTCTGATATTCTCCTTGAGTGTACGTGCGTGTGCGCTGTTGAGACTTCCTCTGATTCACAACTGATAAGGGTCAGAAAATATAGGCCATCAAGGTGTCAACTTTGTTTTGCTACATTGTATTGCAACAATTCTCAGGGAAGTGAGAATAGCCCATATATTCACATGGGAGCATGCAGGATTTCCTGCTCTGAACTATGTAAGCAGTGCTTGGTGCTAATTTGTAGTTCTGGTTACTGGAGTCAACTATGAGACCTTTGAAAAAATCAAACCACTTTTTTTTTTTGGTAAGGAAAATCTAAAATTACTGAAATCTGGGCACATTCCCCTATAATGGCTTTGTTTTTGTTTTTTCTTCTTAGCTTGAACAAGAGTTGGCCAAGAAGCTTGATGAAGTTCAAGGTAAAATTTTTTCTTTCTTTTCTCGTACGGTATGTGTTTCTCAAAAGCAAGTCTTGAAATCACACCTTTGATTTAGCTGCATTCAACCAACTATTCGCCTTCAAATACTTGAATTGTTTGTTTTCTCCCAGAGTACTTATACATTATGACTTTGGTAAACAATCAAAATGTGGATAAATACAGGTAAAATGTGAAAGAAAAAAATATCTGTATTTATATGACCTGTATTCAGGTTAAAAAATGTCCTGTGAGAGATATTTGTCTTTGGAACATTCTTCGGAACATGTCATTGCTGAATTTCATTTGATTCATTTGATTTGTTTATTCATTGATATGGCAAACACTGTTACCCATGGCAACATACATTGCATTGAATGTACCTTATGGCAAGGTATGCATATGACGGGAACAACAAGAACAGGTACAGAACATGCAGCAGTACAGTACATGAGCATGAAGGAGATACACCGTGCTGTCAACACTCATAGTTTTTGTGTACATTTAACAATTTACCTTAAGAGCAATATGATGGTATAATGGTGGTCACATGGTTCTAAACAATGATCCAGAAGAGCAACATTACCTTGCCTCGTACTAACATACTCATACTGGAGAATGCATTGCTTGAAATAATCCAAAATCCCAAATGACATTTATTTTTTACATTCTGTCAAATTGTACTGCAGGACGCCAGAATTTGAAAAATATATAAATGATTGCCTTTTTATGTGAACATTACCTGCATTTATTGTAAGTGTTATGATGGATTACAGCCATTTAACAGGTGCTCTTATCCAGAGTGACTTACACAGTTTACATTTCTTTACATACAATCAATTTATATAGCTGGATATGTACTGAGGCAATTCAGGTTTAGTACCTTTGCTGAAGGGTACAAGCACAGTGCCTCACCTGGGAATCGAACCTGCAACCTCTGAGTTACAAGCCCAGTTCCCTAACCATTATACTCCACTATACTGTACTATAGCACACATATGTTGTGCTTTGGTTGGCTGCAGGTGAGATCAGCTCTTACCGGGACGAGATCGAGACAGAGCTGGAGAACAGCAGACCCAAACTGAGGGGGATGTATGCATCATACACAAGAGAAGGTACGGCCCCCCTGTGTGTTTGCCACAACAACTTGTATTTTATAATAAGGGTGAAACCGACTGTTCAATGCATCGATTGTTTTGGCACAAAATGGCTGCCTTTCCTCACCCAGATAGTAAGGTCATTACGTGTGCGCTGATTGTGGTTGAGTGAGTTCATCATCTTCAGTTCCTATGAATTATGTATTAACTGAGTTATTTTCTCAGCTCATACCCGAGTATGAAAAGACACGAGTGGGAATTTGATAGGATCATGAGATTAACAGATTTTTGTGTGACAGACCATTGTGGTTGAGCTATGTGTGCATGTGGCAGAGAAGTTGTCTTCATTTGGTAATTATCCTGAATCCATTTTTGATAGTTTTACTTATTTAGTGTGAAGTGCACAAAGGAAATGCTACCAACCACATTAGATGTGAGTCATGACTCCCTTAACAAAAGGCTAAATGAATGGGCTGCCAGTGGTCATGGCTGAAAATCGTCAAGCTTGTTCATCATGAAAACAGGTCCAGGATCATTATATGTAGTGGGCAATTTTTTAGCCTTGCTTTCAATAGTTTGTTATTTATTTAAAATGTAATTTGTCTTGTTCTTTTCATTCTTGTTCATCTTTGGAGTACCTGTACTTCAATTTATTTATTTATCGCATTCTTCCTTTCCTACAGTAAATTGACATATGTTTTTTCCTTTATGCCTTTATTGTTTCTATTGCTCCTAGTGATGCGCTTTGCGCACCATGTTTGAAATGCACCATGCAAATGAAGAATATTAATATTATTATTATTATTATTATTGTTATTATTACGATTGCTATAAGTTCAAAGGTGGGTTCTCCGCCTTCACAGTTTGGTGCTCAACAACCACTACAGGTGTCAGTGGATCTCTGCTACCATGCAATGCAGGCCAGTCAGTGATAACAGTAACTAAACACGGGAGATTTCACGAGAGCATTTAAGTTCGGAACGCTGACATATAACCCTGGATCCGATTGGCCAGTTTCTGTGATAGTCATTGGAAACGACTGGGTGGTGGAGAGGGAGAATGCACCCTTCAAGTTTGTTTCCTTTGAGTGATCACTCTGCATCTCATTCTGCGGCAGAAATCGCGGCAGCTTCCGTTGCCCCATTCCTGTGCTCACAAAGGCTCGACTGATTGCGGGCAGTTTTAATGAGTCGTTTAATTACTCGCGGCAACAGTGAAATTAAGCCGTCGTTAAATGTCACTCGGAGAGCCGCGCGCTTTTCATGTGGCCCCTTCGACCGTAATATCTCGTTTGGGCCCTGTGCACAGGAGTCAATCAAGCAATCAGTCAATCACATTTTGATTAGCTCAGTACCATTTACAATCACATTGGCACCGTGAGGGTTTTACCGAGTGAATAATAAATAAAAAAATACATAAAATAAAGTTTTAGTCAATGCTGTGAAAAGCTGGAAAAAATTAACTGACCCCCAACTTAAAATGGCAGTCAAGTTAACTCCTGCAAAATGGTAGGATATTAAAAATATATAATAAACACAAGTAAATAGATTAGTGAAGCTTCCCTCAAGTGAAGACCCAAAAATGATCTACAGAATTACATTAAACATTAGATTAAATGCATTTATGAAATACATACTCTACCAGCTTAACCGACAAGTTTCCTGAAAAGGAGATATTCTGTTACTTATTTATTTATTAGTTTATTCGAAAGAGACAGTTACAGAAGACACAGGGGTGGGGTCTTTCTTTAAGGGATAGGAAAATGCATTTTGCACGGGTTGCAAACTCTTAAGTAAGACGCAGAGTATCATTCGTGTTAAACGTTAAGTAGAGCCTTGGACGGGGTGGAGCGGGGCTCACGAGTGGCCCGGCCCAGTTCAGGATGCCCATTTCAGTACAGTGGTGCGTCCCAATGACCCGCTGCAGCTGGTGCCATGGATGCCCCTCCCGCCCCGGTTCTCTCTCCCCGAGGCTCTGACCCCACGTTCTCGTTCCCACCCTGGTCCCAGAGTCCAGCGACGACATTGTCTCCCTGGCGTCCGATTACCCCGGCGACCAGGACGGCGAGGACGAGGAGCTGGAGGCCGCTGCCGACCACCTGAACCGGGAGTTCCTGAGCGAGGTTCTCCCACGGCCCACGGAGCAGGAGGAGGTGGACAAAGAAGGCGAGGAGGTGACCAAAGGACCCCCGTCACCAAAGCGGCTCCCCCTGACCTCCCTGCTGGGCCCCCTGCCCACCGCCGCCAGCCTGGGCCTCACGGCCACCATCCGAGAGTGCATCGACGAGGAGAGAGAGGACGGTGAGCCGCTCTCTTTGACTCCGACTTTGACTTTATTGTCCTTTGTTGTGACGGTCTGCTTCTCAGTGCTCAGACAGGCATGAAAGAGAACACAAAGGACACAGAACGTCTGACTTATTTTTTTTACGTTTTAGAAATCGATTGCCAGCCCGGTAAAGAGTGAGATATTTAATCTGAATAACTGTAAAGACTATGATTGTTCCTGCCATGTATTTATGCACATCTTATAAGTTGCTCTCGATAAGAGCGTCTGCTAAATGCTTAAAATGTAAATGTATGAGTGATTTAATATCAATGGCTGTGTAATAGAATATCTATAAATGCAATGGGTAATAGAATGAGAAATGTGAGCTCTATAATTCAGCCAGATAGGAGCATTTGCTAACCAGATCATGTCTTGGGTGTTTCTAGAAGGAAACACACCCCAAAGGGACGGTTTGGTTCCATGTACCAAGCATTCCTACCGTCAGTTGTGTGTTTTGTACACTCACGTATGTCCAACCCACTCTAGAGAACCTGAAACATAATTTCAGGCTCCCTAATGATGTCCTGTATGACTAATCACATATTGTTATTGTTCCCACTGAAAGAAAATAACGTATTTTTCAAAGATATTATTCACACGTTGGATTAAATTTGTGCTAGTGAATGAGAATACTTTTGCAAGAAAAATATCTGAAAGTTACTGATGATGTGGGTCAGAAACACCTGTTTGCATGTCCAGTCATTTGGATTTTGACCTTTGACATTTACTCATTGCTTTGCTCCGCTTACTGCCATTGGAATACCAAGCGAGCACATTGTTCTGAAGGCTCCCCTGAAAGTCTGAAGGATACGGAGATTTGGTGCAGTGCCGCTGTGTGTAGGGCCTGTGGAAGGGGAAGGGCCTGTGGAAGGGGAAGGGTCTGTGGAAGGGGGATGGGTCTGTGTTGTTCTCTCTCACCATTGCTCTGGTGCTTGTAAAGCTGGTGACTGCAGAGGTTCAGCTGTAGAAAACCCTTTCACTGGCTCTCCTCTCAGGCTAAAGATCCTTTGGGCTGTGTGTGTGTGTGTATGTGTGTTTGTGTATGTGTAAAAATGTGTTCAGTGTGTGTGTGTGTGTGTGTGTGTGTGTAAATGTGCTCAGTGTGTGTGTGTGTGTGTGTGTGTGTGTGTTTAAATGTGCTCAGTGTGTGTGTGTGTGTGTGTGTAAGAGTAAGAGAGATATAGTAATCACAGGTCTCTCTGCGTAGGACTCACCTGAGCAGCACACTGCAGGTTTCTTGTTCGTTCATGCCTCAGCACCAGCTCAACATGTGTTTCCCTGGAGACCGAGAGCAAAGCAGCGATGTCTTTTATGATGAGCCTTCTCCGCACAGCACCTATTTACAAGAGCTGAGGAAACATGCATCATCTGTCAGTTAAAAGCAAAGTTTGAAGTAGTTCACACTTTAATTTGAACGTGTCAGTCCTATTCTCTAACAAGTAAAAAAGACAAAATCGAAATGTTATCGCGCTGCATTTTTTTTTCTCGATAGCAGGTGGCTCTGAGTTAGTTCACACCAGGACAGGAGAACAGAACTACATTTCTTCACTCCCACCAAATGCACAAGAAGGTGCTGGCTGCGTTTCCAGCCCTTGGGTCTTGGCTCGCCTCAAATGTTCACGAGAGCCCTTATCGTGAATTACACACCTTGCAAGTGTAAGATGCAAGTTTTCGGGCTTCTCAAAGGAACATGGCCTTGGGACCGAAGAGCTTATGCTTGTTCAACCAATTTTTTTATCTTATCTTTCCAGTGCTTCATCAGGGCGCCACCCCCCTCCCGGAGAGCTTATTCTGAACTGGGAGGGCGCGTGGGGAACTGGTCTGATTTGGGGTTCGGGACCAAAGTGACTGATCTGAAGTTCTCAGCAGGGCCCACACGCCTGGATCGGGTGCTCTCTTAAAGAGATGGGTGCAGCCCGAAAATCAGCCCTCACTCTGGGGGGAACTTGCGGTTGTAACGCACCTTGGCCAAAGGGGGCACCACGGAGCACGCATATGTCAGTTGACTTGTTTCTGTTAAGAATCAGCAGACTGCCATCTTGCTGCTGGTGGATGGGGTTTGGGGGGCAGGGGCAGAGTTTGGGGCAGGGGGAGGGAACTACACGCTCCCATGTCATTGCTCTACTCTGAGACACTCTGAGAAACTACTGAGACAGGAAAAGGACATGCAAATCTCATTCTGTCAGTGCAGCTTTGCCACTACTCTCCCTAAACGTAACCATAACCCTAACCCTACTCTCCCTAATCCTTGTAATTCAATCAACTCAATTCATGACAGCAGGCTGGAGGTAATGGACAGTCCAGACAAACCGCATACTTTAATGCTTTCTATTTAAACCCATCATCCAGTGTGGATGTGTGTGGTTACAGTGTGGTTCTCTGTGGCTCAGTTGGTAGAGCATGGCGTTAGCAACGCTTAGGTTGTGGGCTCAGTCCCCACTGGGGCCACATATACTGAAAAAAAAAAAAAAAGTATGCATTCACTACTGTAAGTCGCTTTGGATAAAAGCGTCTGCTAAATGGCATATATTATTATTATATATTACGGTGTATGTAAAATGTCTAATTGTAGCTGCAGGCTGGTCGCATTGCTGCAACCTCTTCCGTCAATTTGGGAGAGTGCAGACAAAGCTCCTTTTCACTCGCAGGCAGACTGTAGGCACATGATCGACCAGATGAGGGCGTCCGTGTTTGAACAAGACACAGACTAACCCGCCGACTGAAACCCACCCTCCCCTGGTGACGCTACTGCCAATTATGCAGCCAGCACTGGCGCGATCAGGACTCGTTACCAGAGCGTGACGAGAGCAGTTTTTTTGTAGGCAACAAGAAATACAGCACCTTTGATTTACAAAGCGCAAATGTGTTAGCATTGAACACATAATGAGACAGAGGATTTTTAACATTGGCCCCGATCACCGTGAAAGCGTGAATATGCTGAACAGGCGACGGGCGGTGTGCGTTCCTGAGTGGCTCGTTAGGCCCATAACGTTGGTAACGGCACTGTTCAGGTGCTTGAGCAGGTAAAGAGGAGAGCTCTGCTGTGCTGCGAGAGCGTGAGACTGCTTTTCATTATGGGCCTGGCACACTTCCTGTCTCTCACAGCTGATTGGCAGGGCCTCCAGGAGCAGTGCAGCTCTGTAATCTGGACCCCCTCTGGTTACCCAGGAAGTGGCAGTTGTAGATATGTTTTTAAACACATGCCGTATGTCTCGACATTGAATTGAAATGTACTTGTCCTGTTACACATGTAAATTTGTTCTTTATAATACTGGCACACGATGAAATTACATCTACTGTGGTCATATAGTGAAATATAAAACTGTAAGTTACGTTTATTGTCCAAACCGAATTAGAAGAGAAAAAAAAAGACCATTAGTTCCCATGGTTTTTAACTGATAAGCAACTGATGATGTGCTGGAGTGGTGGCATGTCTGTGTTTTGATGATCTCCATCCAAGCTCCAAAGACTGTATTCCATTTCAGAGTGAAACCAACCAAAGAGTGTGGAGGGGGGGAAACAAATGAGGGGCAATCACTGAAACACTGAAACCCCCTCCTGTTCTCTCTCTTAGATGGAAAATCTGATAACGGAGAGCTGGACCTGGAAGGCATCGATGAAGAGGAGCAATCAATCACATAGAGTCAAATTTACTGGTGCGTGGTCCAGTGGAGTGTTCCACGGAATCCAGCGGGAGTGCCACCAATCCGCCCCAGGGAGGGGGGAGGGAACCGCACCCCCCGTATAAGAGTGGCCCCCCTTTGGCGTCCGAGCCATGCAATCAAACACATAGCACAGTCAAATGTACTGCCTTAAATCAGGCACCCGTTAGTGCGTCAAAATCACACACAGAACAAACTAAGCAAACACAAACTGGACCACAATACTGCATTGTTCCACTCCTCTATCCTGTTGACAAGCCCTCCCTTGTCCCTTTTTGAGAGGGACGGCCTCTACGTGACATACATTTAGCAGAGCGACTTACAGCTGGATATTTACTGAAGAAATTCAAGTTAAGCACCTTCCTCATCGGTACAATGACAGTGCCCCACCAGAGAATCGAACTTGCAAGTCATGCACCCTGATCCCTCACCACTACACTACGCTACCTCCCTCCAGCTGTGTAATGACACTGCACCATCACTAGCCCCCCAAAACAAAACAGAAAAGGTGTGCGCATGAGATATGTATGCCCCTAGTCCCAACACTGTCAAATACTGTATTCTGCAGCCCTGTAGCGCTGATTGATGTTAGCTGCAGTACGGTTTATCCTTTACCTCGAACAATGAAAGACAAGCTCCTGTGGTGTGTTACTCATCACTTACACAGTGCCAGAGTTCAGCAGTCAATGAAATTGTGTGAGAAATGGGAGAACGTTAAGCTGCTTCAGTGCTGTGTTACTCAAAGCACTTTGCGGTCAGATTGAATTTAGCCCAAGGCGCTGTGAATCATATTACCGATTCAAAAACATGCATTTTCCCACAGTTAAATTGGAAGAGCCACGGTCTTCACCGCACCACCTGTGACTGAGACTTGTAAGCATTCTCTGTATGTCCTTAACCGTGGATATCTGAGAGAACACAGCTGTCAATACACGTTGCCATGAACAGAGACCCATAGGGTGTTCAATGCCAGGCCAGGCTTGACACAGTGCTGGATACTCTAGACCAGGGTTACTCAAATCACGGTCCTTGTGGGGTCTGTTTTTCCACCCTTCCTTTACCTGGGAGTCAGGTGTGAAGACAATCAGTTGCATTAATTGCTTAATTAACTACCTGAGAGAAAGGAAAACCAGAACCAAATTTGGATTCATGGTCCAGATTTGAATTTGAAATGACAAGCCTAGGTGGGCTGAATGCCCTGTTCTCATCGAATGAAATGTTCTTATGTTCTAACTGCAATGTACAGTTAAGCATTAACATGGTAACCAGCTGGTGGCCTGTCTCCTGTCACTACAGTACATTCTGAATGAAAAAGAGGTGAAGATCAAGACTGAGCTTTGGATGAAGCAAAATGAAGAGTATTTGAGAGAACAAAGAGGTAAGCAGTGACCATCTCACTTTTTTAAAAAATGTTTAATTTAAAACATTTTTAAAGTCCTGTCTAATGTCTGTGTTTTAAAAAGTCAAAGTACATTTAAACTGTCTGCACACTGTCACCCCCCGCAGAGAAGGAAGAGAGGATAGCGAAAGAAAAGGAACTGGGCATCTACAAGGAACAGAAGGTAAAGTTCTGGGCGTGGTCTGTACAATTAGCTTCCGATCACTGACTTGTTTGAACCAATCAAAAGGGTTTGCGCTTCACAACAAATCACAATGATTTGTTCAAACTAGTGGGTTACTGCTAGCATATGATAGCTCCACCCATTCTTCGTGTCTTAACACCTCACTCTCCCATCACTACTGCAAAGGCTCTCTCCACAGAAGAAGAAGAAGCTTTCTCCACAGACATCTGTGCTGCAGCAGTGGCAGGCTCTGTTGCCCTGTCTAAACTATCCTCTACCCTCTGTTTTTGTAACTGGATAGATTAAGCAGTCCCCCCGCCAGCGTTAAATGAGGTGAGGAGAGGTTGTGGCCAGATCCGGATACAGTGGACTGCTTTGTTCATGAAATAGTCCCATTGTGATTGATGATGTGCTCTTTTGTCATGAGCAACAGTGCAAGGTCTTGAGGAAGTTACTCCGTTTGGTGACTGGTGTACGTGTACAGAGCCTCATTCTCCATCAGTTGTCACACTAATTACACACATTCAGGTCAATGGTCAAAGGAGCCTCATTAACAAAACAGAGACCACACGGTCCACTCTATTCATATCGTCCCTTTGACCACACGGTCCACTCTATTCATACCGTCCCTGCTGACCACACGGTCCACTCTACTCATACCGTCCCCTTTGACCACACGGTCCACTCTATTCATACCGTCCCCTTTGACCACACGGTCCACTCTATTCATACCGTCCCCTTTGACCACACGGTCCACTCTATTCATACCGTCCCTGCTGACCACACGGTCCACTCTACTCATACCGTCCCCTTTGACCACACGGCCCACTCTACCGTCCCCTTTCATACCGTCCACTCTATTCATACCTCCCTTGACCACACGGTCCACTCTATTCATACCGTCCCCTCTGACCCCACAGTCCACTCTATTCATACTGTCTCCTTTGACCCCACGGTCCACTCTATTTATACCGTATACATGCTTTGATTTGGTCACATATGTTAAAGTACACTACATGCACAGTGTGTGCAGGACGTTAGCGTTAGGAGTTAGGAATCCTACAAGGTGAACAGGGTTTTTGGGAAAGTTGCGAGGAGCGCTCTGTGATCGAGTTGACCGTCTCTTGCCTGTGTCGCCCCCAGCCCAAGAAGGCGCTGCGGAGGCGGGAGCCGATCCACGCCAGCACGGCGGGCGAGGCCATCGAGAGGATGCTGGAGCAGAAGAAGATCTCCAGCAAGATCAACTACGACGTGCTGCGCGACCTCAACAGCAAGGGCAGCGCCAGCCCCTCCCGCAAGCCCGACCACGCCGCCCCCAGGGCCGCGGGGGGCAAGAGGCTGCCAGGCCGCCGGAAACGCACCAGCAGCCACCGCAGCCTGGCCGCCCACGTGAGCAGCGTGGCCAAGAGGTAGGAACACGTCTGCAGGAATGTACACACTGTGTGTAAGAGATAGGAACACGTCTGCAGGAATGTACACACTGTGTGTAAGAGAACACGTCTGCAGGAATGTACACACTGTGTGTAAGAGAACATGTCTGCAGGAATGTACACACTGTGTGTAAGAGAACATGTCTGCAGTAATGTACACACTGTGTGTAAGAGAACATGTCTGCAGGAATGAGACACTGTGTTTAAGAGATGGGAACACGTCAGTATTGTACACACTGTGTGTAAGAGAACATGTTTGTAGTAATGTACACACTGTGTGTAAGAGAACATGTTTGCAGGAATGTACACACTGTGTGTAAGAGAACATGTTTGTAGTAATGTACACACTGTGTGTAAGAGAACATGTCTGCACTGTTGTACACACTGTGTGTAAGAGAACATGTCTGCAGTAATGTACACACTGTGTGTAAGAGATGGGAACACATCTGCAGTATTGTACACACTGTGTGTAAGAGAACACGTCTGTAGTAATGTACACACTGTGTGTAAGAGATGGGAACATGTCTGGCATTTCCCTCAGTCGTCGGCTTAAAACACGATACGTGCAAATCTCACACGCTTTCTTTTTCGTGTCACGTTAGCGGTAGCGGGCGTCCTTCTAAAGGGCATATCGAGGTTCTGCTCGTACCTTGGGCGTTTCCCCGCACCATTACCCTGCGAGCGCATTAGTCGCGCCTCGGCGGCCCTGCGCCGGACTGTTGAAGAGGGTTTTGCAAAGACCCCCGCTCCTGAGATTATTTCATCTTCCGTAACGCCGGTGGCAATGGCGCCGGTAATTGGCCGCCGCCCGGGGAGTCATTTGTATCCTGGCGCTCTTGGCCGGAGCGGCGGGGGCCGCGCGGACTCGGCGGCAGCAGATGGCGGGATGCAGGATGGGCTCTGTAATGAGTGCTGGGAAAGGGTGGGGGGACCGGCCTTCCCGAGCGGAGTGATTAAAGGCAGAGAGAGAGTCCTCTGGGAGGTCTGACAGCGACAGGCCTGTGTGTGTGCGGGTGTGCGCATTTGTGTGCCTGTGTGTGCATTTGTGTGCCTGTGTGTGCGTTGTGTGCCTGGGTGTGTGTGTGTGTGTGTGTGTGTGTGTGTGTGTGTGTGTGTGTGTGTGTGTGTGTGTGTGTGTGTGTGTGTGTGTGTGTGTGTGTGTGTGTGTGTGTGTGTGTGTGTGTGTGTGTGTGTGTGTGTGTGTGTGAGCATTTGTGTGCCTGCATGGGTGTGTGTACATTTATGTAATGTAATGTAATGTGTTACAGTGACACACACTCACTCAAACACAACCTGCACACACGCATGCACACATACGCACATTCCATGCGTCATGCAGGACCTTGGTAGCAGTAATCCACAGAGGCCCAATCAAAGGGCTCTGGACGCTGCTGCTTGACGGCAATATGCAGGACTGGAGCCAAGCATTCCCTTCCCCCGGACGTTCAGCTCTAAACCCTGACAGAACTTACCCAAACACTGACAACTTACCAAACACTGACACAAATGTCCCAAACAGTAGCACAAATTTGGTCTGCACAGTAGTCTGAGTCATTTCCTCCACGCTCTAGAATTTCCTGGCTTCTTTTTATCTTTAAAAACTAATTAGATTTTAAAAGGGCGCTGTCTGATAGAGGTCCTATTTGATGTTCACTGACAATCTGCGGGAGATGGAGGGTGGGCGCTTCAGTCAATGCCGTGGGGCATCTTTAACCCCCCAAACGATGGTCTTGCGTGAAATATTTCTTGAAGACTGGGGTGGGGAAGTTGTTTTAACATGGATATGAGATAGACAGAATAATGGAAACACCAAACAATATATGAATATGTATTCACTAATAAGGAGTTGGGCTGCCCTTTGCCTTCAGCACAGCTTCAAATCTTCAGGAATGCTGTCATACAAGTTTTTAACTGTTTCTAGTAGGCTAGGAATACGGGAACATCTTGTGCACCTCAAGGTCACCTATACCATGTATAGACTTATTTTTAATTGCGATTTAATTACTTCAAAATACAAGTCAAGTGGTGTTTCCATTATTTTGTCTACCACCCTTAACTCTCTTCACGTACAAAGCAGAGACAGAACTGGGAGCGTTGGGAGAATGAGAGGTCATGACACAAAAATGGGTGGAGCTACAGTCAGCTGTCAATCACTAACTTGTTTGAACCAATCAAAAGGTTTTGGTCATTCTCATTCTCCCATCACTACCAGTTCTGTCTCTGCTTTGTTCCTGAAGAGTTATAGGGGTAGATCGAATAATGGAAACACCACATGAAAAAATACTTGCATTTTAAAGTAATTTAGTTTCATATTAATGTCAATGCTAATTACCAATGTGTTTCTGCTAAAAAAAAACATTTCAAAATCAACACTTTAATATGTCAGATTTAAAAGGTGTGATGTCTTTCTCTCCCTGACCACTCAGATGTTTATTGCTCTGCCCACTCTCTTTCAGACTCCGCCCATTGATATCAGCGCAAGCCAATAAGAAGCTCGCTATGGAACAGGTGAGGCGCTGTCTCAGAAAATCTGCTACATGTGTGAATATAGATATAAATACTTGATATTTCAAATATGACTTACGGTACCCAGAAACACAAAAGAATAATAATTACAACAAATACACTATATGGCCAAAAGTCAGTGGACACCTGACCATCACACCTATATGAGCTTGTTGGACATCCCATTCTAAAACCATGGGCATTAATATGGAGTTGGACCCCGTTTGCGGCTATGACAGCTGCCACTCTTCTGGGATCCACAACATTTTGGAGTGTGAATTTGTGCCCATTCAGCCAAAAGAAATATGTCAGGCCCATTCAGGCATTCCTCCCAAAGGTGTTCAGTGGGGTTGAGGTCAGGGCTCTGTGCAGGCCAATTGGCTAAGATGTCTTTATGGATCCTGTGCACAGGGGCACAGTCATTAAGAATATCCTTCACTGGAACTTTGTAAGCATTAAGAATACCCTTCACTGGAACCTATCCCAAACCCTGAGAAACATTATCCCTCCACCAAACTTTACAGTGGGCACTATGCATTCTGAAAGGTAGTGTTCTCCTGGCATCTGCCAAACCCAGATTCGTCCATCAGACTGCCAGATAGTGAAGCGTGATTCATCACTCCAAAGAACATGTTTCAGTCCAGTTGCGGCGTGCTTTACACCACTCCAGCCGGCGCTTGGCATTGCGCATGGTGATGTGAGGCTTGTGTGCAGCTGCTCGGCCATGGAAACCCATTCCATGAAGCTCCCGACACACAGTTCTTGTGCTGATGGTGCTTCCAGAGGCAGTTTGGTACTCTGTAGTGAGTGATGCAGCAGATGATAGGCGATTTTTACGCGCTGGATTTATGCCATCTATGTGCTGGATTTTATGCACCTGTTGGCAATGGGTGTGGCTGAAACACCTGAACTCAATAATTAGTAGGGGTGTCCACTGACTTTTGGCCATATAGTGTATGTATAATGTTCTTCATATTATCTACATAATAACGATTGCGTAACTCCTAGAACAACATAAAATTCAAACCAGCAATTAAGATCAGGGATGCTTGGTGGATATTGTGCTTTTTTTACACCTAGAGTGCAATTTGCTGATGACTGATCATTTGTGGAACCACAAATTATGAAACAGAACTTTGAGTGGAAGATGCAGTTCATATGAGTCAGATGTTTTCTACATATGCAGCTTATTTTATCAATCAACTGCCCATAAATGTTGGGTGTAATAATAGGCATAAATGTTGATAATAATCAGCAGTTTGGAAAGTTCACTTTCCAAATAACCCAGTGCACACATATTAAAATAATTCAGCTGGGCCCTGTCTCTGTGGTAACCAGCTGCATGTAGAAATAGACTGTTCATATTGCTGATGCACTGAATCAATGTTGTGGGTTTTGAGCTGCGGTCGAGTTGACCAGAAAGAGCAGAAAACAATAGCGGTCAGGTGGTGTCAGGTTTTATCGGGCTGCTGGGGTTGGCCTGTGTGTGTGTTTATGTGAGGGTGTGGGCACACAGGCGGTGTGTGAAGGGTTGGGAGTGCAGTGCGGTGTAGCTTAGCGTAGCGTAGCGAGGTCGCTGTCTCACGCCAGCTGGTGTCTTGCCTGCCAGGCTGCTCTCGCCAGCCCCTCGCCGGAGCCCCCGGGCCCCTCGCCGCTGGCAGTGGTGGAGAGCGGGCCGGTGGTGTACGAGGAAGAGGCGGAGGAAGAGGAGGAGGAGGCAGAGGAGCCCTGTGTCAGTGCCATGAAGCTCATGGGGAGCAATGGTCAGTGGCAAACCACACACACACAAGCAATGGTCAGTGGCAAACACACACACACACAAATACACACATACATACACACATACACACACACATACTATATATACTATACATACACACACACACGTACACTAACCTGTTTTTCTCTCCCATGCTCTCAGATTATGGACACGAGGGGGATGAGGAAGAGGAGGGATTGTAGCATGTGCACCAAGTCCCAGTGCTTGGCCTGACGTCATGCACTGAACCTCAGGAAGCGGGCGGTGGTGGTGGTGGTGGGGTAGGGAGGGTAAGGAGGGTAGGGAGTACTATGAACATGGGTGCTATGAGCCCGCGTGCTGTCAACCTCTGTAACAGCCCTGTTAGCTCTTCTTCGTAGCTAGTCGAGGAGCTTGTGAACAGGAAAGGGAAAGGGGGAGTATGGCCTGCTTTGCTCTGTTTGGTGAGTCTGACTTTAGGGTGGGTTTTTTATGACAAAACGCACCGTCTGCCACACCTTGCATAGAGCTTTTCCTGCTACAGTGGGGCTGTAGCTGGGAGTGGGTGTGTCCTGGTAGTCACACCCCAATTTAAAGACAAGGAGGGCTCGTCCACTCCGCCCCATCTCCAGACTGCTGATTCATCACTGCTGGTTTATGTTATACATATGTTTATGTATAATGGCATACCTTACGGGTGACACTCTAGACCAGGGCTGTTCAACCCTGGTCCCGGAGGGCCTTAGGGAGTGCTGGTTCTTTGTCGGCACTTAATCGATCAACTAAAGCAGTTGATTGCGCAGTTAAGTCACTTCCTGGTTCATTCAGGTCATACCCCACTGGGTATGAACTGAATGATGATTTTTAAGGTGAAAACTAAAACCAGCACACCTCTAGGACCAGAGTTGAAGGGCCCTGCTCTCGAACCTCAAACGCACACAATTGTACTGGCAGCTCCCAGAGCATTCCATCATTTCATTCATCTCTGCAGCAGGGAAGCTACTGGAAACAGAGCTAAGTCTGACCAGGAAGAGAGTTTCCGTTTAATCCTGGTTTCTGCATTATTTACAAATTGCTCTGCTGCAGTGTCCACATGCTCTGTAACTCATCCACTGGAAATTAGCTAGCGCTTTTTAGCTTTATAGGACTTTTCACACACCCCTCTCGTGTTTTCCAATAGTGATGTGTGCGTCACATTTTGCACAGATTGAAGGAATGTAAAAACAAGAGGAAGGTTTCTGTAAAAGTTGTAATTTATATACTTTGTAAACATGTTCATATCTTTGTCTGTATCTTGTTCAGATTGTACGTTTGTTTTTAATTCATTTTCACGTGTGTTTTAGATTTTTACTTTCCCAATACATTCCAGCAGAAGTATGTCTGCTCGTCTCTGTTTTATTGTGTGTTTGTTTTTAAGGTGATGTGTATAGACGGATGCTTGACTGTAGATATTTTAACGACTCCGCGCACTGATCGTACAGCAGGCGTGCGCACGCCTGTCCATTCCTGTAGCGTGTGCCAGGCCTGCTGTCTGTGGAGTCCACCAATGGCATTTCAGTAAAGTTCCATTCCGAGCGGACTCTTTGGGGCATTTTGTTCTTTGACCTGAGCTGAACGGCAGGACCACCCACTGGCCTGAATATACTCTACATCAGGGGTGTCAAATCTTATCCGAGAAGGGCCGGTGTGGGTGCAGGCTTTTGTCGTAGCCCTACCTGATTCAAGTAGTCAACTAATCATGGCTTCAGTCAAGACCTTGATTAGGTGAATCAGGTGTTTTAGTGCTGGGTTAGAACAAAAGCCTGGACCTGGCTTGGCACTTTTAACATTTTACATTTCTTGCTACATTAAATCAAAATGGATTTAACTGGGATTTCTTGCCACTGATCAATACAACATACTCTATAATAATGTAAAAAAACCAAAAACATTACATTTAACATTTTAAGCATTTAGCAGACGCTCTTATCCAGAGCGACTTAAAGATGTGCATTAATACATGGTAGGAACAATCATAGTTCGCGCAAGAGATCAGTGCAGTAATACAGCAGTAGACATTGTTGTAGGAAGCTGCATACCATACCTGTAACACCGGGAAGGAAAAGGTTAGCAATTATTCTTTTTTTTTGGCAGCGATATATATACAGTACAAGAAGTGTTGAGCAAGTAGGCAGTGGTGATGACAATTGGGTAGATGTACAGAATTCAGTGGTAGTGGAGTCTGAAAATGTGGGTTTTGAGTCTCTTGCGGAAGATTGCAAATGATTCCGCGGATCTGATCAATTGCCGAAGGTCGTTCCACCACTGAGGACAGAGAATAGGCGAGACCAGGAGGAGTGGCTGCCGGGCGCCCGGAGGGATGGGACAGTCAGTTGATGAGTGTCTGGAGGTAAGGGGGAGCAGTTCTAGCCGCTTGAAAAGCAAGCACCAATGATTTGAATCTGATGCGTGCTGCGATGGGGAGCCAGTGCAGAGAGGAGAGTAGAGGGGTAACGTGGGTGAACTTCGGTCAACAACAACTCTAAAGCTATTTATTAATTAATTACAAATAAAAAAACAACTAATTGATTCCATAAGTATTCACCCCCCTTGACTTAATACTTGGTTGAAGCACCTTTAGCTGCAATTACAGCTGTGAGTCTATTTGGTAAGTCTCTACCAGCTTTGCACATCTGGACACTGCAATTTTCACCCAGAACTTCTTTACAAAATTTCTCGAGCTCCAAGAAAAACCTTTAGAGTTGTTTTTTAAATTTAAAATTATAGAGTATTTTGTGTTGATCAGTGGCAAGAAATCCCAATTAAATCCATTTTGATTCCACTGATTCATTAATGAACCTTTATATTGGCAGGGAGTCCCATTGAGTACAAGACTGTTTTTTCAAGGGAGCCCTGCATACATTCAAGAAGAATACAATATGACAAGTAAAATATTTTACAAAATTAAAATAACAGATGAAATCAAGTTCATCAATAAAATGAGGATAAAATACAATACTATAAAACACTAGAAATAGGATTACAAAATTAATATAACAAGTGCATCAATAAAATAAAGATAAAATACAAAACTATAAAAACACTAGAAACAATTACACTAAACTTGCCATAGGCCTTTCACTAAGTGTTTAAATTCAGCCAGGGGGATGAGGGTGTCAAGTTTAAAATAGTTTTGTACTTGATTCCACATGTAAGGTGCATAGTAGATAAAAGCGTTTTTTTCCGAGGTCTGTGGTTACCAAGGGGGTGTCGAGTGGAAGCCGTTCCTGGAAGTGTGTGAGATGTTTACTAAATCTGAAAGACCGCAGTGATGTGAGGTCAAATGGAAGCTTTTGTAAAATAGCCTTATAAATAAATAAACTCCGATGCTCTCCATGAAGTAAGAAAATAAAATGTGAAAAATTCCAATGGGGTAAATACTTTTTATACCCACTGTGTTTGTATGCATGTATGTATGTATGTGTGTATGTATATATATACATCCATACATGTATACATATATGCATATGTACATACTGTATATCTATCATTACTTCAGATATTGTTAGCTAAACTCTCTTCTAACATCATTAACCATGATAGAATATTTCGAGATTGAGCTCTGGAAAGAATCAGATTGAGTCTTTCATTCAGGGCACTCTTTGATTATTGGGGAAGGCCCTCTGGTGCACATTTTGTCTTTTGCACGCTCTCCCTGTTTTTTAATGAGAAATAATGGGATGATTTTAGCACTGTGATCACAACGGCACATGCTTATTATTATTGAGCCATTCAGTGGTTTGTGGTATAGCAGTTCTATCACACACTCGCACACTTTCACGCACTCAAATGCTTACACACACAGTTGCTGGCCTGGGGCGGACGTCTCTTGCTTTGTGATTCACAGCTCAGCGTTTTCATTTAATGATTTGTTTTGATGATTCGTTGGGAGTGATTCATGTTACAGATTCATTTTTGATAAAGTGCACATTTTAATGATAAAGTGCGAGCGCTGTGGGAATACACTGCGAGGGCTCAGCTGCCAGCAATAAAAACAGAGTGGTGTGTAATCGAGAACCTCTGTCACCCTCCACGATCCCCTGTCGCCCTCCAAGATCGTGAAACGTTGCCGAATCACCTTCCCCACTCCGTGTTGCCCCTTGCGAAAGCATGAACGCTGCATGAGAAAGCAGTAAAGCCAGCAAGCGTCTCTCATTACTCTTTAATGACGAAGAAAACCCAGTCCAGACTCGTGCACTTTCCAGCACTGTGATGCACTTCAGGCGCTCGGCTGTTCCAGGAGCAGCGTGATGTTTCAACTCCACAAACAGGTTGTTCCATAATGAAGACATAATTATTGCCAGGGGAGAGGTGGACAGAGAGAGAGGGAGAGGGAGGGAGGAAGACATTTCTGAGGAGTCAGAAAGGCAGGACAGATTATTAAGTGAGTAATACAGAGATGTTTTAATGTCACTGTTGTGCGATACTAGAAACGGCTTTCTGAAGCATAACATCATTGTCGGAGAGAAAGGCCTCCTTTCTATTTCTATATTAATCATTGCCTTCTATATGTGCAATTTCATGCATGTATTATATAGTATATTTCATATTATAAATATCACAAGTATTGCAAGTGGCCATCATTCTTTTCTTTAATTATTTAATTGACAAGATGCGATTGACTAACCAGTAAGCACATAGTTAAAGCACACGCCAAGACATGTGTTAGACTGTGCATGACCGGTCTTTCTGGTCTCATGAAATAATCAAAGGTTCTTTAGTCTTCCTCATGGGAAACATTTCTCCCAGCCCCAGTGCTGCAGGTCATGATTCAGAGGTCTTGCAGTAGGCCCATCCCCAGTGCTGTCAGGTCAGAGGTCATGCAGCAGCCCCAGCCCCAGTGCTGCAGGTCATAGGTCAGAGGTCACGCAGCAGCCCCAGCCCCAGTGCTGCAGGTCATAGGTCAGAGGTCACGCAGCAGCCCCAGCCCCAGTGCTGCAGGTCATAGGTCAGAGGTCGCAGCAGCCCCAGCCCCAGTGCTGCAGGTGTGTCAGTGTCTCTCTCAGCACTAACTGGCGGGCAGCTGTAGAGTGCACAGCACAGCTCATTGAAGGACTGCGTGTCTCTCCCGACTGCAACGCTGGGCTCGCGTTGCTTGAATCACAAAAGCTGTTCGCTGCCCACAAGTACGCCCTCCAAGAGCCGCGAGCACGTTATAGATCAAGTCCCTGCAGCAGCCCGAGAGCCTGACGCACGAGAGCGGGTGCGTAACAAACGACCGCCTCTGTCAGCCGTTTGTTAGAGCGCTCCGCACTAAAAGGCAGATGGATGGCTCTCTACATGGCAGTAATCTCTGGCTCTCTGCATCTCATTAAGTTCCCTTCCGTTCCGCTCGCTCAGTGCCGGGGGGGCGGTTGGCGGTCGACCCCGTTGGATAGCGACACCCGGCTTCAAAAGGCGCAGTGATCGGGACTGATGGGAACACCTCCAAAGTCACTTCTGAAGCCAAGCAGCGACCTTCAATGCCTGCTATTGGCCATCGCCATCGGTCATCGAGAAACTCCGTTCAGAGGGATGCTGAGCGGGTAAAAGCAGCTTAATACTCGGCCATGTGTCTCTCTCTGGAGTGTGTTTGTTTGGTTTTGAGATTGGAGCGGCCGTTCGAAATTCCTCACGGTCGCGGCTGTTCTCTGCTACTTAAAACGCTTCACTTGTTCCTTTTTTCCCTCAGCTCTGCGTGTGCTGCTAGAAGGTATTTTTGTAGAACACAAAAACTGCAGCACTGCATCAAGCCTGGACTTGAACACCCCAAGTGTCTCTGAGTCTACTACATGACCAACTCATAAAAGCATAATTTCTGAGTAAGAAGTAAGCATGGCACTGGCAATGCTTAGGTTGTGGGTTTGATTCCCATTGGGACCACATATACTGAATAATGTATGCATTCACTACTGTAAGTTGCTTTGGATAAATGTGTCTGCTAAATGGCGTATAAAAAAGAAAATCTCAATCAAATCCCCCCTTTTTGTAGAAAAGTTGTACCGACTATTAATGTAATATGTTCAGTGAACATCGCAAGTTGCCCTGGATAAGAGCGTCTGCTAAATTACGTCATTTTAAATGTACTTTCCTCCCTCCTGTCTGTTTCGGTGAGTTTGACCGGTTTGTCACTCGATTCAGCAGAAGCGGACGGAATCTCTGGCAAGGGCGTGACTCCCGTGGAAAGAACGCCACAGAGCACCTGGCAACACACCCAAACTGCACGTGTCATAACAGACCCATGTCGTGGGCTGAGCACTGTTTCTTAATCTCGCTCCACTGTTTGCTGTCAAGGCGACCATCAATGTTTGATCTTTTCATTTATTTTTGTTATGGGTTTGCATTTGGAAATCATGTAGCCGCTGTTTTAACTTGTGTGGGTGGATTGTGTCAGTTTGTATAGCAGCTTAACGCCCCTACCTGCCACCACAGATAGGCTGTAAAGGCAGGCGATGTGCAGAACCCGCTCATTATTAGCAGTTTGAGAAAATGTGCTCAGCAGCGCCCCCTATTCCTGTATCTAGTACAATGCAAAAAGTTTTGGTATTTTTAGTTCATATTGTCCACTTTCCACACCTGTCCATCCCATACCAAAATAAAAATAAAAACTGGACTTTTACCAAGGCAATTCAGGTTGAGTGCCTACATTTTTAAACGGTAAAATGGCTGGACTTTTTACCCCAATTCAGGTTGGTTACTAAAACAGGGATAGTGTCAAAAATTGGATACAGGCACTGTTCAATGCAGGGGTTCCCAAACTGAGGTCCAAGTACCAATGGGGGGTCCTTTTTTAGTCTTTCAGATAAAATAAACCTGGTTTACAAAATAAAAGTCCTTGGTTATATTATAATCACTGTAATTTATAACATATTTATGCTGTATGAAATACATGTCTGCCATAGATCCTCAGTATATGTCATCCGGTTTTAGAAATGCTTCCATTTACTCATTTGTTAGATACCGCTGCACTGCAGCCTGTAGAAATAGCTTCTGTTCTCTCTACACCCACCTGTCTGTCTTCATCTTAACTGGTATTTTCAGTAAATACCACAAGATAAGTGTTAATGATACTGAGCCCCGGAGACGTTGTGTTAGGATTATTCATGTTTGGGGATGACAGCTACACTTTACCTGTCCCAGGTGTACACATATGCATAGATGCATAGAGAAATGTACAAACAGATAATTGCAGAAGTGTTCACACACACACACACACAGACACACAGTGTAGATACTCAGAGAAACCCATTCCTCCCCCACACACACACATGCATACATACAGAGATAAATACACACACACACAGATAGATACAGTAGATACACACAACCCCCCCACACACACACACATATACACACACAGCCACAAATTCTGATTGATGCCTGGCTGCTTGCCAAACGGGTGCCATTTTTGGTCAGTCAGGGTACAGCTGAATGTGATTCATTCTTGTCCCCAATTTGGCTATTAATTACTCGCCTTTCTGTCCCACTGGAAATGGCTTGCTGTGGAAAATCACTTCAGCCTGGTTTTAAAACCTATTTGAAATCTTATTAAAATATCAGTCCCTAAAAACAGCCTCCTGTCAGTTCAGGCAATTTAATGCTGCTTCTGTTGTGTTTATTTGCTGTTAAGGTTTGTACATTGTGCACAGATTACCTTTCATGGCACCAATGGAAGGACTAATAATTAGCAGGCTGGGAAACCTATGACTAAACTCCATCTCAGCTTTCAGTTTCAGGAAAGTACCGTGTTTACATTAACATTTTTGGCATTTAGCAGACGCTCTTATCCAGGGCACAATGAGTGCATTTAAATATGGCAAGAACAATGACAGCTAGCGCAAGAGCTCAGTACAGTAACAATACACCGGACATCACCGCAGACAGCTGCACACTGTACCTATAACACAGGGAGAGAAAAAAATTGCTGGCTTTTCTATTATTATACATGTATGCAGTGGTCATGGAAATGAGTTTAATTATATATAAAATCAGTTAGCAGTGGAGTCTGAAGAGGTGGGTTTTCAGTCTCTTGCCGAAGATGGCCAACGATTCTGTGGTCCTGACCGAGTGTCGGGGTCAGGACAGAGAAGAGGCGAGGCCGCGAGGAGCGGCTGCCGGGCACCCGAAAGGACAGGACAGGTCTAGCTGGGGTGTAAGGTGTGATGAGATTTTGGCGGTAGGAGGGAGCGGTTCCCCTTGTGGCCTGGTATGCAAGCACTAGTGATTTAAATTTGTGTTTCGTGCTGCTATAGGGAGCCAATGAAGTGTGATGAGTAGTGTTTAATTTCCAAAGCCTGGAAAATTATACATATACAGTATATACATATATGTATTTATATTCTGATAACATAAGTAGAATAATATATATAATAATATATACCATGGCATTTTAGAGACATGTTCAGATGAAGTGTTGTAATTTTCCTTTTCCAGCTGTAGCCTGTTTGCAGGATGAGGTATGGCAAACAGTAAACATTTTACACATTACCCATTTAAGCAGCTGGAGCTTGTCTGATTTCACGTTCAGTTTGTTCGCTGTTCTCAAGGTTGAAACGGCAGCACCATGCCTGGGGAACCAAACCTGCGAGCTGCTGGTAATAATCTGGGGTCTTGCCCCCACTGCGTCCCTCTGGCAGTATTTTATTATCTCCGTGAGTGTTTTCACCTTCAGAAAGCTCATTTTAGGTGTCCCTCAGGTGGTGTATCCAGCTAAAGGGCTGGCTATTGGTTCAGTGAAATGGCCTGACAAGCTGGGATCGAATCCTGACAGGGCCCACGAGTCCCACAGGCCGGCCTTTGTGCTCTGCTGGGAGTAGATTCAGGGTCTCGTCAGCTGGATCTCTGGAGAGTTGAGCAGTGGCTGCAGTTACATGAATAGGGAAGCAGGGTTTAAGTTGCACAAAGAGAGGAGAGTAGGTGTTGTACTACAGGGGTATCAGTGGAATTGAAAGGGGCAAGCATTGGCCACATAGCGTGAGGAGAAAATGAATTACAAAAACGTATTTTGCCCTAAATCTGTTTGGTGCATTTTACCTTGAGGTCTTAGGTTCGAATCCCAAGTTCAGCACCTCTGAGCAAGGTTCAATGCATTACCTCAATTCCCAGTGAATGCTCAAGCTGAAAAAAACGAAGATTCAACAAAAAAGTTAGTTGGCAGGGTTTTAGCTTTAAAAAAAAAAAAAAATCTCGAGATTTTTTCTTTTTTGCATTCCCACGCCAATCTGCAGGTGACAAAAGAGGCACTCAATCAGAAAAACAGCGCTCGAAAAGCCGCAGGGAGACAAAAGAAAGCGGCTCTGTAACCATTTCGACGTTTGATAACACTCCCAGCTTCCCTCCCGCGTTTCCGTTTATGTTTCAGTTTAGCACACAGGATTAAATTATTCCGAGCAGCGTCTGCTTTGCCATCTAAACCTGGGGGAGTTGCCTACGCGTGAAGCGTCTGACCCCCTGACGGCCACCGTGGAATACGCTGTCAGACCGCAGACTTCTCCTCCGACTCAAAGTCCTGTTCGCCTCCCCCCTGCCAGAATATTCCGGGCTAATTAAAGTTGAGATAGCAGGAAAAGCCGCGGATATCTGCTCTGCAGTTTACACGCGTGCTTGTGATCGGACGACGTGTCCGACAGCAGTCGTTTCAGTGTACTGGAGGTGAATTAGAATGACCGCTTCCCATAATGAGGTTTGGAATGGCTATGAATACTTTATCCATAAAAAAAAAAAAATTGCTGTTCTGGAAGGTGAAACAACTTGGTGTCACAAGTTATGGAACCCATATCTCTTGACTCTTTTTTTCTTCTTCAAAAAGTCAATATATAGGCTCATTTTAATCTTTCAACACTATTTCAATGTTTTTTCAAATATAAAGACTGGCCTGCCAGCCATGTTGGCCTGCCAGCCACACCTTTTGTTGCTCACTTTCTTACATACTGTATATATACACCGATCAGCCACAACATTAAAACCACCTGCCTAATATTGTGTAGGTCCCCCTCGTGCCACCAAAACAGCTCTGACCCGTCGAGGAATGGACTCCACAAGACCTCTGAAGGTGTCCTGTGGTATCTGGCACCAAGACGTTAGCAGCAGATCCTTTAAGTCCTGTAAATTGCGAGGTGATGCCTCCATGGATCGGACATGTTGGTCCAGCACATCCCACAGATGCTCGATCGGATTGAGATCTGGGGAATTTGTCAACACCTTGAACACCAACACCTTTGTCATGTTCCTCAAACCATTCTTGAACTATTTTTACAGTGTGGCAGGGTTCATTATCCTGCTGAAAGAGGCCACTGCCATCAGGGAATACTGTTGCCATGAAGGGGTGTACTTGGTCTGCAACAGTATTTAGGTAGGTGGTACGTGTCAAAGTAACATCCACATGAATGCCAGGACCCAAGATTTCCCAGCAGAACATTGCCCAGAGCATCACACTGCCTCCGCCGGCTTGCCTTCTTCCCATAGTGCACCTGGTGCCATCTCTTCCCCAGGTAAACGACGCACACGCACCCGGCCATCCACATGATGTAAAAGAAAACGTGATTCATCAGACCAGCCCACCTTCTTCCATTGCTCCATGGTCCAGTTCTAACACTCACGTGCCCATTGTAGGTGCTTTCGCCGGTGGACAGGGGTCAGCATGGGCACTCTGACCGGCCTGCGGCTACGCAGCCCCATACGCAGCAAGCTGCGATAGCCAGCATTAACTTTTTCAGCAATTTGTGCTACAGTAGCTCTTCTGTGGGATCGGACCAGATGGGCTAGCTTTCGCTCCCCACGCGCATCAATGAGCCTTGGGCACCCATGACCCTGTCGCCGGTTCACCGGTTGCCCTTCCTTGGACCACTTTTGGTAGGTACTAACCACTGCATACCGGGAACACCCCACAAGACCTGCCGTTTTGGAGATGCTCTGACCCAGTCGTCTATATATATATATAATGTCAAATAAAAAAACTACTCCAAAGCTTTTTCTTAATAAATTACAAATTATTATTATTATTTATTCAACATTATAGAGCATTTTGTCTTGGTCAGTGGCAAGGAATCCCAATTAAATCCATTTTGATTCCAAGTAAGAAAATAGGGGTGAATACTTTTTATACCAACTGTGTATATGCAGTATACAGTATATATATACATGCATATATATCAATGTAATTGATCTTGCATATGTATTTATTACATTCAAAGGTTCTCAGGATGTTACGGTTGAGAGACAAGCCTGTCAATCCGTGTGGCTTGTTCCTGAGTCTCAGTGGCATATGCGAGATCTATCTTAATTGACATCAGTGCTAATTCCTTCAAATGTCGTCCCTGCTTAGGTGCCGTGGATTTTTTCCTAAACCAAAGATTGATCCTGTGCATGTTAGTTAACAACTGGCAGTATAATTAAATCAGGTACTCCACTGGCAGTAAATGTTGACATTTCAGTAAAAAACGATTTCAAATATCATTGGTCAACATTGGTTATACCAATATAAGCTGCTGTACAAATTGCAGCCTGTGGGCTACATAAAGGCAAACAAAAAAAGGGTCAATAAAATGCCCATTTGCAACTGTAGGCCTGTCCCCTCCCTGCAGCTGCAACCTCCTCCATTAAGCGCTGGCATGCGTGTCCTCTGAGTGCAGTCAGCCGCCGCTTCTTTTCGCCCTGCAGTCTGCCGGCTGAGCTGCGCAGTCTTTAAATCTCATCGTAAATCTCACTGTGTGCCACAATGCGGGGCCCAGCGGCCACCGGGACATCTGTCCCCTTTGTCAGAAGCGGCGGGCACGTAGATGCGGCTCACGTCGGGCCATCTGCTGCGTCTCGGGCGCCTGCCAGGGCGTGGCAGGGCTCCGTGGCAATGCAGAGACGACAGGCCCAGCAGGCTGGACACCATCCCCCGAGGTCTGATGCCCCCCCCGCCCCCAAAGGAAGTGACATCGTGAACAGGCACAGTAGAATGACCTCTTCTCTCGTGCCACCGCATAGCTCGCCTGGCTCTCCCAGTGCAATACTGCCTCTTTTGTTGTTTTTTTTTTTTTTGACATTCCCCCCTCTTTCCACCGACCTACGTTTACGTGACTTACATACACACCCACATACACACACATACACACACACACACACACACACACACACACCTGATTGTGATACAAAGGCACGCAATACCAATCCCAGCATTCCCTGTGCTGGCCCTGACTCCAGAGGGAGTTTTTAAAAGTGCAGGCTGCAATTTGTACAGTTTTGCATGCAAAGGGATTTATCATTTTGGAGGTGTCATAGCAACGCGGGTGGATCAATAACCGACATGATGGTCACTCTGCTGCCACACGCCCACACATCATGACACAGGATGGGGTATGGAATAACTATAAAGAACAAACTCATTTAGCAGAAAATGAGTTTATATGTTCAATAGAAACATATAAAACGATAAAAAGTCAACTCAGAACAACAGTTTTGTTGGATGTATCAAGCGTTAATATATTGGCCTTGTAACAGCTATCTGCTTGGAGATTAATAAAGTATCTATCTATCTATCTATCAAACATTCAGGCCTTGTAGTGCTGTGGGTGTGCTGAATAGTGCGCCTTGGAGAGAGAAGCAGTACCAGAGAGGCTTCAGGTGGCATAAGAATCAGAATGATCGACATCTGGAGTAATAATCTTTCTGAAGGCTGACCATGGTGGAGCTGTGTGTGTGTGTGTGTGTGTGTGTGTGTGCATGCGGTGAAGTTTAAAATGAAACCCACCACGGGCCCTGCTGTATCGATATGCTCTCAAGACATCTACAAGGTACACACACACACACACACCGACACACACATAGACCACACGCACACACACTCACACACACTCCAGTGACAGTGCATCAGTAATAACCGCATGAATGATCAGAGGGAAAAGCTCCAGAGAAGAATGAGGCATCATGGGAGAGGACGCCAGACTAACTGAAGGCTGTTGCTTCAGTGGGCAAGTTAAATATTGATGAATTGAATATATATTCTTATATATATACGTATATATTTATTTGTCTCAAAATCACACTGACACACACATACCGATCTTGCACCATCTTAATGAAAGCATTTGTGAGTCTAATGCATTCAGGTGTTAAAAAAAGACAGAAAATGACTTTTTTATCTTTGTGGTCCCCAATGTCCTGAATTTCGAAGAGAGTCTCAAAGAATATCTGTAGCTACTGCCTGCCAACTGAGTCACTGTAAATTCTGCTACTCATTCTCTTTTTACTGAAGAACATGAGATGCTAAACTTTAGTATTTTTCCCATGGCAGAGAGCCAGATTCCACTGTTATACATGTCACACTTCCACATGGATGTGGGCTGGGACTCTTGCTCGCTCACTATCAGTGTGAGTTCGCTGCCGGAGTCGATGCTTAATTTCTCAGTAAATCGTAGGAAGGCGCTTTGATATAGGGTTTTTACAGTTCCTTTAGATGCCAGGTCACGATTGTGTGGGTGAATTGTCTTGCAGGCGCAATTATCGATTTGCGTTTCAGACTTCCTGTCCATTCCCTCCCAGGATTAAAGAGATGCAGCAGGGCTGATGTTAAACCAAAGCAACAGCCTGATCCTGGCTCAGTACTAAGAACTCCCAAAATCAACAAGGGAACTGAGAAATACACACTGTACCATGCCAACAACACTACACACAAGGGTGCGCACATCAAGCACACATACACAGATCCTACAAACAAATGCACCCCCACCCTCTGCACTACACAGAGTAAGTGCACTCAAACGCCTGTACATCGTCTGCACTTCATGCACACACACAAGAATTCACACACGCACGTAAAATATACGTACACGGACATGTTTCCCTCTGTGCTCCTCTATGAGGTGGCTAGCTGTTGCACACTTCCGTGCTTGGAGAGATTTCTTTTTGATGACAGTGAGATGCATACCTTTGCCTGAGGGAAATATATACTGTATATGTATGTTGTGTAATCCACAAACATTTTTGCCATGTTAGTCACAAACATATAACTGCAGAAGAGAGTCACGGCTAGCCCAACAGCCCTATAACGGACCAAATGGTGGGAAACCAATCCGAGCAAAGCCTTAAATATTGATTCATGCCTACAGGGAGGATTCTGTTAAAACTTGCAGACGAGCTCTGTATGCAGGGCCGATGTGTGAGAAAGAAACAGAAAGGGAGAGGTGAGCAAGAGAAAAGAAAGAGAGGGGGTGAAAAAGATGGAGGGAGAAAAAAGGACAAATTTGCAAGGGGCGAATAAGGAAGTGACTTCAGTTGGTGTTGAGGGGACCTCTGTCGATCCTGGACCCAAATAATGGGGGTGAGATGCGAGCTGTCTGATCCCCTTCCGCCTGTACTGGGACCCCACCCCTTCCCTCATCACCTGAGCAGGATCTGATTGGCGATGTCACCAGGCAACGCCGCACATCTGTGCCAGCTAAGCCTCATTACCAGCCGTCTCCCTGGTGAATACCCATCGCTGCTCCTCGCCTCTTTTATTTGTTGTTCTTTGTCACGGAGAAGGCCCCCTCGGGAGAGGCTGAAGGACTGAGCTGTCCTATCTACTGCCCGTCGTAATTTTCATAACGATGGGCAGGAATTCTCCAGTGCTGTCGTACGTGGACGGGGACTGGGAAAGCGAGCTCGCAGGGTTCGCTCCTAAGAGGAAGGAGAGTTCAACCAATAAGACAGGAGCTTACAATTCAGTATTTGTATTCCCTCTTTGGCAACATAAATGTTTATGAACGTTATGCCAATAAAGCCAACTTGAATTAAATTGAGATAGAGAGAGAAGGAGAGAGAGATGCACTTATTGCAATGAGGTTGGCACAGGCTCTGAAGGGGAATCTTCTGGCTGAAACACACAGCAGCACCCGGAGGAGAGATGAGTGGACATGACACGGAGTCAAATGTGCCACTGCCCCCTTGCGCGCTCTCACACTGAGAGCTAAGCGGCAACATCTGTTTGCGTGTGTCTTCTGTGTGTGTGTGTGTGTGTGCATGGCAGGGTAAGGGGAGATGGGGTTTCGGGGAAGTGGACAATGTTGCAGTGTAGCAAGTTGGTTATTGGCCAGAAAAGGCTAGTTCTACCCATTGTGAGGTTCATGAAGCTTCACTCTCCCATCAATAGTTCACTGGTGCAAAGTTCTGGCAACAACAGCACATCAAACCAACTAGGCCCCGGAATTCACATGTAAAGGAATTTTAATTACTTCTTTAATCATGCTTTTTTTTTTCATTCAAACAAAATTAACATCTTGGACCTTGGGAAAAGGAGGATCCGGTTATTTCTGTTAAATTGGCGGTGTGTGTATTTTAATTTGCAATTGAAAGGACTGGCGGCGCCAAATCAGGACTTCTTCTGTCGGTCGTGCCGGATTCTGACCGCCTAATTACACCCCTCTCGCCTGAGGTCGTGTTTTACATTCCCAGTCCATCCTCCGCTACTGCATTAGCGCTGTGCACACAGCCATCATCTGCTTTAGATAAACTCCCCTGCCCCCAATTATCTAGCTCACTTTCAGGCAGATATCAGATATTAATATTATAATTTCATCATGTTATCATTCTAAGACGGAAGGCTTATGTGGAATAATTAGTAACCTCTCTTTTCTCTCGTGCTCTGTCTCTTGGTCTCTCCCTCTCTCTCCTCTTCTTTCCCGTGGTAGTGCTGGCGATGTTAGAGACTAGTAGCTCAGGTGAAAGGCCTGACAGGTATTGTAGAGTTTGAGTCGTGACAAGCTCTGGTCAGCGGCTTGCTAAACTGCATTCTGTGTAAAGTGTAATTATTCTGATTTGTTCTCAGGCTGTTTTTCAACAACTTTTATGTGTGGATTGTATTGTAATTAACAATGAGAGGAGGGCGGGGGATAGCGTAGCGGTCTAACGCACCACACTTTGGCTGGTCCGGTGTGGTGTGCGCTGCCTGTCAGGGACGCGATTCGAAACCAGACCGGCCCTGGTCATCAGCCCGAGCGGGTGCAGCATTTGGCTGTCCATCCCAGGGGGAGGGGGGAGGGAGAGCCGGCTCGGGTCCACCGAGAAGCACGAAAAGGGAGTCTTCAGAACGTGGGTGGGTGGGCAAGTTCTGTTTCGGAGGAAAAGCGGAGGTCGCTGCCCATGGAGAATTGGCTTGCTTCGAGTAGTCGAGCGACGGACCCGTGTGGGGAGGGTTAATCAAAATAAATAGAGGGTGCAATTGGCTACTAAATTAGGAGAAAAACTGGAAAAAATATGGAACAAATTTAAAAAAATTTTTTTTAAATTCAATGAGAGATAACAACCACAAAGGTGGTGGAGCTGAAGATGTTGAAAATGATAAAGATGATGATGGTGTTGAAAATGACAATGACAGTAATAAAATAATAATAATATTACATTACGTTTTAAATTTATTTTCAGATGTTTCCCCGTTTTCTTCCCCAATTTGGAACCCAATTATGCTCTATTTATTTCGATTAACCCTCCCCCACAAACTCACCACCCATCTCTACGGGGCAAGTTACTCTTCAAGACGGAACTCACCGCCCCCCTTCCTGGAGACACCCTTACGTGCTTCACAGCAAGTTCGTGCTGACTGCACTCCCCCCTCCCTCAGGAGCGGACAGCAAAATGCTCCCCCTGTTCGGGGTTAACAGCCAGGGCCGGTCTGGCGGAGACGGGTTTTGAACCGTGTCTTGATAGGCAACTCACACTCATACAGGACCAGCCAAATACAGGTGCATTAGACCGCTACGCTATCCGCCAGCCCCCATATTACATTAAGTTTTATTCATACCATTGTCTTAAACTGTGAGTGAGAAGGGACCTCTCCGTTGAAGCCATTCACTTCAAGAAAGAGAAACAGAGATAATGAGATGCCCTACAAACCCAAGAGCTCAGTCCAGAAACATGTCCTGTCAGTCAGCTGGTCCTGAAACTCACTACATTAACATATCTGAACCCAAACCAGCTTCAGGTCAGAACTGCTTTACAACTACCAACTAGAGTCAATGAAATTAGGAAACATACCAAAAATCATCTATTTGGAACATTGGTATAAGAGCACCAAATCCAAAAAGAAACTGAATTGCTATCGGGCCCTAAACAGAGAATGCACACTAGCAGAGTATCTCTTCCCTGGCAGAGATACAAAGAGCTAAGACAGATCCTGATCAAGGACAGGCTCAGTGACCACACCTTAACAATTGGAAAAGGTAGACATAAAAATAATGGTTGCCAGAGAATAATTTATATGTGGTCACTGTAAGACAGGAGAGGTAGAGACAGAGATGCACTTCCTCCTACATTGTGAGAAATATTCTGGAATCTATATTTCAGTCAATTTTTTAAAATCAAAAACTTTCCCTAAAAAATGAGGAAAAGCTGCGAGTCCTTTTCAGGGAGGGGCCAACAGTTCCACTCACAGCCCAATATGTATTAGCCTGCCACAGCCTAAGGGACAGTGAGTAACCAACCAACTCTGATTATCTGTGTATAGATATAATAATTAATAAATAGAAATGACAATAATATAATTTCATAATTAATTCATAATTATATATTATATTCCTATAAGTTGTTATGCTATGTAAAAAAACTAAGAAAAACTATGTTCATTAGTTAACATCTATATAATGCTTGTGTTTTATTAGTAATTTGTACATATTTTATTTTTTTGTACATGTATGTTACGCTTTAGCAGTATTTACTCTCTGTATTTCATGCCAGTAAAGCATATTGAATTGAATTGAGACCCTGTGAAAACAGAGGGATGACACAGGCCCACTTGTGGAGGTGATGATATGAAATATTCATGTGGCCGTTGTCACACAACAGTCAGCTCACCCCTGGTGTGTGTGTGGGGGGGTGTGGTGTCATGATATTGTCACAGACTGCAGCCCCTGCTGTGACATCGCCAGGATGTTAGGACTTCTCCTGACAGGGCGTGGAGTGGCAGAGGGCCACTCACAGGCTCAAGGTTGCAGTGGAAGTGCCCGCTGGGAGAGACTGCAGTTCCAAAGGAACCTTGATTTCCCATGAGCTCCGATCACAAACAAAAAACAAAAACAGAGGCTGTTCTGATTCTCTCTGTGTCTGCCCCTGTAGCAGAACTAGATAGATACTTTATGAATCCCCTTAGAGGAAATTAAGTTGGCACATACTTTATTAATAATCTACTGTTCTATTACTCCTGCTAAAACAGGATACGATTGTATGAGCAAGGTCCATATTCTTGGTCGCTTCAGTAAATATCCAGTCGCATAATAATATATTGAGGTTTTTAAATTCCTAAAAGGGATTAACAAAGTGAACTACCAAAGATTTTTTAAAGATAAGTGCGGTCAGCAGAACAAGAGGCCACAGGTGGAAATTATTTAAAGGCTAATTCTGCACAGATATTAGGAGTTCTTTACACAGAGAGTTGCCAATGCCTGGAACAGCTTGCCAGGTCGGGTAGTAGAGGCAGAAACACTGGGGGTATTCAAGTCTAGGTTAGATGCAGTACTAGATACTCTTTAGATTAAAACATGATGAGCCTAGATGGGCTGAATGGCCCATTCTCGTCTTTATGTATTATGTTCTTATGTTCTTATAAATGTACCATATGGTCAATCGTGGCAAGCTCTGTACGTCCCTCTTCACAAGGATATCTGCCAAGCAAAGAAAAATGTGTTTTTGAAATAAATGTGTGGTTTAGAATTGGACGGTGTATTGAGTGGCTTCCATGGGCTGAAGTGATTTATTGTAGAAGAATTTGACTGGTTGGTAGAAGAGACACTCTCACAGTGTGGTCTGGCAACTTCTGTGTATTTACCCTGCTCAGGTTTAAGGTGTGGATTCAACTTTCAGGTTTAAGTGGAATCCACACCAAAATATGAATCCATCGATATTAAATCTAAGCTGGTAGAAAAGACACGATTCCCACATCAAATGTTGGACGCGGCAGATCCAGATGATTCAGATGTTCAGTTTACGACCTCGATGAGTGTCTTTTAATTAAACATCTGACGACAAACACTCATCAGCTAGTGTTATGACAGAGAGCTAAGGACTGCTTTTTTCTTTGATCTGGAACAACATGTCCTGTGATTGTCCCAAAGCAAAGCGTCATAAATGTGTTTGCTTTCAGACCAAGATAACTTTTGACCCCTTTTCTGTTCCGAGTTTAATTCTGTTCTGGCATTAATCTCTATCCCTCTCATAGCTTTACCATGAATAATTCTTGTCATTCATGATGCTACTCTAACTTCAGCTAGTGACTTGGTAATTGTCAAACTTTGTAGAACATCCCCGTGACACTGGGAGAGGTGGAGGGAGAAGTAGTGCTATATTCTGATTACAGACGAGTGGATGACGTCATCTTGCGCAGGAGACTCGCACGCACATGTGACCTCCGCTATTTCTACATTTACATTTACATTTTAAGCATTTGGCAGACGCTCTTATCCAGAGCGACTTACCAGTCAGCCCCTCTTTTAGAAAAACATTATGTGTATCGTTTATTTTATTATGTGTATAGGACAATTAGATTGTATGTATTTTATTGCTCTTTTTGTTGTTTTAAAATGGTATCTGTTGTAAAGCACCTTGAGATTTCTCTGTATTTTAAAATTCATTATTATTATTATTAGATGTGCATTAATACATGGTAGGAACAATCAGTTCATGCAAGAGATCAGTGCAGTAATACAGCGATAGACATCATTGTAGGCAGCTGCATACCATACCTGTAACACTGGGAAGGAAAAGGTTAATAATTGTATTTTTAATTAATTAATTAATTTTAATTAAATGAGTAGGCAGCGATACATATACAAGAAGTGTTGAGCAAGTAGGCAGTGGTGATGACGACAATTGGGTAGATGTACAGAATTCAGTGGTAGTGGAGTCTGAAAAGGTGGGTTTTGAGTCTCTTGCGGAAGATCGCAAGTGATTCCGTGGCCAGCAAGGAATTGCAGTAGTCCAGACGCGAGATCACCATGGCCTGGACCAGTTGTGTGGCCTCTTGGGTGAGGAACGATTACTCCAAGACTCCTAGCAGACTGGGATGGAGACACTATGGAACCTTCCACGGTGATTGAAGCATCAATCATCGGGGAGCCCTTCGCTGGGAAGAAGAGCAGCTCTGTCTTCCCCAGGTTCAGCTTCAGGTGGTGGGTGGACATCCAGGCAGAGATGTCAGCCAGGCATGCAGAGATCCGTGCCGGGACCTGCGTCTCAGATGGAGAGAAGGAGAGAAAGAGTTGAAACACTATCTATGTCTGCAAACACTCACAGCCCTGCAAGACTGACTCCTCTTTCATAAAGAAAGGAACAAGGGCGGTACATGGACCGGGCGTTCTACAATGAGCTGTCGTTTGGGTCTCAAAAAATAGAATTTTAATTAATAAACTTCATTTCAGTGTGAGAGCTATGAAACAGACGTTTCAACATTCGACCCAATGTCAGTGTATATTTCAGGGTTTTTTCACATCATTATGAATGGACGATATCAGTTACCTCAGTGATATCCTCCAAGCGTTCCTGGGAGAAATATCATTTGGGTGAGAGAATTCTCCATCATGTCTTTATTTCCTCTCCCTTATCACACCACCCTGTTGGCAGCGCTCCCAGGACCCGGGCATTCTGTGGAAACCAAGGAGACGGATGGCTTTGTGACATATGGAACAGCAGGCGCATTCCGGAATGGATGGCCCTGTTAAGAGAGGTATTCAGATTGAGTGCTAGTCAGAGAGAGATCACACAATGTGAGACCGTACTGAAAAATGTGGTGGTCGCTTAACCTGTTTGCACAAGTACATGCAGACGAACACACACTCTCTCTTGCGTGACACACACACACACACACACACACACAGACATGTGCATGCACACAATCTGCCTCTTTCTCTTGGTCTCTCTCCCCCACACACACACACACACATATTTGCATGCACACAATCTGTGTCTTTCTCTCGGTCTCTCTCTCACACACAAACACAAACACAATCATATTTGCATGCACACAATATCTCTCTCACATGCTCATACACACTCTCCCTCTCTCTCACACACAGATGCACATTCTCTCTCTCTCACACACCCACACAGATGCATTTTCTCATTTTTCATATTGAGAAGAATGCATGAGAGAGATATTGTGTGTGAGAGTGTGTGTGTGTAAGTTTGTGTGAGAGTGTGTGTGTGTCTACGTTTGTGTGAGAGAGTGTGTGTGTGTGTGTGTGTGTCAGTTTGTGTGAAAGTGTGTGTGTGTATAAGTTTGTGTGTGTGAGAAAAAATCACACACATACACTTTCTCTATCACGCACACACACACCCACACTCTCTTTCTCACACACACACACACACACACACACACACACACATCTCTCTCATGAATTCTTCTCAGTATGAAAAATGACATAAATATTTAAGGATTTCTGTAAGCAGGCACAGCATGAGCGTGATGAACTAGCACACGTATATCCTTTATGTTCCTTCACTCCGCGGATGGTGTATCAATCTCTTTAGCTCAGCTCCCATTGTGTGAAAACGATGCATTCGTTACCTCTGATGCACATTTCCCAGCATGCCCGAAAATGTCATTGACAGCTATTGTTATTTTAATTTTATACTTCTCTGAGAGACATCTTACATCACCCGGCAACTAATATTTCCCATCATCCTCCAGTTATGTTCTGTTCTTGTGTGGGGAGAGATATACAATCCAAATAAGTGAGGGAAGCAGACATTAGCATGTTAGTTGAACCTGCCTTTTCTTGAAATTTCTCAAAAGGTGTGAAAAGGTAGAATACCCAAATAGACCCAAATGGAGATCATGTGATAAAAAGAAAGGAAGCAGGAATATACATTTTATTTTAAAAAGATGACCTTTACAATGGGCCCATCAGCTGGATGTTGTTTTTTTGCCCTCTTAGGCCTATTACTTTGCATACTCTGCAGCTGATATTTCCGTATCTGTCATTCAGTTTGTTTCAATGGCTTTGTGTCTACATGTGGGCATCTATTACTGTATACTGTGAGTATATGAAAGCATATGTATATTTATTTATGTTCTAATTTGAATGAATCATAACGTTCGGTTCTGGGGAGCAGAACCTTTTGATAGGTTAATGCGGTCATAATGCGGTGATTGACAGCTCAACCCCTCTTAGGCCTGATACTTTGCATACTCTGCAGCTGATATTTCCAGTAGGACTAACAAAGGGAAGCCTGAAATTTGTAAGATACTTCACGGTCGCTCTGTGTAAATCAAAAAGAAATGCGTGACATTATTTTTCCCTCTGAGGAAATGTTTTTTTCTAATGGATAATTACTGTACGGAATTCGATTTCTTGGTATCTGTCTGATTTTTTAATTTTCTATTTTTTCAGTGCATGTCTCACAGCTGGATGTTAACTGGAATGTTGGATGACTGGATGTTTAATGGAACAACATTAAATGTCTGCGTGTTTTTGTATAAATAACAGAAGCCTTTGATCTTTATTTTGCCCACACATTCACTGACACAGAGATGAGAGTTTGGTAAGACAGTCTGTTTGTCCATGAATAAAATCGTCATGACATATTTCCCTGCTGAGGCAATAAAGGCTGTCTGTCACTGATTTATTAAATTGTATCAATCTGTCATTCAGTTTGTTTCAATGGCTTTGTGTACATGTGGGCATCTATTGCTGTATACTGTGAGTATATGAAAGCATATGTATATTTATTTATGTTGCAGCAATAATTATGTATCTCTCTCTCTCCCTCTCTCTCTCAGAGTTTTAGATTACATACTGTATGTACCATATATGTGTCAAAATTTATTTGTGAGTGCATGTCAGCGCGTGTCTCTGTGCATGTCTGTGTCTTGTGTGTATATTTGTATGTGAGTGTGTATGTGTGCACTTGTGTGTGGGTATGTACATTTCTATGCATGTGTGTGGAGTTAGTGTTTTTGTGTGTGTTGGTATGTGTATTCGTATGTGTGTGTTGGTGTGTTTGTGTGTGGTATGTGCATGTGCATGCATTTCTTTGTGTGTGTGTGTGTGTGTGGTGGTGTGTGTGTGTGCGCGTGTGTGTATGTTGGTGTGGCCACTGAACCCTGGTCAGTTCTTTCTCTTGCACAGGCATACCTGTGTCATTACCCTACCTGACAGCAGCTCTCCGCTCTAATAGAGGGTTTCAGGTAATGGGCCGAACGCTGACAGAATAAAGAAAGCCACAACAGCGGGCTTATCAATCACTGCGCGGCCCAGCTCCGCTGGTAACCATCTATCAGCGGGAGACAAGGTCACTGCCGGAGACACACTCAGCTCCCTCATGCACTCTCTCTCCACACCTGTCACAGGTGGCTCTGGCGGCCCCCGCAAAGGAGGGGAGCTCGTGGGCTCTCCTCTTTCACAGAGCCAAGGTGGCTCCCGGTCTAAACTTCTCGAAAACATGAGATTGAAAGTGGAACTCGTGACTGTTCTCTCGCCAGAGAGTTCTGTGGCACTCGCCGAAGTTCTGTGGAACTGCGGAACACCGCGGACAACAGGAAGATGTGACAAAGGTAACCGATAGCAACACATTTGTCACCATGTCCCCCACAGCTATTAAATGACGTGCATTTTCTGTGGGAGTAAGGTCGTTTTACAATCCAATTATAATGTCGAACTCGCCAGAGATGGATGTAAGGAGGAATGCACTGCCATATAGGAATGTGAATGACTATGTTCCTTTCAAGACATTTGTGAATAAGGACTTGCGTGACAAAAGCCTGCATAGGAATGTAGCAGGCGAGCTCACCCTTGGCATTCTCATCGCCCTCACAAAGCAGAAGCTAACAGCGCTGATCCTTGGCTTGCCATGTGAAGTCCCCAGGCCCACTTTGACGTGGGCAGAACAAAAGCCATGTTAACATTCACCCTCATTAACCTTAGCTTTAAGCATAACCTTAGCATGTTCAGAGCACACTGACCTGGGCTGATGGGCAATGACAGGCTGGCAGGTCAAGCCCTTAAAAAAGATCCAGTATGTCCACAATTGTGCTGCTTGGATTTTACCGTATACACCAACTCGGGTCCGTATCACACCCGCACTGTTCAAATTACACTGGCTCCCTCGATGTTACTGCATTGATTTGAAGGTGCTCATTTAAACTTTTAAAGTTTTACATAACTATACGCCCGAGTATCTTCCAGAGATTGTTCTAGCACATCATTCAGCACGCATTCTTCACTCCTCCCAATTAGTCTCCCTACAGCTTCCCCGCGGTAAGCTTAAATTCATGGGAGAACGCTATGCTATGAAGCCCCAATGATTGTGGAATGCAGTGCAGTGAGAGTACAAACAGGCATTATGCTCAATTTTCTTAGTCACAACAAACTCTTTTGTCGCTCGTGAAATATGAGCCCTGCACTTCAGGGATTTCCCTTGAGAGTACGTGCATGTGCGCTGTTGAGATTTCCTCCTCTTCCGACAATTCCCTGAAACAAACACGATTTCTGAAACATCTACAGTATTTTAAAGGACAATATATACATTTCCTGATTCACAACCATTAAGAACATAAGAACATACAGTATGAATACATAATGACGAGAACAAGCCGTTCGGCCCATCTAGGCCCGCATGTCCTAGTCTAAAGAATATCCAGTACTGCATCAAGCCTGGACTTGAATACCCCAAGTATTTCTACCTAAACTGCTTGATCTGGCTACCATAACAGAGTTTTAGTGGACTGCTGGCATAGAGTTATTGAACGCCTAGAGGGGGCGCGCTTAACGGAATGATCTGTGCATTTATGGGATTAACTGTTAGACAGTTAGCAAGATAGCTAGCTCTCTAGATAGACTGACCAGTTAGCCTTCTAGATATTATGGTCAACTAACTGTTAGATAATTCCCAAGATAGCCCAGTCATCTAGTTCACTTGCTTTCCAAAGTGCTATCTTGCTGGCTAACTATCTAACTTAACAATTAGATCACTTTCCTTAAGCCTACCCAGGAACTCGCCACAGCCTGCTGTTGACTACTGAGCTAGTGTTGTGAAATCACGAGGTGCACCACAGAATATTGGCTGATACTGCAGATATCCAGGATGTGCCTGTGCGCCTGCCTGAACTAGTTAGCGTGCCCTCAGAGACTGTAAGCCATAAACACACATAATATATCTTATTTCTACGGTGTTGGTTGAAGGAAGGAATACTGCGTAAGCATCGTGTGGCAGTAAGCACACACACACACACATTCATACTCATGTGTGCACCCATATGCATACACACACACACACACACACACACACACACACACGCGCACGCACACATTGATGTCGGGCTGTTGCAAAGTTCTATTTTTTTGCTCATGTATTTGTCAGTGCGCTGTACCAATTTACAGATCTATATTATGTAGGTAAAAACACATTTGCGGTGCAACAGCAGGCCCACGATCAATAGGTCCACGGTCAATTGCCCAAACCCCTACACCACACTTATACTGCCTGGGCTGATAGCTCACCTAATTTGTCAAGGACAGAGCTAATTTCCTGAGCACCAACTGTGTGACACCTCCATAATATCCTCTCCTTGCAATCTGAAGTTAATCATAAGTGGTTATTGCCCTTTTTTTTCCAGCAGGAGCGGATTAGCGGGAAATTGGACGGTAATTACTCTCCTGCTGTTTCCTGCGTCTTTGATCTCTCCGTTCCGCCGTTCGTCCTGATCAAGGAACGCCATCCTGCCGGCGCGTCACGGGCGCAATTATTCAGAGAGGCCCGCCGGTATCTCCGAGCTCCATCGCACCGCGGGGTGACTCTCATTAACCGCACGGCGCTTCCATTATCGTCCGTGTAAGTGCCGTCCTTCTCTGTCCAATGCTGATTGCCCGTCCCGCCGGTGTTCTGTGGCTCTGCTGTAATCTGTTCACGTCGGCTGCTTCTTCTCATTCACCGCGTCACAGAGACAGATGAAGCAAAAATGGTATAAAGCCGTTTCTGACTTGTTCCACGGTTCATACTTTTTTCATTGGCTCAGTGGCTTTGGAGTCAGAGAGTGACTGGTGGATTCTAGGTAATGGTCCAGTCGGTAGATCAGCTGTAATCATAGAGTTATACAATTCCCAGAGAGAGCACCTCCGACTTGACAATTTGTTACTTCTGTGACTGCATGGAGGTTGCCAGTGAGACATTTTCATTTTGTAGGCATGTAGGCAGTTATTCTCCTGTTGGGTGTTTAAGAGGTGAAAATCCCAACATTAGCTATTTACTGCCGCCTGTGCTTCCAGACTATTTGTGTTTGTTCCTTCAACAAACACCATAGAAATAAGATACTTTGACCTACACATTCTGTATATAGAACTACCTGCTGTGCTGGAACATTCAGGCACTAACAATTACTCAGTGGAAGTCTGGTTGCACAAGAAGTGTTTGCAAATGTGATGGAAAAAGTAGGCTATAATTCTATAACATTGTGTGACAGTTAGCAGGAATGCATATGTCATCACCACAATTAGATAGGCCTACTTTTATAGCGCAATACAGGGGGAAATAGTTTACATAGAGCCATAAAGAAAACTCAAATCACAGCGCACGTCCATAACGGAATGTCATAGGCCATAACAGTATTACCATATGACACGCTATATCTAATGTATGATGTGCGTTTCATCAGACAAAACAGGCAGGCCTACTCACTTGTGCCAGTAGCTGACAACATACATTTTAAGGCCAGGTACATTGTATAGATAAACATACTACCATTCTATGACCCCAGAAACAGGAAGTGACATTGGCTAGTCCCGCCCAATTGACTACTTCGCAGTTCCTCATGCAGGTGGTCAAGGGAGAAGTTGCCCCTAAGCACTGGCACAGGACCAGATAATTCTACCCAAATCCTAACCTTAACCATTAGGAAGAAACATGATCGTTCTGGTATGTGCGCCCTCTAGGAGTTTTAAAACTCTATGGCTGTAATCACAAAACACAAAGGGCCACGCATTACGACTGGTCTTTCCTTGCAGCGTGATGATTGGCCGAGAGGAGGGAGGCAGCTGCTTTAACGATGAAAGGATCATGGCCCCAGCTCTCCGTACAGCGGGATGAATCTGCACACTGCACGCACAGCCTGAGAGAGGCCCCACTGAGCTCCCAGCAGTGTGACGGAGCCCCAGACCGAGGCACACGTCTCTCCAGAGAAAAAGGGCCCCTGCTGACAAAATAAATAACAGCCAGATTTCAGCTGCTGGGGAGGGGCAGCAGAAAGGCGGACATTGCAGGGACACTCAACTCAGGAGCCTATCGCAAGCGGGCTTCTGCTTAGAGAGACAGCACTGTGCTTGGCCGGTGTGCACTGGGTGAGAGGGAGACTCAGAGGAGAGTGCATCCTGTTGCTTGTGGCTGCCAATGCCAGCCCTGACTGCCTCCTGTACCATAATGAAGGATGCGGAGACTGGAGTTTCACCGTGACAACAGGAAAGCAGGGCCGAGTTTCCATGGCGGGTACCAGGGCGAGCCCTGTGATTGGCTCTGCAGACAGGGCTTCAGTAAGCTGCCACTGGAAGACGATGCAAGGCTCCGGAAATGCACAGACATGCGCTGGCATCCAAACACACACGTACACAAAAACACTCACGCTATCACACATAGACACACACACACACTCACACTATCTCACATACACACTCATACACACACACACACACTCACAAACACAAACACGCTATCGCACACACAACACACACACACACACACACACACACACACACACACACACTTGAGATAAATCACAGTGCTCCTCAGGAACTGCTGAATTGACGGGACCTTGAGGCTGTACGGAACACACCCAGGCTTATATTCCAGGAGAAGAAGTCATTCCAGTTGACACAAACACGCCGGGTGGAGTATGGCTCTGAGAACAGGATGAAATGCATAACAAAAAAACTGACAATGCAACAAACAAAAACTGTGCATGCACTTCAGAGGAGTGTGGCGTTAGAGGTATTGCGGCTTCTCCGCTGGTCACTGCTGTTCTAAAGCTGCCCACTTGTGTTCTGCAGCGAGAACGCAGCCTCGGGTTCCCCCGAAACCCAAACAAGGGGGCCCGTGAGGGGAGGCCCACGCTGCCGTCTTCCACCCTTCCGCTGAGTGTCGGTGCCTCCCTGTCCCACACCGCAGTGTCCCACATCAGGTCTGTACTGGACTCCACTGAAACCAGCCCAGACCCCGGGCTGTCTGCCATGTTGTCTTAGAAATGCCTTTCTCCCGCAAGACCGAACACAATGTACCATCCAGCGGAAGGAGGAGGGTGAGGGGGGGGGGACTCGTAGATGTGATTATGAAGCCTGCCTCTGTCATATCCAAAGGCCACCTGTAGTTCTGCATTATGAATAAAGCCATATGAATTTTTCATCCGCCTCTTTGTGGGGGAGCGTTGACGTCATGTGACCGCGTGACCCCGAGTCTGCCTTATACTTTATTGATAGCGAGGTTGGTAAATGGCATAGCTAATTACGCGCCGGTCGGCTCCAGCCTCGGGTTTGCGCCCCGTTAAGGAGAGCGCGCCTGCTCAGCCTTCCATTTGGCATTAACGCGGTGGGAGAGAGAGGGAGAGCTGGGTGACAATCGCTCACCCCCGTGGATCGCATCTTTCATCTGGTGTGACGGGCACGCAGGTGGCCCCTCCCCCCAACTGCCTACTTCCATAGCCAATAGCACAGCATAATCCAACTACTTGCTCACCTTACTGCCATCAATACCGATGCAGCCCCCCTCACAGGTTATAACACTCTCGGCTGAGAGCAATTATTTTGATTGACAGACAGAACGCGTGAAAGCCTCTTGCCGTGATTCCCATTTAATTAATGCAGTTGTTTAATCAAGTACAAAATTGAATTATCTGACTGGGGCAGCGATTTTTTAATTGTGGGCGGTGTGCTGACTTTCCCGAAGGGAGAGGACGAATTATGGTGTTATGACATTAAAAAGGAACATTAAAAAAAAGCTTTGTCCGATAATTTCAGGATGGCAAAATGAATCCTTGTCAGGAACAGACAGCACAACTGAGTATAGGCCAACATGCTCCAATCGCCAGAGCTACAGCCTTACAGAACTTATAAAACGCAGATCAGATGATTCGGCACATACGAAGAATCACTAAATCAATAATTTGATATTTTTATTTTTACAGGGCACCGTTTAATTTACATCCCCTGGACTTTAACGACGACATTCTCTGGCGCATGGAGGCAGTGAACATCAGGGTAAGGTGCAGGAATGAATTTAAAATATCTGTTGTGAAACTAGCTTCTTACAACATGAAACATTTTAAAAGACAGTCTATGCAGTCTGATGCTGTGAGTGGCTTGAACAGCAATGCTAGTGATAATTATGTACACAATGTAGAAGGGGGCAATCTTGCTGAAACTTTCATCTTTTTTCCAGGACAATGTTCTGAATGTTGGCAGAAACAAACAATGCCAATCACAAACATAAGCTGACTCTTACCTAAAGCACCTAAAGCACTTACTGTTAAGCAATTACAATGTTTTTATATACTCAACAGTTTAAGTTCCTGTCACCTTTATGGGTTTAAAACAATGTGGCCATTTTTAATTGAGGGAAATAACTCTTCACTATGTTTACTATGACAATACCGCCACCTAGTGGACAGATGGAACAGAATATTTTACAGATGTTATTGTTATGGCCATGCAAAATTCCTCAGTGCTGTCATTAACCTGCATTTCCGTCCTTCAACACCGAGGTCGATGGACGACTTTCTGAAGCTCGTTAAGCTTGTTAAGCAATCAACAAACTACGATCTGAAATAATCATTCAATTATCACCAATGAGGTGCGTATTGCCGTGCAGTAGGCTACACTTCTGGGATTCCCTGCAAGAGTATGTTGAGACTGTTAAGACTTCCTCTGCTTCCAACGGTTGTCTGAAACTAAACAGATAAGATAAGAGTGTCAATGCTCTATAAGAATGTCAATTTTTATGTATTGTCAATTTTATTATTATATTTTGTGACTGCAAATATAAGCCATCAAGGTGTGAATTTTGTTTTCATTAGATCGTTTAACAACAATTCTCAAGGAACTGAGAATTGCCCAGACATTGTCAGGGAGCAGGCTGGACTTTCTGATCAGAAGTATGTAAGCAGTGCCTGGCCCCAGAGGCGTAGCGTGGGGGGTGCAAGTGGTGCGGTCGCACCAGGCGCAAGATTTTGAGGGGCGCAAAATTAAAGAAAACGTTAAAAAAACAACCTTTTTTGCACCGCGGACCGGTTCGAAAAACACTTTTTTGACGTAAGGAAAAACATATAAAATTCTTGAAATCTCGGAGCATTTCTCATAAACATGTAGCTTCAGAAAATCGTCCATCGACCACTTGGTGTTGGAACACGGAACTGCTTTAGCCGTGCCCTGAAACACTCATTTTGGGTATGCAGTGGCCCTCTTGTGGTCATTGTGAGAATTACAGGCAGGACCTTCCTGCAAGGCTGTGGAGTGGGGAAACAAAGGACTTGCGTTGATCCTGGACCATTATTCACTTTTCACACACAAAAAGAGCATTGCAGACTCTGTCAAGGGAAGGTGTCTCAGTGAGAGGACGGCTGTATTTCAGCATCAGACTTTGACTAGAGCCAGGTTAATACAGTCCCATCTTAGTGGATGTTTTCCATTCCAATATGAGCCAAAATGGTGGTTTGCTTTTCAACTGATGGCCTAACTGTTCAAATAGGTGTTGACCCCAGAAGAGCTTTAGAGTTGAGCTTTTCTGAATGATCACCTAGACTCACCTATTCGTTGGTTTCAGCCATGTGACTTTTCAAGCACACCTCTTCCACATCCAGCATGCTAAATGCTGCCTAGCATGGCTAACCTGGACCCCCGACAAGTGCCCTTATATGCCATCTAACCTAAGTCAATTAGGTTAGATGGGATATAACAAGTATATAAGACCTCACATGGCAGCAAAAACCAGGATGTGGCACCATGTGAAACTAATAAGACGTAGGTGAAGGGATCTTATGAGATTGATGTGGTACGGTCTGACGGCAGGCGAGACGGGCGGCCCCAGACTCAACCCTCAGAGAGGTAACCAGGTTTTCCCAATAATTCAATCAGATAATTGCGCTGGTGCAAGATTTCCTGTTTGGCGGGCCACGTCGGGCGGCACAAACAAGCATTCCCTTTCAGACGAGTGGGCAGGGAAGAAGGGCGAGACGGCTGGAGCAGACAGGGGGACACACTCATTGATCCCAACGTGTCCAGAAAAGAAGGGTTTCATTTAGCAGATGGGAGTCACATGCAGCCAATAGACCCAAATCTACACAACTTCCTCCAAGGCATCATGGGAAACCTGCACAATGCTGCACTGTGATGTCACTGAGCCTCCATTTTTCCTTTTTTGTGCTTCTACCCCATTTTCTTCCAATTTTGTAATGCCCAATCCTATTCTAACCCATGCTTGCTGCAATCTCCACTGTCAATTTGTAGAAAGGCACGCACTCTCCTCCGAAACACACAATGACAGCCACCGCTTCTGTTCACACTGCGGTCTACAAGTTAACCTTGCACAGACATGAGGCGAAAGCAGACGCTTCGTGGGCAGCTTTAAACCACCACACCGTGGGCGCCCTATTGACCAGCAGGGGGTGACAAGACATGGACATCCCGGGCGACTGACATGAATCCCTCCCTCCCTGGGCGAAGCTACCATCAATTATGGGTTTGTGGGACACTGTTGTCCACACACAGTGCCTTAACAAGCTGAGCCACCCAGCAATGCCCCACTAAACCTCCATTATCAATGCTTTGAATGGCACGTAGAGGGAGACCCATGCAAGCCGGACGTAACTATGGATTTGTCTGTGAAATTAACTCTGTCACAACATGCTGTTATGATTTTTGTATATACATCTCATTCCAAGTGCCACCTAAATGACAAATTGCATCCGCAAGTTTGCAGATGACCTCATTAGTGGTTATGTGCTTTCTGTTCATTACAGTACGCCTGCACTGCAAATGTGTTCCATTGAACACAACAATGTTACATAGCGGTATTCTCCATTTAGTTCATCTGAATACAGCGTTTGGCACTCCACAACACGAAAAGCGAGAAAATGGGCCAGCACTTTGTTGATTTAAACAAAAAATGAGAATGACTGGGAGCGTTTTGGCTCTGCGCCTTCCTTCCTTGTGTGTGATAAACAAACACCCGTCCAAGCTGAGATTAAATACATTTCTAACAATACACAAGCAATACAGATGATGATGATAATTGTTATGATTATAATAATAACAATAATATCAATCATTAACATATAATTTCTCATAATGTATTCATATTAATATTTATTCTTATCATAATAACAGAGATGCACAGGTGTGTGTGCTTTGTGAATTTCACTCAGATCATCAAACCAGAGACCCCCGGTTTTCCCCCCCCATCCAGCACGTGAATTCACGCTGTCCCCTGGCACGGCCACCAGGAGGTGCTGTTGTCCAGCTGCAGAGGCTCAGCACGCTTTGCTCTGGAGGGCAGACGAGTCAGGCGCCAGCCTGTGGTGCCACCCTTGCGCGTGGCCCAGCTCTCCAATCAGGGAGCGAGGGGGCACCTCCTATCACAGCGCGGCTGTCGGAGAGGAACCTGATCCACGATTAATGGCTTTCTGCCGCCGAGTTTGGAAAGCCACCGCCCCGGTGTCCGGAAACGACACGCTTTTCAGCAGAGTGGGGCTTACTGCAGGAACCTGAGTCAGCCCGAATGGTGCCGTACGCTGGCTGCCATAATGTCACTGCGTTCTGTCCCCTCCCTCTGTTCCTTCCCTTCAAACTAAACACTGGTGTGAGACTGACAGAATGCAGCATCGGTGTCTTTAATTGTCTGTTACAGGGTTTCTGTGTTATCATTATTGTTGTTGTAGTAGATTGTGCTGTTATTATTATTAATAATATCATTATTTTATTTTATTATTATTATTATTATTATTTTCAAGAGGGGCGGAGTCTCGTGCCCTTGGGTGACCACCGAGTGTGTAAATGTGACAGATACTGCTGCCCTCATGTGTGCACTTCCCTAGTTCTAGATTCCTGTGGTCTGGCTGGACTCTGTTTGGTGTCCCCATGGTATTTGGGGTGTGTGGGGGGGGGGGCATGAGAGAGAAATGGTGAGTGCTTGTGTGACAGCGGGAAGCACGCCTGGTTTAACCGCAACCATGATGGAACACTCTCTTACGCTCCGCTCTGCCCTGTGGTCACTTCGACTCTTTGTGTGCGCCGTTCATCATTCGCCTTTCGCCTGTCATCTTACAGTATGAGCCATTAGGGTTCACCTCCACTGCTTCCTGTTGCCGCTTGAACGTTAAGAGCCCAGCTGTCATAATTACGGCCATATATTTATGCCCTGCCAGGAGTATTGTTGGTCTTGGCTTTCTCTCTCTCCCTCTCTGCCTCTTTCTCTCTCTCTCTCTTTTTCTTTTTCTCTCTCTCTCCCCCTCTGCCTCTCTCTCTCTCTACCCCCTCTCTCTCTACCCCCCCTCTCTTTCCCTCTCTCTTCTCTCTCTTTCTCTCTCTCTGTCTCTTTCTCTCTCTCTTTCCATCCCTCCCTCTATCTCATCGATCTCTCAGTTGTGTTCGCGTCTTCGTCTCAGAACCCTGCGTGGCTGTGAAGCCATCATACTCCCAGGCCTTCCGAGTCCTCTTCCTGGGCCCAGTTTAAAAACAAACCGATGATTGATTCACAAAAGCCCTCTGTAATTAAATGCCTTTTGTGTAGCTTCTGTTCTGACAAGGCACAAATAACTTGGCTCAGCGTGGCCCGTTTTCTAAAGGAGTTTTGTCATCTCCTTCCTGTCGATCGGGGGGCATTCACGCAGCCGTTTGTGAGGGGAATTATGACGTGCGACAACCACGGGGCGGCCTGAAAGGTGTCCGGACGTAGGCCCCCGGGGGACATCGTGGTGACCAAAGAGACAATGCCTCACTTACCGGCCTGCCTTTTAAGGGCGAATATCGTGGAAGAAACATAATGGCACCAGCGCACAAAAACCAGGCCAGGCGCTTTGAGGAGCCTGCCCCATCGTTATCTCCGAGGCTGCCGGAAAAGGCTGCTCCTTGGGACACAATAGCTTCTGGCAGCCTATTTATACCTCTGCTTTATTCTGCACTGTGGCCGTGACGTTCAACCTGTGAGGCATTATGTCACAAAAGTGGATTGCAGTGACGTCCAAGCTTACATGACTACAAAGCAAACCACTGTCAACAGTACCTTCTTTGTTCTCATCTCATATACTGTGTACCGTGTAGTCAACTTCTGATGATTGCACATGTTTTGGAATGGTACGCCATTTTGCTCTTAATCATATAAGTGCATATAAATGGGTCACGGTAAGAAGAGTCAGTGGGATTGAAAAAGGATCAAATAATAATATATGTCATTTATCAGACGCTTTTATCCAAAGCGACTAACAGTAATGAATGCATTCATTTTTTTCAGTATATGTGGTCCCAGTGGGAATTGAACCCACAACCTAAGCGTTGTCAGCACCATGCTCTACCTACTGAGCCACACAGAACCACCATTGATTCTGCGGATCAGCCGCATACTGCACAGTCAAATGGAATATGCAGCTACAGGAAGTTGAGAGTACATCATACTGTATGTGTCTATATCAACATATATGTATTGATTCTGAGGATTTGAACCCAGAATCGATGTTCCCTGGCTCCCTCCAAATTACCCGTATTCCCCATCCGGTACAGCACATTCTATAGAGGTGTTCTGGAGAGGAGAGGAATGGAGGATTATGCCGGCTCTTCTGTGCTGCTCTCTGTTCCTACTCAGGGAGCCCAGGCACCTTCTCCAGAAACCGTGAGGTTGACACTGAACGCTCTGCTCTGTGTTGTGCCTCAGGAGGTGATGGGCGGTCCGTCTTGTTTTGAGAATCTCCAAATGTCTGCGAGCTGTCCGTCGCGCCATGTTTTTTTTGCCTCCTCTGAAGATTTAGATTTTCCAGTCAAAAACTCTAACAGCTGAAAGGGGGCTCTTCGGCTGCAGGAAAGAGCGTATTCTATGCCACCCACGCTCTTCGCCAAGACGCCCCCCTCCTCACTCTGCCCCCTCAGTGCTGTGACGCCTGCAGGGATGCTCCTCAAAGGGAAGCGTTATTCGCCGTGTCTTATCCGCTTGCTTGGTGGACGTGGGAGTGCTTCCCGATGCAGTTCAGTTTAAGACCCTTGCCTGTGGGCACGGAGCCTGGCAGGGGAACCCTGGCCACAACGCTGGGTTCAACCTGTGAGAGAAAGGGAGAGAGAGAGAGGGAGGGCAAGAGAGGGAGGGCAAGAGGTTGAGAGAGGGAGAGTAGGGAGGGCCCTGTGGGCACCTGGGCACAGCTTGATGCACTGGAGTGAAGGGAGGTTAACACACTGGTTGAGAGAGGAGAGTGTCTGAGAGGTTAACACACTGGAGTGTGAGAGTTAACACATGTCCAGGAGAGCAGTGTGTCTGTGTGTGTAGGTTAACACACTGGAGTGTGTCTTTGTGTGTAGGTTAACACACTGGAGTGTGTCTGTGTGTGTAGGTTAACACACTGGAGTGTGTCTGTGTGTCTAGGTTAACACACTGGAGTGTGTCTGTGTGTGTAGGTTAACACATTGAAGTGTGTCTGTGTGTTTAGGTTAACACACTGGAGTGACACACTGGAGTGTGTCTGTGTGTGCAGGTTAACACACTGGAGTGTGTGGTTGTGCAGATTAACACAGTGGGCTGCGTCAGTTTACGGGTAACACACAGGTGCATCATGAGGTTCTGTGTGAATGTACAGGTTACATAGAGCAGCGCACTGTGTCAGTAGAAGGGTAACACACAGAGGTGTGTTCATGTGAGAAATAATCCTATTAGTCCTGCTTTAACCAGATGGACAAAAGTGCATGCTGCTATCATACAGAATGTTGTTATCATGCACCGGTATTGGTAGGAAAATCCAGAACAATTAGGATGCTATTTTTTCTAACAATATCAGTAATTCCAGTCTGTGATGGAAGCAACAATCAGAACCTTCAATTATATGATGAAAAGAATGAACAAAAATCACTTCACCAATCAACTAAAAATCACTGTTGTGACTATTATTAGCATTTACTGTATGTATACTGTAATATCCCCGTGCTCTTCCTGTGGCAGTGTCTGGTCAGAAAACAGACCCTTATCAGCCCTGTCTGTGGCCTGCGTTGGCCTGGACCCAGAACTGACCACTCTCCATTTGGGCGGAAATACATTCAGAGGTGTTTCAAATAAAATGCGCTCGGTCGTTCAGAGCTGGCTCGGACAAAGGTGCACCGCAGCTGCCACACAATGGACCTATTCTTCAACCCCTCCGGCAGAATAACACAGTACCAAACCCACCCAGAGACTATGCCCCAAAAAACCACCTCTCCCCGACAAAGCTGAACCAGCTCAAGTCCCTTTGTCACGTACGCTTACACACCCCACAATGAAAAAAGTGACACAACAGGCTTTGTTTCCATTGGAAACGCTTTCCTGAGGCCTCGATGGTGAGAACTCCAATCAGCGAGCTCCGGACGCACCACAGAGATTGAATGAAAACGCGGGGACAGGTGAAACGGGACAGGAGGTGCTCGGAGAGGTCCTGTCCGGATGTTGTCAGGATGTGCGTCTGGGAAACCAGGTAAAGTTTCTGACACGGAAGATCTGTTGACACCTGGAAGAGTCGATCACATTGTGAGCGCTGCAAGCCTACACCTCTACGCGTCACCCGAGCGGAGGGGAGCGGGTTCCCCTGGCCAGATGAGCTTACTCCACCCAGCATCTAAAGGCCACTTCCCCTTAGTCATGTGACAAGCATTCATTATTTGTGGCAAATGTGTTGACATTTAAATACAGGCATTCGGCCAGCCAATCAGAGGATGAGAATACCCAAAGGGCTGTACAGAGTGAAAGGTCCCCAAAATGACATTAGAAAAAAGAAAAACGATCATAAAAGCTACTAAAAGCTACACTAAAAAAGTAGTGCTGGTGTGGGGACGATGGCGATCACAGAGCTGCCCTCCTGGTAGCAAATGCGGGTGGTATTTGCGGTTCTTGACGGGATGGCTGAAGAGACCGACTGAGCCTCAGCTCACAGGTGACGCGCAGGTGCACCAACGGCGTATGTCCGAGTTTGGCGAGTTGTGAAATACATAACGAAAAGCACGGTATACACACAGCTGCCTGCCACAGTCCATCCTAACCCTCTTTAATTCGCCCTGACGGAGGAGCAGAAATGGCGATAGATTTTCTGTCGAAGTGATAATGCAGCGCTACGCGGCGTTGCCAGGGAGGCAAACTCTATACAGGGCAAGACTGCCGCTGCATTTTTAATGTGCGACCGGAGAAGGCTGGGCTGGCCGCCCCTTTGGCCTACGCTACAAAACAAATGCCTGACACTTGGCTAAGTGCAGCCCCCTCCCCACTCATTAGGAGCACAGACTAACAGGACAGGTAACATCATCCCGATGCGACGGTGTCCCTTCCCTCCCTCACTCACTAAAGGAGTAGCAACAGAACAACAGAGGCGTTTTATTTTCAGCCGTTTATTTTTACAGTAGAGTGGCCGGCACTCCCACGCCATCGCGGCCGATTCCCCTCTGAAGTGAAACCCGACCGGCCCGCTTTAAAGCTGATCCGATAGCCCATATCTTGCCGCCTGCACAGCAGCGTAGCCGGTGGTTTCCCATCAAAGGGAAGGAACGGAGGATGATGTTTGAGGGTTTGTTCGCGGCGATGAGCAACGCTGTGCTCTTCAGATGAGCACGCTACCGGGATTGATGTGGTTAGCGGAAGCGAAGAGCGATGACTCAAAGCCGGGCTCTGATAAAGCCAATGGTTTACCGTAAAAGCCTCGTGACTAGGCTTACCAGGAGCCGGAGTGGATGGGGGCTCTTATTACAGTAATGGCCAACTGGGGACGTGCATGCATCAAAATGTGAATCACAGAAACAGCGTCTCTTAATCCTGACGACAGTGATCGTTTCCTGTAGAGGATGAACAATCCCAAGGTTGAAAATGTGAAGTGTATTAGGATCTCTGTTAGCCCTCAACTGGGCTAGTCTTCCAGGAGTCCAACAGTGAAATACAAAATGAAACCTACAGTATACACAAACTAAGAAGAGAAAACAAACACCCCCCAAAAGAAAAAACTCATTTTATTTTACATTCATTTACATACCTTTTTACAATCCAATCCCAGTAACCAATGAAACCAAATATACAGTTTTTTACTGTTCATAATGCAATTTTTTTTTTTATGACAAAGCAGCACTATTTCTATGCAATTCGATTCCTCACGTGTGTACATTTTCTGCTGATTGGAAAACTGTGGCAGAGCGTGTCATTAAAGCATGCCATTAAAATACCACAACGGAACAACAGCCAGTAATTATTTCTCCTAGCCTGCAGTTACAAGACCCCAGCTGCAGAGACCTGATGCGATTGGCCCAGACGGGGTGTCACCTGACCCTGTTGCCCCCGGCGCCCTCAGATGAGATGTTAATGGCTTTTTTCTTGTCCTCCTAATTTAAAGAGTAGACTCATTTTGCTCAGGGATGCTGTGAAGGGCCAAGAATCAAAGAAGTTACTGTCAGTCCCCTGCCATTGGGGTCATGCAGGTGCTTTGGTGTATTACACAGTGATTTGTGTGTGTGTGTGTGTGTGTAGGCGCATGCTTGCATGTGCGTGCGTGTGTGTGTGTAAGTGGGTGTGTGCATGCTTGTATATGTGTGTGTGTGTGTGTGTGTGTGTGTGTGTGTGTGTCTTACGCCGTGATTTTGTGTGTGTGTGTGTGTGTGTGTGTCCATGTGTGTGTGTGTTTGCGTGTGTGTGTGTGTGTGTGTGTGTGTGTGTGTGTGTGTGTGTGTGTGTGTGTCTGTGTTTGTAATTTACTGAAAGGTCATTCTTCTAGGCAGGCCACAACTTCACACTTTCCGTATCCAGATGTCTCCTGTGGGAGGGGCATATTGAGTCGCACGCCCCAGAGAGTGTCTGGAGCACCCCTCTGTGCCGAGACCAGCCCTGTCCCCAAACACTGACATGGGATTTGGGTTTCAGTGCAGTTAAAATAGCCCTTCCTCAATGGGAGGGGGGGCAGCTGTCCCACGGTGAAAGGAGGTGGATCAGGGTTCAGGGAGCCAGTGGGATACTCAGGTCTGTAATCTGGGCTTCCTGCCACTGCTGTCTGGCCTTGCCAAACTTCCGCCCAGAGTGCAGACCCCCGACTACGCCACAGGACATATCAGAGTCTACTCCTGTCATCTCTGCAGCTCCCCTTCTCCCAACAGTCACTCATCGAACTGTACATCAAAGGTACGTCAACTGTGTAGTCTACAGAAATTGCATCATTTGAAGTAGCCACAGCATTGGTTACGTTTACATGGAGTCATTAGTCACTGTCAAAGAAAAAAAATACATTGTCTATGACAACACAGCACAGAGATTGGACAAGGTGGTGGACAGGGGTGGACAAGGAGGGCCGTGTCTGTTTCCGGATTTCATGCCAACTTCTGCTTTTAATTAGGTAATTAGCTTAATTATTTGTGTAAGCTGACATTTTAGCTGCATTTATTGATAAGCTCATGAATGCCAGCTGAAGGCTGTTCTTGTGTATGAAATGTTTTAATGTGGGCTAACCAATGAGTGAACCAGTGTTGTATACAGCTAATTAGCTAACTGAGCCAGGATAATTGGTGGAAACAAAAACCTCATTGGCCCTCCAGGACCAGAATTGCCCACCCCTGGTTTGGGAGAACAACAATTACCTTTCCTAATAATAGAAAAGGACAGAATAAGAGTGAAGGTTTCCATTACAGGGGTCTGGTTGGGGCAGGATGTCTGCCACTTGAAGGGCCGCTTGTTTGACGCTCCCTGCGTATCGAGTTTCCTTTATTTACAGCCTACCTGGAAAGATGAGGGACAGGGGCCCGTTTGACATGACAGACGATGGCCATACTGTTCTATAAACAGCTGCACTACCCATACCTGCCTGCAGAGGGCGGCAGGCCCAGCCCAGTGCTCTCGCACGCTCCAGGGCCCTATCGATGACTCCCAGGGGTCCACGAAAACTTTAATCTCAAGGCCCTCCCAACAATGACCATCCTCTGGCTGAGGAGAACCTACCTTCTGTCCCCTTTAAGTCCCATTATACTACAGTCTCTACACTGGGGTAGCAGTGTGGTATATAGTGGTTTTGGAACTGGGCTTGTAACACAAAGGTTGCAGGTTTAATTCCAAGTTGGGGCACTGCTGTTGTACCCTTGAGCAAGGAACCTGAATTACTCCAATAAGTATCTAGCTATATAAAAGGATTATATATGTGAAAGCTGTGTGGCACTCTGATTAAGAGTGTCTGCTAGGTTTCTATAATGTAATGTTATTTCTTTTTACTTTTGTCTTATTGTTACTTTGTTCTTTTATTTGGAAAGTGCTTTGACACACTCACTGCAGGTTGCAATGCAGTGGCTATTTAATACCCTAATACATGGAAATGTTTAAAACAGGACATTATATACTGTGGATCTATGTCAGACATGTTTAGTGCAATATAAATATGTAATAAATTAATAGCATTACATATATTCATATTAAAATGTGTATCCCACCCTTAAAACCAGGGCTATTTTATCTACATTTACATTTTAAGCATTTAGCAGATGCTCTTGTCCAGGGCGAATTAAAGATGAAAGGCTATGTCATTTATAAATATATATATATATCTGTATGTATGCATTTGGATATTTGGATGGGTCATGTTTTGTATTGCTAATATCTTTATGTTGATTGTTATGTTCACTTGTGTTTCCAAGTGAATGAAAAATTCCCACTCTGTGGATGACAAAGCTATTATTTTCTATTCCATTAAACAGGAAAATAGATGATATATTTTTTACATATGTTACAAATGGTGGTCCGCAGACACCAGGAAGCTACCAGGTTCAATTCCACGGTGAATCTGAATATCCTCACTAAATATCCACCTGTATAAAAGCAGAATATGCATAATGTGGGCTCTGTACATCGGGAGGGCTGCCAAGAGAATGAATTATAAAAATGAATATATAAAAATGAAAATATAAAAATGAAAATATAAAAATGAAAATATAAAAATGAAAATATAAAAATGAAAAATAAATTAAACCTAGAATAGCAGCAAGTGCCCTTTCCTGGTGTGGGAGCAGCCCTCATGGTGCGTGGCAACAGCATGGAAAGCAGCAACAAGGACATACAAAGAGAGCAGCTAATCACACACAGTAATGAGCATATGAGCATCAGGCTGATCGGGGGGGGGGGGGCAGTGTAGTATAATGGTTAGGGTTAGGATGAGAGACTTCTCCCTGCAGGTGGCATTGGGGGGCCAAAAGCAGATTGCCAATCGCCTGGTGTTGGCAGTGTAGTATAATGGTAAGGGGCTTATAACTCAGGTTTGATTCCCAGTTGGGGCACTGTGCCCTTCAGTAAGGTACTTAACCTGGATTGCTTCAGTAAAATATCTAGCTGTAAAAATGGCTAGCAGGTAAAAATGCATCCTCTGTAAGTTGGTCTGCTAAATGTAAATGCAATATTTTAGCACACTTATGGTACCCTAACAATAATCTTCATGAATACCGAAATAAATTAAATTAAATTATAAAAAAATGAAATGACAATTACATTCTCAGGCATGTGTTATCCAAGCCAGCTCACACCACTGCCCTATCATGTTAAGGGAAGGATCTCTTCTTCTGAGGCTTTCTGATGTTTTATTCTGGGGAGATAATGATGGCACTGCTGGGTCATCGCGGTGTGGACTGTCCTGGTTGGAGGATGCAGAGTGGGGAGGCAGAGTGTCAGGCCTGGTCACTGAGAGGGATGCAGAGAGACTGCAGGCCTTTCCCTAAGTGCATTCCTCCAAGACGGGGCCCCTCACCCATGGCCTGGCCCTGGGCCCCCCCTGCTTGACCCCCGGAGATAAACCCACCGTAGAAAGACTCGTTTTGGAGAGGGTGATGGTGGGTACAGAGGGGGGGGCTCCTGCTGTGGCATGTCACTAAGCCCCCCCCCCACCCCTGTAGCATGGCCTGGCCCATGTCAGGGAGAGGTGTACTGTAATTGGGGGTGACAGAGCTGTTCCATTACGGGCCATGGTGCCAGGCAGGGGGTGCGGATCATGTCAAGGGGAGCTGCGTCAACCCAGGGGGCACACAGAGGTCTGGGGGATTAGCACATCATCAGGACCCCCCTGGCCCAAACCAGGAGCAGATTTGGTGGATTGCATCCTGAGGGGGGGGACTGACCAGATGGGAGCTGTCAGGGTTGGTCACGAGGTGGTTGGGATGAAGGATGATCACTGACCTGTCCTGCTGGTGATTTCGGAGTTGGAATACAGGTAGTCTCTTCTTTTAAATTCTTAGCCCAAGGTCAAACCTGGAGGATTCATCACCTGCAGTCTTCAAACAGCACACAAACACACGCCTGTGTATACACACACACACAGACACACACATACATTTAAACGCCACAAGTACACGTGCACAAAGACACACATGCACACTCACACATACCCTCAGACACAGGCAGGCAAACACTCTCACATGTACTGTACACACATGCAGTCACACACACACACGCGCACACACACGCATGCATTTAATGCTTGTGCACACATGCAAGCGTGCGAGGGATTTTGGGGTGGGAGTGGCTCCAAGGTGGGCGACTGACCACAGTCTGCCTGCACAAAGCTGCACACAAAGTGTCTTCCTCTGACTCATATCTGTGCAAGCTTAACTTGTGAATTGTAGTGTGAAAAGAAGTGATGGCTGACATTGCGTGCTTCAGAGGAGAGCGCATGCTTGTCTGCACTCCGAGGAGAGCTCATGCTTGTCCGCACTCTCCTGAATTGATAGCGGGGGCTGTAGCAAGTGTGGCTTGAGGATACGATTGGGTATTCCAAAATTGGGAGAAAAATCGGGAAGAAGCATAAAAAGCAAGGAGTCCTTTCTGGAAGGGGATGCATGGCACCCTATGATTAAGCCAGCCACTGGCTTTTGAACATTAGTCGGGAGGCACATGATAAGAGAGGTAGTGAGCTAGACAAAAGGAGCACGAGGGCACAAGTCAGCCAATAGCTTTTAAAATGAAATCAAAACGTGAATGTACATTTTACATTTACATTTTAAGCATTTAGCAGACGCTCTTATCCAGAGCGACTTACAATATGTGCATAAATACATGGTAGGAACAATCATAGTTTGCGCAAGAGATCAGTGCAATAATACAGTGATAGACATCATTGAAGGCAGCTGTGTACCATACCTGTAGCACTGGGAAGAAAAAGGTTAGTAATTATCATTATTTTTTTTTTATGGAGTAGGCAGGGGTATATAGTGTTGAGCAAGTAGGCAATGTTGATGACAATTAGCTAGATGTACAGAATTCAGTGGTAGTGGAGTCTGAAAAGGTGGGTTTTGAGTCTCTCGGAGACTGGGAATCATGCGGAAATGTATCTGAAACATATCAGAATGTGCTGTGTATATTAGAAACATAAATTGCCACTCTTGTATAGGTTATGCTGTGCACACATTCTAGTGGTTATGAAAGAACATATTTCTAAATATTGCTGAAAATACAGGCCTTTTTTAATGTTCAGTTATCTGTAGGAACTGCACTGGCGTCTAAAGGGCCAAGTTTCAAATAAATAATTTGCCCAGGCCTAATCGCCAAACATGATGCAGAATATAAACTTTTTATTTGAAGGGTGCGCCTTGGGTATTTCCAAAGAAGAAAGTAGACGTCCAAAAGGAGGAAGGAACTGGGACTTATGTTGCATTGTGATTACTTACTGGCTCCAGTTCAATCCAACCATTTAAAAGACACCCAGACTTAGTCCACAAAAAATGCCAACCAAGGAAGCGTGTTTGGTGGGATGCACCAAGCATTTAAAAATCATGCCTGAGCGGGTCATTGAACTGCCTTACCCTCAGAGATATACAGGTAGTGGCCAAAAAGGCAGAAACACTTGGGTAAATGAAGGACACAAAGTATATTGAAAGCAGGCGCTTCCACAGTTTGTTCCCAAGTTTATTAAGCGATTAACATCCCAGCATGCTCTGGGTCGTGTACAAAAATGCTGTGCTGGCTTGATTGCCGATAATTATGGCTAGCATTTTTAGAAGACGAGACTTTGGTCACTCTGAAAGAGGGGTGATTGTTGGGGCCTGTTTAGTAGGAGCTTCAGTGATGAAGACAACTCAACCTGTGGATGTTTCACGAGGAATGGCATCTAAGGTGATGTCGGCATGGAACTCTGAGGGAAAGACTTCATCAACAAAGAGCAACTGCGGTCAGAAGCAAATAGTCCTGGATTGTTATGGCCGTGCATTTGTTCAATGTGCAAGGCCAAAACGGGAGTAATTCTAAATTGACTGCAAATTTCAGTCTAGGGTGTGAGCAGGCATTTTCTTCAAGAACGGCCTGTCAAAAACTCTACAAAGCATAATCATATCATATTGGTGTTTCCAACTTATGACCTTGACCTGTATGTCCAACTAAACGCTTTCATAGGTTTGAATGTCAACAGCCCATCCACTGACTTATTCAGACAGCCTAAAAAGCAAAATCCATACTCTAACCATACATGCATACATCAATGATAATTGCCAGTTGAACCAATGAGAATGTATTTTTGAAAGGGCTGTTACAACAAAGACGTGACCTAGCTGCAACTATTGCAAAGCTGGAAAATGGATTCTCAATAAAAGCGGATTAAAACAATTCCTTGTTTCCTTTCTATAACCTTTTGGGTACATCAAACGACACGCCAAGTTGTGTATCATTGAGACAGAGAGAGAAAGAGAGAGAGAGAGACGGAAGGAAGGATCATGAGGAGGATAGAGGGCATCTAAGCCACCCCAGCTGCTATGAATGAGCCATAATCAGAACCATACGACAAGATAAGGAGACATGAGCCACGGTGTCACACAGAGCTTTCCAGTCTCAAAGACGGACAGATAAGACCGCACTAAATGGATCCCTTCCTTAAAAAATGCACCTAAGCCATGCCTTACGGCTTTGACCTGCACTTTGCAGCTGTGCGGTATTTGCCGGCTAACGAGACAGATAGGGAAGCACACAAAGACCCTTTGGTTTATCAGGAAGAGAATGGGAAACATTTTGGGATTGGAAGCGCTCTCGTTTGAGACTGAGGCAATCGGCGCAGTTACAAAGCGAGGCATATTTCATCATTTTAATTAAGAACAGGGAAGATAACATCTTTACATTGAGCTGCCAGTTTTCTGCCAATAAATAATACCTTTAGGGGCCTGGCTTGGCAGCGTTCCTATCAGTCTTTTGAAGTCAAACCTCTTAAACGGCACATAAATCCCTGTACAGATTAGCAGGTAATCCTGACATTGTTGGCATAGAGAGGACTGGACAATCAAAGGTACATGGGCGCATCCCTTATTTCAGAAACATAATGAGAATGTGGTCATTGTTTTGATATCTGGGTAAAAATACAACCTGGGACCAATGTGCTATTTATGCTGAAAACGAGAACAATATTTTTGCATGTAGTCACGCTCACACTCTTGGTAAGTCGTTGCCAAAGGGGCAAAGGGGCTCACTCCACATGTAAACGACAAACTGGAACCAGTACGGGTGGTTTAAATGATAAAATCATAAATGGAACCATGCACATTTTTTACATTGGGGGCTGTACGTCCGGCTCCATTCCAATGCAGTGATAGTGGGACCTGCACAGCCATATGTGAACTGGAGAAGACAACGCTCCATGTAAAAAGGCAAGCAAGTGGTCTGGACACTGAGAAACCACAGCCCAGAGCACAGATGTACGCATTGTGATCACTGACACTCCCCAAGAATATATTGCATGCTGAGTGAGTATGGAGCATGCAAGGAAATGCTTTTGTCAAGAGTGACACCGACACACCAACAGTGTTCTCAAATAAACAATGAGGAAAGATTATATAATAATACAAGGGCTTGTAGATCGTATACATACTAGATCCTACTTGTATATTTACACACATATACAGTACGTACGTTTTAATTTCATTGATGTGCACAGGCTGTACAATGGCCAGCATGTGGCCTTGGGTGAGTCAGAGTCAAAAGGGGCCTAAACCTGATCAACATGTGCCTGTCCTGTTTACTCTTTATAATGATTGCTGAATGATTGCAATTGGAGGTGGACTGCCGCCACTGTGTTGTACACCTTGCAACATAAGCATGCAGGAGGCACAAATGTAGGCGAGTGTTAGGCCAGTTCGCTAACCCATGGCCTGTCTGCACAAGTTAGAACCATGAAAAATTAAGGAGTTTGTGAAATAACGCAGCGCGTGCAGCGGGGGCAGCGACCAGGTGTCCTCTCCCCCTGAGTAATGACGTGCACCGCGCAGACGTCAAGGTTAGTTGTTCAGAGAGATTCATGTGTTGTGCATTGCGCATATCTGAGAGAGTCGTGCCACGGAGAGAGCCGGGGGGCGGAGGTGTGACCGATGGGGTGAAACTGTTTGATGGAGGGACCGGTGGGAAGAGGTGCGGCCACCGCAGCACGGGCCAAGAGTCTCGCGCTTGGCGTGGGCGACGAACATTCCACACGTGTTCCATTGCGAAGCCCCGCGGCTTTGTTTAGGGAGCGACGGAGACAGAGCTAGAAAGATGACTAAAACAGCTAGAAATATGTGTGCGTAGAGAAATGCAGTATATAATACCACGGCCAGCACATTAAAGCCAGGCTAGGTGTTTTTAAAGCATAAGCATCTTAAAGCAAAGCTCTATGAGGTGTATTATTTAAGGGGGGAATACTTTTTCTGTTCTACACGTTTCCGTGAATGCAACTGCTATGGCACTGAATATTCATAGATTAATATACTGGTTAAATAAAACGTAGAGACCATCGAAGGAAGGTTCCTAATCTCCAGATGTAGCTCTCCATCACAGGCTACACTGCAATTAGCTGACCCTTGGACTTGACTTTCCTCACTCTGAATGACTACATTCGCATCCGATTTAATTGGGCTGATATCACAGATTATAGATTCTTATTTGATTTATTTCCCTTGACTGTTATTGTAATCTCATGGATCTACCTCTATAATTGGTTATTATATAAATTGTAATTAAATTACTTTGTTAATATTGGAATTACATTGATGATTTACACATATCGGCATTGTCACTATATTCTATAATTTGAGTTAATGTGAAGAAAGGATGTTTTGTATGAATACAGTCGCTTCCTTTCTGATAGGATTTGCTTTGAATTCGAATGTTACTTCTCCGGTCTGTCCTTTGTGGGCACCCGTAGGCGTTTTTATTCCCGTTATCCTGTTGTGCGGTTGTGCCGTCTGTGGTGAGATTGTGGAAGATCGAGTGGGAAGCTGTATAGCTACCTATATGAATCATGGATCAAATTAATAATATCCAGGTCGTTCCGTGCACCAGCTCCAATCATCTGAAACCGTTCAGAGTGCACTATAGCCAGGTGAGTCGATACAGTCCTCTCGTGGGTTATCTGAGAGAAATGCGGATTGCACTCCATTCATTTATGTAGCCAGCTTGCTAGCTGGTAATGAGCAGCCCAACCCCCATTCATAGCTCGCTAGCTCTCTATGCCAGTATAGCTGTTATCTAGCTAGGTTCTGTAACGTTATTGTTGCGTTCTATCTACACAAAGCTAAAGCCCAGAACGCTTGCTTGCTAGCTATAACTGTGCATGTTCATTACGACAATTAGCTCAAATTGCAATTAATAACAGGGATTGCAACTTCGCTAACTTAGATAACGTTAGATGGATTGATTCTTTTTGGGTTTCAGGTGACGGCTATACAATTCTGTGGGCTCTTTATACGCGAGTTTCAGGCAAGAAATCGTTGTCATTACGCTTACAATATCTAACTTCATACCATCTATATAAGCAGTTCTTCATACTTGGTGTTATAGCTAGATACCTATGTTGCCAAGGAAGTGTCAAAAACAGCTGGATTCGTTGCTGGCTAGCAAACGTTTGCTAAACATCGATAGCACGCTGGATATCAAACTACTGTTCCATGATAATCGAATACAAGCGTCCTAGTGGCATTTTATGTAGCAAATATGGTCATATCCATGAACACACTGCCGCCCATTGATTTCCTTTTACGTCCGGAAAGCCTTAACGACTACGTTAATATATGGCATTGAATCGGTCCCTTTGTCCTTTTAGTGGTTCTACTATAAAGGAAATATTTACTGTGTCCTTAAATATTTGATCAAATTACACCCCTGAGGCTTTTCGGTTGTAAAATATGTCTATATGTTCAGCTTTCTTTGCCGGTTTGAATCAATGAAGTGCTTCCAATGACCCTGCTGTCCGCGACTGCACATCTGTCAAACTAGGCTGGTCAACTTCAAGGTCTTCGATGCGCGCACTTGAATCGATTCGCCCGGACGTCCTGGGGGCATCTTGACCTTTGCTGCGTCCCTGCCGCTTGCAAGTTCTTGTTGTGCGTGCAAAAGTGACTGGGAAGCATATTTAAACCAAAAGTGTTTCTGTTTTCCGTGCGATGTTCTGAAACGCGACCAAGAGGACAAGAGACGAAAAATGGCCCCCCACCCTTTTCAAAGGCAACGCATGTGGCCAAGCGAGTAAGCTATATGTGCAGTCATTATGAAGATATTTTAACTGTGTATGCCCGTGTGACAGCTGGCGAAGACTGCGGCCAATTCTTACTGCCTTGAACTTCAACCTCCTCAGTTTTGCATGTAATAACAAGTTAGCCTCATATGTTAAAATTCTTAACTCGAAGGAACCGTTGCATTGTATGTCAACAGAAATAATTATAATTTTCCGCATAGGGCGGAGAGAGTACTTTGTACAGCGTGTTCGTTTAGAGGGGGAACTCAACATCGGGCGCATTACGCGCACAGCTCGCTATCTTTTTTTGTCTCGTACGGAACAATTTCTCAGCTTATTCTCGAAACATCAACCTCAAAAAAAGTATCGAGATTAATGGAAAATTATTATAGGAGATCAATAATGATTACTTTTAGTATGAAATCAACCTGATTTTCACTCGACTATAGTGTGAAAACTACCCCTAAAAATGGAAGGAGACGGCTGAGGCAGGTTTACTAGTATATTTAAAATCAGTCGCAACTCCTGTTTAAAGACATCAATGTGTCAAATTAATTGAGTAAGTTTTTGAAAAATGTAAAATATCAAGGCTACTAAATCCATATTGTTTTCAAACGTTTAAACCGTAGACTATTTCCACCGTTTGTCTATCGCATATTTAGATCAGAAGTTACAATGCCTTCAAAGAGTCCTGAGTACAATGCATAGTAATGGTGCTTCAAGTGACATCTCAAAGTCTATTTTAGGTGTTCGTGTGAAATATTTTGTCTCAAATCCTTTCTACAAAGGAGAACATGTACGTGCCAAATTTAAGGACACAGTTTGAGACTGTGGTGCCGAGCCAGGATGACTTGGTACAGAATGGCCCCATGTCGCCATGAATGAATGTAGAGTGTAGGTTAGGAGGCAAACTTAACGTGGGGCTTGTGCTACCCAACATGTTTTCTGTTCGTTATTTCTTCCTGTGGAACAATTGGCCCATGACATCCTGCTAAATTTTCCAAGTCATAATTATCACGCTCATTGTATGCGGCATGCCCTTCATGAAATAATGGAATTTCTTCAGAAGCCTTCAGGAAGCAAAGAGGGGGCGTGGTTGGGGGAGGTGGGGGGGGGGGGTACCTGTTTGTGTTTCTGTCTCAATTGTTTCCAGGAAACGTGTGCCTGCGGTCTTGAAATTCTTTGCTGCGTGTTAATGTTTCCTTGCATTCAAGCCCCTGCTCTCTGCCCGCTGTGCCGACCGGCTCGCGTAAGTCATCGGCCGCTGTTTCCTCATGCCGCCCATGCAGGTGTTCCGGAGAATGTGTGCCGGGGTAGACTTTGACGCACTGCATTTTGACTGTCAAGGTCAGTTTGACCAGTGTGTTTAAAATGCTGGGAGCTGGCATCACCCTTGTGCATGGGTGCGGGGAAGGGATTCATTGCAGATGGTGGAGCATTTTAGACTTTGCCATGGAGATTGCTGCAGGACACATGATATGATTGCGTACCTATAGGTACTTCTTTTTAAATCTCCACTTCAGACACTTTTATTCTCTGTGCGAGACCTCACATATAAATCTCTTTCAGTTTTTGAGTGCATGTTTAAAAAAAAAAGCTCAAGACAAACATGATTGGCTGATTGGCCGGTGTGCTGAAGGAAACAACACTGGGTTATGGTTAATGGTGGTCGTTCTGCGTGTGGGGCATTGTGTATTGACAGCGCTGCTTGGATTTGTTTGACTTGGTTCTCCATTTCCTCTGAGCTGCAGGATTGAGTCACACGGCTCTGTGCCACAACTGTCCCTGCCAACTTATGAGAACACTCAGGCTGTCTCAAACAACCCCCACCCAACCCTCACACAGCACCCCTCACACAGCACCCCCTCAAACAACACTCACGCAGCCCCCACACAGCACCCCCTCACACAGCACCCCCTCAAACAACCCCCACCCAGCCCCCACACAGAACCCCCTCACACAGCACCCCCTCAAACAACACTCACGCAGCCCCCACACAGCACCCCCTCATGCAACCCTCTCATAACCCCCACAAAGCACCCCCTCAAACAACTCTCACACAGAACCCCCTTGCACAACCAAAAACAACAAACAAGGACATACACACATCGTAGAGCAAAGAAAACAAAGGATGGGTGTACAATAGCTAGTCCTGTAGAAAAGCATCAAATATGTCTGATGGTTTGTCGGGGGGAAATATTTCTGAGATGGAAATTTAACGTAATCATTTTGAGGACGATTCCATTGACCTGCTTGTACACTTGGCTAAATATCTCAACCAGATGGCTATCAAAGGCTGTCTATCTCCAGGGCTCCAAAAATGACCACACTGTGACTGAAGACCCCCACCTCAATGAAATGCAGTGGTTAGCTTTTGACACCTTTTTTTAAATACCCACTACAGGCTGCAATGCAGTTGGTATTTAACCCGTTAGTACGTGGAAACGTCTAGCCTAATTCATTGCGATATTTATTGACGATGTGATAGACATGCAGCTATTTAATTTAGTACAACATAAATAATTACTATGATCACAGTATTACCAAGGATGTGTAAACCGCCTATTGAACCAGCACATTTGACCTGAAAGTCTGTTAGTACCTGATATATGAAACTATAATACTACCTGAAATATATAAATATGAACAAAATATTATTAAAATGTGAAATATTTATCCAATTTTTGCTGAGAACCTGGACCTCCTTTACGAACCTCAGTTTGGGAAATTGGGAATTATGGTATTTCACCAGTTTGAATCTGTACAAAAAGATCCTGTACAATGGGCTCTCATGTTGTGGGCCCTGTGTCAAGGTTTACACTTCAGTACTCCAGCTTTTATTATTTAAGCTATCGATCTTTTCCAATTTATTGAGGCTTTTAACAGCAAGAAACAACTGTCCCATCTGTCAAACTTCATCCAATAGCACTGCCATCACAGAGGGTGTGTCAGGGATCGCTTTTGCAAAGCTTTAACGTGGAGAGACCAGGGCAGGGAGTGGAGCACAAAAACGGTGACAAAAACGGTCGCTACAAGCACGCCGAAAACCGGCTCTGTGTTTTCGTTCTCTGTGGAAAGACAGGAGTGTGCTCGCAGCCTCCTCTGAAGCCTGGGGAAAAAATGAATTAAAAAAGATTTAGACTTTGGTAAGTAAATCACCGGCTTACAGGATTCTGTACACTATAAAACACCGTAAAAAAAGCCCAAATAAATACCAAGGGGAGTGACAAGAATGTGCTTACAAAGATCTTGCAGATAAATATGAGGAAAAGTACAAAAACAAACAAAAGTTAGAACATTTCTTGTCATTGTCATTGTTTACAGTAAGCTGTGTTGGGGGGGGAAGGTTAGGTGAGTGTTGGGGGGGGGGGGAGGAGGGAAGGAAGGAAAGAAAGGAAAGAAGGAAGGAGGGAGGGGAGGGAGGGAGGGAGGGAGAGAGCAAGCAAAGAGAGAAAGAAAGAGAGAGAGGAGACTGACATAATTGGTGGGGATGGGGGCACCCACAGAGGGACAGTGTGGTCAGGGATGTGGTCCCTCCTTAAACAACATACATTAATATACATACATACATGCATAAGTACATGTATAAATTATCGGAGAATATTGGTGCCATAAACAGATATCGATATATTTTCCAAAGACAAATGTCGGCCGATATATCGGTCTGGCTCTGTTTAAGACCCTCTCACTGTTGTGAATTTCTTGGCTGGGGGAGGCTGTGTGAATTGGTGAACGGACGGTCGCTGTGTTTCGTAGGGTCTTGAGCTTTATAACAATTATAGGGTAGGGTCTTGAGCCTTATAACTCAGTTATATCTCTTTTTACAATCTCTGGTCCGAGAGGTTTGAAATGTGATCCTGGTCAAACCTGAATTAATTTTACATTTACATTTTAAGCATTTAGCAGATGCTCTTATCCAGAGCTACTTACAAGATGTGCATTAATACATTGTATGATCAATCATTACCCCATCTTAATAGACAAAACAGAAAACAGGCAGTGCAGTAATACAACAATGGACATCGTTGTTGGCAGCTGCATACCATACCAGTAACACCGGGAAGGAAAAGGTTAGAATTATTATTTTTATTTTTTTAAACAAGTATACATATACAAAAAGCAGTAATAAACATGTAGGCAGTGGTGATGACAATTGGCTAGATGTACAGAATTCAGTGGTAGTGGAGTCTGAAAAGGTGGGTCTTGAGTCTCCTGCGGAAGTTTGCAAGGGTGGGCGTGTCCGTGTCCGTCCTACTTCAGGGGAAGAGCTGATGGGACTGTAAGTTCTCTTGAAACACTTCATTGTCTAGTGTGCGTTTAATCCTCTCCCAGCGCGTATGCCGCACATTGGTGCATTGTGGATCCAGGGTTTGTAGGGCTGCCCTTGTTTATCCGAATGGTTCATTGGCATTGACATGAAACTGTTGGGCCTGGTTTGGCTTTGGTTTGGATCATAACTAATTGGAAACTATGAAATGTTCCTGCTTTAGAATCTGCAAGGGGGTGAGGTTTCCTTTGCAAATTGGCCACTAGAGGGAGACTGCAGAAAACACTGAAACGGCCCTTCTTTTGCACGTTGGTCACCAGTGGAACTATCTGAACAATCACACAATATGTGAACCCATGGCTTTGTCAGGAGCAGAGCACACCCCCAAAATTCTCCGCTGTGTCAACCGTGCGCTGGCGCTAGCGCTAGCCATCGTCGCCAGCGCACCCTGCCCCTGTGTGTACGTGCGGCCCGGTGTCCCAGAGTGTACTGCTGCTTCCTGTGTAGACCCGGAGAGCCACACCCTCAATCAAAGAAAGGAAAACCGACTTGCTTCCCAAGACCGCATAACACTAGTTCTCCACTACCCACTGCCCCCGCTCCTGCCCCCTTTCTCTCCCCTTCCCCCCCCAGTATTTTTGTTGGTGTGAGACTTTGGTCTCGGAGAGAGGGGGGGGAAAGCAGGAGGCTCCGCCATGCTTGGAGCCACGGTTATGTCGCCAGGGCGAGCCGACCGTTCTGGGCATTGTGTGTGCATGTCCGTTGTGTCCTGTTCCCGCTGATATTGTGAATTGTTAACAGGAACAATGCTGTGGTTCTCCTTGGGAAAAAACGCCTCATAAATCAGCCACCACGTCGCCAACTTGGAGCACAGGACTGCTGTTTTCAATTGGGGGGGGGGGGGGGATATGGGGAAAAAATGGCTTGACCCAACATCCCCCTCCCCCTCCCCATATAATTTTTTTATGATGTATTGAATGACTGCTGACTGTAAAGGGAGGGAGCTGGAGTATCCATCAGCCTCTCCAATTGGCTTTTTCTTTTTTAAGTTTATCTGGAGCTTATCAGCTGGGTCTCTACAAAGTCTCTGCTTGCCGGACCACTGCTCTGCCAGCTCGGTCTGGCCTGTCTCAATGCAGCCTGTTTGAATTGGGCCATCCTGAGGTTCTGTAATCCAGGGGTCAATGGATGTCCCCCCCTTCACACTGTCCACAAACAAGGGACCTGTGTTTCACATGGGGGGAGGGGGGGCTGTGCTCCCCCTGGTGAGAGCTCCAGGAAGCGGAGTGGGAAGAACACCAGTACGGGAGCTGGAGGAAGAGGAAGAGGAAGAGGAAGAGGAAGACATGGACATGGGGGGAGAGGGGATGTAAAGATACTTGACAGCAGTGTGTGGCTCTCCAGCAGAATCTGTCAGCTCCCCTCCTCCTTCCCCTCCCTGTGACCTGCCCCCCACAACAAGGACACCTGTGTGGCTGTGTGGATATCCGTCAGTGCATTTAATACCCCCACAAAAGAAAACAAAAAACGCCCCCCTCCCCCATAGACACACTAATCGTGAGCAGAGGAGGAGAAACTCTTTAGTAATATAATATAATATATGCCATTTAGCAGACGCTTTTATCTAAAGCCACTTACAGTAATGAATGCATATTTTTCAGTATACGTGGCCCCAGTGGGAATTGAACCCACAACCTAAGCGTTGTCTTTGGTGGATGGACACAGTCCCGAGCTTCTGACACACAGAAGAGGTGCTGCAGTCCCTGGAGGATGTAGGGCGTGTGGTGTGAATCAGAGCCTGCAATTCTCGGTCATGGTGTGACAGGGATTGAGATTTCAGCAGCTGCCGAGGTCATGGTACATTAAACCGGGCCACAAATAATTGGACTTTAAACACCTTAAAAAAATAAGGTCACCCCCTTCACCACCTCCGTCCATTCATGTAAGAGGCCTATCTTTATTGCACAGAGGGGGAGTGGGGGTTGCCATGGTCCTGTGGTCCTGCCCCCCAATAATCTTTATAGTAATCTTTGTAGCAGCCCATTCCTTGAGCCCCCGGCGATCTCTATTCCCATTGACCCAGCTAATGATCCTGCTAATGAGCGACCCCCACCAGCTGTGACCGTGACCGCCATCGGAGGACCGTCATTCACGTGACACAACCAAGGTGTCACCCCCACGACGTTTGTCCACACTGTTTCTGCTAGCCGTGTGAGACCCTTCAGCCTTTTTTTTGTGCTTTTTTAGCATTTCCCTTTTCATTTAAGTTTCGTTTACGGGTGAGGGTTGGATTTCGCATCAGTCTTTGCCGTCGGGAGGAGCCAGTATTGAACACAAAGTTGATTTATGTGAATTGGGTGTGCACTGGGTTATGCTGGAATGCTAATCATAGTGCTAATTCATAGCCTATGGCAGGGAAACCGGTGACACTATCGAGCATTGTTTTTTTCCACCTCTCTGTAAGGGATGCAAGCCTCTCAGATCTAAATCATTTCGATAAGGGTGGCCATTACACTCAGGTGAAGCAGTACCTGGCTTGCCTGCTCTCCCGTACAGAAGACTGAGCTGCCCTGGTCCACTTGCAATGCCTTCAGAAACATACTTTCACAGAGTGATTACAGGGATGCTAAGCTTTGAATGTGTTTGAAGGGAATCCAGTTGGTGGGAGTGGTAATTGCTTCACCATTAAGCACCCGCATCAGGTGATAACTGCACACCTATTGCCGTGGCGGCATGCCTCGCCCCTGTGTACCTGCGTGTTGTCTGTGCCCAGTTGGCAAAGCAGTCAGATGGGAACCCCTTCCTGCTTATGGTTTCCCCAAAGCTCCCACTCATGAATTTGCGTACCAAGGCCGCTTTTCCCCAACGAGCTAAGCTAACCTAACGGCCCTCTTACAGAGAGAATGGGAGACTCTGACATTGTTTGTTAAAAGTAAAGAAAATGGAGGGAGGCTATTTTGCATTGATCTCTTTAAGAAAAGGTGTCCTTTGGAAGTGTCAAATGGAATTATATCAGGTTAGTCCGTCATCTCTTCCTTCTATTAAAATTGATGGGGGCTTTCATGCTTGAATGGGGCCTCATAGTGTTTATTTTTTTACTATTGAACTATTTGCAAAAAAATGTAAGCAATCGTACGTGGGTGTGCTTTTGCAAAATACAAAAGTCTCTTTCGTCAATGTTATTGTAGGTGTGTCCTCATACTTTTGGAAAGGTGGCATTGTGTGGCTACACCACCCACTCACCTATGTGTGCCCACCTGCCTAGGCACCCCTCCCAACCCCCACTCCCCTAACCAAACATACCCACCCTCACAACTATGTGTTCAAGTGCGCACTTGCCTTTTACGCACTTCCTACACAGGTGCGTTCAAATCACTGTGAAGGCCACCGGGTGGTGTCTGCCCAGGTCAGGACGGTGGACCCCTGTTAAATGGCGATGGGAGAATGAGGCTTCATGAGGGGGGGGAACAAACAGGATTTTAGATGTCCTGAATCTTCACAAGGCTCTTAAATTGATCTTAATCCTTAAAAAAAAAAAGGCCAATTTGATCTTGCAAATGTAGAGATGGCCTGATGAAACCGTCAGACAGACAGACTGTCCCATGAACCTCTCTGTGCTGATCGTATCAAATCAAAACAAGGCAGAGCTGCACCCTGCTGCAATGCCCCCGGGTGGATCTGTTCGACACGGAAAACACAACGTTTCACCACAAAGAGGTATTTGGTGCGACACGGTGCAGATTTTGGTTCCTGGTTCACTTCTCGTTTGACTTCACTCGTGGTTTAGCTTGTGGCCTCTTAGAAGGGTGCGTCCACGCCAATGCCCCACCCGTCCTCTAACCAAACATGCGCACCCCCACAACTATGCGCTCAAGTGCGCACTTGTCGGTTCCTTGTCCCGCACCCCCTCCTTCAAGGAGAAGGTGTTGTTGTTGTTACGCGGTGTTTGAATTAGGCTGAAGGCTGCCAGGCGATCCCAAACTAGGACACAGCCCTGGCAGCAGGCTCGTCCCAGTGCCACGATGATCATGCAGCGGCCATCTTCTGAGAAATACTGGGAAGGCCTGAACTTTTGACTTCCCTAACAATCTCCTTTTCACTGACCCACTGTTTTTGGTGATTTTGTTCTCCCCCTACTTTAGATCTAACACTGTTGGCTTTCCCACTTTCCCCCTGTTTTTCTCCCAATTTGGTGGCCAATTGTACCCTCTATTGATTAAATCCCCTACAAACCTGCTGCCTGCAATTACGGGTCCACATTGTATTCTTTACCAAGTCATGTCCCTTTGTCTAATTTTGGTAGTATTTCAAGTTTTTGGTCAAAGTAAAATGTGACTCGTTTTCATTTATTGCTTGCATTTTTGCATCAGTGATAATAAGGAGGTTGAAGAGGTGCAACGTACTCTACCTTTGGTTTCATACCCCGTTCACTTGACCAATCTCTTCGGTTTCCCATTCTAAAACAGCCACAACGGTCAGCCAATCAGAGAGAGCCTGTTTCTACACGGTCCTCAGTGGTCCTGGTCTCGGGGCGGGATCACACATGTCCGTACGACCTGATTGGTCAGGATTGAAATTAAGTGAACCGGAAATTAAACCTTCCTTAAGTCCTGGCACAGGCAGAATCTACGGATCACCCACACAACGCACACATCCTGTAATTAAGCCTAAAAGGCCTAACTGTTTTTCCTGTACAAAAATACACGTGGGTGTTTTGACATTTCAAGTCTTTTATGAGATTTGAAAAGGGGGGGGCAAAAAACATTTTCCACATTCCTAAATCAGGGAAGATTGGGGATTACTCTGCTTATGTCAATTCCCCAGCGCGGTGCTGCATGTCATGACCTGACAGCTTGTGAAACAAATGAAAGCTCTTCCGCACTTCACTGTGCTGCTTGTGGTATTCCAAGCTCCCTGATGATAAACATGTAGTTTATTCCTTAGATGGTGAGTGGGGTTGGGGTTGGGGCCGAGATGGGACTTCCAGAAAGATTCTGGGGTCAACACAGGCTTGTAGCCATTGCATTCGGGCACCTGAGAGGGGCATGCCAGTATAAACCCCTAATGCGTATTTCTAGCCTGTCTGTTGCTTTAAATTAAGCACCTAGATAGATGGAAGCAAACTTAATTCACACCTTTATTGAAAGCTGGTGACCCATCTGAATAATTGCCCCTCTGTTCTTGCCAAAGTTGTGGAATCACTTGTTCTGCTCAGTTCAAACAATTTTTGGATACTAACAACATTTCAAATTCAATATAATCTGGTTTTGGGTCTAGGCATGGCACGGCACTGTGATGGCAAAATTTAAAGTGATGAACGATCTTAAGGCAGCCATTGCTAATAAATCAATTTGTGTAGCCTTATTTATTGACTTATCAAAAGCCTTTGACACAGTTGACCATGTCAATTGAGGGTTGGTATAGGACATAAGGCGTCCAGATGGTTTCAAAGCTATCTCAACTAATAGGTCACAGATGGTAAAACAGAGTAACCTCTTTTGGAAGCTTTTATCATAAATAAGGGGGTTCCAAAAGGTTACATTTTAGGTCCTTTACTTTTGATCATTTATATGAACAATGTTGGTGACTATGTCAAATCCTGCAAGTTCCATCTTTATGATGACACTGTTTTATACTCTTTGTGATTCTTCCCCGGATGCTGCTGCTAAAAACTCGCAGTCTGACTTTAATTCAATGTGCATTCTATGATCTTAAACTGCTTCTTAACTCTATTAAGACCGAGGCCATGAGTTGCTCTTCTGGGTCTAATGCCAGTCTTCACATTAGTACCTTGGTGGCTCCATTGAAGTGGTAGACAAATAGAAGTATTTAGTTTTATGGCTGGACAGAAATCAGAAATTTAAATATGCTTTAAAAAATGCCTTACAATAAATGCCTTATTAGGTTTTCTGTACGTAGTTAAATCTTGTATTTCGGTCAGTCCTACAAAACATTTGATAACTGGTTTGTTTCACTCAAGTTGACTTTGGCAACACTGTACAGATTGGCTTGTCCTGCAACCCTAGCTAAGCTCGACCCTTTGTCTCATGCGGCCTTACAATTTAGTACCATTTAGTACAGAACACACCATTGCATATTATACAGCATGGTCGGCTGGTCCTCACTCACACAGTGGAGGATGTTTCACCGGTGCGCACTCGTTTACAGAGCTGTTACTGGTATCTGGATATGTCAGGTCCACATTTCTCCCACTTCAGAACAAATTAAAACTAAAGTCTCATAACTGGCTGCATCTTGTATTTCCCATAGCAAAAACTGAGGAAGGAAAATGTGAAGGCTACCTTATTATGGTCCACAGTTTTGGAACGATCTTCAGTCCAAACTCAAATTCGAGTCACTCGCTGTTTTGGATGATTTCAAATGTAGGTTGAGAAACTTGCTGTCTGAATGCTGTACATGTTTTAAGTGAACCAATTCTGACCAGTTTTTATTCATCTATACTGCGCCCATGCACTTTTAAAATGTTTGTAAATTGTGTACTATGCCAGTCTTTTTACTCTTTGGTTTATTGCCAAAGCTCTTGCCCTGTCCTTTGTTAGGTCTCATGTGTAAAGGAGATTCTAAATCGCACCGTGACTTTCCTAGTAAAATAAAGGTTTGAATGAATGAGCACAAGTAATTGGGAAATTCCCCTCAAGCTCTGGACCTTGCCGGTAGTGTGATGTCAGCGATGAACCTCATGCGAGGGGCTTCTGGGTACTTGTAGGGGTGGATAGAAAAGGTTGCAACCCCAACCAGATGGTCTTCCACCAACGAGGCAATTCACATGCTATTCTCCAGCATGCCTCTAAACTGCACCATTCACTTCATCCTCACCAACAAAAAAGAAAACGGGTTGGGTGGTTTCTGATCACGAGGGTTAACTGCTTCTGCATATTTAACCATCTGTAATTACGCACTTTTGTCAATTTACCAAGGTAGGCCTCTCATTGTCAGGTTCTTTGGAAGTTATGCTGAATATGAATCGAGATGTAAATCTACAGTGAGATGTGCATGTCAAACTAGCACAGAGCAAGAGGGTAAATCTGCAAGCTTTTCAGTCGATCCTAATAAGTCTACTGCAGTAGCACTCCAAAAACATCCTAAGGCTTGTTTTGTTAAGCCTGTGGATATTACGAGTTAATTGAAATAAGCCAGATTTTAGCACATTTTTCCCCAAATCATCTTCCAGTGGGTCTGACTTTCATTTTACTCTCTGCTTTATTGACAGAATGGAACAAAGAAATCGTGGGACTTCATGCGAACTCATGAAAGGTGAGAGAATCTTTTTAAAATCCCCCTCCCCTTTTTAACAGCTTTTCATTCCCTATTTCCTTCACTTTTTTTACTCTGCAGTCCAGCTACTGATCTGCGCAGATGTATTTCTGGAGGACTGCGCAGACTAATGCAGCTGGTGGTTGTAGATACCAGGCACCTGACTGGCCGGAGATCAAACTTCCCTCCGCATTGACGTTGTGGAAGGGTCCGGATCATTGGTGCTTACCCAAAAAACCTCAGCTGAGAGACACCCAGCTGAAATGCCGGGGAGGCTGCTTAAATAATTGCCATTTGGAGGAAAGCCACTGAAGACAGGAGCTGGGGAAAGGCGCGTAGCGAATCGATATCCTCAGAGTGAAACATGAGATCCGAACAACTGACTCATGAGGTGAAAAGGTCATACGGAGGACTTCCCATCATGAGAGAGCTACATATAGTGGACTTCCCATCATCCGAGATCTGCATACGGTGGACTTTCCATCATGAGAGATCTGACCCGGAAGGGTAGGGGAAGGGAGGGGGCGGGGCTCTGTCCCAAATTGACCATACTATACTAGCTTTGGTTGCAGTCACTTAAATATTTGAGTCCACAAATTGTGTGTGTGTGCGTGTGTGTGTGTGTGTGTGTGTGTGTGAATATACACATACACATAAGTGTGTATACATAATTGTGTGTGTGAGTGTGTACATGGGTGTGTGATTGCATGTGTATGTGAGCATCACCGATGGCATCTTGATTTAGTTTGAGAACTTTGTCCAGGTAGAACGAAGATACATCGGAATAAATAAAGGAACCTTTTCCCATCGTCTCCAAGGAGACGTTCCCCAGCAGCCTCTGGGCACAGTAGAGATGGAGAGAGATAGAGGGGTCAGCTCGAAAGGTGAGCCCATTAAAGGCCTTTGATCAGCTCATTAGTATTTGCTAGGGCTGTCTGTGATGAAGGTCCCTGATCGATCATTTGGGCGTTCCTGTAACAAGGCATGGTTTAGCTTTGATGATGCAAGTGAGTGCAAGGGTGAGGTGGACCACCGTTGTTTGCGGTTTGAATTGAATGTTAGGAGAGAAGTGGACCACTGTAGTTTGCAGTTTAAATGTTAGACCTTCAAAGGTGGACCACTGTTGTTTGCGGTTTAAATGTTAGACCTTCAAAGGTGGACCACTGTTGTTTGCGGTTTAAATGTTAGACCTTCAAAGGTGGACTACTGTTGCGGTTTAAACGTTAAGAGACACTTTAAGGTATACCACTGTTGTTTGGAGTAGTTTAGAGGTGGAGAAGCAATGCAGAGTGCCAGCGAGACCAGGACCATGAATGGTCGGGGGTCACACAGGTGCCGTGCCTGGGCCGGGCCCCCTTATCGGCCTTCGGCAGGGCAGACGGGAGCGGGGAGCGGAGAGAGAGGGCGTGTTTGCTTTGTGTGGGCGGCGGGTTCAGACGCAGCAGAGATTGCTCTCCCCTGATAGAGCTGGAACAGGGCTCTTGGGTTGGGATTAATGGTGCTGCCGGCTGATAAAGCGCTTCCCTCCCGGCCCCGGTTGAGCCCAGGCCGCGTTCCCAGTGTAGCAGGACCGGACCGTAATCTCCCCAAACGCTCCACCAAGGCGCGCTTGCCATGGGAACGGCGGGGTAGGGCATCCTGCTTCCTCGACAGCTTCCACTTTCCCAAAACTCCTAACACGAACTCACTCCTCGCACACACACACGCACGCACACACACACACACTCACAGGTCTTTCAATAGGCAATCATACACACACATATCCATGTGACACACACACACACACACACACACACACACGCAGAAATACACATAAATGTACCCCCTGTGCATACTGCATCATACACACTGCGTCGTAAAAGCCTGACCTCTGGCACCACAGTAATGCCAACGCCCTCTTCCCAATCAGCCAGCTCCCACCTGTCACGTTTACAACATTCATCACATACATAATTTACTCATTCATCAAGGGCGTCATGCATCTTCCATTTTCATGACATTTATGTTTATGCAGACGGATATTTAACTGAAGCGATTCAGCTCACCAGAGACTTGCGATCTTGCAATCTTCTGGTTAAAAGTGAAATTTCCTAACGGCAATGGTCAAACTGCCACAGACTACACAGGAGACTCAATGGGGGCCCTCTTCCCATATCACCATCGCAACAGGGAGCATTTAAGGTTGTGAAATGTGACATTTTGGGTGTGGGGGGTGGGGATTGTGTTGTAGAGCTCTGCTGTACCTTGTAGCGCTGACTCGCTAGTTCAGGTTCGGGCTGCTTTTTTGTCAAGCCACGTGAGAGCTAAACGCTTTGGCTCAATCCGCTTCTGTTATTAGCGAGGGCCACCTTACCAGCGAGCTGTGCGACTGTGCCGCTTTTCGCTAGAGCTAAAGACTGAGGAGACCGGCAAAGGCGTCGTCACCGATCGCTTTTAAACAAAATAAACAACAGTTAACTGCGCCGCCATTGTTGCATGCTAGCACAGCTTCCTTCTTCTCTCTCTGTTTCTGAGGAATTTGGCCGTCTGAAAAACCGCCCACAGCCTTCCAAAAGGCTCCAGGTCTGATGCAGATGCCATGCCAGGGTCAGCCAGCTTTGACTCCAGCTCTAGCAAACCTGGTTGCAGCTCTACAGTGGGAAAGGGGTATAATGAGCCAGCCTGGTTCCAGCTCTACAGTGGAAATGGACAATGCTACAATGTACACAAAGCTGCAGGTGTTCAGTGGGAGAAGTACAAAAACCCGTAAAAGACAGTAGGTTTTGCATTATGGGAAAATTATACCCAGGGAATGTGTTTGGTCACACAATGAATGAACCAACCCTTTATATGTGTGCCTCTTAAGGGTAATTTAATGTGTGTGTGCGCATGCAGGTGCGTGTGTGTGTGCATGTGCAGGTGCATGTGTGTGAGTGAGTGTGAGTGTGTGAGTGTGTGCGCGCGTCCTGGGCACATCTAGCTACAGTTTCCCCCTGGGGTTCATATTTCAATAAGTAGATTTTTATCCTGACAACTTAAAATTCATTTCAAGCTCCCAGGTAGATATGTTAAGTGATAACTCTCAGGAAAATTAGTGGTTAAATCCCGATTACCTAAGAAACAGCCTCAGGTAGTTGTCCTTACAAAGCCAATTAGAGTCTGGGCAGGCGGGGTAGGTGTGGAAAGGTAAGTCTGGGAGATGCACTCAGGAGTTCAAAGAGCCCTCCGATTTGGGAAGTAGGCTGACAGGGGCGTGGGGGTCAGTGTGTCCGCGGTCTGCAGCATTCCCCAGGAGGCGTACCCTGCCGCCGCCACGCACAGGAAAGACCGCTCCAGGCCTGAGCGTTGTCCTCCTCCTCCTCCTCCTCCTCCTCCTCCCAGAAGCCCTTTTCACACCGAGATTCTTAAGACCAAGGCATTCGCCCTCTTTTCTTCAAGGAATTACTCGGCAGCACAGAATTAAAGTGAGACCGGGGCAAAGGCTTTTGGGAGTTAATCTTTTATTTACCCCCGTGTAAACAAGCTGGTGGCGGTCTAAAAGGCCCAGCGCTCCACAGACAGCTATTAGCTATTATCAATAGGCACGCTCCCCTAAACCCTGCCATTATTGAGGGGGGGGGAACATTTCTACACCACGGGGGGCGGGGAGGGGGGGGGGGACTTTGAAAGTTCCTTTTAAAATGCACTCGGAGGGCCTAGCGGACATGCAGAGCAGGTATGGGTGTTAATTAAGGTCGTAAATCTTGCCCTCTCAGTCAGTGTCAACCTAGCTGTCGAGGCCCGCCACCTAATTGGTTCCACCTGCTAGGCTATATGGACAGACCCCGGTGGTGCTTGATTGATTATTATTTTGATTACTGTAGAAAATATAATGACCAGGATGGTTGCAGCGTAGATGTTCAGCTCAGTGAGCAGGGTTTTCAGGTATGTTCAGCAGCTCTGCTTGGTTTCGGTTTGTAGTTTTTCTGCGGCGTGCTCTCACGTCACCGCAGCGCCTCCCACTCCTACACGTGCACTTCTCCGGTACACTCACCTGCAAGCCGGTGCCTTCAGCCGGAAAAATCATACTCATAATCATAACTTTATTTGTAGGGCGCTTTTCAAACATTTCAACTCAAAGCGCTTAACATGGATAAAATTGGAATGAAAAAGCAAGGCATGTGATAATAAATCAAAGGGATGAAAATAATCAACACGATGAGAGAAAAAAATTATAATTAGAACAGCTAGACTAAAAAGTTACAGAAAATATAACTTATAAAATATGCCTTTAGAAGGGTTTTTAAGCAAAGACATGATGCTGCTCTGATCTCATCCCAGAGTCTAGGAGCCCTTCCCACGAAAGCGCCTGACCTTGTCTTCTTCTATTCCTGCTGAATTGATTATTTTTGGGTGGGAGGCGGCGGGGATTGCGGGTCACGTGACATACGTAGGGCACTTACCTCACCAGACCCTGCTGCTGGGGCCACAAGACTCAGGGTTCACCACAGTGCGCCTCCCTGATTTCCTGTATCTAGGGAGCGGCCGGAGGAAAAGGCTGCTGACCAAAAGGTGACCCAGACAAGTTCAGGGAGCTCCAGTGCTCTCACTATGCTGGTTAATCTCTTTTGTGTGTACGGGATGGGACGGGTCTCACTCTGCAGGAATGCTGTGAGGGGAGGGTCATGGAAGTGTGGGCCCTAGTCCATGTTTATATTCTTTCTTCTCTTCCCTCCCTCTCTCTCTCTCTCTCCCTCTCACACCCCCAGTGTCTCCATCCTGATCTTCAACACCACCTCCCACTGCTTCGTCCTGGTCAAACAGTTCCGCCCAGGTAACATAACCCCACCCCTCTCCACGTAGAGCCAATTGGAACTCGAGTGTGCATGTTGTATGTGAAAAAAGGAGAGGCCAGCCTGCTGTGGGATCTGGTCAGGGTCTTTCCTTGCTGGATCCCACAGGGATTGGGTTGGATTTGGAGCGATATGTAAGGGATTGTAAGGGATACCTGGTATCATGGTATCAAGTCTGAGGTAGAAGAGATGTCCGAGATGGTACATAACACTTGTACAAATATGGAACTTAGAAATATCCCCTGTAAACGCATGTAATGTGCCTGGCAAACACACGTAACTTAGAAATAGGAAATAGGAAATTATTTAATGTTTTATCGAGGCTGAGTTCTGCCCTGTAGGGTGGCAAAGCCATTTCCCATCAGGCTCTGCTGCTTTTTAACCACGCACCCCCTGTAGTTTGACAAATGGTCTTCATTACCCTGCTCCCCAGGTGTGACAGTTTAAACCACCCTGCCCCCAGGCTGAAGTGGGAGGCGGGCTGGGAAACACTTACACATCGATATAAAGGGCCTGTTCATTAACGAATACATTAATAAAACATTTTTAGCATTTATCAATGTAATTAACATTAATTGTTTCGCAAGTGGCTTTTTTATTAACACTCGTTGTTTCTCAGCGCCTGTCCTAATCTAGACACCACTTATAAATGAATTATGGATGAATGCCCATCAAACACAAATTAGCGCTATTAATCGTACAAGCGCGGCACGGTGGTGCAGTGGATAGCACTGTCGCCTCACAGCAAGAAGGTCTCGGGTTCGAATCCAGGCCGGGGGCCTTTCTGTGCGGAGTTTGCATGTTCTCCCGTGTCCGCGTGGGTTTCCTCCGGGTACTCCGGTTTCTTCCCACAGTCCAAAGACATGCACGTTAGGCTAATTGGAGAGTCTAAATTGCCCGTAGGTATGAGTGTGTGAGTGAATGGTGTGTGTGCCCTGCGATGGATTGGCGACCTGTCCAGGGTGTATTCCTGCCTCTCGCCCGGAACGCATGCTGGGATAGGCTCCAGCCCCCCCCCCCGCGACCCTGACCAGGAATAAGCGGCTTAGACAATGGATGGATGGATAATCGTACAAGCTGATTTGCGATTCAGTCATTTGTCGAGAGTGAGTGACGTGTACTTTGGGATAGGCAATGCAATAAATGTGATTAATGTTTAATTAAGTCGTGTTTAATTAACGGGTCGTTAGCAGAAAGTGTTACCGCTCAGGTTAAAGGGACTCTGCTGTCAGCGTGGGACTTCAGCCGGGACGCAATACTTCTGCTCTTAATTATTTCATGGGCCAAATCCTTTGTTTGATTTGCCATTTCTTAAAGCTGCAGCTGCAGTCTGCACCCGTGTCCTTGGTGAAAACGGCTTACTGTGGCCCGATATAGTGTGATTGGTGTATACAACCGTTTAGAAAATGAAACCAGAGTAATCGGTTGAATTTTGTCCCACTGGGTGCCCCTTAGCTAGCTATGAGTCATTGATGTCATTTAGCATATTCTCACGTTATTATAGCTGAAGAGGAACATTGTCCTGTTCTGTGCCACGTTGCCACGGAGCCAGTGTTGTGACCGGTTTAGCCAGAACCACCGTGCCCTGCTTTACAATGGGGGCAAAAAAAAGCCTTGGCAGTTGTTATGGCGTGAACAAAAAAAGGGCTTGGAAAAGGTCAACGTGTACTGGAAAGGGCTGGCTCATAGGTGCCCAATGCATCCAATCAAATGCCTTCCCTAGTTGGGGTTCATTTTCTGGGGTTGCTCTTTGATCCCCCCCATGCCCCCCCCACAGCTGTGTACGTATGTGAGTGGGAGAAGAGCAGGCCCGGGCAGACGGAGGAGGAGAAGAAGGAAGGAGAGGGAGAGGTGGATGCAGGAGCATCGCCGGAGGAGGAGGTGGAGAAATCGCAGCCGGGGGAGGCGGAGACGGAGGCGGAGGGGAGGGGGGAGGGGAGGGGGGGAGGGGTCAGGAGAGGCCGGGAGCACACCTGACCTCCCTCCGGCCTCAGCGGGGGTGACGTACGAGCTCTGCGCCGGCCTGGTGGACAAGCCCGACCTGCCCCTGGAGGAGATCGCCCGGCAGGGGGTCCTGCAGGAGTGCGGCTACGACGTGCCCGTTGCAAAGCTGAGGAAGATCACCTCTTACAGGTACCTGTCCCAGCACCCTTTACCAACACACACACACACACACACTCTTATACACATGCGCACACTCTATCTTACAAACACACACATGCATGCACATGCACACACTCTTATACACATGCACACACTCTATCTTACAAACACCCACACACACGTGCACACACATGCACACACTTTCTTGTACATACACACATATATACACACACACACACACACATTCTATCTTACAAACACACACACGTGCATGCACATGCACACACTTTCTTATACATACACACACACACATACACATTTCATCATCCTCACTACAATCATTTATCTAATAATAATAATCACCATAATAATAAATAGCAGTGGTAATAATAATGCCATGTGATGGTAGGTCTCCGTTCCTCTGTGGAGTTTGAGGCTTGGCCGAAAGGCACCGGTGTTTTTTCACGGTAACCCCTATGCCCCTATGAGACTGTGCCGGCGATAAACTCAGAGACCGAGAACAGTGTTCCCTCCGCAGGCCGCGCACGGGGGGGGTTCTGGTGGTGGGGAGGCTGTTTCGGATTATGTCTGAACACGAAATGGAATGTCTTGCATTTGATTTGAGTGAAACATTCTTCTTTTCTTTTTTTTTTTTTTTTTTTTGATAGGGCTTTAGATTGAAAAGTTTCTTGTTAATGAGAGGGTGAAAGATGAAAAAGGCAGAAGTGGGGGAGAAAATTGTATCTAATGGGCTTATGCTGGCTTACAGTGAAGTGATGCTGTTACAGGATGCACTTCTGGGGGTTCTTTTGCATCCTTTTTAATACATTTTAATGTCCATAGTATATAGGCTGCATATATGTAGAGATGGATGCCTATTTCTGTATTATAATTGTGCTGTATCACAGGACTGGTCTCGCTACAGCTCACAGTCAATGTATAACATTGTTAACTTAAAAAAAAAAAAAAACTGTCCCGATATGAGTCAGCATGGTGCCCCGCGGCAAGCACTGGGTTGGGGCAGGGCGGAGGTGCGGCTATTAGTTGCTGCCTTTTTTAATCCTCCAGAAGCTGAGCTCTGGGATGTGCATGAAAACAAGCTTCATGCAGCATGGTCACCTGGGAGGTCTCCATGATGATGGCGCCATGGCGATGGCCAAATCAAAACAGGGCCTGCTTGCGGTCAATATAAACGCTGAGGCCGGTCATTGGGTTAAGGTTGGGGGGAGACGTTGCAGTGGTTGGGGTTAAACCCTGACATCACTGTCACTCTGGTGGGCATAAAGATGTAGACCCCTCTGTAGACACAGTGACAGATCTGTGGGGGAGACACCGTCTCTATCTCAGGAGGCCTGGCTTAAATTTGTGCAACCCCACCTGCCCCCTCACACGCACTGTGAGTTTAGAGTTTTTGTGTGTGTGTGTGAGTGTGTGGAGGGGGGAGGGGAGGGAGGGAGGGGGTGTGTTAGAGTTGCGAGGTGCGCATGCATGCGGCACGCGGTTCATCTTTCACAAACGGCGGAGGCTTTTCATAAAGTAGGGCCCCCGGCAACAGGCGCTGACATCTGACCCCGCTTCCTTTGTGCCATTGGTCAGATCGGGAGTGGGCGTGACGGGCGCCAAGCAGACCCTGTTCTACGCGGAGGTGTCAGAGGAGAACCACGTGGGCGTGGGTGTGGCCGAGGGCGCGGCCGAGCCCCGGGAGGGCGAGGTGGTCAAGGTGCCCCTCCACGAGGCCATGACCTTCGCCTACGACGAGAGCATCCCCAAAACCATGCCTGTCATCTTCAGCTTCATCTGGTTCCACAGCAATATGTCGCCCAAGTACAAGATCTCCACCAACGTGTAACCACCGACGACCAACCCCCGGCCCCCTGCACAGTCCATATCGTATGGGCGGTTACGCGGCGTACTGATCGATGCTGAGTTTCGGTTCCATGTATGCTCCTTTTCTTTGTGCTCTCTCTCTCTCTCTCTCTCTCTCTCTCTCTCTCTCTCTCTCTCTCTCTCTCTCTCTCTCTCTCTCTCTCTCTCTCTCTCTCTCTCTCTCTCTCTCCTGCCATTTTTTCACAAGCTGGTGTTCTACTGCACTTCTTTGTTTTTCTCTCCTTATTTTGAGCGCCCTGGGTGCCGTTTTATAGAGGTGGCTCTAAAGCCCATATCAGTGCGAGTTGTCCCAGCTGGAGCCGGCTCAATGGAGAACCATAATGGCCGGGCTCTCTCTCTCTCTCTCTCTCTCTGTCTCTGTGTGACTGTTAAACGCCAGCCTCTACAGCGGGCACTCTGTGGTCCCTGTGGTAATTCTGCTCCGTCAAAGTGGCTCGTCGTTGCGTGGTTGGATTTGTGGACAGATAAAGCATAGTGTCCTCCTGAGAGTAACATCATCTTCTACTCTTTATTTATAGCTGCTCTCGTATTTTCCAGTGCACTGTAAATTGCCCTGGATATTGGAATCTGCCTAATAGTAATAATAATAACTAATAATGATAATAACAACACGTCATCGCAAGTGCTACAGAATTTAACCGCGTGTCTAGCCAGCTAATTGATAATGAACTAATTTTGAACATTAAGAAATGTTTCAAATTGAACTCCATGTACACTAAATACTATTTATGTCTTCAAAGTATAGATGTATGTAATACATGTAATAGTGCTGCAATAGTTGTCTTGAAAAGCATTCGACTCGCGTTCAAATGAAGGAATTGTTTGAAATTCCCTCTTCGTGAACTGGAATGCTCCAGGGGCAGGTCATTGTGCAACATTGCAGTAACAGACTTGTTGAATGGAAGTATTATATCAGACATTGTGTCTACTTTTACATATTATAGAAAGCATTATGTGTGCTTTTCCTTTGTTTTCCTGTCTAATTCACATACAGAGTAATGTTTCTTTGATGTATGTTGAGAGAAATAGCATATTCATTTTCACCATCAGAATGAAATTCTGGTCAGACATACTTTTTTCTTTCATGGTGATATTCGTAAATAATGTGTTAAAATATAAAGTGCAGTTTCAAGTCATAAACTTTCAAAATAGGCTACTTTCATATGCCAGTTTGTGCATATATATTGCTGATTGTTTAATACAAATACATGTATTGTCAAATCTATCATTTGGAGATTTTTCATATGCCTGTATCAAAGTGTCAGTAATTGAGATATTTTGTTTAAAAAAAAATAATAATAATATGTATTTGGACATGGAGTGTAAATATACTTCTTTTGGATTTAGCTTGGTCCAAGGCAGTTGTCTCGGCTCAAGAATTTGGAATGGCCAAGGCTTGTAATGTAAAAGCATTTTTCAGAAAAGGCCTGCAGTTAGTTAAGATACTTAACTATTGAACTAACTTCTTAACTGCTTAACTATTTAGCTATGTGACTGCTTTACTACTTAGATATTTAAACTGTCCTGATAAAATAACACGTTGTTGGAAAGTTCTGCCGTTTGGGTCACGAAATTCAAGGATGAAGATATTCCAACATTGGCACGGTCTAGTGATGAGGGAATGAGGTGTCGTGACACATAATGGGTGGAGCTACAAGTAGCTGTCAGTCACTGGCTTATTTGAACAAATCAAAAGGTTTTGCTCTTCACAAAAACACAATGATTGGTTCAAATCGGCGAGTTACTGGTAATATATGGCAACTCCCCCCGTTTTTCATGGAATGATACCTTATTCTCCCATCACAAGGGTTACCGTATCAGTCGTGGTATTGCACGTAAATATCAGCCGTGGTATTTTACGTACATACGGTAAAACTTGTAGTGATATTGCTGCGATGGACAAATATGACGGGGAATTAAAAAATGTGAGATAAAACGATGTTAAAATAATTTGGATAACTGGAGCAACCTTTGACTGTAAAGCGTAATTGTTGATTAGCATTCGACACGATGCTAACTTCATATAGCATATGCGCTCAACTAGCAACAACCGCGAAATGGTTTAAATACTTGACTCATAGCGTGCACACCGTGTTTCAATCAATCAATACATTCGTTGTTAGGGAGCCGTTTCACTTGTTTGTTGAATGCTATACAATGAAGTTGTACAGCCACAAATGTTAGAGCTACCATAAATGTTAATAAACTCACTTAATCGTAAATCTCGTCAACATTTTACTCAACCAACTGTAAGCGGACATTGTCAAATTTCAGATTTCCAAATGGACTGCACGATTCGAGTGCTTGGGAACAATCAAACACTAAAGAAGCAATTGCTGACATCTCAGGTCTTAAAGCTTTGATAAAACCAGGTGCCATTCAGGGACAGTGTGCATCTATATGGCACGTGTACAGTACACAATCTTTGTATTCTGGCTTAAACGGCTACTACTGGACGCAGTGCGACTGGACCAGTGCGATTGCATTTTAATACCACGTGAAGGACACAGATCTTAAATACAATATACAGAAGTATGACACTCTTTGCTCTGAGATGTCACATACATTATTTGTGAGGATATGTTTTGCCCTCCGCCCAACAGTTTATAATTGCCTGATTATGAAATCAAAGGTGCATGGATTTGCTTATATAGCTATTAAGGTTAAAGATGAGTAGCTTGAAAATGTAGATCTGTACTTCACGTGCAGGCAAGTCCCACACTTAAGCAGTAGCTCTAGTATTAGTTAGTACATGCAAAGACAGGAAGATTCTAGCGGTTTGAAATGTGTTGGGATCACATTAGTGCTGGTATTAATCTAAAGGCCAGAGGTGAGCATGTTGTTCCTGTGACCCTCATGTTTTACAGCATGGCTGAAAGTCAAATGATAACATTATATGATATGATAACATTTCTAGACCCAATAAATGTGTTGTAATATAGCTATAATATAGCTTAAAATATATAAAATCCAAAATATAAGAGTTATACTACTTCAAATATATGTCAAAATATACTGTGAATTTTTGAAAATGTATAAATGATTACGGTGCATATATATATATATATATATATATATATGTGTGTGTGTGTGTGTGTGTGTGTATTGCATATAATTTACAACATATTTAAATAAAATTGTAAATGAGATTGGACTGTGCAATATGGGCATATATATTACATAAGTGAACATTGCAATCATTTATATATTTTGACATGTATGCTGTACATATGGACAAGTAAAAATTTATAGCTCATATATGTATACTCCTTATATTTTGGATTTCATATTTTACCATACAGTTCATGGCACAAAAGATGGTCCCAAGGTGTCAGTTGTTTTATTTGATTTATTTATGTATTTATTTATTTATGTATTTTTATTTATTTACTTTGCTTGTGTAAAACACCATTTGCCTTCAAATGTGCCTGCGTTTTATTTGAGTACGGAGCGCAAGACCGAGGGGACACCAGCACTTTAACTGACCGTTCCGGTACCTTGCAGCCTAATCCATTACCAACAATGCACCTCTTTAAGCGAAATGTGTGATTTTACCATAGGTGGTGATACTTCTCCTTTTTTTCGGTCATGTTTTCAGCCTCGTTTTGTTCAGTCTCACCAAAATGGACATGGATAATTGTGCGTCCTCTCATACGGGGGTGTTTTTTGTTTGGCGGACCACTTGTAATTAATGGGAAACCTTGATGGACCACAACGTTGCACAGTGTAATTACGCTAATTTTACATTTAGGATTTCCCACTCCAAGAGATAACGTTATTGATAAATAGCTGAGTAGTTAAAGTCTCTCTTTACATTTTTATTTTTTTTTTTATATCTCCATAATTACGCAGAATTTCCAAGCACCACTCGACTGGAGCTGATGATCTTATTGAATTAAAATGAGTCCCTGTTACAATTAAATCAATTCAGTCTGTTTTTATTGTAGTAGTATTAGGCCTAATCAAGTTATTTTTCTTCCATTGTCGTCAAATGGACCTTTTCAATAACGTTGACTGCGAATGCGCCTAGATGATTTGTGAGCGCATATAAAACAGAGGTACGAGATGCATCATCATCAAAAATCGTATGACCTCCGTTGGAGTAATTTTGCTAAAGCTGTTGTTTGAAAGGTTTTTTTTAATGTAGCTTGCACTGAAATTTTGTTTAACAGATTTTTTGACAAACAGTATTGAAATGAGCCTCTCATTCAAGTTTCTATAATATGCCAGTGTTTTTAAGTATATTAAGGTATGTGTATGCTTGATTCGAAGTGAAGTTGTCAGTGATATTTATGTAATATTTCTGTTTGTATTACCTTGATTTTGTATTTCCAATTTTTTTATATATATAATTTTTTATCATCTTAATACTTTACGCATTATTTTAAAAACAGTTGCATGTGTTCTGTACTGTTTTGTTGCATTGCATTGAAAACAATTGTAAATAAAAGGGTTTAATTCCCATAATCTCATAATGAGTCTACAATCTGATTAATCTTTAATACTGTAGACCAGGGTTCTTCATCTACCTTCTTCTTGGTGGCCAGATTCTTTTGGAAAATCTTGTCAGTCATCAAAGAGCCAAGAGTATGTCCATGGCGGGTGGCAGGTGGCATTTGAACCACCTGCTGTAGACCAGTGAGCCGCCAAACTGGTTCTTCGAACTTTAGCATTTGCACCATCTTACTTGTCTTTCTTTCAAGCTTCCAGTACCTCAGGATTGATTGAGCTGCTGACTAAATGCCAGTGTGTATTTGAAGCTTGAAAAAACACAACTATAGGCCCTGTGCTGTTCCGCTGGACAAGCGATATGGCCGCTTACTCTCCTGGACCTGATCACATGGGCGATGTGCGAAGATGTGTGCCGGTTGTGGGGCGGAGCCATGCTTCAGGTGAGTGATGACATCAGAAGCTCTGTGAGTACACGCGCAGTGTCGATAGATCAAACACGTTTAATCTGTGTACAGTTTTACAATTGACAATTCAGTTATTTGGCAGGTGCTTTTATCCTACGTGACTTGCAAGAGTGCATTAACATGGCTAGAGATAATCACCATTTGTGTAGTGATTACAAACTATCACTGACATGAATGATGAACAGCTTGAATATACAGTATGAAATGCAAAACTCAAGACAGAACCTAACTGACCAACATAGCTATGTGTTGGGATGGGAGACAGGCAACAATTTCAGTGTTGTAAACAAATCTTTATGGTGTTTAAGCCAACGGTACCATCCCTCCATCCCTGGCAATCATTGGTGGGCATATGGGGTGTTTCTGAAGAGTTTCAGTGCAGTGAATAAATTGCATTATATGGTGTAAAGGGTGGGAACGTTTGTTTTGCTGTATCAGCACCGTATGGATTCACAGATTTTTATATAGCCTAGCTGGTTTTGCTCATTTGCTGAGCCCTACGTATGAGTGAGCCAGCACAGATTCAGTGTGTTTTGATCCAGAAAAACAACAAAGAAAATAGCCCTTAAGGATGGGAGTCAGAATGTCAAGTTGTCATGGAGATGTTTGTTTGCATCCTCCGTGTAGGCAGTATGGTAATCATTGAATTAAATCATGACACAAACGTGGATGGCAGATTCGTAAGGAGAGAGTTGGGGAATAGGAGTAGTGGAGGCGGGGGGCGGGGGTGCAAACAGTTGCCTTAAGAAGCCAAAAACAAAAGGACCCCCCCCCCACTAACTTGCTATGTCTTACCATTAATGCACTCCTGTTTGACTAACATTTTCCATACCGTGCTAGTCTAGGGCTACAGTATATGACACTGTGGGCTGGTATCACCTTTGTGTTTAAACCTTTGTTTTTACGTGGTTAGAAAAAAAAATTGAATAAATATAAAATATCAATACGTACGTAGCAATTTGGAAATGCACAATTCCCTGGCGTAACTTGTAGTAGTTGTCTGAGAACACACTGTGTGGTTTATTGTTGAAAGGGCTTCCTGAGGGCTGCTGGCTGGCTCATCCTCTTAAGGCACTGTTCTAGTGTGTGGCTTGGCCCCACGGTTTGATATCCAATCCAGACTGTGCCCTTGCCGACTATGGCCCACAGGGTGATGCATAATTGCTGGGTTGTCTGCGTCTTGTCGCACATCAGCGTCCCCCGCTGGTAAATGGGGCACCCAGAGTCTGCCAGTATAAAACTGCACATGACAAACATCTTCCTCCAACTCATGTCTGTACAAGCTTAACCTGAGGTCTGAGGTGTAAAAAGAAGCGGGGTCTACGCTCTCCCAACACGACAGCAGTGGTTGCAGTGAGTGTGGCTTACGATTGGGCATTCTAAATTTGGAAAGAAAAGGAACAAGCATTACACATTTTTGTTTAAAAAAGGGCTTCCTGGCCTCCCGGGTGGCATAACAGTAACGGCATACGACTGGAATGCAAGTTGCCCACTGCAGCCGTGGTTCAAAACCCGGCTGCGTCAGTCTGGCTCTGGCTGGGAGTGCCGCTAGGGAGCGGCAATTTGTTGTCCGCCCCAGGGAGGGGGAAGGAAGCCGGCATGGGCTCGCTGCAGAAAAGCTTCTCTCTGGCTGGAATCATGGTCAGCAATTAGCGAGTTCCGTCTCGGAGGAGGCGGATCGTTGTTCCTGCCATTACCGGTATCAGAAATGAGTTAGCAGTGGGCTTGTGGGGGGGATATTTGGAATAATAGAGGGTATAATTGGCTACCAAATTGGGAGAAAAATGGTGAAAAAATCAGATATAAGAAATAAATCAGAAATATATATATATAAAAAAGGGTTTCCTGTTTTTGTTTGTCTTCATACCCGTATTCTATCACAACAGGATATTTGTTGTCTTTGTCATCATCATCATCATCATCACCGTCACCTCTATGGTGCAACATCAAAAAGGAATGGACTGGCAGCTCACGATTACTGAGGTAGAATTTCCTGCATGTGTAGACCATCTGTTACAGGGCACCTTTTCAACTTCCCTCGGTTTTCTGAACATTACAAAACAAAAGGAGTGTCAAATCCAATGAGTATGCTGCAGATCGGCCAGCAGCCTCCCCCCATACTGGTGAGTTAACAGAGGATATGATATATCAGGTGGATTGACATTACCAAACAGTAGGGTGTGGGTTTTATTCACGCCTTTATTCAGAACATTTGTTCTACATGCAGTGCTGTGACCAAATCCAGTAAAGAGACAACATAAGACAACATGCATTTTAATGTCCTCCTCTGGCTTATGAAAATATGCAGTGAATTCCTATATAAAATTGACTGCAATTGTACATTTTTAAGTATTTTGGCAGGCATTGTATCTTATAGTTTAGATGTTCATATTATCAACCAGATAGTGAACAAAAAAATGGAAACGACAATGTAAAGTAATTTAATAGGGTTTTGGGCCACCACGTTTGACAAGTACAGCCTGTATGCACCATGTCATAGATTCTACCAGCTACAGGAGAAATACAACACAATTCTTCCATGAGAAATACAATCAACGTTGTTTCAGGTATTGTTCCAGAATATCCCATAAATGCTCAACTAAGCTCCGATCTGCTGATTGAGAAGGCCATGGCATATGGATAACTTCAGTGTCATGCTCCTCAAACCATTGGGTAACGACCCCTGCTCTGTGGATAGGGGCATTGTTATGCTGAACGACGCCCCCCTCTCTGCAGGAAATAAATGCTTTAACATGGGCTGAAGATGATCACCCGAGAACATTGTGTAATGATTGACAGCAGCCTGATCTTTTAAGGGTATGACTGCACCCAAACCGTGCCAGGGAAATGCACCCCACACCATCACAAAACCACCAGACCACTTTACTTTTGCCACACTGTTGAACTTTTGGTCAGAAGACCTTCACAGTTTTTTTTTCATTCATATATATATATATATAAATAACAGTAGTGACCCTTTTTTTTTTTTTTTTTTTTTTTTTTCTTTATTCTTTATTAAATAGTGCACAAATCACAAAATTATGACTTTGTAAAGGTAGAAACACTTGAGTAAATGAGGGACACAAAGCTTATTGAAAGCAGGTGCTTCTACACAGGTGTTGTTCCAGAGTTAATTCAGCAATTAACATCCCAGCATGCTTGGGGTTGTGTACAAAAATACTGGGCAGTCCTGGTTGCCTATAATTATGGTTAGCGTGACTAGAAGACGAGACCTCAGTGGCTTGGAAAGAGGGGTGACTGTTGGGGCACGTTTGGCAGGAGCTTCATTGATGAAGACAGCTCAACTTGCTGACGTTTCACATTATCTAAGGTGATCTTGACTTGGAACTCTGAGGGAAAGGCATCATCAACACAGGGCAACTGTCGTCAGAAGCGCAAACTGCTGCATTGTGATGTCCGTGCATTAGTTTGAGGTGCAAGGCTAAACAGCCGACCAACTCTAAAATAAATTGGCTATAAATGTAATCTAGGGTTGTGAGTAGGCAGAATGGTGCATTAAGAACTCAACAGAGCAGGATACCATAGTCGAGTTTCAGTGCACAAATCACTTCATATTGGTGTTTCGACCTATTTGGCCGCTACCTGTACTTTGTAGCTTTGCTGCACCCGGGCTAAAAGTACTGTCGGATGTGCCAACACTCCCTTTACAACCTGTACATAAGGGATGATATCCGTATGTTCTGCCAACCAGCTGCCTCAGGCGGTGTAGTGCCAGTACAGCGTTAGAGGAAATGTTGGCTCAGAGCCCTTTTCATGTAGTCTACCCCCCGGGGCACAGATTTGCTGTTTCTAGTTCCCGGGGACCGGTTTAACAGTAAAAGGATGACTGAGCGCCGATCCTTTTGTCATTAACGCGAATCAAAACCACAAATGTTTTGTGAAATGTGAAAGAGGACGGCTCCCGATGAGAGATCGCAGAAACGCGTGCCTTCAGGGGTCACGGCCCGAGTGCTGTGGTTAAGCTTTCTGCTTGATTGGAGATGCTTGTCTTTGACTCATGTTCCTGCCTCTTCCCAGTCTTCCAGTATGCATGCACATTTGTGTGTTTATAGGTGGAACATGCTCAGTTTTTGCCATTTAATCTTGGGTAGTGCTCGTTTGAGGGGGAAAATGTTTGTTTCCACCAGCAGCTCATGCAGGGGTTACCGAACTGGGGTCCGAGGACTCCTAGGGGTCCATGAAGGTGTCCCTGAGGGGTTCTCACTAAACTTGAAAAATATTTTCCCCTATTATTGAGAATATTTCCATATTCAATAAAGTAAATATTTCAGATAGATCAAATAAACATTTTCTGCATAATAGTGTGATGTCACTGTAATTATTCAATATTTATATTGTACTAAATAGCTGGATGTCTTATGTATGATATAATGATTGACACGCGCTTCCATGTACTAGTGTGTGAAATGGCCACTGTGTTGAAGCCTGTACTGGGTGTTGGATAAAGGTGCCAAGCGTTCGCCATTTTATTGAATTGGGGGTCATCAGTCACAGCATGCTTATTTCAAGGGGAGGGGACTAGAGAGGGTTGGGAACATGAGCTAACGTATCCTTGCTTACTTTGGAAACTAGACCACATTGCGCAACTTCTGCTTCCCCTTAATTGTGAACTGAAGCAACAACAGATTAACAGCGGGAACCCTCCCATAATTAAGTTCCTGATGCGATTAAAAGTCTTTTTAATTGCTCCCGGTTTCCTTTCCTATTCGTTTCAATTGCCTTTCGATTTGTTACATTCTTCCGTTCTTCCTCCATCTTGAGTTAAATGCCAATTTAAACATTTAGAATGACTTATCCAACAGTACAACAGCCACTCCACACTAATGAGTCCCATCTCATTACCACACCACTAATTCGCTAAGTATTTACATTGGCATAATCTCATGAAATGAATGCCATCAGTGACACATTTTGTAATTGGCTTGGATTGGTTTTTGGATTGTTTCTTTGATATTAGTATATCTCAACATGGGCATAAAAAACACTGTCTGATCTTCTAAATTATGTGAAAACAAAAATGTCCATATTTTCATAAATTGACCATAGACCTAGACTACCTTCTCTAGTATCAATGGGCTAATATACTCAGTGTGATATCTTCTTTTCTTTTTTTAGGACATCACATAACGCATGATGGGGCAGGGGGATTACTAAACCCACCCCTGACAATAAACCACATACACAAACTTATCCCACAATCCAGAAAGCTGAACGTGCACTGTAACATGAGCGTTTGAAGAGGCATATTAATTAAACATCTTAAATTGAGTCCTTTTCTCTCTGGTAAACTCCCTAACCCGGTCCGGTACCTTTAGAGGTACATCCAACCACACCCTTTACATTAGAGAGGAGACACTGTTTATAGAGAAAAGCTTCCATGTAACATAACTGGAGTAATTTGTGCAAATACAATTGGAGCACACGTGCTGTTTGGCTGAAAGGGATGCATTATTGGTTATTATTGGTTGCCATTATTCAGTCATTAAACCATGACCCAGCTGCCTTATAAAAGCAGAGCTAATGGCATACGGTGAGATATTTAATATAGAAAAAAACTATTAGAATTTGATGCTCTGCCCTGATTGGTTGATCTGTCCTGGCCTATTATGGAGGTCTAGAGCCTGCATGGCAGGGTTATCATGGTCCCCATGTTTTTCCACCCTCCCTTTACCTGGGAGTCAGGTGTGAAGACACTGGCCAATCAAATGCACTAATTGTTCAATTACCTACCTGAGAGGAAAGAAAACCAGAAACAAATTTGGATTTGTGGGCTAGATTTGATTAGCCTTGCTGTATGGGATGTCCCAGGACCCTAGGAGTGGTGGATATATGAGAGGGGTGTGGCACCAGCAGATGGGGTGTGGGAGAATCTGTTCAGGCTTTAAATGATTTGGGTCAGATTCAGGCAGAGGACAGGCTATCCTCCTTCCTTTTCTCCCCAGCCAGACAGGAAGGTTGGGTGGGGGAAGGGAGTACTGGTCCATTCCGTGTCCATTCGCCTCTCCGACTCTAGCCAAAAAGACATCCTGACCAGCAAAAGGAACCACAAAGGTCGGGACGCTTGCACCGTCATTTAGGGTCGGTTGTAGGATTTCCTGGATGAGCTAATCCTGTTTCCTGTTTTAGACCAACACAAAAAATGCAATTTTTGCATCATTAGGCCATCATGGAGTCCTGGCTACCAGGACCAGGAGACACCGGTGTGGTGACGTCCAGGAAATAGATTGCTGACGTGTTCTAGGCAACCAAATCTGCTCCGGCCAGTTACACATTTTCATTGTCTTCTGGAGGTGGTGTTTGGGATTTGAAGAACTGAACATCTCTACGTTTAGGTCACTGGCACCCTTTCGTAGAAGCCCCAGGTATGAAAAGCACGATGTACATTTGTTTTGCGCTGTGCTGTATATTTTGGGAGAATGAGATCAGACAAAAGCGGCAAGGATGGGGGGGGGGGAGGCCATGAAAAGTGCCACTACCAAAGAGCTGATCACACCAAAGAGACAGAACAGGTTTACCATTTGGCCGACAGCCACATACTAAAGTCACACGCTAAAGACATGCTCTTGGCCCTGTCAATCACTGAGAAGAAAAAGTATTATTCAGATGCATGAACAATTGTGCCACTGTTGAGTTGTGCACCTGCAGCGTCAGCATACCTCCCACTAGTGATGGAATGATAAATAATAGCGACGCATGTTTTAAGAAGCAGACCTGCCACCAACATGTATGCATTCTGCATACCAGGCATGCATTTAGAGGTCAAGGTATGCGAGTACTCCCCCCCCCAGTCAAAAATATGTTCATATATTCAGTATATGTGGCCCTAGTGGGGATTGAACCCACAACCTAAGCGTTGCCAACGCTGTGCTCTACCAACTGAGCCACAGAGAACCACAAGTAAGTAGTACATGGAAACGGTTTGGCCCATGTGCACTGTTTAAAAAATAAATCTGGCCCCCAGGAAGAAGCAGTTGAAGAACCCTGATGTATAATACAGCTTGTATACTGTGTCCACACCACCAGAAGCCTCTAGACATAGTCATTACTCTTACTATTACTCTTATATTAGTCTATCAGCCAGGAACCCACATTTTTTCCATCAGTGTCACCTGGGAGGATAAAAGCTCACAGTGATTTCTGTCCCCTAGAGATTGAAAATGGGCTTTGTAGCACTGGTAGTTTTCTTCTGTGTTATCACCCCTTCTTTTATTGTTTCTTCTCATCCGCCGTATTCATACATTTTACCTTTAGACCTTTCTTTACAGCCTCAAACAGAGAATTAGAAGCAGATTACCCGCTAATCATATGTCATAAAGCTTAGACCGCAGATGATGTCGACCGACCCCTCTGGCTCGTTTCCGTCGGCGCTCGAGACAGCCAGCACACCTTCAGCAACACATAAAAGGCAGAGCGGGTGAGTCACTCCTGTGAGGGGCTTATGTCCTGAGCAGGGATAATGACTGCGGCTTATCAGCTGGAACCGCTCTTCTCCGTGTGAGCGGTGCTCTTCAGGGCCCTTCAGCGCCGGGCTGGGCCCCGTTCCGTCACCACGGTGCTTCTGGCTGCCAAGGCCAGCGAGTGACAGAACACAAACAGTAACTTTTAACAAAGGGCCCGGGGTATTGTGCATGCAGGGAGGGGAGAATAAAACATTTCTATAACACGATTACTCAGAATTCCTTTGAAAACCCGGTACGCCCGTCTTATCACCTTTTTCCCATGCAAGTACAGCAGGTGTCCGAAAGCCACGAATAAACCCTCACAAGGTGCACACGATATTTCCCCCCGGACTTTGGCTCAATTCATGAAACGATGCATCGATGCACGGTTCCAGAGGCCCCTGACACAGCTACAGAAGCTGTCCACAGGCTTGGGCCACAATGTGCCCAGCTGCACTGCAGTTCTAATAAGCTTCTGAATTCCAGCGATAATGAAATGAAGGGGGTAAATACTTTATAACACGCAGGGTGATCAGCAAGGCTGTAAATGCAAATTTTCCCCAACTCCCTCTTGATTCCCATTCATTGTAACATAAAATCTAAGTTTTATTATGTATTATTTTGCTGCACAGCAGGTTGGCATGTATATTTATACACATGATTGTGTATATGTTATCATGTAGGACAGAATCCCTATTGGTAAACCTCATACATCTACATTGCCGTTGTCACATCTGGTAGTGACAGATCGTCAGTGATTTTGTTGTATGTACAGATAGTGTTTAGGAGGCGTTTGAAGGTGTCCTGCTGCACAGATTCACCAATTCTGACATCATCGTAACAGCGAGGCCGTTCCCCACTAGAATACCACCGTGTAATCAATCTTTATTTAGAATGTATAAGTTTGCTGCGAAACCACGATTGAGATGTTATGCAGTATTGCTTGGCCTCCTTTGGAATCGGGCCCGGTGCTAATGCCACTTTATTTGTTCGTGCGGGTGTTCTCGAAAATATGCCATTGTATGAAATACATAAGTAAACAAAATACGATTAAAACATTACAGTATTTTAAAAGACTACAAACCGAAGCACTTACGGTGCGCGAGAGCTGCTAATCAAATACACAGTGGCAACCAGTCGTCCCGCTAGTGTTGCGCAAATGCACTGAAGAGGGCGCTGACGGCCACGTCAATTTCCTGTAAAAGGGAGAGCGTTGCTCTACTGTGGCACTCTCGTGTCCACCTATATTCTATTTGCACGATTCATAAGGTTTTGCAGATTGTACTGAAATATTTTTTTCCGTGATTTTTTTATTTTGAGACTTTTATTTGAAAAAGAAGCACGAATGAAACACTTAAAATATTTTTGATAGCTACGTGTTCCATTCGCTCCCGATACACCTGCTTTTGTGGAAGGTGCGAATAATATATTTACTTCCCCCTTTTTGACATGCCATTTAAGACAGATCTGAAGATAGGTGGCATTCCCCGACTTCCATCTGAACTGCAGATTTTTATCCACGATACAAAACAATAAATAACATTGTATTCGATGTATAAACACGGCAATGTCCCCGTACAACGTCGTGAAAATGTAAGTAGAAAAAGCTGAATACCCAAAGTCTGGCGGTTAAATAGGTGATGGAGCGGCCAATGGTCGCCAGTCGAAAACATCACATGCGTATTCTAGGGCTCTAGGATTTAGTGAAGCGTAACAATGTGAACGCATGCTTGCGAAGGTGAATGCGCATTGATCCCCACTGCATTGTCTACCCCCTGTCAAATATATTTTACTGACTTTTATATAGGTAGGGCTACTCTAAATAGCAAAGTGAACTCGCGTCCTCCCATAATCAATACAAACAACGCAAGTTTTCAGAAATACCCCGCCTCCGTGCTTTTGGTTGGCTTTGGGCTGGTGTCCTCTAAGTGCCAGAACGCGGCTTCGTGAGTGGCTCGTTTAGCTGTCAATCACAGGTAACATCTCGGGCTTTCCTTTAGCTGTGAAACGGATCAGTTGCCGTAGAGTGATTTGACTGAGGGAGAGACGCGAGGCTGGACCATCAGTGTGCTGCGTCGGTTGTACCCCAACAAGCATCTAATGCTCCTCTTCTATTTGGAGATATTATAGGAAAAAAAGAACGCTTTTGAATTTTGCATGCCAGGAACGGAGGATCCCGTCGCCGGTCAACGGCTGGTTTTCATTTTTTGCTCCCCGTTTACCCCTCATGATAACACTAATTGATAGGAGGCATGTGGAATTGTAATAGGATTACGAATTGCTTTCCAATAGTGTGGCTGTTGCTGACGTCATTGACAAAGGTAAAAGGACAGCGGTTTTCAAATATTATTCAAAATCTATTAAATGAATGTTCATGTAATCGAGTCAAAAGTTTGAGGGCGAGCAATTATTTGATTAGTCGTTTAATGAATGCAGCGTTTTTGAATGTATATATAATTGAATTACGCAGCCGTATTTCATTTAAAGCATGTGATCTCGCATTTCCGCTGTCAACACGAAAGATAACTTAGTTTAAATTGGATTTATTGTGTGCCGTCGTGCACGTATTAATTTACCGTGGTGTTGCTCTAAATCTATTTAAGGTAAGACTTTGCATTGGAATTAGTCGTTAACTGATGTTGTTTTACTTCTGAGTTCTCGAGCTTCACAGTTACCGAATTATTCACTGCAAGTAGTATTCGCAAGCTAAGTGATGTGAATTTCCTTAAAATGAAACGACGTAAGGTGGAGTATGTAGTGCAGTTAGCGCGTTTAACGAAGGCAAAAAATACCTCAACAGCACTTTTTAAGCGGGAGTAACCCAGCAGATGTTTGACTTTGATATTCGATATGTTATGTTGCTGTGTACCATGTATTGCTCCTGGAAGCACGTTGTTTAGTTTGGATAATTTTCCATTTTAATGTTATTTTTAGATGGCCCAGTCCTCCGGCTATTTCGAGCTGCAGCTGATTAGCGTACAGAATGTAAACGGTGAGCTATCGGACGGGGAGTGCTGCGACGGCAGAAGAAACGCTCTGGATCTCCGCTGTACCCGGGACGAATGCGATACTTACTTTAAAGTCTGTTTGAAGGAGTACCAATCGGAGGTCACGATCACCGGAGCGTGCTCCTACGGACTGGGAATTACTGAAGTTCTTGGTGGAAATATATTTTCTTTTAAGAATACCAAAAACAATTCAAATAAATTCAACGATGCTGGCAAGATTATAATTCCTTTCCAGTTTGCTTGGCCGGTAAGTGCGTTTTAATCATTTATATCATGATTGTCTTTTATATTGTCGCGTGCATACTGTCACGAGATGAGCAATATGCGTGATAAACGATAAACCGCGACTGTCCATTCACCTTGTGATGTGTGTTAGCTTTGCATGCAGGTGGATAGTCAGTTACTGTTACGATGGTTCAATTTAAATAATTTTGCCATGCTGAAACCATTTTGCTGATACCATTCTCACTGATAGATAGCCTAGTTGTCCTGTTTGAGTGTCATTCTTGCGTTACGGTTTAGGCATTGCTCTCCGATGTGAAGGGCTTTTGGTTAGGAGGTGTTCCAAATGCTACTACAATAGCCTGGTGCGTCTAGTAGGGGATATAAAGACTTGTGGTTTATCAATTTTCATCCCAGCAATGAATGGCTTCATAATAGAAACCGTTATCCATTAAAAATTGTGGAAAACAGTGTGTTTTCCTCACCCGCCCATTAATGTATTCTTCGGTTTATGTTCAGTACTTTAATCTTGCGTCGTTTTTGTTGCATTTTACGCGCTTTATAGGCTATGTCAGTAAGGGGAAAGTCGAGCTTTTGGCTTTGCAAATAACTGCTGCTTTGCCAGCGTCAAGTGGTGCAGTGCAAATGAGGTGACTACCGTCCCGGAGGAAAATTCGTGCCGCTTGATGGTCCTGATGCGTGTGCCAAGCGGCACAGTGGGCGAGATCAGGCACGTGCACAGATATGGCCCAAGGGGGGCTTGAGCCCCTGCCCTTTTGTCCTCAGAGTCAAAAAGTGGCATTTTTTGGGCGGGTGTTAATTGTATTAAATTTTTTGCTTTTGAAATTCTATCAAATATAAAGAGGGAAATGTATAGTTGTATCCACGAAAAAATACACCTTATCAATTTAAAAAGTACTCCGCTCTCCAACCCCCTTCCGAATGGTTTTGTCTGAATCAATCAATCAATCTTCCGACATTCCGAATACAACTTGTAATGAAAAGCAACGCATCCCCAGCCCCAGTTCGGTTACGGTGAATGATATCACTCAGGTAGGCACTGTTTTAATTATGAAACCACTATTAAACAACACTTAGGCTACTTACTTTTTATGTTATATATCCGTTAAATAAACTATGAAGTAGGTCAGTAGGACTTTACACCTTCACGCTGTAATTTCGTTATTACTAGCCTCCGTACTCGCGAGCAAGTAAGCTAGTCTAATTATCATTAAAACGACGTTATCTCCGTCATGCAGGACAACTTACAAATATGGAATTAATTTCTGAAGCTGGTAGTTACGTTTTGCATAGTTTTGCTAGTTTAGTGTAGTCACCCCCTTTCTTTATAGCCAGTTTTCTAAAAACGTGAAGTTTAAAAGTGTATTATTGTTTGGGCATAACAATCTGTGGAGCATGGAAGTGTTCATACTGGAAAGGTATGATCTGTTTGAATGCCATTAAATTGCACCCTTCCTAGCTTTCTTTCTCAAAGAAACCACTGATCTAATGTGACTGAATTGGTCTAAACAACTGAACACTGACTGACTGCATTACTTACACTGACTGACTTGCATTACTACATCAAATCTGTGGTTTCTTCATGGAATAATGTGTTTCAGTAGAATTTAAACTGGTCCCATGTTATGAACATAGTGTGTGATTATGGATGGCGGCGGTGTGGCAACATCGGGGTGGGAATAGTGCGTGTCGGTGGGGTGAGTGCCCTTTTTTTTTCCGCTTGAGCCTCTGCCCCTCAAAATGTCTGTGCGACTTAGCTTGCGGATGGGGAGTGTGCTTATCCCGGTCCAAATCACTCTTACCACGCATGATTCCCACCTGAAAACCTCCACTTTTTAAATATATATATATATATACTTTTCTTATATATATATATATATAAATTTAAAATGTAATGATATTTGAATGGCATATGTTATAAATGAAAACAGAATTATAATTATTATTTTGAGAATGATGATCGCGTTTAAGCATACCCTCAATCACTGGAAAAATACTCTTTGGAGAGGAACAAATGGAAACCGACGATTATTTACTTTAGACCGCATTTAACTAGACCAGACTTGCTCATGGAGAGAGAAGCGCACTAAAATCCAAGACACTAAGATCTGGAGGTTAATGCCCTTATCGCTAACAATGCTGCCAATGGCTCGTGTCAGGTAGGAGACGCAAAGGCGAAGACCAAGGTGCTGCAGGAGAGCACCACGAGAGGCACTGTGGCTGGTATTGACTTTCAGCCCTGGACGGGGGCCCAGCAAAGCGTTGAGCGCTTGCATGGAGCCGGTCATCCGAGCGTCTGTCGACAGTGAGTGGAACTACGGTTATTGGTAACCGTATCCCTGTCGCGTTCCTGGGCTTTTACCATTGCTCAGCAGTCAGCTAATACAGTATCAAACTGGTGAATATTCATCCACTGGTTAATCAAAGTCAATGTGTCACCTAAAGTCATCTAGTTGTATACTTTTTTACCCGAGCACGGGGGGTTGGGTCGGGAGTGGTTATTACCGTAAGAAGTGAATTACCTCAGTTTTAAAAGCTGAGAATTATAACCACTGCAACTCTAATCATTGCGTAAATACATTCTTTGGGTGGTGACATGTTTTTTATTTAGTTTTCGCTGTTGTGTTGTTCTGTATATATATTTTCTCCTCTGGACTGTTCCTTGGAAGCTAATGAAATTGCCGATGGAATGTTTCCCTCTGCCTCGACATCCGCTCGATGTGCGCTCACTGTAACTCCATCTGCAGTGTATTGTAAAGAGATATCTAGCACCTCTTCAAGATCGGGGGGCCGCCACCTGTCGGGCAAGCTTAGTTTATTTTCTGTTTTTGCATGTGAAGTCTGTTCCTTAAGACGCTTGACACTTCTTGTGTGTGCTAGTTTTTCCATGTCCAGGCGACAAAGCCACCAGTAAAGTCGAATTCCTCTGTACTGTATGCTACGAGTAAACGCATGGATACAATCCCCATGGACATACAGCTATACGTCTGAATAAATCAAAGTGTGCGTGTATAATGTCTTATGATTCTAGATCACTGATAAGCTCCGTCCATCCAAGAAAGATTCTACTGCCCTTTCTCTAGTACCTGTGGTGTACTGTTTTTATTTTATTTTTAAGTCCGTTGTTATGAGGGAGAAGTGTCATGGAGCCTTACATGTTTGTTTTTTCCCTTGTATCTTTATTATAGTGTCTTTAGAAACTTCAGAAAATGTACACTGATGTTAAACAAATATTGAATTAAGAAAAAATATTCTTAAACCATACAACACATTAATGAGGTTATAATGAATCACTGGAGAGGGAGCTGCTACTATGCCTTCCTTCCTGATTTAGAACAGCAGTTGGACTGACAGTGGTTTTCATATTATGTTATATTCTTTTTGATAGTGGACTGTATGAATGTGCAATTTTACACAACTAAGTAATTCAGACATCAAATGGTAGCGAGAGCCCTGTGTGTCCAAACCTGTGTGCAGCCAGTCCACCGAGCAGACTGCAGGTGTCCGATGAACTGCAGGAGTTGCTCTGGAATTATGAGGTGGGGACTGGAGTACCCTGCTGAACATAACCCTCCCTCCCTGGACAATGTCATGGAAACCTATAGGGTCCCTTCAGGTCTGCCTGCCACAGTTGAAGGAGCATGGTGAAAATTTGGCACCAGGCCATGAGACCCATCACTCAACTGAGACAGAGTGTTTTAACTGGATGTGCCCCCACCCTCGTTGGGCTTGTGTTCATAATCGAGTGTTGTGCTCGACTCATTCATAATCATCACCAGCACACCAGCATTGATGAAGTGATTGATGTTTGTAATCAGTGCTCATCTGTAACAGACAAGTGAGCAGTGCCCTTGATTGAATCAGTTCTATTTTATCCTTTTTGAATGGCCTTCCAGCACCTTCTGTCTGACAGGAGGCTTTCACTACGGAGCAAAAAAAACTACTTGGCCCGGCTCCACCAGTTCCAGCCTGTGGTGCTATAATAATCCTGACAGTATTCCTGTTTCACGAAGCATCAGTTTGCTCGCTTCTTTTCTGTATGGTTTGTTCCTGAGCCATGTGTCTGTCAACTTACGCCTCCACCATTTTGATTGTACTTATGCCTGTTTGGGGACATCCCGATTACGGTTTTCCACATACCAGTGCAGCAAGTCGATTCAGCAGTGCTCTGTTTTGTGGCCTCGAACCTCAGCATTGACTTACCCCCTTCTTTTTTGGTCGTTATCACCCAGTGGGTAAAGCCACTCCCATCCAACTGGTCAACAAGGGCCTCCGTGTCCTCAATGAAAAGGACTCTTCTGTTGATGGCACAAATGACAGTTGGAAAGCCCCATTTAAGCAAAGGGTCACCACATTCCACATTCCAAGGTTGAATGACGACTTTAGTCATTCTCGATTTGAGGCTTGCTGTGAGTTGCTAGGAGACTGTTTAACAGTCCATTCCTACCCAATTAACTTGCACCCTCCAGCCCCCCTCCCAGCCCACCCCAGAACTCTTCATCTCACTGGTTCAGCACATGCTTCCCACGCCAATGGGTGAATTTCTTTGTTTTCTTTTTCTGAAACGAAGACCTTCATGAACGTCCTGGTCTCTGTAATAATGATGCTTATGACATCTCCGTTGACAGGCTTGCTGTGTGTGCCCTCTGTGGGCGGACAGGGAGCCCAAGCTCAGACGGACATTCAGAGCCAGTCGCCTGCGCCTCTGTCTTAAACAAAAAGGCTTTTTGTATCCAAGCGCAATACAACATTTTCTTTTTCATGACCCCGGAGCAAGGAACGGACAGAAGGATGCTCCAAGGCCCATGTTTGGAATGCATTAGTCACGGAAAGGAAAGGGGGGGCGGTGGGGCGTTGTTTTTTGGAGCAGGCTCTTAGCCAGCCAATTAGGAAATTACGTCCTGAACAATGACTCCAGAAAAGGAATTTTGTTCATCCGTTTACCCGGTTATTTTTCCGCCACTGGATGTATTTTATAATGTTCCCCTCTGTTAACCTCTGGCACAGGAAATCCAGGAGAGGGTACTTTGCAGTCATTTTTATCTGTCTCTCTCAATTTTTTGCCATTGCGCTCTCTCTCCCTCCTTCCCCTCTCCTCCCCCATCCCCACCAACAAAAAATACATTTGGAGAGCTTTCTACCAGACAGTTAGAACAGCATTTTGGCCACAAGCTGAAAATGTCTTCTTGAAGCCTGCAGTATTCTCAAGGTCTGGCCAGCAGTCCATGGTACCCTTTCTTTGCCCTGTATGTCTGAAAAGCTGAAAACGAATGTCCTCCGCTGTGAAATACACACACGCACACAAACTGGCCACCTTACCCTCTTGTTAGGCTCCCTCCAATCCAAAAAGCGTTCCAAGATCAGTGTTCAGTGAAGCCTGCCAGAAGAAGCAGGGATTCATTGTTTTAAGTGCTTTGTCAATTAAGGTAGTGGTGTTTCTTTGTCTCCTCACCTTGGAAGGCCTCTCCCCATGTCATTTCGGGAAGGGGGAGGTGGTGTGTTCAGTGTGTGACAGTGCCTCCTATTTGAGAAAGCACCATTGCTTTCAAGCAGGGCTAGGCATGTCCTTTATCAAGTAAAATTGGTGACGTTGCCCTGCCTGTGCATCCTGGAGAGGCTCTCTCATTAGGCTCAATGTGCTGCACCTGGGCCAAGCAGTTGTGTGGCGGTGTGTGTGTGATTTGTATTGGAGGATTATAATTGGCTCGCGGATCAGCTGGTCATCACGGGGATGGGTTGAAGGGGGGGAGGGGCCACCAATAGGCCTAAAAGTGACACTAGTTCCCAGGGTTTTGGTGTATTTGGGTTTTTGCCATACTCTGTGCTGGGAGGGATGGTTTTGATGTATTTTGGTTCTTGGCGTAGTCGGTGATCCCGTCTGTGTTGTAGCGGCACGTGTTGAAGGCTCGGTGTATGTGCAGATGGCTGGATTCGCATTGGTGGGGGAGTGTTTGGTGTTTATTCACACACACGCTCTGCTTGAACGCTTTACAGTCCTGCGGAAGGGAGCAGCATCCTCCGCATTGATCGCCGTGGTTTCCGAGCTCACTGTGCTACCGTCACTGTGCGCGCTGGTTACATCAGCAATGCTGTTTTGTGTCTGGGGAATACCACACCTGTGGCAATGTGGTGCAAACTTGACTGTATTTATTTGTAGAGCAGCAGTGTGGTGTAGCGACTGGGACTGTAAAACAGGTTTACTGCCGTGTCAACTCTGGGGCCCTTCAGAAAATATCCATCTGCGTTCATGCGTCATGCATAAGGGTTCTAAGAGCACCATCTGGAAACTGCTGTAGTGGGAGAGCGAGACATGTAACAAGTGACCACTAATGTTTTTAATTTATTTAATATTTCTCTCATTTTTTATTAATAACTATTATTATTTTATTGCTGTCTTGTCAGTGTGTTTTGATTGTTATTATTATCATGACCAATGTTTCCTTTGAACTGTTATGCAAACAATACGTTTTAGCAGTATTTAAAAATAAATGTGTCAAGCCAATAAAGCTTTTAAATTGAAACTATGATTCAATTGCATTGAGAGAGATTTAAGAGCATAGCAAGAGTGTGAGGATGATCTGGGGGTGTAGAGGGAAGGTGTTCCTCGGGAGGGAGGGAGGGAGGGAGGGACAGGGACAGGGACAGGGAGTGTTTTGAAGGCTGTGCTGCACTGAGTCTTGGCTGTGGAGAAGATGGATGTGAGTGACCTGTCTGCCCCCCACAGAACCCGTAGTGGGGACCTTTGTCCCCCCGTGTGGCGCAGAGCTCCTGGTTGTCCCACTGCCGGATGATTGATTGCCGTGGTGACGGGGTGTATTAGCCCCACCGGGGCCACCCCCAGCTTGCTTTGTCAGAGTCTAGACTAGGGTCTGTCGCTCGCACACACTCGCACGCGCACACAGGTACACAGAAGCACACTGTGTCACCATGCTTTCACATGCAGTCTCCAGGTTTAATGACAGGGATTCATTCATTTCCTATGATTCGAAACCGATTCGGTTTGAACTGACCCTTGCTCTCATTCAGAATTGGGATTTCATGAAAAACTGGGCAACAGCAGGATGTTTGTTGTTTGTTTTTTGTTTCCCCCGTTGGCTGAAGTAATCCCACTGCTACGCAGTTACACTTCGGCACTGCTCGATCTCTCTCGATAAGTCGTGAAAGTGGGAGGGGCCTCGTCTCGTCCAAACGGTGCAAAACATCCCCGGTCTACTGTGATTGGCCCAGAGTCGGTCGGCGCTCAAAGGGCGCCTCTCACCCGTGCGGCTCTCCTCCGGGGACATCTTGATTTCCCCCCCCCCTCCTTCACCCCAACCCGCCGTAAGTCTGAAAGCCGGGACAGACGTGACATTTAAGATTAATGAAGATTACGCGCTGCGATTTACTCCCCACGCAATGAATGGGAAACATCTCGTCAGTCAGAGGGCAATAAATCACTGGTTGTCATTTGAATTTACGGGGGTTTGGTGATGTGCCTCTCCCTAGGAATAGCCAGTGGATGGTGCCGATTGCTTCTCTTGGGAATTTGAAGAACGTAAAGAGTAATTTTAACCCTGTCCTCGACAGCCCAGATACAGCAGATAATAATACAAAATACATATATATTCAAAATGATGAGTTGACTTATTATTATGTATTGATGAATTGATAACCATTATTTATTATTCATTTAATTAAGGAATTAAGGTATTTCCTTCGGCTGTTCAATTATTATAGAATTAACAAATTCAATGTGGATATACATGTAAAAGTGATAAGAGTAATAATGGAAAAATCCCCCCAGTGCGTCTCTCCCTCTCTCTGGGGTTTGTGGGGGTGTGGTGGGCACGGTGCTCATTATGAGGGGACTGTCAGACACAGTTTTGGCGAGAGAGTCTCTGCTCTCTCCGCTCCGATAGTGCTACCCAGGCTTTGTTTATCGGACGTGTGGCGGTGAGAAGCGTGTTGATAAGGTCGTGACCCCCACACGGAGGGGGGGCAAGGGAGTGAGGTAGGGAAGCAGGGGGGGGTAGACTGGTAGGGAAGGGGGGGAGAGTGGTAGGGAAGGTGGAACAGAGGTAGGGAAGGGGGGAGAAAGAGGGAGGGTGGGAGAGGGGTGGGGTAGGGAAGTGGGGGGAGGTAGGTTTTGACGTCTTTCATCCCTTCAAGAGCAGAAAGATTACCCCGTTACTAGGTAACTAACGAAGAGCATTGTTAACCTTCCTGAAGTTGAGGATGGACCTGTAGTTGAGGACATCTGTGTTCAGACGTACAGTAAAGCAGTCTCCCTGGTCCTTGGTCAGGCGTACTGTAGCTAATCTGAACAGGTTTGTTTTTTCCTCATTGTGTTCAGAGACCCAAAGGCTTCCCGGAGTACGGGACTGATTAGGGGGTCCCAGGGGCATTAGTGACCACTGCCACTGAGGTCCCTTTCATCAGACCAAAACCCTGCAATCCCTTTCCCACGCCCACACCCACATCCACCCACTCCCACCCAGCCCCCTCCCCCTGCCGTGGGAAACCCGGTCCTTAAGACGTCCCCCAAAGCGAGCACTGAGGCAGCTTACCCCCACCCACCCACGACCATATCTCTTGACTTGTATCAGACAGGAAGTGACATCGCCAAAGCCAGATAGGCACTTCCCTGCCACAGAGCCTTTGCGCATTTTGCTGGCGTGAGACGGGGGGGTTACCTGAGACAGGGGGCGAGAAAGGTGTACCTGTGCTGCTGAGACGGGTGACGGTTTGGAGGTTTGTCTGATGCTCAGTGTGTGGGTTGGGTGGGAGTGTTGGGTGGTCACGCGGGGGAGATCTCTGCCCGCCCTCACACGCCTCGTGGCGTGGCCCATGCTGTCTGGTTCCCAGCCGGCGTTTATAAATAAATGTCATTATCAGCTCCTCGGAGACTGTGATACGGTCGACACGCAATAGTAACATCTCTGACGGCAACAAACGGCCACGGCCACGCTGCTTTAGTGCTGGGGAGCGTTCCTTCCTGTGGGATGTGAGAGTTTAATTTGGGGGGGGGGGATTACTGTGACTCTGTCACAGTGCTCCTTCAGAAGGTGAGTTTTAGGTGGCTGTTGACCCTCCTGTCCTGTCCCGTCTGTCCCATCCAGTTCAGACCTCCTGTCCCTGGCCATTGGGCAGCTGTCACTTAATCCAGCTAATCAGCCAGAGAGGGTAAGGTCAAGACCCTCCCCCACACCCCTCCCCCCCACTCCGCTTGTCACGGGATGACCTGAGTCCGAGCCCCGTAATCGCCCTTTTTAAGAAGCATCTGTTGTGGCCAGACCAGTGTGCCCTCCCCTCCCCCTCCCTCTATTTCTCCTGGTCGGACCAGCCCAAGAGACGGCCATAACACTTCTCTTAATCCCTGCTCATTCTATTCTATCCTGCACAGCGTAGTGGCCCTTAGTCTACCTTAGTCTAGACCCTGTCTCTTCAGCTTGCTTCTGCCCTGCCCCCCACCCCTGACCCCTCCCCCCACCACCCCAGATATGACCCCCTCCCTTTGCCCTCTGTTCCCCTTTCACTCGCCATGAACGCGTTCGACCCTAGTTCCGGTGATGTTAGAATGTCAGTCCACATAGCTGACCTTGGTCACAGTGACCGCGTAAGCATTTGGAGCGGGCTGGAAGAAAACGCACCTTACCGATTTTCCGTAGGTCAGCGGTTCGTGCGGGTCTCCTTACAGAAATACCTCATTTAATGTTGCGCTCGCGCGGGCTGCCCCACACTCCGTGACTGCCCCTGACTGTATCGCATGACCGGCTTATGGCAGTCGCCCCGCTGGGCTGCATTTTCACACTTGGCGGCCGATGCCTGCGGCCTGGCTGGAGCGCAGCGCGATCATAATGTGGCATTTATTTTACCTTTTGATTTAAACCCGCCACACACAATTTTATTTGTACAGCGCATTTCAAAAAACATTTGTGCAATACGCTTTACAGCAGACCCCGACTTAGGCCTAGGGTAAACCGAGGCAAGGACAAACTCCCTCGGTGGACCAAATAGGAGGAACCACACTCAAGAGAGGGAGCCTGTTATCCTCTGGCCGTCTCGCCCCCGTCTCACCCTCTCTCTCTTCTTCCCTTGCAGCGGTCGTACACCCTCCTGCTGGAGGCCTGGGACTGGGACAACCACACGCGCGGCGGTAAGTGCTCCTCCTGCCGTCAAGCCCACTGGGGGGGATTGGGTTGGGCGGGGCGGGGTTCGAGCCTCTGGCTGTGTTCTCCGCAGACTCCGCACCTGAAATACGTGTGCAGGTTGAAACGCCTGCGAGGCCGTGGGGGGTTTTCAGCGGGAGATTCTCGTTTGAAAGCGTGCTTAAACACTAATAAAGGCGGCTGAGATCTCCTCCAGGGCGGCGCTGATCAAAGGGAGTCTGGGGTGGTGGCATTTTCCGGCACGTCGTTGCGTGAATGGGCACGCCATGGGCAGGGCTTTCCCCCCCCTCCAGCGATGACTCATTTAGCGACGATTCATCATTCATCGTTCCAAAAAACCGGGGAGCTGTCCAGACATTTCCCTCTCCCCAGGGATGTGAGAGCTGGTGCTGTACGTCACCCCCTGGGGAGGCAGCAGGGGGGCGCGAGCGCGCCGCTGTCGCTCGTACCTGCGTGGGTCACACCCGCATTGCTGTTGTCCATGGCAACCTTTGGCATGGCAACGAAGTCCAGCCCAGCCATGATCCGCTGCTCTTCCCTCTGCTGCGCACGGTCCACTCTGGGGGTGGCCTGGGTGGGCGTGTCACCTGCCTTTGTCCTTCCATAGGTGGGTCATGAGCTCTCAAGTGGGCGGGGCCTGACTAATTAACTGGGGATTGCCATGTGCAAAGCAGTCTGTCTTCCCTCTTCTGCTTACATTTTTGAACAGGTCTAATTGGCTATGTCTTCTGCTATGTTTTCTTTCCCTCCCTCCCTCCCTCCCTCCCTCCCTACTGTCTGAGCTCAGTGCAGATGGCCTAGAAAGGAATCATAAAATTAAGCAGCAGGGGGGCAAACCAAATATCTTTGGGGGGGCATAAATGCTGTATCCCGTCAAGGCCGTAGGGGCCACTGGCCCGTAGATGTGTCCCACTTTCCCCATCCCCCTCACCCATCCCAATCTCACTCCTGCCTCGGACTCTTTTTCGACCGGGGCAGGGGGAGAAGGCGAGGTTCACGGAGGAATCCCGGGACACCTGCCATAACCGTGGGGCCTCTTCCATACGCCGGTCGCGGTGACCGGGGCGGGCGCGGTGACCCAGGCCCAGACTGTTCCCTCTCCTAAACCCTAAAAGGCGACAAGCGTTTCGGGTCACGGCGTCCTGTTATGTTCCTGTGGAAAAAGGGAGGCGAGACTGCGATAGTTAATGGCTGCCGTTGCTGTGAAGGTCTGAGAGCGTTAGAACGCTGTGGGGTGGGGTGTGGGGCGGGGGTACACTCTGCACTGTAGCTGCTGTGATTTACAGCTCCACATTAACCCTGCGCTGTCTGCACTGTCTCACCACTTACGGCTTACAGCAGGACCAATAAAAAGGGCCACATGCGCACGTCCGTTAGCGTTCGCCCCGTCCTGCTCGATCCCGTAATGCCCTGTCCCGGTGATCGCCACTGTGTGGGCGCGCCGAGCCATTTCATTGGCTCGTGTCTTCTGCTCTCTAACCGTGTGGCGAGGCCTCGTGCCGCGGTTAGCCAGAGTCGGGCGGTGTGCCTTTTCCGGCTATAAAAAGGCATCAACTGTACCCACGTCGTTAAAGCCTTAATTGACTGACTGTCGATGTCTGTCGGTTCGCCACGGTCCAGGCAGCTGTCGGGTACCTCGCGGCGATTTGTTCCCCCCGATCCGGCTGGAATGTGGGGCCGCAGGTTGGAGAGGATGGGGGAGTGGGACGGGGCTTTAGGGCAGGCCCCCCCCGGCTCTCAGGAAAGGGCCCGTGGCGCTCTGCTCACCAGGCAGGAAGCCCGCTGGACGACTCCGTGTTTAGACACTAAACAGAGCGGCGGCGCGGGGCTCGCGGCATTGTTCTTTACCGGGAAGCGACGCGGCTATTTCTGTTACTGCTTCTGAATTCCTTTGGCATTGTCAGGGTGAGGGGTGTGTGTGCGTGTGTTTTTGTGTGTTGTGTGTGTGTGTGTGTTTTCGTGTTGTGTGTGTGTGTTTTTGTGTGTTGTTTGTGTGGTTGCGTTTGTCTGTGTTTTGTGTAAGGAGGGCAGTCCACAGCAGGGTGTAGAAAATGACAGGCCCTGGTGTTCAGAGATTTTTCTCCATCTACTCCCACTGTGAGGAAAGATTGCTTCGAAAATTGAACAGGCTGTGCTGTACTGTTCGCTAATGTGCTCCGCCATGCTGTGCTGAGGGTGGAGTCCGTCACAACTGTATGAAGCTGGGGGCTGATATTCATTCAGTTGCCAGGCCTTGAACTTGTTCTGGAGAACGCTGAAGTGTCCCATCCACCCCCACTTTCCCCATTTGGCTGCCCCTAGAACCGGCAGAAGAAGCATCTGAACCTAGAGCACTGACTACGTGCTCGTCTCCTCTTTTGGCTCGAGTGGTAAATCATTGTTATGACATTGAGTGAGCGGAGGAAGCGGGTGTAGGAATGGTGGTGTCGTTCTCAGATTTTTTGGGGGGCGGGGTGGTGGAGGTGCGGGCGAAGTATTTCACTGAACAGGCTGTACCGATCTGTACTGTACTAAAAAAAAACATTGCGGAAACGAGTTCGCACGGTTTTGTTGGCTCGCAAGTTCGTTCTTAAAATGTTTTTCTGTGGGGGGTGGGGGAGTATAAGTGTGATCTGGACCTATTTATTAACGTCACTGGAATAGACAGTTGTGGTTTTGTGTTGTTATGCAGTCAAGGTAGGGACTATATTTACTGTAACTTGTCGGTCATATCGCTGGGTAGGTCTCCTCAAATCTAGTTTTATTGTGGTATGTTCCCCAAAATGTTTCCTGGACAGAAGTGTCCCCCCAACAATTAAGTGAAACTATTGATTTAGGCCATTGATGATGTCACTGTGATGATGTCAGTTACCTGTGAGTTACAATTACAAAGGTTTTTACCATTTTTAAAAATACAATTTACGCATAGAGACACGAGTCACATGCCCAGGGAACGGAACTGAAACTTAATCACAATACCACATATGGAATTTGAATAAATCCGAATGTAAATGAAGTATGTGCGTACGCATTTATTTTTTTTTAATTTTTTGGGCAGTTTCGACTTTGAGCAGGAAAAAACAAACGACTTGTATCAGATATTTCAAAAAAAATCTGTAAATGGTGTAAATGTAGGCAAGTCGGGGGAGGGCGGGGAGAGAGACAGACAGACAAAGAGTGAGAAGAGGGGAGGGGGCGTTATTTTTGAGGGGGTTCATTTCCAGTTGGTGACCCCTTCATTGACTTCATCGCCTCTTTTTGTTTTGCCCTTGAGAAAAGCAGTCTTATTATTTCCGCCCTTGGCTGGGGGGGCTGGGGGTGGAGTGGATTTCCTGAGAGGGAGGGGGAAGAGAAACCCGTTTCAATAAACAGAGCCTTGCTACCTGCATTTCTATTTGTTGTGTTTATGTTTCTGTGCTGTATCCATGTCTGTGTCTGTGTCTGTGTCTGTGTTTGTGTGTCTGTGTGCATATGTGCGTGTGTCTTGTTTGACCCTACTGGACTGAATTTGGTCTGCAGGGGGCTAGCATGGAGTTTGCAAATAATGTTTAAAAAAAAATGTATATCTTTTTTTTATATTGTATATTTTTATTGTATATTTTATTAAAACTGTATGATAATGATAATCAAAAAGCAGCACAACCAGTACTACTAACACAAAAAGCTTATGGAATAACAACCAGGCCAGCTAACCTGCTGATTGCCAGGGAAACGTGTTTATTGCAATGGGGAGTGAGGGGTGTGAGAGGTTGGTATGGGGAGCACTTTGAACTTGGTGACAGATTTGTCTTGCCCTTACCCCTCCCCAGGTGAGGACCTGCTGATAGAGAGGAGCATCCACACAGGGATGGTGAACCCCGGGCCCGACTGGCAGACCGTCCAGCACAACGGCCCGACCGCCAGCATCCAGTACAGGGTCCGCGTGCGCTGCCACGACAACTACTATGGCAGCAAGTGCAACAAGCAGTGCCGGCCGCGGGATGACTACTTTGGACACTACGTGTGCGACCAGTCCGGGAACAGGGGCTGCATGGAGGGGTGGATGGGGCCTGACTGTAGGACAGGTGAGTTTTGAGTTTGGGGTTTTGGGGGTGGTGGTGTGTAAATCCAGGCGTTCCCAAAAACATTTGGGAAATGTTTGTTTCTTATTTTTTCCTGTGTTTCTCCCAATTTGGTAGCTAATTAGGCACTCTATTTATTTCGATTGGCCCTCCCCTACGAGCAAGTGAATACGGGCTGGCGATGATCCGCCTCCTCCGAGACGGAACTCGCCCGCCTACTTTCTAAAGACACCCTTCGCGCTTCTCGGCGAGCTCGTGCCGGCTCACCATCCCCCTGGGGCGGACTGCCAATCGCCGCTCCCGGCCAGGGCTGGTCTGGCGCAGTCGGGTTCGAACTGCAGCTGCAGTAGGCAACTTGCATTCTCAAGCGAATGCTTACACCGTTACACTACCCGAGGGCCCCCCAAGCTTTTTTAAAATGCGTGTTTGACAAGCTCCAGACTCCATCTCCCATCATGCTTTCTGGTAAACATCTGGTAGATGTCGGAGGTTAAACGATATGTAAACCATAAATATATAATGGGGTATGTCATGGGTGTGGCCCGGCTAGTGAGGGTGAGCGGACCTATGAGGAGGAGGCAGGACCAACGGTGACCAGGGCCCTATGAGTGCTCATGTGCCTTTTGTGCAAATATGGGAACCCTAAATCAAAAAATAATCTGTCTCCTCCCCCCCGCTCTGTTCTTCCATTTACAGCAAAATGTAAGCAAGGCTGCAACTTGCTGCACGGTGGCTGCAGCGTGCCGGGGGAATGCATGTGAGTACGACAGCGCAGTGTCGACTGCCAAGGCACTGTTCACTGAGTCAGATTTGTCATATTCTTTTAATACTGATGGTTGTTACAGCAAAGCTGCCAGCCGCCACCCCTCCCTGAGGCTGGCTCCTGTTTGAATGTGATCTCTGCCTGTTGATGCAGTAACATGACATGCAAAAGGAGAGAGAATTTCAGAGGTTCAAAGTTGCTTCATTGGCATGACAAGTTCACCCTTATGTTGCCAAAGAAAAAGAAGAACTCTTAAATGGAGAAAAGGTAAATATATTTACATTAGAATGGACCATACAGGTAACTGCCAACATAAAGGAAACGCTTGAGTAAATGAGGGAAACAAAGTATATTGGAAGCAGATGCTTCCTCACAGGTTGGTTCCTGAGTTAATTAAGCAATTAACATCCCATAATTCTTAGGGTCATATAGAAAAATGCTGGTAGGCCCAGTTGCCCAGCATTTTGGCTACCATGGCTAAGAGAAGAGATCTCAGTGGCTTTGAATGAGGGGCGATTATTGGGGCACGTTTGACAGGAGCTTCAGTGACGAAAACTGCTCAACGTGCTGAAATCTACAGGCCTGAGTGCTTGTTTCCCACAGTGAAAGGGTTCTGGTGGCTCTGTTATGATGTGGGGTGCATTTTTCTGCCATGGTTTTGGTCCACTAAATCCCTTAGAGGGCAAGGTAAATGTCAATAAATACAAAGCCATTCAGAGTAATGACCTACATCCTATGGTGAAGCGGTTTTATCCTGACAGGAGTGGTCTCTTCCAGGATGACAATGCCCCCATCCACAGGGCACGAGTGGTCACTGAATGCTTTGATGAGCATGAAAACAATGTAAACCATATGCCATGGCTGTCTCAGTCACTACGTCTCAGTTTCTGAGACTCTGTTTTCCATCACCATCAACAAAACACAAAAGTTCCGGACACTTAAAGAACCATTGCCAAGGCGCATTGAAGCTGTTCTGGCGGATCATGGTGGCCCAAATCCCTATAAAGACACTTAATGTTGGTATTTCCTATTTTGGCAGTTACCTGTAGAATGGAACGCAGCTGAATAACATGGTTTAAATTATTTTAATAACTCTATGGCAATGCTAATCAAAACCAGCACAGTTGTTACTAAAACAAAAAAGCAATGGAATTACTATTTGGCTGGCAGCTTGCTGGTCGTCAGGGAAACCAGTTGATTTGAATTTTGGCAAACGCCGACTGCATGTAAAGGCGGTGGCCTTCCTTGGTTCAGCCTAGCTTTGGCTGGCCTCTGCTGGCTCTGCTGGCTCTGCCCTGCTGCCTCGCTGCTCTCCCAGGGCTATTCGATGAATGTCTGTCTGTCTACACACCTCTTATTTGTGTGTGTGTGTGTGTGTGTGTGTTGTTTGTCTGTGTTTGGCTTTGTGTGTGTGTCTCTGTCTCTGTCTCTGTGTGTGTGTGTGTGTGTGTGTGTGTGTCTGTCTGTCTGTCTGTCTCTGTGAGCGTGACTGAGTGTGACTGAGTGTGACTGTGAGTGTTTATTTGTTGTCCCAGTAAGGCAGAACTAGGACAGATTCCTTGAAAATGGCCACTGGTTGACTACCTCTTTTTGTATGTAAGATGTGCCACTTCACGTTTTGCCGCTCACGTTGACTGTGTTTTGCGAGGGATTTCTGTGAAAATGATACACTGGAGGAGGGGGGTGTTCCCCCCCATCCTCCATTCCCTGTGAGGCTCAGTCTGTGTCCAGTGGCCATTGTTCCCCTTCCTGTCCTGCGGGCTCTGCAGACTGTTTTCTGTGCCACGTTTCCTGTCCAGAAGTGATGCTCGGAGCCTGGCCCTCCCCCCCCAGTGCTTCCTGTCTCCAGCCTGTTTTGGCTGGCGCCCCCCACACTCCTGAAAACGGCAGAGAACTCTTACTCCTCAGTGGCAGGAAGAGCTGTGAGATCACTCTTCATCGCCCCCTGTCTGCTACCAGAGCCCCCCCCTACTGTGGACCACAGCTGTTGGGATTTCAATACTTACCAAGCAGCTCATTTAGACCTAAGGTCACAGATTGGGGTGGGGTTAGGTTAAAAGTCACAGTTAGTACATGACAAAAATACTTTAGTTGCCCAGGCCTGTCACAATTTCCTTCCGTCGTTTTCTTTGTGTGTCCAAAATGTTTGTTTTTAAAAAGAAAGGTCTGTCTTAGGGTCAGGGTTGGAGGTTTTTACCATCAGAGTAAGAACCCTGTATTAATGACACTCGTGTGGAATTCAGGATGTGTGTGACAGGAAGTGATGCACTTGTCCACCAGGGGCGAGGTGTGTGCCCCTGACACCTGCCTACCACAGTGTCAGCGTCACCAGCGACGGTGTACTGAAGCACACCACTGTGTTCTGGCCCCCCGGAGCCCCCGACGCCCCCCCCTTGTTTGTATCATCCGGAACAATCTCAAGGACATGAAGAAATCTGGATGCTCGGTGGCTCATCCTGTGAGGATACTGTTGCAGTGTGTGATTCCTCCCCATAATCTGATACCTGGTTTCAATTTGTTGGACACTTGGGGTATTCAAGTCCAGGCTTGATGTTTTTTTCTAGATTTTCTCTAGACTGTAGGTAAATGACTCACGGCCCTTCTTGGGACTCAGTTTGTCACTGAGCGTGGGAGGTGAAAGCGTGCCCTGATGCACGGGCGCTGCGTGAGCCAGATTATTCATCCACACGAAACCCGGCACACACGCCATCATCGTGTCCAAGAGCAGAACCGGAACCCGTCTGTGAGCCTGAACCCAGTGTCCCAGACCCGGGTTCTGAGCTTGCACTTTTCTCGGTTGCTCCGGCTTGGCCGTACCTGGTTAAGGGCACCGTTTTATCCATTCGGTCAGGTGAAAGGATGCAAGCCTTGCACAGAAATGCTCAGAGGTTGGGATAGATTTTCCCATACAGATTTTTTGCTCTGACTGTAAATTCTGCCAGTTTGCTTCCTCCCAGAGTCCCGCTAAGGCGCCTAGAAGAGACGAGAGTGTGAGAACTGCCTACAGTACTGTGAGGCGTTTGGCACAGTACTCTGACCCATTTGGTAAAGTTGTCTTGTAGCCGGTTTATGGGTTTGCAATCGGGCTGTTGGGAGTGATCTGACCCCACAGACATGGAGTAACGATGGCCTTTCTGACCAGTGTGTAGAACTGAATAGTGTGCTGGGGGCAGAGTCATGACACCTGGCCGTGTTGCCAGAGTGAAGCAAATGATTATCTAACCTCTCATTACCCCCATGTCCCCAGACCTGCACACACACACTCATATAGTGTACGCACACGCACGCAAACACATATCATACACACACACACATGCTCACACACACATTCCTGCCTGTGAAGTTTAGGTGACATGTGGCTGTCCCTTTTAGCTGAATGAGGACGTACACTCCACTTGCTGTTTTGTCACACCCCAGGGATGGAAATGGCATTCCTAGTCCATGGCAGTGTGATCCAACCCAGGTTTTTACTCTAAACATGTTCACACGCCAAGTAGAACCCATAAGACGAGGTACTGACTGACTGGTAGCTTCTGCTTTGGAAGGTTGCTCACATTGGAATGGTTATGATTGCCGCCCTGCTGTTTTCCAGGTGTAAGTACGGGTGGCAGGGCCAATTCTGCGATGAGTGCATCCCCTATCCGGGCTGCGTCCATGGGACCTGCGTCAAGCCCTGGCAGTGCGACTGCGATAAGAATTGGGGGGGCCTGCTGTGCAACAAAGGTGAGACACCCCCTTATCCCCCCTCCCAAATACAGCCCCTCTGCCACAAAACTGGCCTTGTCTCACCATGGGTAGGGTGGTTACACTATGGCCAGGGGCTCTGCAGATTTGGTGTTGCCTAAAGCTTCTTCCAAAATGGGTCAAGATGCAATTAATAGCTGAATACATTCACTTGTGACCCATCCCTTATTGAAATGCAAGGATGTGTATGAACAATTTGGATTGTTTTTAATGTCAAAATGATTATGACATTGATGCACTAGTGAATAATTTGACTGATTAGTGTCCCCCACATCTGTGGGATGTGGGGGTACAGCATGTGCTTTCATAACCTGCTGGTACTACGAGCCTGACCAGGCCGCTCATAACCTGCTGGTACTGCGAGCCTGACCAGGCCGCTCATAACCTGCTGGTACTGCGAGCCTGACCAGGCTGCTCATAACCTGCTGGTACAAAGAGCCTGATCAGGCCGCTCATTAAACCAGTAGTCATGGATTATGACCTTGTGCAGGTGGGTAATTCCAGCCAACTCAGCCATTGGCCGGTAACATAACGCTGGCTAAAACTTGCTATATCTGACAACCCAACTCTGGAAAAGGGGATACAGTTGAACATTTTTGGGAACCCCGGATGGCCTCAATCATGTGTTTATGTGCTCAGATCTGAACTATTGTGGGACGCACCACCACTGCGTCAACGGGGGGACGTGCCTGAACACGGAGCCAGATGAGTACCACTGCGCCTGCCCCGATGGATACACGGGCAAGAACTGCGAGATCGGTGAGTGGGCACAGCTGTGGGCACAAGGGGGCATGGCGGAGCCCGGGGTCACCTCCGACACCTGCACACCGGTGTCCCCGGCGGCTTGGTTCAGTTTGATTTGGTCTGGGTTGGGGGCCAAGCTTGCCATGCTGCGTCCCATTTGAAACGGTTCTCTCTCTCTCTCTCTCTCTCTCTCTTTCTCTCTCTCTCTCTCTCTCTTTCTCTTTCTCTCTCTCTCTCTCTCTCTCTCTCTCTCTCTGTCTCTCTCTGTCTCTGTCTCTGTCTCTCTCTCTCTCTATTCTCTCTCTCTCTCTCTAAATCGAGAAAATACCCACAATTCTCGTGATTTGTAGTGTCTCTCTACTCTCTCTACTCTAGAATTCTCTCTCTCAATGCAATCTCTCTCTCGAAGGAGAGAAGGGAAAGAATCTCTCGGTTTGTTTATGATCTGAGCACATCTGCTCTCACCTGAATATCTCTCTTATTTTTCTCAAATCTCTCTCTCTCTCGAAAAACACTCTCTCTAAATAGTCACTCTCTCTCTCTACTATCTAGGGAATCTCTCTCTCTCTCTCTCTCTCTCTCTCTGTCTCTCTCTCTCTCTCTCCTTGCCCTGTTGCCCTTCATCGATGGGCCTGACAAACCCCCTGTTTTTTGTTTATTTGTTTTATTTTTGTTCCAAACACAGCGGAGCACGCGTGCGTGTCCGACCCCTGCGCCAACGCCGGCACCTGCCATCACAGCTCATCCGGGTTCCAGTGCCACTGCCCCCCAGGGTGGGGTGGACCCACCTGCGCCGAAGGTGATCACCAACATTCACTTATACACTCACTCTCACATAGAAACTCTTACACACTCATTCTCACGTCAACAACATGGGGTTCCCCTGTCACCACGGTAGCCCTTGAACTGACCCCTGCTGTGTGGGTGCTGCTTCCACAAGGCCCCCCCCACCCCAGCCCTCCACCTCTCCCTGCCCCAGCCCTCCACCGTTCCTCGAACCTCGGTCAGCACTCGAGCACCGGCCCGGCCCGTAATAGTGCCCGGATAATGAAAACGGTAATCATGTTAGAGCATGAAGTCAGAATGGTGTTTTCACAAAAGGGTAAGGCTCTTAACTGCAGCCCTGCCAGTTAGCATGACGGCCAATGAGGGCTCTCCGTCAATGAGACGAGCTCTTCAAATAGGCTTAAGCCTCATTTTAAATGTGTTAATGCATTATGTCTAAATGTATTAAAAGTGGCTTGCCTACCTCTGGGTGCTTGAGCAGGAAGCGTGTGTGTGAGTGCCCTGAGGCTGTGAAACCTCACCCAGGCTGCGCTGTGGATGGCATGTTATCTGTAACGCTCTGCGCATTCACGGCCAAATCAGACCCCACTGTAGCACTGTCAAAGAGAGCCTCGCCTTCAAACCGAAACAGTGTGTGTGAGTGTTGGTCTGGTTGTGTCTGTGTGTTGAGCTGTTGCCTCAAACGAAGAATTAAAATGTGCATGCGCGTGCGTGCATTTGGGGGTGCTGACCAATGAGATCCGTGTGTGCTGTTTCAGACTTGGATGAGTGTGCGTCCAGCCCTTGTGCCCATGGCGGGACCTGTGTTGACCGGGAGAACGGGTTCGAGTGCCACTGCCCTCCGCAGTGGGCGGGGCAGACCTGCCAGATCGGTAAGAGAGGGGGATGGGGTCGGGGTTGGGGGTGGGCTCCTCTCTAAGGAGAAGAAAGTGAATGCTGATTGCACGTTTTATTCAGTGTGCCGTTCAGTCATATGCCTGCAATGGGATAGCTAGCCTGCATCGTGTGTGTGTGTGTGTGTGTGTCTGTGTGTGTGTGTTCCCTTCCCATCATAGTTGGTCTGCATGGGTAAAGCTGGATATTATTGGTAACCTGATCCAGGTAAGTGGAGTAAAACTATAAATAATGCACAGCCTGGCAACTACTCTCCGCAGGAGTAAATTTAAACCAAAAGGGTGTGTGTGTGCCGGGGGCGGTGTTTGTCTTGGAGCACAGACGCGGGTTGCCCTTTTTAAATGGGTATTTGTGTTGTGGCCCCCCCCACGCGCCCCGCTGCTGTAGCCTCAGTGCGATGAGTAGAGAAGGCCGAGCCAGAGAGGACAAGATTAACGGCCTGTAAATATGCTGGGCCCGGAGGGCGCTTGTTTGACGGGCAAAATACGAGGGTCCATCTCCCCTTTCGGCCATCGGGCAGTACCTGAACGTGGGTGTCGGGTTTCCTGCCCCCCCCTTGGGACGGGTGATTTGTGCGCTGGTCGGCCCTGGTGAATATTTAAAGCCCAGATGAGCATGCCGTCTTCCCTGCGGGTGGAAGCGTTGCAGGCTGCTCTCCGATGTCCACGTCTGCCATTGGCCAAGGGCCAAAAGGGGCAGGGTGCCACCCTGGGGCCCTTTTGAATGAGATGGTGTGAATTTGATGATGTCGTGCCAGAGTGTGCTTCTGATTGGACACTGCTGGAGTAATGGGAGTGGCTTGTTCTTCAGTGAGCTTTCTTTGGACTCCTGTCTTGGGAATTCCTGGTGTTGGGACTTGCTGATCGTTGTCAGGTCTCTTGTGCTCTCTCTCTCTCTCTCTCTCTCTCTCTCTCTCTCTCTCTCTCTCTCTCGCTCTCTCGCTCTTTCTTTCCCTCTCTCTGCCCCTCTGTGTCTCCTCTGCTTCACAGATGTTAATGAGTGCGCAAAGATGCCGAAGCCTTGCCGAAATGCTCTCTCTTGCAAAAACCTGATTGGTGGATATTACTGTGACTGCTTTCATGGATGGGCTGGACAGAACTGTGACATCAGTCAGTATCAGTTGTTGCCATGGCGCTCTCTCCTCTCTCCTAAAGCTCATGAGCTGTGTCACCACACCTGTCCTAATCACCATAACCCTGCTGGGCAACAATTCTGTCGTCTTCGTTTTTCTCGCAGCCTCTAAAGACACCACTTTCTGCACTCCCTGTCTTAGGTGTTTCTTCTTTCGTGGTTGTAGGGAACCAAAAGGTTGTCACACTTTCCAAAAGGGTGGAAACTCATGCATGTGGTTAACATGCGGGTCTCGACTACGTATCTCTTTTCGAAGCTTTAACCTTGCATCATGTAGTGTCTGCTGAGTGCACGTGACAGTGCATGGCTGCATGTCTGCTTTCTTTTGTCTGTTTTCTGGGGTAGAATTTTGTGTTTTAATGTAGAGTGTATTCTCACCTGCCGCTTGGGCCACCTATGAAAGCACCCTGAGGTAACCTTTGATCACAGCTTATTGCATGAAGCACCACAGATGTTTTTAATCATGTGACCATTTTGTTTTGTTTACCTTTCTTTTTTTCTTCTTCTTTTTTGTCATTTTGTGGCTGCAGATATACATGGTTGCCGTGGACAGTGCCAGAATGGCGCCACATGCCAGGTAGGCCCCCCCTCCATACCTTCTCTTGTGCTGAGCATGTAGGCCCCCCCCTCCATACCTTCCCTTGTGCTGAGCAGGTAGACCCTCCATAGTCTCCAAGGTGATAACGGTTTAGTTTCTCCCCGCTCTCCATTTTACCCCTTGCCCCGACTATAAACAGCCTTGCCGAGCGTTTGGGATTGCGTACAGGAGCAGTCAGTGGCTCCTGAAGAGTGCTGAGCGTCGGTCCCTGTTTCTCTCCGCAGGAGGGGCCCAGAGGGTACCAGTGCCTGTGCCCGCAGGGGACTGTGGGTAAACGGTGCGAGATCCAGCGCAACCAGTGCGCCAAAGGGCCCTGTCGGAACGGCGGCCGATGCCACCCGCTGCAGGACGGCTTCGTGTGCGAGTGCCAGGCGGGCTTCTCCGGGCCCACCTGCGAGGTGAGACAAAACCGCACGTCGCATCAGAGAGAGTCTGCGCCAAAACGCCGGCCCGTGGGTGGAAACTGTGATGAAGGGAGGGGGGAAGGGGGTTGTTGTTTGGTGAGGGGGCACATTTCCCCTGGTGACTGGCACTCAGCCACTCACTGTCATTTATAAACAGCTCTGATGCGTGCGGAGCGCTGATCAGGGGCCAGGTGTGTTGACTCACCATCCCGGCTAAAAATACGGGGCTATCCAATCGTGAATGAGGTAACTTATTTGGGAATCGCTGGCGCGGTGCCCTCCACTTGCCTGGGGAAACGCCCACGTTTCGGGAAAAGTGCAGACAAATCTAAACATGATTTCACTGCAAAATGCTCTGTCTTTTTATGTCTAGCAGATAAAATGGCAGCTCTGATACCTCTTAATGTCAGCGTGTGTTACTTTGGTCTTTTGCGTTCTTTATCGAAAGTGCAGGTAATTCATTTAACACTTTGCAGTGTTAACCTTTATTTAACACAAAGTTGGGATTAAAATTAGCCATTAAGTTGTTATTAAAACATGTTAGCTTAACGTTCTTCATTCTGAGCTGGAAACTGAAATGCAACCAATAACGTAACCAAAGGCTGATTTGTACAACAGATAGCAGTGGGTCTCTTTGGAACTTATTCCCTCTGCAAAGTGTTTTACGTCCTTAAGAGGTCAGAGCCTTGTGCTTCTGCAGGCAGAAGGCTGAATGTTCCACTGACGTGCTTTCATGCGTTTGTCTACGCACAGGTGAAGAGATCCTCCGACCCCTGCTACTCCAGCCCCTGCCAGAACGGGGCGTCCTGCCACGGCCTGTCAGGGGATTACTACTGCGCCTGTACCGAGGGGTACGAGGGCAAGAACTGCTCCCGGCTCAAGGACCACTGCAGGACCACCCCCTGTGAAGGTACGGATTCTCTGATCTGCCGCCGTTGCCTGTGACCAGTCTCCAATCGCGCCAATCACAAAGGGTCCCGTGATTCACTTCTGTGTGTGTGTGTGTGTTCGTTTGTTTGCTGTGTCTTCAAGTGATTGACAGCTGCACCATCGCCGTGGTGACCGACGGATCGGGGGAGGCAGTGCAGCGCATCTCGTCCAGCGTGTGCGGCCCCCACGGGCGCTGCATCAGCCAGCCTGCCGGGAACTTCACCTGCGACTGCCAGCCGGGCTTTACCGGGGCCTACTGCCACGAGAGTACGCCCCCACCGCCCACTCCGCAGCCTCCCTCATCGCTGTCCCCCCTCCTCCTCCTCCTCCTCCTCTCCCTCATTGTGTTTCACCCTCCCCTCCTCCTCCTCCTCTGCCGTGTCTCACTCACTCCCCCCTCTCTTTCAGACGTTAACGACTGCGCTTCGTTCCCCTGCTGGAACGGGGGCACCTGCGTCGACGGGGTCAACTCCTTCCAGTGCATGTGTCCCGAGGGCTGGGAGGGTCATCTGTGTGACCTCGGTGAGTGTGACCTCTGACCCCTGACCCTGACTCCTCACCGTCCACCCCCCCTCGGTTCTGACGGCTCCCCTCTCCCCGCCCCCCTCTCTTGGTAGATGTGAACGAGTGCGGGAGGGACCCCTGCAAGAACGGCGGGCGCTGTGTGGACCTGCTCAACGACTTCTACTGCGACTGCACCAAGGACTGGAAGGGCAAGACCTGCCATTCGAGTGAGTGACCTTCACCCTGACTGACCCCGCCCTGCAATCTTTCCCTGTCTCTGTCTCTCTCTCTCTGTAAGGCTGACTCAACTGTGTGTGTGTGTGTGTCAGGGGAGAACCAGTGTGACGCCAGCACATGCCGAAATGGGGGGACCTGTTACGACCACGGGGATGCCTTCCACTGCGCCTGTGCCCCAGGGTGGGGGGGCAACACCTGCAACACAGGTGAGTCTTACCTGTCCGTGACCCGCCAGGGCTTTTTATAACCTTTCAACACAATGTACTACGCAAATTTTTCGCTGTCCACCAATGGCTAGCACAGTTAGCGTTGATGTCCTAAAACAACAGGAGTTGCACGTGGTTTAAAAAAGTTCACAAGAACAGCGATGTGGTTGTGTAACCTAAGTTGAATGTAGTCCCCTTTCAGCATACTTTTCTGAGCTACTATTAAACTATCGTCCAATATTATATACAGTGCATGTTCAACTTTTTAAAGGTTATTGGGAGGTCATTTTGGCATGCGATTTCAAGCGTGCTTCCTGCAGGTACATAGACTCCCATTGCTTTCAGACATCAATTTTAACAATGCTAGCCATTTGTGTATTTTCTGTTCCTATAGACTGCAAATTTGACTATTTGAAATAGATTCTTCTTTGGATGTGTAGTACATCTCATTGGATGGAAAAATTATTATACTTGATTTTGGGTGAACTGTCACTTTAAAGTGGCCTTCAGCTGACTTTCTAGCTCCAATATTACCGTATTACAGTTTCTCTAAGCAGCTCTGATTACCAGATTTAAGTGTTGTTTTTGTGCTATTTTTTCTGTTTATTATAATGACTGCCATTAAAAATTATGGAATGAAAACAACCCAGAAAAAAAGAAAAATAAAGAATAATTGTTGTTTAAATCTTTTTTTTTTCTTTTTTTCCTGTCATTTCTGGAAGAGTTGCCCAGAAAATGTGGTGATTTGGAAGTATGTAAAAACATGAAACAGCCAACCCCCCTTCCCTCTGAATTTCAGCCAAGACCAGCCCATGTGTATCGGGCCCCTGCGAGAACGGGGGCACCTGTGTGGGTGGGGGCGACACCTTCAGCTGCATTTGCAAGGACGGCTGGGAGGGGCCTACCTGCGGACAGAGTAAGACCACATACCCCATACAACAACACCCCCCCCTCCCAACCCAAACCTTACAGGAGCGTGCCAGATCAGCACTAGAAGCCTGGACTGTCTCTTTCCCTCTGTTTTTTGTTTGTTTGTTTGTTTTTCCCTCAGTAAAAAAGGATGCTTCCACTTGGCAGTGTGATACAATGGTTAGGGAACTGGAGTTGTACCCCCAGCTTGCAAGTTTAAATCCCAGATGGGGCACTGCCATTGTCCCCTCGAGAAAGGCACTTAACCTGAATTTCTTCAATAAAAATATCCAACTGTATGTATGAAGGGATTGTATGAGAAAAGTAAAGCGGTGTGAGTTGCTTTGGATGTGAGCCTGCATGTGAATGCTTCCCTTCCCCTTCCCTTCCCCTGCCAGCGCGTGTTTTTCCATGGGGCACGTTAATTATAATATCTTATCTTTCCCTTCTCCACAGACACCAATGATTGTAACCCTCACCCCTGGTAAGTGGAACGTGGGTCAAACATTGTTGTTATTATTATTATTATTATTATTAATAGTAATATTAATAGCAGTAGTAGTAGCCATCCCTTCAATGACATGGGATGGAATGGGGGGGGTAAGGATTGGATGGGGCAGTGCTGAGCATTTGCATTTGAAGAGCATTTGTACGAGTGGGTGGATGTGTTTCCCGCTGTGCCAGCCCAGAGAGGGGCGGGGCGGGGCGGGGCGGGGCGGGCGGGGCGGGGCGGGGCGCAGCTGGTGGGCAGCATGTTTTAGCGCCCGTCTCTCTCTGTTTCCTCCTCCAGCTACAACGGTGGCATCTGTGTGGACGGAGTCAACTGGTTCCGCTGCGAGTGCGCGCCGGGGTTTGCCGGGCCAGACTGCCGAATCAGTGAGTACTCGAGAAGGGGGGGGCGGGTCAGGGTTGGGCACATGAGGCAGGGGAGCTTGTTATCACAGCTCAGATCCGGGGGAGGGGTCCCCTGTGTGCTTACCTGATTTTCTCTCCACCTAGACATCGACGAATGCCAGTCCTCGCCGTGTGCCTACGGGGCCACCTGTCTGGATGAGATCAACGGGTTCCGCTGCTCCTGCCCGGCAGGCCTGGCCGGCCCCCGCTGCCAGGAGTGTGAGTACATTACCCATTCCATTGATTTATCCAAGTTAATTAGGAATCTCTTTTCTGTGAATTAGACCCCCATTCCATTGATTTACACACGCACACAGTTACACACACACACACACACACGCACTCCCCCACACACACACACACAGTTGTAGGCAGTTTGTGTGTGTGGTACAGTTGTAGGTGTGGGGGAGGCCTGTCTCTATGCTGGGCTGTGTGGGTGTGTGTGTGTGTGTGTGTGTGTGTGTGGTACAGTTGTAGGTGTGGGGGAGGCCTGTCTCTATGCTGGGCTGTGTGGGTAATCTGTGTGTTTGTGTGTGTGGTACAGTTGTAGGTGTGGGGGAGGCCTGTCTCTATGCTGGGCTGCAGTTCCCTCATGGGACTCGGTGGGAGGAGGAGTGCAACACCTGCCAGTGCGTCAATGGCAACGTGGGTTGTACCAAGGTAATGCCCCCCCGCACATATACACACATACATGCGTGCGCACACACTCACTCATTCGCGTTCTTACACACACACACACACACACTCATTGGCTTTCATTTATCCACACACACACACACACACACACTTACATTCACTCATTCATTCACTCTCACACAAACTCACTCACTCACTCTCTTACACACACACACACACACTCACTCACTCTGACGTGTGATGCATTAATTGAGTGCTGGCCATCTCTAGTGTGGTGGTAAAATGGCGTCCTCGTGAGGTCCCGTGTGAGTGTTTGCGTGAGACCTTCTTTGTCTGCCCCATAGGTGTTGTGTGGGCATCGCCCGTGCCTCCTGCAGGGGGCGCCAGGCAACGAGGGTCACCACTGCCCCGGGGGGCGGGAGTGCCACGCCCACTCCTTCGTGACCTGCTTCTCGCCCCCCTGCGGCCAGTGGGGCATCTGCTCTGCACCAGAACCCCCGCCCACCATCCGCACCAGGTGTGAGCCCAACACCGGCTACCTGGACAACAGCTGCGCCAGGATCACACTCGTCTTCAGCAGGGACAAAGTGCCGCAGGTGAGAGCTGTCCTCATGTCCCACAATGCACTGCGTGCTGGGGCCCCTGTGCTAGAATACCTGTGTTGGATCCCTTCTGTGCTAGGATCCCTGTGTTGGATCCTTCCTGTGCTAGGATCCCTGTGTTGGATCCCTCCTGTGCTAGGATCCCCAACAGTGTTGGGACCTCTGTCCTGGGGTCCCTGTGTGTCTCAGTGATTCAGGCCTGTGTGTTTGTGTGCGCCGGCTGCAGGGGACCACGGTGGAGAACATCTGCGCTGAGCTGCGGTACCTGCCCGCCACTCGCACCCTGGCCCGCGACCGGGCCGTCCTCCTGCTGTGCGACCTGTCCCACTCCAACCGGGACGCCGTGGAGGTGGCCATTGTAAGTCCCTCCCTAATCCCCCGATGCTCCAACGCAAAGCTCAACAGCCAACTCTGTTCTCACTTAAGCAACATGAGAACGTGAGAATGATTTGATGTGAATGGGCCATTCAGCCCATCTAGGTTCGTCGTTTCGCCCACCATCTACAGTGTCCAGCACTGCGTCAGACCTGGCCATTAATGCCCCAGGTGTCTCTGCCTCTACTACCTGACCTGTGAAGCTGTTCACATGCATGACCACTTCAGCGTGCGGAAAAAATAAACACTGCTCATTTTACTCTTATGGATGCTCTCTTGTATTGTTGTAAGTCACTCTGGACAAGAACAGAATGAACACAATGTAATGTATGAAATAAGCTGACAGTAACTGGTGTTGTCCAGTATACGCACCATTCCTCAGTTAAGGATTTAAGGATGTTGTGTTGAGTTGAGTCAGATTGGAGGGGGGGTTACTGAATCTGAAGGACCTCTCACTCTGCACCTCCCCCACCCCACTCCAGTCCTTCTTGCAGGATGAGTCGGACCACAGTCTGATGCCGGAGGCTGTCAGCGCCATGGCAACCACGCTGTCCCAACGCCACAACAGCACCATCCTGCTGGCCGTCGTCGAGGTCAAAGTGGAGACGCAGAGCGGAGTGACCCCCCAGACGCTCAGTGAGTGAGGGCTACTACTTTATGGGGGAATTCCCTGTGGATTCCAAGTAGAGACGCACTGGTGGATGAAGTTCAGCCCGCTGGTTTGACCTCTGCCATGTGCAGACTGGCTGGGTATAAGTCATGTCCTCTTTGCTCTCGGCCTACTCAGCCTGTTGGTCTGGCCTGGCTGTTTGTCCTGAGTGAGTGAAAGTCAACCCTCTGTCACAGGCTGCTGGTGTGGACTGTCTGACTCTCGCCCTCTCTCCTTCTTTCCCTCACTCTCCCTCTCTCAACCCCTCCCCCCCTCTCCCTCACTCTCTCTCCCCTCTCTCTCAGACCCCCTCGTACCCGTGCTGTGTGCCCTGTTCTGTACCCTGTGGGTGCTGAGCCTCGCCCTCTGCCTGTGGTGGACGCGGAAGCGGAGAAAAGCGCGCGAGCGTGGCAGAGCGGCGGCGGCGGAGGAGAGCGTCAACAACCAGTGGGAGGCGCTGCAGCCAGTGGGCCAGCGGCGCAGGGACAACAGGGACGTCCAGTACGAATACAGGGACAACCGGGACGTCCAGTACGAGTGCAGTAAGCTCATGCCCTCCCCAAACAGGACGCGCGACGGGGGAAAGGAAGAGGCGGAGGAGGAGGACGAGGAGGAAGATGGCCAGGCAGGGGGCCGGATGGAGGTGGACAAGTGCCCCTCCAACAAGCCCCTCCCCAGAAGCGCGTCACCGGCCAAAGTGGCGGTTGTCTACACCCTCAGCACCTCCCTCAAGCTACCGCACCGGACAGCCTACAGCCCCAAGGACAACCGCTGTAAAAATATCAACACCGTGGCCTCGGGCAAGGACGTCAAAGAGCTCCGCCTATGAGCTCGCCAGACAGAGCAGGGGGCTTTACGAAACCCAAATGAAAACACTTCTCTGCGCTATTTCCAAAAAAGCAACGAAAAAGCGATTTAATTTAAAGACGTCATTTTTTTCAGTGCGCTTCATTTTTACGGCTTGTTGACGACGGAGAGGGGGAGGAACGTTTTTGATACTCGCGTTGTTTAAAGGAGACGGCGCTGCTTTTCAGCGGACACCCCGAGAGGTTGACAATCTAGGAGAGAAAGGGGGGAAAGAATGACAGATGGAGGAAGAGAAGAGGAATTTTTGTTTGCGGGCAACGATGGTTTCGTTTTATGAGAGGGGCCCCCACCGCTGCCCAAGTTTCCGTGCGTACGCAAGGGGGTTGGGGGTGGTCCCCCCAAAGACTTGCGAGCGCGAACACCGGCCTTCCAAGGACCAATAGGCCCGCGTCTCGCCCCTCCTAGACAGCGATGTGCTGCCGCCCGTCCCGTCCGTTCCCGACGGGACCCCCTGCCTCCAAAGTGGCCTTTCGCCTTTCAGTTGTCTCTTCCCAACGTTTGCAAGGATTGCAGTATTTGTGTTGGTTGCAAGTGCCTTCAGACCTACGTTTTTCCTCGAATCAGCGTTCAGATAAAGGGAAATCTCTCTACACTGCTCACAATATCACTGAAAAGGTATTTGATAAAGACAGAACAAAAGAATACAAATCTGTATGTATATATGTACATAATATAGGAGCCGCGGTGTATATTTGAATTCGGTTAAGTTAAGATAGGTCACACTTTTTATTATTATTGTTATAATTATTGGTTTTTATTATTTCATTGATTTGTTTTTTTACAATGCCATTCCTTTTTATTTATGTCTGTTGACAAAGGCATGTTTTATAACGCCCCGCCCTCAGAGCATTAATATAATCCTCGAGCATCTTATTATTTTTTTGTTTGTGTTTTAATTATGATTTTTTTTTTAATGAAATGTTATACTTAAAGATTGTGTGATGTATCCTGACATGTCTGTTGTGTTTCTCCGTTCTCCCTCCCTGTCCCACTTTGCTGTCCTAAGTTTGGGGTAAAATGTGAGTCGCCCAGCTAGCAGTGCTGCCGGGTGGCCCCGCCTACTTTAATTTACGAACACGAGAATGTCAAATGACGTGACACCCACGTCTCTGTGAGCTCGATTTTGTTTGCCTTTGGCTTGAAACCTAAACGAAGGGAACCATTTCTGTTTGCATTTTTGTTTGTTGCTGTTTCAGAACCACGGAGGACTGGAGACATCTACCAGTTGAAACAAATTTGATTACCTCAGAGGTAGCGGTAGTGCATATGATTTTTGTTTTGTTTTTTTGTAGGTTTTCTTTTTTTTTTTTCTCTCTCTTTTAAATGTTAAAGTCTTGGACAGCATATTGTTTCAGTATTTTGGACAGTACAAAATAAAAGAATATACAAAAAAATGAAAACAAGCTGGTAAACTTTGCCTGGCTTTCACAAGCAATGGTCAGTGTGGAACAGTGTGTTCAAAAAGTCGACATGTCATGCAAAGCCATTTGGTTCGTTTGGTGGAATTTCTGTTTGTTCTTAGAAATAAATCAACCTATTAAAAGATTTCACCCTCTGTCAGGTGGTGTGCAGAATAGCAGGGGATGAAGAGCGATATGAGCAGAGGGGAGAGGTACAGAGTGATCCGTACCTGGGACCGGCACGTCCCACATTAACCTTCATCTGAAGCTAATATTCCCAGAAAACGCATCTCCTCCCAATCAAAACTGAGCCTTTATTTCCAAACAGACAAACAGCTGTTTGTTTGTTTTTGCCACGTGGGTTTTGGGAAGACAAGTGAGACCAGGGCAGTGTGTACAGCACGGTGAGAGCCAGAAGAATATGCATCCTTGCCCTTGTGGTAATAAAAAAAGAGAAAAAGAAAAAGTGCTGCAGCCGGAGGTGAGGGCGACACCAGATCAATACAGGAACTTCAGTCTGATTCGCAGCAGCCAATGGGAGCCCTGCTCCTGTCTCCTGCTGTGGGCTGATTAGAGACCGGCCAATCGCTGTCGTCCCTCGTATTATGGCTTCATCCACTCTGAATATTTCATGCGGATGTTTACGAGCCATCGCCGGCGGGTAGCGGCGCTCTCCCCTGGGCGCTCCAGCGCTAATGCACCGCGCCGGCAGCGCCGTACAGACTCTGCCTGCTCGGGGGACGGGGGGAGCGGTAAGCCGAGGGGGTCAAGGTCAAGGGTGTGGTTGCCATGACGCCGAACTTAACTGGGTGAGGTGCCCTGACTGCTTTATTCGTTCAAGCGGATTGGTTCAAGCAGGGCGGGGCACTTGAGCGAGGGCTTTGTTGCTTTTCTCTTCGTGGACGCGATTGGTCCAAACGTGTCACGTGTTCAGAGCATTGAGAGCAGGAGGAGTGGTGATCGTGAGAGAGGAACGATGAAACAAAGATGCCCTTTGGTTGTATTCCCTGTTATTATATAATTATATCATAATCACCTGGCCAGGTGCAGCGTTACCGGTTAGGGTGGAGTTCATTAAAAGAGCGAGAGGGCTGCAGTCTTGTTCTCGGTGCGGTGATGCTCGGGAATGGAATTGAGGAGGGGGGGTCATCCGTGGGAGGGTTGTCCGTCAGTCTCACTCAGGAGTCCGCAGTCTGCCTGCGCCAGCTGCGCATGCAGTGTACTCCTCCGACACAAGCAGCTGGTTTGCTGCTGGCAGCGCGCACCTCATGCACTGACCCGTCTGTGCTCTCCGCAGCTGATGCAGGACATTGCAGTGATAGGATGGGCCTACGAGCCTTTAGGCTCTCCAAATTGTTTCAAAAATACGAGACGAGCATTTTTCTAAAAACAACATGGGAAGTGCTCACTCACCACCATCCCCGCCCCACCCCGCCCCGCCCCAACCTCGGCCAAGATGCGTGCGCTGGCGTGGCTCCGGTCCAGGCGCGTCCCAGAAGCTGCTCTTCACGCCCCACAGCTTCCCAAAACACTGTCGTCGTCCCCCTCCCCCACATCAAAATCTCAACTATAGTCCCAATCCATGATTATCATGATTATCATGATTATCCAACAGGGCACAGACGAGTTCTACTGTTGGACGTTCTACAGAATGCAGCTACTGTTGCACGGGACAGTACCACACAATTCTAAACCTAAAAACGGCATACCACCTTCCGCAGTGGGTTCACTTTCAGGTGCGTCACTATTTTGCACAGTAATCTTCAAATTCCAACTGTTAGGCGGCAGTGTAGTATAATGGTTAGGGAACTGGGCTTGTAACGGTGAGGTTGCAGATTTGATCCCCAGGTGCGCACTGCTGTTGTACCCTTGAGCAAGGTATCCAACCGTATGAATGGATTGTATGTAAACTGTGTTAGTCGCTCTGGGTAAAACCATTCATAGAACGAGCTCCTGAAACTGAGGAGGCGGGGTCAAGGGCGCTTAGAAGGGGCAGCTGGGAGTTGTGTCACTAGCGATGCACCGAGCGATGCACTCAATCTCCAGATTTAATGGAAACGGGTCTCAGTGTTCCACATGAAACATTCAGAACACAAGCGCTGCCCATCTGCTCCAAACAGGCAGTCTATTGAGGGACACGCACAGAATGCATAAATCTAGTAAGGCGCTCATCCCTTTGTATTTATGTTGGGGGTTTTTTAAAGAGAAAATGTATGAAACCAAATGGAAGGCAAATAAAATCGGTTGTCAAGCGTACCAGTCCAAGGGCCCCTGATTCCTTAGTGTGGGAACCCCAAACCTACCTCAAACCAAATACGTGACGTAAGGCTCTAAATCATATCCCAGCACAGCCCAGCGCTATAATTACAAATTATGTTAAAGATTGTTCCTTTTTAGAGAGGAGACAGAAAAAGGAACAGTCATAAATTCACATTGGACGTGGATAGTTGCACATTAAATTCACTTGGATGAAGCACCCCCATCCCGCTACCCTCAGGCTGTAGGATTAGATGTGCCTCTGTGCCAAAATATTTTGATCGTACCCTGGACTCCGTTTGTAAGCCTGACAGGAGAAGCAAGTTGGGACAACCTGGGCTAATATTTACTGTAATGTGCCTTTTTGTGAATCTGAGAGGAAGCAACTTTTTTGGGATTAACGGTGTAGGTTTGCATTTTCCGCTTTAAGATTGTCACCCCCTTCCCCAAGCACTTAACGCACTGTCCGATTGCGCAAGACCGGGGTATTTCTCAATGTCTTCAGAGAGGAAAATCGAAAATGCGGGAGTCAATTTAGCGAAACGTAAGCTGTGTTTGATTACGGACTCTTGCATCCCACTGGATGGATGTCAGATGCCCTCCACATGAATGGTCTATCCCTGTAGGGTTTTATAAAAGTGCATTACATTGTAGTCAGTAGTTACTTCCTTGCCACCAACTGTTTTTCCCCTCTGCTTTTGTCCAGTCACCCAGCTTGGGGAGATTTCTTGCCATGATTTTCCCCAAAAACTGAAATCCTGAATCCAGCCCTGAAATACAGTCCACTTGGAGATCAATAACAATGAGTATGAAACTCAAAGCATCGAGCACATTGCAAATTAAATATGTATATACAGTAAGTGGGAATGGTATATTTCAAAATAGGCCTATGTATTTTCTTTTGACATGTAGAAATATATACCTTATAGTATGTAATTTCTGATATTTTCAAACATATTCTTTTATGAGGATGAGCAAGCACCACAATGAACTCCTGTGAGCTCTGCGTTTTTCCTGCAGGATTTGGAGTTCCTTTTTACGAGCGTTATTCCTCCCGTTCTCACGGGATGCTTGCCTTAAGCCGACGGGTCACGACGTTCCACCCGCCGACCAATCAAATACGAGAGTTCTTACACAATTCTCCCTGCCGTTTGTGGAGCATCTGTAGGCAGCCCACGTCAGTGCACCTGGCATGGAGGCACAGAATGTGCCTCCACAGGGGGTCATCTGTGCTGAGCAACAATGAAATGAGGAGTACACCTACGGCGCCCAATGGATACGTTTTTCACTACTGCTGGACGGCACAAGAACCCATGACCTGATTGGGTCACCCTGAGCCAAAGGTGAGATTGTGATTGTTCCATCTTTATCCAAGCAGTTTGAAAAGGAAAAAACGAAATCACCATGCCAAATCCACAAAAAGGACAAAAATTCTCATTATGCGGAAGCCCAGCGTTGGTTTAAAAAAACGAAAAACAAGCACTTCTGTAGAGTGGGTGGTAGTGCAGTATAGTTTTGATTCCCAGGTGATTAATTGCCGTAAGGTACAAATTGCTTCAGTAAATCATTCAGCTGTATGAGTTGGATTGCAACTGGTATAAAAAATGTCAAAGTGAGAGTCAATTGCAATGATCTTAGCAACATTTTAAACCTGGAGTTTAGGCCACTAGACCCCTGACTCTATAAGAGCTAGACCTGGCTACTGCCCCCCTTCACTCTGAAACGGTGGTGGATCAAACATGAATCCGCTCTCCCCGGTCCTCGCCCTGAGTTCAGCCAGTTCATCGGGTTCCCAGAGTACACTAGACCACGCACGTGCAAACAAAGGGTTTTAACCGAGAGTCCAGGTGTGACTGAGAATATGGCAGCATTCAGATGAATCCTAAATGGGTGCATTTACATTCCTGAGTCAGTCAGGGCATGTCTTGAGCACCGTGGCCTACAGTGTTCACAGAACCCCCAACACTCATAGATTTAATAATCTGTCTAATGAAGGTTTTATGGTGCTGCTCATTCCTGCGCTAACATCCATAACATCCTATTATATGTACTAAAGTTGGATATTTACTGAAGCTGGCGTGCTGTACTTTGAGGTATCAAATGTGGCGTTCCGTACCTTGCTCAAGGCTTCAGCACGAAGGTTCCGCCCAACGCTCAAAACAATAATCTTCTGGTGAGTACCTCACAACCACCAGTCCACGATGCCTCCCTTTTGGATCTAGGGTGCAGTAGATGTCAAATTTGGGCCGGAGTCAAAAAGGCATCTGGGTTCTACAGGTGAGATTGTTAACCCGGGTTGGGCTGGGCCGGAGATGGGTGGACTTCAGATGGACTTATCCCTTAAAGCGTGTCTGGACCCAGACGAAACAAGGAGGAAATTCAATCTATTAAGGGGACACGAGAGCAATGCAGCCCATATTGTAGAAATGAGAGGCCTGTGCTTCTTTTTGTTGAGGTCAGTTTCAGGTTTCGTATCCTGTTTTTATTTTGAAGGGAAATATGATTATACCTTAAGCAGAAAAATGAAACCTTTTTATTTTTTGTCTGAATTTGTCATGTCCGATTGCATTGTGCGGGCCCATTCATCCCATCACTGAAAGGTCCTCTGTAAATTAGTGAGGGTGTGGACCAGCAAGTGTCCTCCGGAATGGCCGTAGAAATGCATTTCACTCTGTCCACCTGCTGGGCTACAGGGAGAACTACACTGAAGGGCTAGGCAGACTGCGGGTGAACGACCGACCATAGGAGGCGCACTTGTGCAAGGAAGCAGGGGAAAGACCTCCTTTGAAACCCTCCCTCCCTGGGCAACATTACAGCCACTTACGCCCCGCCCTGCGGGTCTGCCAGCTGCATTTGGCGCCAGCTCATCTGACAGCCCTAAATGAAACTGTAGGAAAATGTTCTAGTAAAACGTCTGTTTTTGTCAGAGCATCCTAGTGCTTCCTTTGAAAAAAAACCTGTAAAATTACAAAAATGGAGGAATAAACTTTTCTATTTCTCCACATGAATACTGGTGTGGGTGTACTCTTTCTTCAACTTTATGGATAGATGCCCTTACCTGGTTAAGCTTACATGTGGAAGCTCAAATTAAACAAATGATCAACAAATGTTTGTGTGTGTGTGCACGTGCGTGCATGCTTGTATGTGCGTGTGAGTGTGTGTATGTGTGTTTGCGCTTGCACATGCTCGCGCGTGTGTGTGCGCGCACATGAGTGTGTATGTGGGTGGGTGTGTGCATGTGGGAACAAGTACCCTGGCTTATTTGGTCCAATGACATCGCTATATACATATTACTTTACAATCATTTGGCAGGCTCTCTCAAAGTGATTTACAATGGAAGAGAACATAAGTGCATTTACAAGCGTAATATGAGCACAGTGACATAGACCTGGTTAACAACACTCCCAGACCAGTGAGTGTACATGCATCATCACCAAAGCACTATTTTATTTTCATTTTTTATTTAACCTTTATTTAACCAGGCAAGCCATTAAGAACAAATTCTTATTAACAATGGCGGCCTGGCAAAAGGCAAAGCCTCTTGAGGGAAGGGGAAAGGGGCTAAAAGGGAATGTCAAAAGTTAAGTTAAAAAGACAGCGACACACATCCAAACATTTCCAACACACCACACTACTGTAGGTTAACTATGCCAATCCTAGAACTATGGCACAAATCTTACACCATATACCACAGAAAGAAAGAGAAATAAAACCTGAATTAATACAACAAATAAAGGAAGTGCTTAGAGGGTTGGGATGGGATGGGATCCAAGATGCAGTCTGAAGAGGTGAGTCTTCAGTCTCCCATAGAAGATGGCCAGTGATTCTACTGTCCTGACCCCCATGGGAAGTTCATTCCACCACTGGGGGCCCAGAACAGACTGGCACCGAGACTGGGGAGGAGGACCACGCAGGGAGGGGACAATCCGTTGCCTCGAGGTTGTGGCGCGGAGCCACCTGGCTGGCACACAATGCTTGAAGATGGATTGGAGGTATGGCGAAGCTTTTCCATTTGTTAGCCTGTAGGCTAGTGCCAAGGTTTTGAACTTGAGGCTGGCTGTAACAGGTAGCCAATGAAGTGAGGTGGGGAGGGGACATCTGAACACTTGGGAAAGTTGTAGACGAGCCGCACAGCTCCGCTCTGGCTTAGCTGCAGGGGATTCATGGCACAGGCGGGAAGACCAGCGACTAGGGAGTTAACGGTAGTTCAGAAGTGAGAGGAGAATGGCCTGGACTAGAAGCTGCGTAGTAGGTAGTGAGGAAGAGGCAGATTCTTCAGATAGAAATAGAAAGAGAGTTGTATAGAAAGAGTATGCACACCTGACTTACCACTGCTGCATGGGAGGGAAAGGACACTAAGGTCTTAGCAGTCGACATGCTACACGTTCACCTGTAGCATCTAGGCTAAAGGGAAAGGTCTTGGGGAGGAGTTGGAGGGAATGAAGAGGATCTCAGTCTTAGTCAGGCTGAGGCTTCAGGCGACGGGCCGCCATCCAGCTCGAGATGTCCTTCTGGAAAGGTAAGATGCATGCTGAGACCTGAGCGTGGGATGGAGGAAAGGAAAGGAAAAGAGAGGAGGAAACATACACACTGACGCACCACCCAAAACCACCCCGGTAAAATATGTTAACCTGAATAAAATACTGATCTACAAGTAAAAGAGTATTAAGGGCATGTTTTGCAGGGGAAAAAATCTGTTTCCTTTGAATCTGAAGGAATCAGTTTACAGAAATGTCCTGGAGCACGGCCAATCAGTAGCGCAGGATCGCCGTCCCTGGCGCACTCTGGCGCCTCAGATGCACCAGGTCATGGGGGTGCAGGGGCCATTTAATCTGTGTAATTTCAGCAGATAAAACATTTGGTATTTTTACCTGCATGGGGGCACAGCAGAGCTGGCATCCGAGCTGGGAGTTGAGGCCCGTTGACGGCCAGGCCAGGGATGGGAGGCGTGCGTGATTGACAGATGGAGACTTGCTTCTGCTGAAATTTCTGGCGTAGGTGGAAGTGACCCGTGACCGCTGGTCTGAAATAGGTTTTGTGTTTTTTCTTCCCAATGGTTAAGGTTAGGATTTCTGTAGAGTGAGCTGGTCCTGTATCAGTGTTTAAGCTCAACTTCTGCCCTGAGTGAGATTTCTGGGAAGTGCAGCACCTTGGCAGGTTTTGTGTGTTGTTTGTGTACGCCAAATCCTGCAAGCTTGGGCCTCCGATAGCGTTGCACCCGTATTGACTGGTCCTTTACGAGTGTGAGTTGCCTATCATGGTCGCAGTTCAAAACCCGTACCAGACCGGCCCTGGTGAGGAGGAGGGAGGGAGAGCCGGCACGAGTTCGCTGAGAAGGGCGTAAGGGTGACTCCAGAACGTGGGTGTGCAAATTCTGTCTCGAAGGAGGAATTCTCTGCCCTCCGAGAATTAGCTTGCCTCGTAGAGAGGAATAGTGAACTCATGTGAGGTGGGCAAAATCTAAATAAATAGAGGGTATAAATGGTAACTAAGCTGGGAGAAAAACAGGAAAAAAACAAACATTTTAAAAAGTTTTTAAAAAAGCTTGCGTGGGGGCCACTATTCTTTCGGCTGAAGCCCCTCCCTCGTTCCCTTGGCGACTCCTTTGTGTGCATGCAGTGGCGGGAACAATGACATTTCCATCATAGGAGCCCTGAAGTTCCTGCCGATAAGGAAAAGATAAACTGCAAGGGGCCTTCGTCCACTTGCATGTGCGGGCCAGCACACGCACTATGTAAAAAATTATTCTGTGCTTCGAGATGCCCAGCATTGGCACTCTGACACTATCCTTCTTATACAGACGTTTGGGTTCAGGTCTAATCTGTCACATGGTCGGGGGGTCCCATCCTCAGTAAAGGAAGATGAAGACAGCTCAGTTGTTGCAACGTTGCGGCAGCGTCACCAGAACGTTACGAGGAGAACGGGAGGCGAACCCCTGTGTGCTTCCAGCTGCTGAAAATGAACGCCAATGAATGCAGCTGCCTTCACGAAACGGCGATGGACTGAATGTTCTAATCAAACAGTATTTTATTCTTATGTTCTGCCCTAATCCCCATTCTATGGGGAGAGTTGATGAACAATCATTAGGAGAAGATGGGCAAGACCACACCCCCACGTGCAATTTTGCCGTTGCCGTGGAACGTCCAATTATATGAGCAGGACTGTTTGCCTGTGGGGAACCACAGGGCTGTCATTAAGAAGTAATCAGAGCTACCTGAGATACCTGATACCTGTGTCTCTCAATACATGGCTCCTCCTGGTGCTTTATGAATTATTGAACAACCAGAATGTTTTAGGCTTAAATCCTGGTAGTGACACTGTCATTGTAGCCTTGAGAAAAGTACTTAATTTGAATAGCTTTTGAATATATAATCTGAATAAAATAATTGGACCATGAATTACAGTAAAATAGATGGTAGTAAATTCATACTAAAACCCAGGTTAAACTGAACAGCGATGTGCTTTGTTATAAAAAATGTGCACAGCGAATTTAAATTAATTACTTTATTTACACAAAATTGTGAGATCGTTGAAAAGAATAACAAATGATTTCACTAATGCTCAAACGTAAGGACAGAGTACAAAGCTTATTTTTTAAATGCTGGAACAAAAAATAATACAGTATCTAGACCCGGGGGTATGTTTTTATTGTATTTTGATTTGATTTGATTCATGCTCTCTATAACAACAGCACAGATGAGTCATTCAGTGAACACCTCAATTCCTCACTCGCAAAAGCACAGAGCATCTCCGTGGCGACCCCTGCCCTCAAAAATCCCAGCTAACGCCCCTCTGGATGCGCTGCGTTGGAGAACCCCCCTTGGCTTCTCAAACACACCTGCTGAGCATGACGGTGCCAGTGTGTGTGCTCAGTGAGTTGTGCAGCAGGCTTTGAAACAGTTTGGCATACAGAATCCCAGAGAAAAAAAACAAATAAGCAATGTCTTCACAACATATGTGACATAATTGGGAGAATATGACTAAGTTCCTGCTACTGTTTGCAACTTCATATTTTACCACGCAATGGCATATTGCTCTGTTTCCCACGATTCTAGAATAAGGTCCCTAATTCAAACAGGAAGTGAGGGCCTTGTTCACATGAGCCTAATCAGCTAATTACGGTCAGGAGGTTTTATGTTATCTTTGTGACAGCCTGCAAGCAAAAGACAGATCGAGTTTGCAGTGCATGAAAGTCTACAGGAAGCTTTGCTCTTTCCTTCATTTTTTCTTCCGGTCTTTGCGTATAATCCCAGGAGAACCACCGATTGACCGATAGTGCACTGGGGTTTTTTACGTTTTTTTGCCTTCTTCTTTGCCCAGTCAATAACTCTGAGTGATGACCCTGCGTGGGACTTATTGAGCCCATCTCCGCGCTGAACACGAGACGTTGAGTATCGTCCGGCACGCGCCCCAGGCAGACAGGTCTCTCCTTCCGCCCAGAGATGAGAGGGGTCCCGGAGGACGCCCCCGGGGCCGCTCCGGTGTCAGACGGCTGCGGGATCGAGGAAGTGGCCTGCAGAGAGGCGATGCATTACGGTCCTATTTTTAGAACTGCCTCTGGAATCCCTCTGCCCCTGCGCTTTGCTCTCTTTCCACAGTCTCCGCTCCACTCCACACTTAAATACACGCACTGCCATTAGCTCCACTTCACCATCCCCCCAACACCAACACCCCCATCCAGGGTGTCACGCCTATCTGCCTTTTTCACACCCACCCCACACACACACGTGATCCCAGTTTCAGTGTCTGAAGTCCTTCCAAGCTTGCTATCAGCTCCTAATGACCAATGATGTTCCAGCGAGCCAAGCGTGAGATGGTCAGTCTGAGCTCCAGACAGGGGGCTGCTCTCAATTCTCTCGGCCCCCGCCCCGTCTGCTTCTTTCATGCGCCCCGTTCCCACGCACGCCACATGCCAGGGGAACCGCCTGACACACCCGGTCCCACCCTGCTTCACAGAACAGCATCATTTTCCTAGCTTGAGGGTCAACTGATAGTCACAGAAATTATGGGGGGCGGGGGCCGGGGCGGTGGTGCACACCCTCTGACTGCAGGTCCTGGCTTAAGAGAGGGTGCACAACTCCAGGCCTGGAGGGTTTATGTTCCAGCCAATTACTCTGGCTTAATTTTCGAAACCAATGTATGCACCAAAGCTGGTTCACTCTGATATCGGACAACAGTAAAAGGTTTTCACCAAGGATACATGTACAGTCTGTAGCTCAAGACTTTTTGAAAAATGGCAGATCAAGTAAGTTATCGGGCTGATTAAATAAGTAAGAGCAGAAGTTGGCATGAAATCCTGAAATGGATCGGCCCTCATTGTACACCCCAGGCTTATAGAGAATCCAGGTGTGTGTACTTTCTAGGCCAGGGCTTTTCAACTCCAGACCTTGTGGGCCTCAGTGTCTGCAGGTACTATACACTACACCACCTGATCTCACTAATTAACTCACTACCTGGACCAAAGAGATAAACTAAGCATGTTCTCATTATGAAACATTCTCCATACATTTTGTGCTTGTGTTCTTAAATTCCAGACACTGGAATTTTTAAATTATTCTTTGTTTTCAATTTTTATAAATGACCTGGGCAATGTTACACAAGCAGCAAAATGACATCTATATGCAGAAGTTGTTGCAAGTGCTGTTGCATTGTATTTTTTAACTGAAACCTTATGTATGTACTGTTGCTATCATGGCTAGGACCCATATTCATAAAGCATCTCAGAGTAGAAGTGCTGATCTAGGATCAGGTTTCTCCCCCGTTCAATATCCTAACCTTTATGAGAGAAAATCAGATCAGCGCTCTGGGACGCTTTAAGAATACAGACCCAGGTACAGACTCTCTTGAAAAATAGATTTGATCTCAATGAGACTTCCTGGTTAAACAAAGAATAAATAAATGAATTTTAAAAAAGTGCTGAGGACAAAGCGCCAATAGTAGTTTTATTAAATAGTGTCATTCGTTTCTTCATGAGGAAGGGCTAGCTTCTGTGCCTCTCAGGCAGAGAGAGGAAAGAACATGAGTGGGGGGGGGGGCACACGTCAGCCCTTCAGTTCTCACCCCCTCCCCTCAAAGATAAGACGACGTCCTGGTGCCGTGCCCCACTTAGCGCCCACACCTCTGTGGCGGGAGGCAGATCGCTTGCGGGCACCGTGCCATCATCGGCACCCGGAGCTGGCGCAACCCACCCACCAATGAGACGGGTCCATTTGGACGAAGTGAAACTCAAGTGGCCCAGGCTGAATTCCTGCCCTTGTGGGTGGGGGAGCAATATTTATTTGCTTAGCAGATTACCTTATCCAGAGAACTATCCATAACATAATATCCTTTTTTACATTGTATGATTATTATTTATTTTTTTACATGCTACCAAATTTGTTTTATAAAGCAGCACCTGTGATTTGAACCCGCAACCTCCACTAATCTCTACATTACACTGCCGTCCTGCCGGTGCAGAGCAGGAGTGCCGTCGTCGAGAGCAGCTCTGTGGTTTTTGACAGGCGTCAAAGTGCACTCCACCCCCCGTGTCTCGCGCCCTCATGTGTTGACGGCCTATCTGTGTGTGTGGGCACGTGTGACCTTCCTGCTCCCTCTGTCCTCCATCACAGCTCCGTGCATTACTGCAGAGAGGTGGGGGGAGATGTGGGACAAGCCAGTCGTCTGCATGGGTAGCATGGAAAGACTACTGAACGAAATCAGGATCTTTACGTTTTCTTTATGACTTACTACACAAAACATAACACCTCCTAACAGAATTTAAACTATATAACGCCATTGTCATAGCGCTACGGTATTTCTAAATTAGATCACCAACTATTATGCTTTTAGTGTTGATGTGCTACATGAATACCATGGAATATGGTATATCACATATTGATAAAGGTTTATTCACAAACTTTTACACTCTTTTTACATTTGCCTTTCTTTGCCGATACTCCGTACTATACAACTAATTTCATACAGGGGTTTGATACTAATTTATTCAATCTCACTTCTGTTTGGGTTCACGGTGAATGCAGAGACGTTGAGACCTGTAAAACTGTCTTTCACCACGAACGCTTGCACCACACTGTATTTTATGGCAATAAACCCCTCAATTTGCCTTTGTTATCAAAGATGGTCAGCGTGCGAGAACTTGTCCCTCACCGGGATGGTACAGAATATGTGCTTTCTCTCTGACAGGGTCCAAGAGCCACATCGGTCACACAAACTAAAGCAGCTCACCCCAAATCCTCCACCTCCGATCGGACCCCACCCGCACCCTCAGTTTGGTCCCGTTACCCTGGCTCATCGCAGCGATCAGGAAGTGGAGCGCCGATTGTTCTGGAAACAGACCGTAACTGCATGCCTGTCTGTTTGACACTAATATACGAGCACAATATTGCAAAATATCCAATACTGAATATTCAGGGCACGTTGTGTTGTTTGGCACGTCTTGTCCCAAATGTTCCGTGAATGACAAAAATGCACCTTGGGGAAGGCAAAGGTATTCCATTCTGTTCTATCCAGTAGGAATGATGTTATTTTGTTTATAGCAAAGTTTCTATGGTTCCTGATGTGCTGTGTCCCGGTGCCAGACAACTCACAGGAGTGCACATCAATCCAGCTTCCAGTTTCCCTTTCAACGCTGCACTTCAACACAAGAGACTGAAGCATCTCTTTCCACACTCCTGAGAATAGTGCACATGTGCAGAAACTCAGTGAACAATTTTATTGTTCATTTTAGGATAGAAAAGTTCAGTTCAGTTCAGTTCAGAGTCACCTGAACTGAACTGTCTGCATGCTTATCAATAGCACGTTGCTGTTATTTTTTTAAATCTAGAAATGCAATCGAGAATGTTTTCTTTGGCGCCTGACGAAAGTGAACAAAATGCCGACGCGGCCGGCGACGGAAGAACCCCTATGTGAGAGACGCTGCAGCCATGAGAAAAGGAGCCATGAGAGACATGGACGAGCCACATGCTAATGACCTTTCTTATCACGCCTGCCCCCGTATCTCACAGCACACCATTCACCATTTCAATTGCGACTGCGATCTGGGTAATAGCACAGATTCTAAAGCCTACCCAGATGGTCAGCTCCGTATTCTCTGACAATGAAGGGTCTGTTCTCCCTTGCTGCCGAAGCTGGAACATCCACCACTTGTAGATATCCATCAAGGGGCATGGTCAAAGACAATCGATGGCAATGCATGTTCTGTTCTTGGGGACGGCCTCTTCATGAATATTTATGAACTGTAATATAGCACCGGATCCTTCTGTTATTCAACTGTAGCCTCATAGTGCGAAAAAGTCGAGAGTACAGAATGAATGCGGGAGCTGGCCATCTGGTTTCAATAGAGGATCTGTGGTAATGTTCTGTAAGAATTGTACCCTTGGCACCTCGCTGCTGCATCACTGCTCAGCTCAACAGAGATGATTCACTTCCTGTCCCTCCTCTCCACTTCCTCCTGGACCATTGTGCTCATTGGGTTTTGTTTCCACAGATTGCCCTGGGTTAAGTGGCCCAATTGGCCGATTAATTTGAATACATATAAACTGATGACTTTAAAATACCTTGCAGGTAAAAAACCTGGAACTATAAAGCACAGGTTGGAACTGTATCGTTGCATCAAAAAATGCAATGCAGAGTAAATGACTGTGCTGGTTGAGAAATTAAGAGCAGACGTAGGAGTGAAAACAAACACACGCCTGCACGCACACACGCTCACACACTCACACGCAATCACACACACACACACACACACACACAGGGATTCAGGAATGGGGTCTTACACACCTGCTGTAAGCCTACAGCATTAGGGTATTTGCCCCCTCTCAACGCTGGCCCAGGGACTGATCACCATTCAGATAGTCACAGTTTCCTTCTCAGGCACTGTTCTCTAGTCTACAGCAAAGAGGAATTGGTGCTGACAAACCCTCAGCCCTAACTGGAGCTAGCCTAGCATAGTGTAACATGGGCCACTGGTTACCACTATAAATGTTTGTGCAAAACAACAATCAAATATTAAGTGAACCAAAGAAAACCTACCGTTTTCAGGCTGCAATGAAAATTCACTTTTGGTAATGAATAATTACTGTCACAAATGTATATCCCCTCTGGGCATACTATAATTTTATTTTGGCCAAGAGCTCCCTCTGCAGGACAGAAGGTGATGTGCGTCAGCAGGACAGACACTGTCCAGATGGCAGTGCCTTTGGGAGCAGCAGAAAATCAAGGGGACTGGTGAGGTCTGATCTGAGTCTCCCAAAGACCCCTCAGTACACCCTGCCCACTCTGTTCCTGAGTGCTAAAGCCAATGGTAACATTTCTACCGAGTGTGATCATAAGACGAACCTGGTAGGAGGTTCTATGAACAACATGCATCTTACACAGCTCCCAAACCAATGCTTCCCTGCAACAATTTGTTTTGTGATGGACATGATTTTGACATCATCCACAATGGCATCCGCACTCCCAAAGTGACCCCACCATGCCTGGCATGTGTGTTTTCTAGTGCTCTGCTGGCACAGCTCCAGTTTCATCACATTAATGCAAACCACACACACACACACATGCATGCACACACACACTCACACACACACGTGTGCGTGCGTGTGTGTGCGAGTGTGTGTTTACTTCTGTCACTGTGGGTTATGTTTGTGAGTGTGTGTTTACTTCTGTCACTGTGGGTTCGTGTCTTGTGTGTGTGTGTGTGTGTGTGTGTGTTTGTGTTAACATGTTTTGGGGTGTGAGTAAAGCATGTCCTTTGTGATGGGTTGAGTTGTATTGAGTATTGTCTTTAGTACTTACACCCACAATATCTTAATTCACCTGCTTGTGTAGTGGCTAAATCTGACCATCTGCACTAAATCAGTGTTTTATTCTGTTCAAATGCCTTTTGCTATCCTAGTTATTTGCACTTGCTCTTGTTTGCAATAATCAGCATTAGCTGAATAACTACAGTACATATACATGTCATTGAAATGTATCCCTTTTCATACGAGAGACAGCACTAGCCACTCTCAGCCACATTAGCAACAATCTCAGCGTCTTCTTCACCCATCAGAAAGATCAAAGCACATGCAAGTCATTTGTGTCCTGCGAAGAACACTGACCATGAATCAGTTTCAGAAGACTGTGCAAGATGGCTGATCCCAGATCAGTGCCTACGGACACTACTGACCCCAAACTTGATTCATGTTGCTGACAATGTCAGGCAAAGATTCTGCTGCTAGAACTCTGGGTTATGGAAAGGAAAGATATAACATGCTTGCAAGATTCAACCTTTTCTTTGTCAATGTCTTAAATTCATGGTTTTTTTTATTGCAATACAGCATATAGATCGATATATCCATCTGGATATATCGATCTATATGCTATAATGTAATGGCCTTTAAGAGGCTCATGACACTGATTTGCAGATGCTACTGCTACTGCTCCCTCATAATTAGTGCGCCCCCCCCTGCTGTTTCTTAGTGGCATGTGACAGTCTCCAGAGGCCCTCGTGGTCACATGTCACACAACATACGATGTTCAATTTCCTCTTTTTCTGACTACTCCCCTCCCCAGCATACCACCTGAGCAACAAGTACACCTGCTTAAACCAATAACCCACTGTTTCCATTAATGACCATTAGCATGGCATCCCCACAGGGCAATGCATAATTGACTATAGCATTTCCCTGGGATCAAGGATTTCACTTGTCAGGGTTTTTCCTCATTGTGCACTTCTGCCTCCTCTGGTCGATTGGGCAGCTGCGGTCTGCATGTTATGGCTGTGCAGGGCAATGGCTGCGCAGCTGAGCCAGTGGACTGCAAAGTGAAAAGAGGAAAAATATCAAACAATATATTTAACTATATGAATCTCGTTTCCAATGAAGGGGACATGTAAACCGAACAGTCCCGGGGTGACGTTACTGAAGTTTCAGTTTGAAGGTCGCATTTCCCCCAACCCAGAAACGTGGTGGATGTAAACCAGCGGACAATACAAATCTAACAAATGGGCTGTAGAGGGCGATGTTGTTCATTTACAGCAATTTATCCCCTTGTGCTCTTCATAAGAAATGGTGTCACTTTACATGAAACAGGAAATTCGCGTCTGTTAGAGACTTGGAGAGAAGAACCCTGCAACCGATTAATTAAGAACTTTATTTAAAGCTGTCTAAACGTATGCATATATTTTTTTTAAATATCAAAAAAGTATCAAGTGTATAAATAGTGCATTTAAAAATGAGAGGAGTTCAAATTTATTTATCGGCTCAGATCTTTTCCCCCATTTTTCTTCCCAGTTTGGAGTGCATGTCCCGTCGTTGCCGAGTTCTCCTTAAAGTTCGACAAGGCGCATGCAAACAGCAATTATTTCATTAGACCAATAATTTATTTGTTGTTTATCATTTATTGTAATTTTAACGAAATATCTTTAACTAGTCTATGAACGACTGCTGAAGACTGTTGTTGTGTCCCTATAGAAATTGTTTTATTATGGTCTAATCTCTAATCTATGAGTGAATCAGCATTTGCGTATACAGCAATTGGGTAATTGAGCCGGGGTAATTGGTGGCAACAAAAACCTGCCAACCAATAAGTCTGCCTTAATTTTTATCTGTATTCACCAATGCTGATTCACAATTATATCGCACCACAGTAAAACGTTTTCACTAAAGATACACGTGCATGCTCCATACTGTTGCTCCTGGCTTTATCAAAAAAAAGTCATATAAATGAGTGGACTAAATGAATAATTAAGAGCAGAGGCATGAAATCCTGACATGGATTAGCCCTCGATGTGCATGCCTGTTCTAATGGGTCATATCAGTGTTTGAGAGTACATTCAGTGCATTAGTGGTGCAGGGATTTACACAGACTAACGTGCAACATTTGCATAGCGATCATCTCCTTAGGCAGGCATCATCACTTTTAATAATGGCGTGTCATTTTGAAACCCACACCTATGCTGTATACCAGGGTTACTCAAATCTGGCCCATGAATCCAAATTCGATCTTGGTTTTCCCTTCTCTCAGGCAGGTAATTGAACAATTAGTGCATTTGATTGGCCAGAGTGTCTTCACACCTGACCCCCAGGTAAAGGGAGTGTGGAAAAGCAGCAGTGCTCGGCTCATGAGGAACAGGATTTGAGTTAACCCTTCTGTATACTCACCAAGCCCTGGTTTAACACATTTCAACACTGAGTGCATTCTCAGAGCCTGAAAGAACAGCTGAGGGGAGAAGGAAGTACTTCAAAAAGGAAATTTAAAAATGTCCTGAAAAGGGTCTTTGTCAGAGGTCCTTCACATTCTGCCCGAGAGAAAGAGATTCCAGAAATCTCTCAATGCACAATGCCACCACAAGGCTTGTATTACTTGTATTATTCTCCCTCCTTTTCTCTCTGTACAAAGAAAAGAAGTGCACTTAAACTCGTCTGCTAATTTTAAGCATGGACAATTTCCACACTCGCTGGGCAGGAGTACTCCCTGTCACTCCATTCCTGAATGAAGACAGTGACACATTTTCAGTCCATTAAGCAAACATCTTCCTTGCCATTCACTACAGTAAGGTACATTAACGTGCTGTACAGTAAATTAATGTATACAAACTGAAGAAGTATTCAGCAAGCTGGACTGAATAAATTAAGGTGGGGATTGTGCATAAAGGTGGAGATTATGGTTACGAACCTCCTCTCCGGTTCCTTCCAACCAAACTTCTACCCCTTTTACCATTATTGTAGTACTGTATGTGATGCTGGTTTTCACCAAGGGGACAGCATGGCACCGGACACAAAACATCCCCCAAACACACACTGTTCATCTGAGCTTTTAAACAGCAGACATGAAACAATGGAACACAGGATGGGAGGATACTACCCCCCCCACACACACACTCACACCCCTCACACACACACGCACATTCTTTTCACACAGACACACGCACACACAGACACACACCCCTCACCCCGCACACGCAGCCCTTAAACACTGTCACACACCACATGACAATCCCCAGATGTGAACAGAGCAGCAGGAGACCGGGAGTGGATTTTTTGGTGTCCAGACTTGGACCTTTATTTAATCTCTCTCCCAGACACAGGAAAGAGAAACAGAGTAGGAGGTCAGAATAAATAAAATAAACAAAATCTTCGTGGACAAAAACAATAAATGAAAATAACAAACTACATTCAAGTCCGCCTCCTCCAAGATGAAAATCCCTTTTGGGAAAACACTAACAAACATAAACACAGACTGTAACATTTCAGTCCGGGTACAAACATTCACATTTAACATTTAAATGTTCTGCGACTTTTCAGTCCGGGTTCAGACACACACACATTCTGCAACTTTTCAGTCCAGCTTCTCATTCTAAAATATTAAACTAACTCACTCACTCACTCACTCACTCACTCACTCACTCACTCACTCACTCACTCACTCACCACTCACTCACTCACTCACTCACCACTCACTCACTCACTCACTCACACCACCACTCACCACCACTCACTCACTCACTCACTCACTCACTCACCACACCACCACCACCACAAGACTCATCATACAACACACAATGCCTCACACCTGCACTTAAATAGATAGTAAACTCCTCACTCACATTATGACAAGACTCATCATACAACGCCTCACACCTGCACTTAAATAGACTAAATTACTGTCCGACTCAGGTGAGGCAATCACTCGCTCTGCCATTCACACACATAATTACACTCAATTAGCAAAACATTATCCTCACACACCTAATCAGACTCAATTACAAACCTAATCCATCAAATCCGTATTCAATTGACATTCCTTTCAATTAACATGGTTTGACAAATTAAGACTTTTGGGACAATCTCCCGGCCAACAATGAGCAGCTTCTCGTAATCGCGCCAACTGTCAGATCGCCAAACAGGCACACAGAAAGTCCAATTGTCCCACAGTCATCCGCAGGAGCCCTGTGGCAAAACAAGCAGCATTGCTCCCCCACCGCCTCTGAGACCAGCGCCTCCTACAAACACACTTCATGCATCTCCCTTACACACACACACACACACCACTTAATGCGCCGTATTAAATTGCACTTTACACAGCCCTGAGATGAAGCAGATGTTCCTGTTCTGCAGGTTCACTGGAGTCCTTTCTCACCGGCTCGAAGCTCTGCCATCACTCTATTGTCTGGAGTTTCTTCTTCTGCCACCAAATCCAGCAGGCAAGTAGCGACCGAGACACCAAAGGCTCAATCCATTAACTGGGGGGCTCATCAGACACTTTGTAGTACATTTTTCAAAAAATTGAATTTAAAAATCACAAGTATGCAGCTGAAACCTTTTGCATGTGCATGAATACCCTTTGCCATAACACATGCTATTGTTGGGTTCTTCCCCCCCCCCCAATTTACATAGCACCTTCAACCTTTTTGGATATTTCCTTGTTCCTTGTCATGTGATACCTGTTACACATCACCTGTGGACTCACATTTGTTCCATTCTGATGGTTAGTTGAAATGGTTAGTTGGTTCTGTTGACACCACACACCAAATTCAGAGATCTGGTGAGTAGACACACTGCCAAATCTGAGTGAAATCCATTGAAAAATGTTGCCACTACAATGAAATATATATGTTATTGAACTGTCACTCAGGCATGTGCACAGATATGGCCCAAAGGGGGCTTGAGCCCCTGCCCTTTTGCCCTCAGAGTCAAAAAGTGCCCTTTTTTTGGCAGGTGTCAATTGTATTTTATTTTTTCTTGATTTGTTATTGAAATGTTAAAGAGGGAAAGTATAGTAGTATCCACGAAAAAATACACCTTTGTCTCAATCAATCAATCAACGTCGCATCTTCCGACATTCCGAAAACAACTTGTGTTGACAACAACCGATGACATCACTCAGTAATTATGAAACCACGATTAAACAACACTTACTGTTTATGTTATATATCCGTTAAATAAACTATGAAGTAGGTCAGTAGGACTTTCTACCTTCACGCTGTAATTTTGTCAATACTAGCCTCGGTACTCGTGAGCAAGTAAGCTAGTCAAATTATCATTAAAACGACGTTATCTCCGTCATGCAGGACAACTTACAAATATGGAATTCATTTCTGAAGCTGGTAGTTACATTTTGCATAGTTTTGCTAGTTTAGTGTAGTCACCCCCTTTTCTTTATAGACAGTTTTCTAAAAACGTGAAGTTTAAAAGTGTATTATTGTTTGGGCATAACAATCTGTAGCGCATGAACCATGCTACACTTAGGAAGTGTACATACTGGAAAGGTATGATCTGAATGCCATTAAATTGCATCCTTCCTAACTTTATTTCTCAAAGAAACCACTGATTTAATGTGACTGAATTGGTCTAAACAACTGAACACTGACTGACTGCATTACTTACACTGACTGACTTGCATTACTACATAAAATCTGTGGTTTCTTCATGGAATAATGTGTTTCAGTATAATTTAAACTGGTCCCATGTTATGAACATAGTGTGTGATTATGGATGGCGGCGGTGTGGCAACATCGGGGAGGGAATAGTGTGTGTCGGTGGGGTGAGTGCCCTTTTTTTTGGCTTGAGCCCCTGCCCCTCAAAATGTCTGTGCACGGCCCTGCTGTCACTGACATCCATGAAATTTAAGATGCATGATTCTTGGGCAAGTGTTTATAAATATTTATTTTCATTTGTTATTTTCTTCATTCATTTTTGGCTAAACAATATGGCACTAAAGCCAATCATAATGCCAGTATTGGATAATTGGAAGGCCATAAATCCTACAAATTGTTTTGGAATAATTAATTAATCTCAGATTTGTACAGTTTGTACCATCAGAGTAATACATTCATGCCAATAACTTGTGCATTATAGGCAGTATTTCAGCAACAATAATAAATGCACTGCCTATGTTTTAAAAAATCAAATGCATTACTTTTTTGCAGCATAATTACTTCTAATTAGTGTATTTACACATTAATGTATTAATTCATTTACATAACTGCAAAAATAAAGGCAACATGGCATGGTGTGTGGCGCATTCTCTAGGCATGGTTTAGGTCCACCCAATACCTTAGAAGGCAAGGTAAAACTTAAATAAATACAAAACTATGCTGAGGGTTCACCTTCAACCTGTGGTGAAGCATTTCTATCTGGATAGAAGAGGTCTTTTCCAGGATGACAATGCTCCCATCCATAGGGCACGAGTGGTCACTTAATGGTTTGATGTGCATGAAAACATTATAAACCATATGCCATAGCCATCTCAGTCTCCCGATCTCAATCTGATTGAACCCTTATGGGAGATTCTGGAGCGGTGCCTGAGACAGCATTTTCCACCACCATCAACAAAACACCAAATTATGGAATGATACATTCCTCCAATAGAGTTTCAAACACCTGTAGAATCTATGCCAAGGTGCATTGGAGTGGTTCTGATGGTTAATAGTAGCCCGACGCCCTATGTTGGTGTTGCCTTTATTTTGGCAGTTACCTGTTTAATGCACAATTTATTGCAAGAATGTATTACTCAGATTTAATTAAGAGTGTGCCGAAGTCGATAGTACTTACATTCTCTCTCACACGTCATAGTAAATGCTTTAAATGCACTTTTCTCAGAACAACCCTGTGTGTGTGTGTGTGTGTGTGTGTGTGTGTGCACTTCAGTGTGAGTGAGTGAGTGCATGTGTGTGTCTACAGTTTTACGTGTGCATGTGTGTGTGTATGTGTGTGTGTGCGTGTATGTGTGTTGTCAACAGTATGTGTGTGTGTGTGTGTGTGTGTGTGCATGCATGTGTACGTGTGTTGTCAACAGTATGTGTACGTACGTGTGCGTGTGTGTGTGTGTGTGTGTTCACGGTACAGACACATTGCCTCAAAATTGAGCACCAATGCCTTAGTCTCTGACCCGGGAGCCTTCAATTCTAAATGAGAGGTGCAGTAAAAGTGGACAGCTGAATGGCTGTCGGGTGAGACGATGCGCACACTGGCAGCCAAGAGCAGTGAGATCACGGTTCTGTTGTTTCCTGGGTTCAGCTTGACCCAAGCGCGGTTTCAGAGTGCAACGTGATCTGAACAACCCGCTGCGAGTTCCCGAAATCTGTCGGCCGGAGTGGAAGTGAAACACCGGCCCGTTAGCCGGCGCTCCAGGTCGGCACAGGCAGGAGGATTCCAGGGCTTCTCCGGTTGGCTGGTGACGCAGGGACAGAAGAGAGGCTGTCCTCCAATGGGGAACCTCTCAGAAGTCTTCTGTGTAGCTGGGCTGGACTATGCTTCTGTTTTCATCTCCTAGTGAGAGAAACTGTATACTGACATACAGTGTACGGCAGGGGTGTCAAAGTCATTCCATCGAGGGCCAAGTGTATGCAGGTTTTTGTTGCAACCAATGCACTACTCCAGGTGATTTCAATTAGGTCCCTCCCTTGGTTGAAGAAGTGGGCTAATTAGTGAAATCACCTGGTGTAGTGCATTGGTTGCAACAAAAACCTGCATACACTTGGCCCTCGATGGAATGAGTTTGACACCTGTGGTGTACGGTATATATACAATCTATATATATAATCCTTCTCTTCCTTTTCATTAAAGATCACTATCAGAGAGAGATAGAGAACCCCAACACTGCAGAGAGAGAACCCCCACATTTCAGTGAGGCCTCAAACCCTGCAGAAAGGCAGAGCCCCAAAACTGGAAGGTGAGAGGCTTCCAACACCGCAGGGGGGTAGAACCGCAAAACTGTGGGAAGAGGGAACCACAAAAACTGGAGCTATTTTTCAATGGGGCGTCGGAGAGCTTTGTTCAGCCAAAGGGACTTGATTCAGCTCATACATCCAGGCCCTGGGAAATGCTCAGGTTCATAGGGGAACTCCTCCAAAACACTAGCTCAATGTGTCATTGGCATTACAGTTGCCATTGTCAGGCATCCTTTCTTTTTATGATCTGGTAACGAATCTAATCACCCTGAGCCAAGGCACGTGCACAATGCGCCTGCGTCACCAGAACACCGAGCCAGATCAGCACCTGCGCAGGGCCACAGATCAGTACGCCTTCCGGATGGGAGAGGAACAGGCACAAACCAGGAGGTGAGAGTTCCTTCCCGGCCAGCGGACGCGCAAAACTTTGTCTCCTGCTTACCGAAGACACACCGGCTGCATGTCTTCGGAAAACACCAGGTATGATTCTGGATGTGAAGTGGGGTGGAAATAAGATCTTTAATGGCAAGGAACAACATCGGCCATTTTATTGGATTTTAATACCTTTGAATTGCTTGGAATAACAGAGAATAATACGAAAACAAATTCAGCATTCAGTTAAGTATTGATTTGGGTTAGGAAGACAATAACCGATGGTAGATTGGTTTAGACCAGAAATTCTTGCCAGACTGTTGCCCTTTTGGGCCAAAGGTTGGGCGTTGTTTTTGAAAACCAGTATGCAAGCAATCATTTGCTCACCCTTATCTAGAGTTGTGCAAGAGACTGATGGGGTTAAAGCTAATATAAGCTATTTGTACACCTGGTCCAAAAGCACAGGCCGAACCTAGCAACCCTCATCCCTTCAGCTCTGTGGACCTGGTCTGGTTAAAAGAAAGACTTTGAAACTGAAGGGTTATTAATGGTGCAGGCGCTCGTGTGTGAAAGGTGGACGCGGAGTGATCGAGCAGTTTAACTGCCCTAGTTTGTATCTGTCCGGAGAGCATATCTGTATTTAAACTTTCGTTGCTGGTTTTATGTCGGCTGTATAGCCGCTGGCGCGTCTTCTTGTAAATCAGGAGTTTTGGCAGGTCGGCTTAACGGCCTTTGAACGAGCTCCTCTTTGATCTCCATTCCCTTGGCACATCAGGAGAGCAAATTTATCTTCACATCGTCATGTGTTTTTCAATCCCTTCTTTCTTTTTTTCCTAATTAATGGCATGCAGGGTCATTACAGTCAAAAGCAATTGAAACATAACAAGGAAATTGTTTATCTGTGTTCTTCCATATACATATATATATATAGCAACTATAATAAAAGTAATATTGGAGCTATTTGCTTAGCAGTTGGGTTTTCACCCAGACACAGAATTTTAATGGGAAATGCTTGGGAACATCCAACATCCAATCCTTTTGTCAAATATAAATGTCAGTATGTTGTAAAATAAATTTAGTGTAGTAAAGTTTTATCATCTGCAAAAATATGCAGCGTCTATCCAAAATGTATCAATCAGGGGGCCCCAAGCCTGGACCCGGAGAGGGTCTGCTGATTTATATTTTCACTTTAAAATTGGCAATCAAAGAAACCAGTTAACTGTGTACACAAGCTAATTAAGTGCTGAGTAACTATGCCAGCAGACCCTGTGGCTCTCCAAGACCGCGGTAGACGACCCCTAAAAAATAATTTATATTTATAAAGAAAAAATTGTTTTGCTAAATAGAAGATTTTACAATATATGCACTTTATTTAATTTCACAGTATGTTCCTGACTACACTTTGGGATTCCACACTACTATAACCTGATATTACCTTTTCCAATCAGGTTAATAGCATATTACTGAATCAGTAAGGTCAATTTAAGGGTCATGTCCCACATGCTCTCCATGTCACGAGTCTCCTCAAAGCCGGAAACAGCTGGCAGGAGAAAAGAGAAGTGCCAGGTCCCAGGAAGAGATCAATCCAAGAAGAGGAAGCCTTATGTTCGGGCACCAGGCCTGGGCAACTCAGTGTGAAAATATCTCTTCAAAATATGATTTTTTTCTTTAAATTTGTCGGGCGAAACAATGGAGCAGTCAGAACAAGGAATCAAAACCATGTTTACATGAACAATTTAAGGTTAGGTGGGGGTCACAAGTGAAGTTGACTTCCCCTCACCCCCCAACCCCCAACACATCCACACCCCCTGAAAATATAAAGAAATGTGGCATCTCGTGAACAGCTTTGTAGAAGTGAGAAAAGGAACTTGGTTGAATTTTTGCTATAATCTCAACCTGGCACATGAGTAAGCACTTTTTATGTATACAAAACGATCTGATCCTCATTAGCTGATCACCTTATTTGTGTTTGGGCACCTCTGCATATACAGTATATAAAAAATGATAACGCCCTTTTTTTCTCGGCCAGCAGGTGGGGCTAGTGAGGTGCACAGATATGTCCCTATCCTTCCTATAGCCACTCACAGAAAATAGTATAATTAGCTATTTTTGTCCCAGTCCAGGTAAGTGATCCTGGTTGGCCTGAGGAAGTGAGGTCAGCCCATAGCCAGGATTCACTTTTCTTTTACTGCTCCCCAGTGTGTCATGATGACATGATGTCATGTCTCTAAGCAACAGAGCCATAGTCCTTGGATCCCAGTAATAAAGGCAAACACAAGAGGATGCGCTGTAGACTGATAAGATTGCATCAGGACCATTCAGGCATCTCTATCCCACTTTTCAGTTGATGCGTAATTCACAGTTCTTCCTTAAGAAAACGGCTATTGACAATTCCACGGCACTTTCCCAAAAGACCAAGGATTTGCTAGAGTCCTGGCACAACTATAGATCTGGCCATATGATTATCCCTTAATTTGAATGTCCAAATAAATCCCTCTCTTTAATAATACTAATAATAGTCATCATCATCATTATTACTGTTATTATTATTATTATTACGATTATTAAAAGTGTATACAAAGGGCATACAGAAAAATTTGAAAGCACACAAAATTAAAAAAACATACAATTTACAAATGGGGCGGCACGGTGGTGCAGTGAATAGCACTGTCGCCTCACAGCAAGAAGGTCTCGGTTCGAATCCAGGCCGGGGCCTTTCTGTGCAGAGTTTGCATGTTCTCCCGTGTCCGCGTGGGTTTCCTCCGGGTACTCCGGTTTCTTCCCACAGTCCAAAGACATGCACATTAGGCTAATTGGAGAGTCTAAATTGCCCGTAGGTATGAGTGTATGAGTGTGTGAGTGAATGGTGTGTGTGCCCTGCAATGGATTGGCGACCTGTCCAGGGTGTATTCATGCCTCTTGCCCGGAACGCATGCTGGGATAGGCTCCAGCCCCCCCCCCCCGCGACCCTGACCAGGAATAAGTGGCTTAGATAATGGATGGAATTTACAAATGGCATGTCACAGGCGAAACAGCAGAAATGATCTTCATCTTCTCTGAGATTCTCCCTGATGGTTCTAGTCATCAGTCACCCACAGTAGCAATATACCCAGCAGGAGTTTCCAAACTCAGGACAACGGAACTGCATTCAAAATGGAACAGCTACTCCCAATCTTGTTAGATGAGGAACAGCTGTTCCAATTCCAATGCAGCTCTGTGGTCCTGTGGTTTAAACTCGCACTAAATACATTGCACTCAACCCAGTGACTTTAATTCCTGTGGCATTAGGCCCTGTCCCTTCCTGACAATCAAGGCTATCTGGAAAGGTTAAAGAAATTGTTGGACACCAGAAGCAGGTTCATATACTGGCCTAATGCCGAGCTATGAACAAAGTCCTAGCGCTCCACTGTCTGTGCTAAGAGGGTCCCAGCACACCAGCGTTTTAAATATACTCCTTCTGTCTTCGAGCTGGAGGGGGCGTGTCCTTTGTGTTGTGTTTCATGACAAGTTGCAACAGATGTGTGATCCTCGACATTCTTAACATGGAAGGCAATCCAAACCGGAAACGACCAATGATGCTTCAGCCAAAGAACCTTAATATTACCCCAGGCAGTAAAAATAACAATACAACAGACACTGTTGAACTGACCTGGGGTAAACAAGAGTGTATTAAGGCAAGTAACGTGAAGGAGCCAGAGATGTGCATGCACCTTTGTCCTCCCGCCTCTTTTATCATTCTCAAAGGTAGCTTCTTGGATATGTCTTTTTTCTTTGGCTTAAAATAAATTATAAATTATGTTAATTTATATCTATTTAGTACACACTTGTTACTAAACATGTTTTTACCTTGGCAAGAGTTTTTTTTTTGGTCATATGGCAAGTCCCAGCCAGAGACCGGTAGAGCAGTGACCCTGTAACCGTAAATGGAAGCCTCTTTGATCTGGTGACAAAAGTGACTAAACGGAGGGGGGCGATCGGACCTTTTGTGCACAACCTTTAACCGCTCCCACTCCTAAAATAAAATGTGAAGTTGAAATGTGTGCCAGTGGAATAGCAGGCTTGAAAAGGACAGCTGTGCATTTCTTAAACAGTGTCAGCGCCACTTTGAAGGTGCTGGCCTAAGTGCCATGGCAACCAGGCCCTGAGCATTGCGAAAAAGATGTTTGTCCAAACTAACGTCAGTGTCGACACAGTGCAAACGCAAGTTTGGCAGTGCAGAACCTAGAGCATATTTCACAGCTAGGACTTTGCTAAAAACAACAAAATAATGATCTCATAAAATCTCATTTTAAATATACTTTCAATAACTTGGTGGCAAACTGAGCTGGTAAATGCAATTAATTAAATTACATACCAATGACAATTACTATTTTAATCTAGGTCATATTATTTGTAGAATGTGAAAAGGTATGAAGACATGTCTAAGTCGAAGGTGTACATTGTAGTGATGGGCCTATGAATATGATTGAGCATTCCATATTTGGAAAAAATAAAACATGGGGATAGAAATAGTTAAAAAAATAAGCAATTTGATAGGATTCAATGGGAGTGGTCTGGATGTACAGGTATTTCATTGGTGTGCGTCTATTAAAGCTCTATGGATTCGGCCTCCCGCGTGGTCCAGTGGTTACAACGTCCGACGCTGGCCACGGAGACCGGGTTCAATTCCCCGTCTCGCCAAGTGTCGGCTTTGGCTGGGAGTGCCACCAGGGGGCGGCGATTGGCTGTCCGCCCCAGGGAGGGGGGAAGGAAGCCGACGTGACGTTCGCTGCGTATAGTGGCCCTGTAATGGCGCGCTCCAAGCAACTCGTAACCCGTGTTTTTCCCACCTTCTACCCGTGAAAGTGACTTGGAACGGTAGTCAAACCCGTAACTTCCCACCCGTGAACTCGTACCAGATCGATGTACTCCCAACTCACGACTTTGACGTCACACAGCCTCAAAACAAAGATGGCAGCCACCGTGACTGAGGTTCTTGTGAATGGCCGCACGGTCCGCCATTTTGGTTGTTTACGTTTCTATGGTTCCTGGGCAAGTTACGTCAGAATCCGTGACTTGCCCTGGAACGCTACGAAGTCGCGAGTCGTGACTTGAAGTCGTAACTTACGGGCTGAAAATCACCCCTGGAACGCAGCATAAGTACCGGGGTTCGGTCGACGGCTTGGCGAGTGACGGCTCGGAAGAGGCGTCACTTCGCCTTCGTCACTACCGGTCGCAGGACTACGGCAGCGAACTCACATTACTAGGGGGGGATTGACGTAAAAAATAGCGGGTCTAATTGGCTACCAAATTGGGAGAAAATGGGATAAAATCAGAAACAAATTTATAAAAATAGAAAAATAAAAAGCTCTATGGATTCATCTTCTTGAACCGCTGACAGTTATAGATCTCTATGCTGATGTTTCTGAGGCTCAGTGGCGATTTTAGTTTTTTAGAACAGGGGGTGCAATGTTCAAAAATCTTTTTCTTTTAAATATTTTTTGACATTGATTTGAAAATTGTAATATTTTCATCCCAACAGTAGGGGGTACAAATGTACCCCCTGCACCCGCGGTAAAATCGTCACTGCTGAGGCCAATATATATATATATATATATATTTAATTTGATTCAGATTTTTCCAGTTTTCTCCCAATTTAGGGGCAAATTATACCCTCTATTTATTTCGATTTGCCCTCCCCACATGAACTCGCTGCCCGTCTCTATGAGGCAAGCTAATTCTCCGAGAGCAACGAACTCCACTTCCTTCGGGACGGAATTTGCCCACCCGCGTTCTAAGAGACACCGTTACGCGCTTCTTGGCAAATTCGTGCTGGCTCACCCTCCCCCTGGGGCGGACAGCCAAACGCCGCACCCGATCGGGGTTCTCCACCAGGGCCGGTCTGGTACAGTTGGGTTTCAAACCGCGACCATGACAGGCAGCTCGCCCTCGTAAAGGGCCAGCCAATACGAATGCGTCTCAGGCTATTTTTTTGGTGGAACATTCAGAAACCATGGGACCTTGATGGGCTACATAGTGTAATCAAGCAGATTAGATTTAGCATGCATGGGTAACATCGCATTCATAAATATTTACCTTAACTCTGATATGTCTATCAGAAGCTGTCCTCCCTCTCTCTGTCTCCCTCAAACTTTTAATTTAATGTGAATTGTGGATGAAAGTACCTGAGTCGGCTGAAAGCAATGTTGCCTGTGAGGCTGCTGCTCTCTGTCTGACAGGAACCGTGTGCATGGTGTGCGCCGTGGTGGAGCTGAGTTCTGTTTATATCTAAGGGCTATTACCAGTGACACTCTGAAACAGTCCGAATCATGCTAAATCCCCACTCCCATTTATGAACTACTCGACCCCACAGTCTCTGTATAACTCCCAAAATAAAGGAAACACTTGGGTAAATAAGGGGTACAAAGTATAGTGAAAGCAGGGTGTTTCCACACATGTATGATTCTTGATTCCCATCATGCTTAGGGTTCAAATGCTGGGCAGGCCCAGTTGGCAATAATTTGGGCTACCATGACAAGAAGAAGAGATGAGTGACTTTTAAAGAGGGATGGATGTTGGGGCATGTTTGGCTGGAGCTTCAGTGATGAAGACAGCTCAAATTGCTGATGGTTCATGAGGAACAGTGGCTAAGGTGATATTAGCATGGAAGTCTAAAGGAAAGACATCATAAACTAGGGGCAGCTGTGGTCAAATGTGTATACTACTCAACTGTGATGTCTGTGCATTGGTTTGGGATGCAAGTCAAAACACAAGCAACTGACTTAGTTGACTACAAATATCAATCTAGGGTATGAGCAGGCAGTTTCATGAAGAACAGTCCATTGAGAACTTCACAGAGAGGGATACTATGGTCAGGTTGCAGTGCATAAACGCCTCATTTCACCTAAATATGCACATTTTCAAGTAAAGTGGTGCAAAGAACAACAGGCAGTGGTCTACTGAGCAGTGAAAAAAGTAATATGGTCAGTCATCCTTCACCCTGTTCTCAACAAGTGGATGAGTGCATGTGTGGCACATGCCAAAAGGAATCTACAGGTCCGAGTGCTTGTTTCCCATGGTGAAGGGTTGTGGTGGCTTAGAGGACAAAGTAAACAACAATAAATACATTCATTCTGAGGGATCATCTCCATCCTATGGTGAAGCATTTCTCGCCTGATGGGAGTGGTCTCTTCCAGGATGACAATGCTCCTGTCCACAGGGCATGAGTGGTAACTGTATGCTTTTATGAGCATGAAAACAATATAAACCATATGCTATGGCTATCTCAGTCACCAGATCTCAACCTATTTGAGCACTTATGGAAGATTCTGGAGCGGTGCCAGCAGTTTTCCACCACCATCAACTAAATTTTTTTTTTTTTTGGGGGAAATGGTATTGCATCCCTCCAATAGTTCCAGACACTTGTAGAACATATGCCAAGGTGCACTGAAGCTATTCTGACGGTTTGTGCTGGCCCAACACCCTACCAAGGCACTTTATGTAGGTGTTTCCTTTATTTTGGCTGTGATTTGTATTAAATCTACAGCATTAAGTTAAAGATGTCCACTATATTGAGGATGTAAAATAAAGGAGAAAGAGAGAAAGAATAAGAAAAGCTAAATGATTCTGGATCTGTTTGATAAGGAACTGAAAACAACAAAGAATTAATATCCGCAATGAAATTGTTCCAAGATTCCAAGTGTTTCGTTAATAATCGGTGTTTCGATCTTGACAATGTAATAATGTTCTGGGGTGATGATAGCCAACCTCTCGATGGAATAAAATGAATCAAATAAAAAAAATAGCGTGAATGAGGAGAGATGCCTGCAAGAAAAAAACCAGACAATTTTCATACAAACATAAGAATACAAAACAAAAGGAAGATAGGTTTCACGTGTTAACATTACACTGCATATTAGGATAGAAATATTTATTGTTGTCACTTTCCAAAGGATGCACCGTGTCCCACCCCAAGATTAAGCCCTGACATCCTCTGGTTACACTGTGATTACACGCTCAGGTCTGTAACCAAGAGGTCACCCAGTATTTATCACTCAGTCCGTGATGTTCGGCGTGTGAGAGAGCAAGTCATTTGGCTGTGGAATTCACATTATTTGCACGCTTGAAGAGAGGGGGGAGCCTGCAGATGGGACCGGCGTTTGGTGAATAGGAATGTACAAAAATAGGCATTTCTCATTCTGCACTTGGGACAAGGTTACAAGTTCAAGGAATAACTAAGGAGGTTTCGGGGCGGGTGTGGTGTGTGACGTTGGCGACTGTATATTAAGCATGAAGTTTTCCAGGCGCATAGGACAAAGCCAACCGCAAGGCAAAGTGAGCGCAAGGTTATTGGGGAGTGAAGCCACATATTAACGGACATGCTGCAGCGTTTGTAGTTGCATTATCTCCAGAGCGGTAGTTTGTAGCCGATTTACTATATCGGCGAACAAGAGCGGACCCTTTTGGTTTGCTTTGGTTTGTGCACAGTGTCGGTAAAGTGAAATTGGTTTATCGCGTTCGCCATAGTGCCACATAGCTGATCATAGCTCAGACTAGCTAACGGGCTTTCTTCTTTATCAGCGATAATGCCCGTGACAATCTGTCTACAGCAACAGGTAAGTTGTCTTTTTTAAATCCAGAATTGTAACCGTCAATTTGCAGTGGTTGGATTTTGGGTTTTCGGCAAAGGAAAATATATATCGAGCATCCTGGCCCGCTAACTTTGGTCCGTGCCATTATTTTGCACTTCTTTTCAGTTTATTTGAAAATGAATTTGTTTACAAACCATTTTAACTTGTTACGTTTTAAGAATAAACCGATTTGTCAGATGGAGACAAGCCATTGTAGCATACGGATTCATCTATTACATACGGCGGATAGTTGTAGTTCCAGTGGATGTTTTCAAACTTTAGTTTGAACGTGTATCTTGGGCTACTGTAGCGTCGTCGATTATTCAGACTGTAAAAAAAGGAGACATTGTAGGATTGGAGCAAATGTGTTATATATTTTGTGGACGAAATAGTGATATGTGATTGAGCTAATTAATTGTGTTCGGAGGTCACTTTAAACTGAGAACTGCTGTTCTTCGTCTTGATTGCATGTAGAAAACCTTTCATGTGGCTACAGTATACCTGTTCGACGAGTTTCTACAAAATCACAAAATACGTATGAAAATTTGTGTTATTTGTGACAGCATATGCGCGCGCGCACAATATGTATGTGTGTGTGTGTGTGTGTGTATGTTGGTCACTGCCAAAATACCAAAATAAAGGAAACACCAGCATAAAGTGTCTTAATAGGACGTTGGGCCACCAGAACATCTTCAATGTTTTGGCATAGATTCTACAAGTGTGCAACTCTTTTGGAGGGATGCAACACCATTCATTTGTTGATGATGGTGTAAAACGCTCTCAGGTGCCACTCCAGAATCTCCCACAAGTGTTCAATTTGGGTGAGATCTGCTGACTAAGATGGCTATGGTTTACATCATGGTTTAAAATTCAGTGACCACTCGTGCCCTGTGGATGGGGGCATTGTCATCCTGAAAGAGACTACTCACATCAGGATAGAAATGCTTTACCATAGGATGGAGGTGATCACTCAGAATGGCTTTGTCATTTATTGGTGTACCATGTCCTGTAAGGGGTTGGGTGGTGGACCTAAATCATGGCAGAAAAATGCTCCTCACACCATAACAGCCAACAGAACCCTTCATTTACTCAAGTGTTTCCTTTATTTTGGCAATTGCCTTTGCCTTTATATATATATATATATATATACACACACACACACACACACAATGGGTATAAAAAGTATTCATCCCCTTTGGGGAACATTTCACTTTTTAATTTCTTGCTTCATGGAATCAAAAGGGATTTATTTTTTGCCCCTGATCAACACAAAACACTCTATAATGTCAAATCAAAAAACAACTTTCTCATAATGAATAAAAAATGGAAAAACAGAAATATAAAAAAGTGGTCAAATTATTTTAAGGGGCCAAGCACCAAAGGTGCTGCAATCCTACTGTGTTTGCTGATTTTATTATTAATCCGCCAGGATCTCCAAAACCACCTGGTCAGCTTTTTATGATACTTGGAACATTGATAGAGGCTATGAAAATGGCCCAATGAGCAAATTTGTTGCCGTTTGACCACTTGGTGGTGCTATAACAGTACATTGAAAGAGCAATCTTTAATTAAATGACCATAGCTCATGCCCTGTTTAACCTACGCATCTGAGACCAACGTCGCTAGATCCCCCACCTCACAAAGAACAAATTTGCATCCAGAACCCATAAAGTATGGCATATTGTACTTTCCGTCATTTAGATTTTTAAACAAAAAAATGCATCTCCTCAGTTTGAACCATTTGCACTTGGTAAACAGCATGTACAGATGAAGACTTTTAAAAGTTAGCAAAAGAAAGTCAAAAAGATGGCCGCAGTCATTAAATTAACTTTGAGTAGGCATGGCTTTTCACACAAATGCTTGTAAATCCCAAATGGTTGGACATAAAGTTCTTAAACTTGGCATTTACATTTACACAGTACGCCAATGAACTTGACAATGGGTGTGGCTTATTGAAAAAATGCTTATGAATCCAAAACGGTTTGACATAAAGTGATGAACCTAGGTGAAAAATAATTTTAAAATGAAAAATAATAAAAATGTCTCATGGACATTTTCTTTGCAAAGGTATGAAACGTGTTGCAGTGACTAATCCCCTAATTAGGAACATGTATTTGTATCCTATGGGTCACCACCATCTCTATTGTCTTAATTGTGGCTATGACCCCTTGGCCCCTGTAATTGCTGCTTGCAGCTATATTTTACAGTTGCAAAGACAAAAATACAGTTGGGTATTAACTGAAACAATTCAGATGAAGTACTTCACTCAGGGGATCAAGAGCAGTGCCCCACCTGAGAATCTAACCTGCAACCGTCTGGTTGTAAAACCAGGTTCCTTCATCTCTCTGCCTTGATCATTTCATTGGTTTATTTGATCCTGTAGTGTATAGATTATTATATTTATGTTAATTATTTTTCCATGGATATATTTCCATAAAAAACACATCTCTTCCATCTCTTTTCTTGTGACAGACATGAATTCTGGGAACAGCGGCAAGCGGAAACATTTGGTTTGACTTGATGAAGCATTGACTTGACACAAAGTACAATTAGTTGTTGTTTTTTATTTATTTAATTTTTTTCATGTTGTGGTTGTGGAGAAGGGTGATGTTTGCGCAATGCTGAAGGTTCTGTGGTAGGATATGCTACAAAGGGCAGATGACATTTAATTATATGCCAAGCTTACTTGCTTAGCAATTTGAGTTAAATGCACACAGCGATTTGGGCCTTGACCAATAAGTCAGACCCATTTGTTACAGTGGTATTCTTTTTGATGCCATTTGTGTGCATTTGGGGGGGTGTCTCCAATTGAATATTGGAAATATGGTGTCTATTTTGATTTAATTAAACATTTCTTCTTTCATAAGAAAATGTGAATCAACCTTACAGAGCTGGGGGAAAAGTATTATTCTGGTGTTATTGGCAAACTAATCTTCCCTGAGCAGTGTAGTGCTTCTACAAAACCAACCTTCTCTTCTCATGTGTTAGCAGATTGGCAGGTTACCATGTCTGTGGAAATGAGCAAACAACGGAAGGTTAAATGGAAATCCTCTCTCCGCAGTATTAGGAGGTGTGTGATATATCAAATGTTAAATGTCAAACGAGGGCTCTATAGCATTAAGATTACAAGTGCGCTGCTTTCAGGAGAAAATTGGACAGGATTTCAGATTGACCTCTTTTGATTTAATGTGTCTCTGTTTGGTTTCCCTTATGAAAAAGTTATACATCTAATAATATGTAAATTGGTGTCACTGTCATATACTGTGTGTGCCTTATGCACAGAACACATGTTGTAAAATATAGCCTACTACATGAATTGTGTGTATGAAAATTGTAGTTGTTTATGTATTTTGAAATTATTTTACACATTTTACACAAATTTACATACTTCTATTTACATACCATAATATACAGTTATTCACATATACATTGAAGTTTTAATCATATTTTACACATGTAATATTTCACCATATATTGACGTACAGTATTTTAGCATTTTCGTGAGTGTTCACGTCCTGTTGTGGTCTTTAATATTATATTTACATTTATAGTGCAGTTATGTTTAGAAAGGATTCAAATTCCTGAGAGTCGAGAACAAATCTCTGGATATCCTGTCCTGTCCCCCCACTCATCCCAGGCCTCCCACACACATATACACTCTCTCTCACACACACACACACACACACACACACACACACACACACACACACACACCCATATCCCACACACACACACATACAAAAACAAACACACACCCCCCCCCCACACACACACACACAAATGCACACATACACACACAAGCCCCCTTCCCCCAACACACACACATGGCTCTTTTTACTGGCTGATAGAAAATGGCTCATTTATCAAGGCTATGTTTCCAACGAGCCACTCTGCTATGTAGCAATCCAAAACTGTACGGCGTGTTCTAACGGATTAAAACAATCTTTTGACCAGCCACACAGTTTGCATAAATCTCTGTGGCAGACAGGTCAAAACCGAGGCAGACTCTCAGGGAGGGAGGAATTCTGTGTAGATGGATTCTTTGTACATGTGCCTCTGTCACTGAAGGTTTAAGTACTTAGACCAAGCTCTCTGTCCAATGTACAATCTGAAGAAAAGGTGATAAAGGTCAGTGCCTGGCGTGTGGTGTGTCCTGCCAAAGCTTGTTCTCAGTGGAGTGATGTGCCCTGTGCCCGCGTATCAAATTGTGATCTTGCCAGTGCCGACTGTGGCCAAGAGTCCCACAGGGTAACACACAGTTTGGCGTGAGAGTTACACAAGGGAGGCAGGGTTTTTAGTGGGAAAGGTTCAAAGTACAAATTTTCATGTGTCACCATAGCATATTTCATATTAGTCACATGGTGCAATATTTATCCATTTATCTTTGTGAGAATGTAATTTAAAATTAAGTATTTATGTGTCATCATAAACTTGCAAGACATTTTACTTTTAGTGTGACATTGTAGTATAATGGTTAGGGAATGCAAAGGTTGTGGGTTTGATTCCCAGGTGGGGCACTACTGTTGTACCCTTAAGCAAGGTAAACAATTGCTTCAGCAAATAGCCAGATGGATTGCATGTAAAGAGATGTAAACTGTAAGTCGCTCTGGATGAGAGCATCTACTAAATGCTTGTAATGTACTCATTGTGTGTATGACACCAGTTTTGACTGCCATTTTTGTGCCCCTTTTCTGTTATATTTATTTGTGTATTTATTATTTTGTTCTATTGTTTTACCTTTCTGTATGCCAGTGTGCATGTGTCTTATTTGAGGGAAGGGACATGGGATGAAAATCCTACAATCCAAAGAACCTGCAATGCTCTGTCTCATAATGTACACTGGTTAGCTGTGCCAACAGAGAAATGAGCTATGCCAAATCAGGCCCTGCCCCTCAGCCTAATTACCCTAATAACCATCTATAATAAGAAAAAATTCATTCATACTTTAGTCATCATTTTATTTGGTTGTAATTCTTGCAGGAAATTTTGGGAGGGATTTTTCAGAAGACTCATCTTGATATATTGTACACTTACAAAGATTAAAATGCAACAATTTACAAGCAGGCATATACACACCACATTGCCACAAGAGCACATTGACATTCATTTACACATTTTTAAAAATAGAACCTCCTCCAGCATCGAGGGATGAATAGGAGACTGGTTGACTGCTCTAATTGATCTGTCGTTAACACTGGCACAGTCCGGGTTTGATCATAGGGTGCATCACTGCACTGCACTGTGTAAAGTGATCTGAAATCGAGAATGGCACTATATAAAGGCAATCCATGGGATGTGCCACCCAGGAGCCTTGTGATTTCTCTCTTTTTTGTGCATTAATAAAATTTAAAAGCTGAGATTATTTATCAGTGAATTTTAAGGACAAAGTATGTCTGGAAAATATGTGAAACTATCGATTCCACTTTTTGCAGAAATGAGAGATCGTCGACAATTGCCCATTTTGATGCGTCATTTGTGTGCCAGCTCCTTCTGCTGGTCATTATGTGAAACTAGCAAAGCCTTACATACCGTAGGCTTCAATAGTGCTGGGAGAGTCTGAATTAATGGGTGGAGCTATCACTAATTTGAATTAATCATTGCGTTTTGTTGTAGAGAGAAAAAGTTATTTGATTGGTTCATACGAGTCAATGATTGACAGCATAAGATCAAAAGCCTCACTCTCTCATCCCTAGCCTGCAGTTGGATGGAAAACATTGAAACAACAACAAAAAACAGCACTCAATTTCAGGATAATACTCACGGACATACAGACATTCCAACCAAATGCTATAGCCTACCTCAGGGGTAAGGGTAATTCACTCACAAAATATAATTCAAAATCTTGCCCTTGAACATTTCATGAAAATACCAGTCTTGCACCTCATCGAGCTATGAGAAATATTGCCATCCACCCATTCCTCCTCGTCACACACACTACTGTCTTGTCCCACAAAATATGCGATTTAATTTTGTACGAACCTCAAAGGCAGACCCAGTTATTACTCATTATGGATTTAGGTGTGCTCCTCAACACAGTCTGTGTGAATAAAGCACCGAGGCACTTGCCCTAGTTCAGACTGCACAGAACAAGTTGTAGTGCAAATAAGTGACAGAGGTGTGATGCATTATTTCACAGGGAACTGGGGTTGTGGTGTAACTGGAGTTCTATTTCTAGAGGCACCAACCTTTCCACTCCTCACGTTTTGTGGCAGAGTTGGGGAGGTGTGACAGCCAGGTGTGTTGGCTCTGGTGACAGGTAGATTGTTAAAGTCCCAGCCTTTCCCCCCTGCACCATATAATTAAGCTGTCGGCCAAGCACTGTTCAAATACCAATCTCCCCTAGTAACCAGTGCTCACAATATATTTCACCTCATTCAAAGAAAAACAGCAAATAACTTACTCTTTCTCACCTGCTTTAAGCCTGAGGTGGAAACCACCAGGTGGCCTTTGCCTTTGTCACGTGGTACAGGATGTGCACTTTCTCCCGGAATGTCGCTACAATGTCTGCCAGGTTGATGGGGCAGTGTTACCTGGTCTACAGTTTTCACGCCAAAATCGGGGTGGTTCTAAATTGAAGTTGCGCAGGAAAAAGGTTTCTTTTTTTTACTTCATAGGTTTCTGCTTTTTGACTTATTTATGTTGTGGATTTCTTTGGTTTTGGGATTTACGGATTCATGTACACAACAAGGACAGCAAACAGCCATCGCCGCACTGACTTGCCCTGCTGAATGACCTTGCGCAGTGTGTCTAAACATACAGTCAAAGGACACCAGCCTGACACACCACCAAGGAAACCTCAAAAACTTTCAAGCCATTTAGCCCTCATACAAAACACAGGAGCCATTGCTACACTTGTCCTCTCTGCATATCATGTTGTTATTACTCATTGTTCAAAAAACATTTTTTTTGATCACGTAGTGGCAAAAAAAACATCTTCCAGCTTTGCTGTCTGAGTTGTCAATATAGTGTACTCTTTGTGCTCAGTTGTTTTTTGTCTTACTGATTGGAGTTTGAATTTATTTCACTAAATGTTATCAGTGTGCTAGACCTTGTGCTATCAAGCAGAGTTGGCTCAACCAAGCTCATGGTGCATTCTGGGACGGGAAGGCGTAGAGGAACAAACTTTGAGGGATTACAGTCAGTCTCAAGGGGAAATAATGACTTAAAAGTTTTATTACAGCCACCTTTACACACATTGAAGGCTCATTTAAATATATGGATAGTAATATGGTACAAAATAAAATGGCTTATCACAGGCAATTTTAAAACAAGTGCCCATCCCTCACTCTGTGTGGGGTGACATCATCATGTGAAAGTGTGAAATTCATATGGAAGGAAATGAAATTTATATTCTACCTTTTGCAAATATGCAAAGCTTCAATAACTGAGCTGAAATCCTTGAAAATGTTTGATTACGGATGTAAAACTGAACAGTAAATACCTTGGGGACAATGTCCAACTTAGAACCAATATGTAACTACCCCTGAATAGCTGCCACATATTATCTTTTATAATTTCAGACATGCAAACAGTCACTAAAATATATACAGTAAAGAAATCCTAATAATAATGAAAGATAATAAACATAGTACAAAAAATAAAACATCCTACCATACATACAAGAGTGGAGGTGAAAAGTACAATGAGTAGAAATAACAGCTGAAGGCTACATTTGTAAGAGAACAACTTCCTGTTTTCATTGACAAGAGAAATGGCATATTGGTTGAGGAAGGGCCATTAAACACATTATCCCATTTAAATTATCCCATGATTAAAACCCATCATCATGGATAGCAATATACACTCACAATCCATTTAAGGACTGTGGCTAAAGTGTCAAGTGTATTAATTTGTTGAATTGGCAATATATTCCCATTCGAATATGCTTTTGTTTTTGAAAAGTAAGATTTTTTTGTTGTTGTGGCATTTTGTTGTTAATTGTGAGTACATGCACTATTGCATTATTGCGTTATTTTCTTCGTTGTAAATGTATGCAGCTTGAACTTTTGCCGCTGTATCTTGGTCAGTCAAATTGATACAACGTCAAATTGACCCAATACTCAAACTGGTTGCACCAGGCAACACAGTTAAATAGTCTAGAGACGCAGTAATGATTCATATGTAAAGTTGCGGCATCTATACGATACGTTTGTTTTCGGGACTGCAGGCCGTGCAAAGTGAATGTTTCTCCGGGGGTTTACTGAGGTTACAAAAAAAAAACAGTCCTAGCGAAACGACAGCTGTGTGACAGAAAGGAATCATCTCCCCTCTGCGCTTGACGCCGTCCTAGCTGCATCCTGCACATTTGCAATATGAATCAGATGCTGGATATGTTCTTGTGGCGTAGTAACTCTTTTACCAGCCTACGTTTTCTTTAAAAGCGTCAGCAGTGTACTCAGACAGCTGTTTTGCTACTGAGTCCAGGACATGTTTGTTGTTGTTACCCGCCTACCGGGTGACCGAACACATAGCCTCCCGTCTATGTCAAGATGACGAGGTATCGAAGGCGACAACAACGAGGTTTGTTTTCACTTTTAAAGGGTCGATCATAGCGTATGCGTTTGAGGTCTGTTCCTGGCTGCACCATGTAAAAAGTGGCGTGCAGGTAAGCGAATTCATTGTGTCCTATATTATTTTAGACGTATGGGTTTCAGATGTCAGATGGCATTGTTATTGTAAAGTAACGGTGCATGTTGTGCTGTGCTGATTTAAGGTGCATTGATAACACTGCATTTCGATGTTGTCATTTACGAAAATTGGGTAAATAAAAAAAGGAAAAATTATTATTCACAAGGCAGACATAATGTCCCCCTTCCCTAAGGCAAGAGGTTATATAGGGTTTCATATCTCAAAGGTCAGGCTGTTGGCGGCCGTTAATTACTTTTCCCAGCTCCCTATCATACTTTAAGTAGCTTGTTTGAAGTTTCAGTCAACGCCTGAACTTAATCGACTTTTTAAAAATCTAAATGTAGAATAAGTCTTAACTGTCAAATTATATATTAGACTATTCGACACGTTAGTTGTGATGGGTCGCAGCATGGCGCACATAGGCGCTCGGTTAGGCATGTCAAACATTGACAGGTCAAAGTGATGATAACTAAAGATTCATATACGCCATTGCTTCAAAAACAATTAAATATAAATATTTTCGTTGTGTGAATATTTCAGGCATATCTGTGATGTAGTAGGCTAGCTGAGCCCTTGTCTGGGAAAAGTCCCGATTTCATAGAGGTTTCCCCTCGACTTGCAGGCCGATTTAACATTTAGCTACTTCTTTCGGATATATTGAAAAAAATTATTACAACCTAATTTCGGACATTAATAATATCCTTCTACTTTTAAAATCCCAACCAGTGCAAGTCAAATACATAGGCTACATCTTAAATGCGGATTTCAGTAATTTAGTTGATAACTAGATTACCTGTTATAGCCTATCTACTATCAAATGAAAGATACGCAACTGTAGCTACTTACAATTCAGCTGAGAATGTATGCAATTCAATTAAAGATTTTGACACTTTTATTGAAGATATTGGTAGGCTACTTCAACTGCTGATATAAACTTTAATTGTAAATGTTTGTTTTAAAACGTCGATATGGAGGAAAAGAGAGCTTAAAACGTTTGCTACAGGCTACCCAGTTGGAGTTGTCGCTCACACGAGCCATAAAAAGCAATAGTGTTCAGTGCAAGTGCAGTTAACCGATTAATCCGCAACGGTCGAAACATGTGGACATGACGTAATTACCACAGCTGTTACAAAGGTGATATATGTGATCTGTAATTTTGATGTATTTTTAACATTTACAGTCCCATGGAAAAGCGTGCAAAAAAATCATCTACGTACAGTAAATGCATGTTGGTTTCAGAAAATTAGAAAATTCAGAATTGTGGAAAATTCAGTTCGCAATTAAGCATAACAAAGCCACTTGAATTCGCAATCAGATGGTGGCTACTGCCAAGGGGGTTTATAAGGCCTCTTTGCTACTAAATGTAATACCAAGAACCACCAAAACAAATCACATGTCAGCTTATGGTAGGACTGTGTGGGGATAGCTTTTTTTTCCCCAGACTCCTGTAGCGGAAGCCAAGGTCCAAAAATCAGTGTTTCTGTCTGTTGCTGGAGACTTCTGGCCTGGGTGTGGTTTTTGATAACTAGCAGATTTGACAGTCCCTCTGGTTGCAGTTACCCAGGTCCACCACCTCTCTCCAAATTGGCAAACAGTAGGAAGTGCGTTTATATATATGGAATTGTTAAGAACATTTGTGTTTTTTATACTTTTTATAAACTTTTGAAATATTTTAAAAGTATATATGGTTGTTCTCATTATGTAATTTACAGTTGCTTGTGTTTTGTTTTGTTTATGATTTGCTATTTTGCGGTATTGAGTGGATATACTTGTTCCAATGTGTTTGTGCATGCATTTTGTCTTGTTTGTTTTTATTTATGTTTTATGTAGTTTATTGGGGGCAGGTGTTGGAAATTAGCCTTTGGCTATAAACACTTGATGCAATGCATCTTATGCTTGTTTTTTAACATTGCAACAATGCTTTTGCTATGTCCCTGACAAATAAATAAATAATGAACAAATATTGTTTTTGATTGGCTGCTGCCTAAAGCCAATCAGAAATTAAGAAATCAATCAATCTGAAGAACTTTATTTGGCAGATGAATCAATTTCACTGAGCTCTCCAGAGCGACTTACAAGAGCTGAACAAAGATCTGCAGTGCAGGAATACAGCTAGACATCATTTGCAGGCATCAGATGATCGTTAGTGTGTTTTTTTATTTTTTATTTTTATTTTTTTATACATGGTGATTGACTGGCCCAGTGCTTTAGAACAGGGTTTCCCAAACTGGGGTCTGTGCAGGAATCCCAGGGGTCCTCAGCAAAAGGGTAAAAGTGGTCATATTTACATATGTCACAATTTAGACTTGCCATTGTGCACAGGTGTGTTAAATAGCCACTGCACTGCAGCGTGTAGTGGGTGTTGGGTAAAGGTGTTAGGTTAACCATTTTATTGAGGTGCGGGTTCTTAGGCACTGGGTGGTGATTTTAGGGTGCCTTGAGTCTTAAAAGTTTGGGGACACCTGCTTTAGAAAATAACAATGCAAAATGCAAAACGCAACAGCAACAGTTGTTCGCGCGAGATATCAGTGCAGTAATACAGCAATAGACATCATTGTTGGCAGCTACATACTATACCTGTCACATCGGGAAGGAAAAGGTTGGGTTTTTTTGTTGTTTTTTTGAGGAGAGGCTGCCGGGTGCCTGGAGGGATGGGACAGTCAGTTTGCCAGAGGAGGCGGGGCGGAGGGGTCTGGCTGGGGTGTAGGGTGTGATGAGTGTCTGGAGAGTTCCTAAGGGGGGGCAACCTGCAGTTCCTCTGGCCGCAAAATTGATAAGCCAGGACCAGTGCGTTGCACCCCGGTCCGCGAAATAAATCGGATGCTCCGATGGGGAAAATGGTGCGGCTCCCAGAAACTGGGTCCAAAGAGTGTTAGGACCCCTGAGCCGCTTGATAAGCCAGGGTGATTTGACTGATGCATCAAGCCAGTTGAGGTTGATTGAACTTGGGTTGATTGAACACCAGATGTGTGGCAGCATTCTGGACCAGTTGCAGTGGCTTGATGGCACAGGCTGGTAGGCCTGCCAGCAAGGAATTGCAGTAGTCCAGACGTGAGATCACCAGGGCCTGGACCAGGAGTTGTGTGGCCTCTTGGGTGAGGAAAGGTTGTACTGCGCTGTATAATCTGTAACACATAACTATCAACACATCCATCTTAACCAGTTATTCACAAAATCTCTATTTGCTTGAATATGACCACCATGGCCATCGCAAGTCTTCAGCTGTCAGTACAAAGAAACTGCTGCATTCAATCAGAGAAAAAAAACAGTGTACAGAAAAAAATACCCAGGGAATGAAACAGGGCTCCAAACAATCAATAGATCCGTCAAAATAATAATTGATGAATTGATTAAAGGTTTGCAGTAACCAAGCTCACAACAGGAAAGACCACATTGCTGTGCAACCTCACAAACTAAATTACTAAAAGTGAAACTGGCCGAGGAAAACATGACAGTTACATCGCTGACCTTTTTCATGGTTGATTGCAGGCAATACAGGTTTTTTTTTTCTTTGGCAGCATATCAGGTCTGTGAGACTTTCGTATAGGACAGCCGTTGCCAGGTAACACTTATTGAATGACTCATGACCTAATATGTACTAGATATTCAGAAGGTCCTCCTAAAGGTGAAACGTATCGTCATGGCTACATCAAGGCTTGCTGATGCACAGGAGGGAGACAGTGTGGGAGTGCAAACGCTTTCCTGAAATGACTCGATGGAAGTTCAGAATGAATTTTCCGCCTGTGATGACTGATGTACGTGTGTATTTTTTCCTTGATCAGCATGTTTATGAAACAGGGCTTGGAAGCTTGATCTAGTAGTAATCCCATCCATCCATTTTTTATTTGTCCTAATCGTATGTTAGTATGTGTTGTGTGTGTTTTGCTCATGCCATGTTGTATGTCTGTGTGCATGTGTGAGTGTGTACGTGAGGAAGTGTGTGTCAGTTCGTGTGTGTGTCTGAGTGTGTATGTGAGGGTGTGTGTGCATGTGTGAGTGTGTACGTGACGGTGTGTTTATGAGTGTACTTGATGTTGTGTGTTCATGTCTGAGTGTGTATGTGAGGATGTGTGTGTGAGTTTGTGTATGCGTGTCTAAGTGTATGTGAGGATGTTTGTGTGTGTGCTGTGTGTGTGCTGTTTGTGTCTGTGTTGACCCTCCCACTTTCTCTTTCTTTCTCTCTGTGCATTTCTGCTTCTCTCTCTCTCTCTCTCTCTCTCTCTCTCTCTCTCTCTCTCTCTCTCTCTCTCTCTCTCTCTCTCTCTCTCTCTCTCTCTCTCTCTCTCTCTCTCTCTCTCTCTCTCTCTCTCTCTCTCTCTCTCTCTCTCTCTCTCTCTCTCTCTCTCTCTCTCTCTCTCTCTCTCTCTCTGCCTGCAGTAGGATCCCCCTGTCACTGAGCTGTGTGGAGATAGGCCCCGCCCTGGTGACTGATTGGTCCGGCATGGCTGGCCCTTCAGGGCGTGGCCCTCCGCTGCTGCAGTCCCGGGAGGTGGACTCCAGCCGACCATGCGGGCGCGTGCTGTCACCCCTCTACGCCGTCTCCGCCCTCCCTTCCCTGGCCGCCGAGTCGGACGCCGTCTGCATCCCCTCCCCTTACGTGGACAGCAGCCAAGATTTCGGCGCCCTGACTCTGTACAGCCCCCCCGTACAGGGCTTCTGTGCCCCCAACAGCCCTCCCAACGGCCCACGTTCCTCTGGCCCCCACACCTGCACGCTCACGTGCCCCCCCTGGCCCTGCAGCGCCACCAGCCTTGCCTCCCGTGCGGCGGAGAGCCATCCCAAAGGCTGTGGGCGGAGCCTAAGCCCCACAGCCACGCCCTGGCTGAGAGCAGGGGCCCACTGTGCCTGCCCACAACCCCCGGCCCCGCCCTCTTGGATACCTCTGGATGCCTCGAACGACCGTAGGTCTAGTTTTCGGTCAATGACATCACAGACCCAGGGCCCACAGTTAAAGCCAGATTTGAGGGGTTTCAAGGCAGGGGTCAGGGGTCAATTCAGGAAGTTAATTATAGTGATGAATTAATTCATATTACAATGAGGATTTTTTCAATTCATGAATTGAATTTGAGTGAATTTCAATGGAATTGACCCCTAACCCTTGGTTGGAGGGTCCATGGCGCGTGGAGCCGACTTGTCGTCCTGTTTCCCCCAGTAAGCCTGTGAGACGCCGCACGTGGGATGGAGAGGAGCGGGGTGCCGACCTCTCCATGGGGGGTCCGGTGGAGAGGGCGGATGTGCACTTCTGCGCCGTGTGCCACGACTACGCCTCAGGGTACCACTACGGAGTCTGGTCCTGCGAGGGCTGCAAGGCCTTCTTCAAGAGGAGCATCCAAGGTATCCCCTGTCCCACCCTCACCTGGGCCTGTCCCACCCTTACCTGTCCCACCCTCACCTGGGCCTGTCCCACCCTTACCTGGGCCTGTCCCATCCTTACCTGTCCCATCCACCTGGGCCTGTAAATAATTTATAATATATAAATTGCATTCCTTTATATAATAATTTTGTTTATTATACCCCCATTCAAAATATGTCATCACATTGTTACCCTACTAGGGCACATATAAGCTGTATAAATACAGCTATCATTAAAAGGAAAACTCAAATTTAGCGGATTTCAAAGTTAGATCTCTATTTTAATCAGTCGTCAGTGCCGTTCCTCTATTTCAAGCCCTTCCTTCCTCCCCCCCCCCCCACACTGTCTGTGTGCTTTCATGCACCCCCAGGATCCATGCGCAGAGAGTTCAGAGAGAGGCTGTTGACCTGACGACCACCGGGTCCCGCTGTGTTTTTGTTTGTTCCTTCACATCGCTCACAGAACAGGATGTACCGGGCCGTCTGGCGTTAGAGCTCATTTCCATTGTTCTTTGCGAAATATTTAGAGGCGGTAATTAGCATTAGTAACTAGCAGTATTTTGTATTAGATTTCGATGTTGTGCTGCATCCGACCCGAGAGTGTTTACGTGCGTCCGCGGCAGATGGAAAAAAAGCACAACCTGGATTCAGAGCTACTCTGCATTTACAGTGAAAGCCTTGTGTCAACATAACTAAGCTTCCCAGCAACCAGCATCATTACCATCCTGCAGCCTTCTCGTGTCCCTGAGCTCCTCGTGCCATATTACATTTGCTCTTAAAGCTCATCTTTGGCAATAAATACTAAATAATTCTGCTAAGTTTTGCTAACAGCTGATTATTTTGTGTGGTTTTTTTTGTACCCCAAAGAGCAAATAATCAAATGTAACATTAACATTGACAAGATATTACCAGATGTTGTAACCAGTCAGATGTGGCCATATGTAAAGAAACTATTTTTATGGAAATTTGACCAGGACACCAGGGTTAACACCCCTACTCTTTACATTGGATCTTTAATGACGCAAGTCAGGGCCTCAGTTTAACATCTCATCCAAATGATGAATTTTATTGGTTGATATCTGAGATGTCCCTTCCCCCTTTCCCCCAGGGCACAATGACTACATCTGCCCAGCGACCAATGAGTGCACCATTGACAAGAACCGGCGCAAGAGCTGCCAGGCATGCCGTCTTCGCAAGTGCTTTGAAGTGGGCATGATGAAGTGCGGTACTTCTTTCCTCTCTTTCTCTCTCTCTCTCTCTCTCTCTCTCTCTCTCTCTCTCTCTCTCTCTCTCTCTCTCTCTCTCTCTCTCTCTCTCTCTCTCTCTCTCTCTCTGTGTAGGCAGTGCAACATTTCACATCACCACATTTTGTCCAAATCCACACACAGTTTTTTTTATTTTTTTCTGTTATGGTGTTCACAGACAGACAGACAGTCAGTCACACACAGATGGACAAACACAAAGTGTTTGATTGCTTAACCTCTGGCTCCCCCTAGTGGTGGCAGACATAATGAGGATGCGGGTTGCATTCTGTAGGCTTGGGTACACACGGGGAGGTTTAAGAGTTGTGATTTTCCCAAGCGATCCTGACACGTGTGTTGAGGGAGAGGGGGCGTTTATTTGTGTTCCTGATTTTTGCCGAGGCAGGCCTGAGGCGGGATCGCGGGAGTTTTCGGGCGGGGCAGGTGCAGCGGGTGGTGCGAGCACGCTGCGCCAGGGGGGGCGGGATGGAGGCCTGCGTGCGGTTGCCCCGGGAGCTCTGCCCCGCCGTGCTCACGCCCGAGCAGCTGATCTCACGCATCGTGGAGGTGGAGCCGCCTGTCGTCTACCTGATGGAGGAGGTGCAGAAGCCCTTCACCGAGGCCAGCATGATGATGGCCCTCACACGCCTGGCCGACAAGGAGCTCGTCTACATGATCAGCTGGGCCAAGAAGATCCCAGGTGGGTTCGTTTGTGTCAGTCGGTGTGTATGTGTGTGTGTGTGTGTGTGTGTGTGTATTTTGTATAGGAGTGTATGTTTATGTGTGTGCGCACACGTGTGTGTGTGTGTGTGTGTGTGTGTTTCTGTTTGTCTATGTGTCTGGATGTTCATGTGTGTGTGGGTGTGCATGTGTGTGTGCGCTAGTGTGTGTGTGTGCACGCTTGTGTGTTTGTTTGTGTGTGCAGTATGTACAGTATGTCTGTTTATGCATATGCTCATATGCTTTATTTTCTTACTTCAGGGAATCAAAATGGATTTAATTGGGATTTCTTGCCACTGACCAACACAAAATACTCTGTAATATCAAATAAAGAAACACCTCTAAAGCTTCTTGCTAATTAATTGCAAATACAAAACTGAGAAATTGTGGGTGACATTACAAAATAAATAAATAAATTAGGCACAACAAAATGAACAATAGATGTAAAAAAACAAACAACCGATGACGTGAAGAAAATATGACATGATGTTAGGCGGTGTCCAAAAGGACAACTTTCCATAACATAATGCAGGAAAAAGACCCCAGTGGTGGTCCAACCGAGGAAAAATTATTACAATAAGAATTCAAATAAGAATAAAGAATATAAACAGCTAAACTTGTGATGGGAGAAGGCCACAGAGCGTCTGAAAGTGAAACTGTATTCACGATTCATTCTATACCCTCCTGACCACATACCCGCACTAAGATAACTGTTCAAATTCAGAACTGTATTTTTATACTGGCTGCTAGCTGATGACAAATTGTTCAGTACAAATCCTGCATCCTTTCATATAATGTGTGTGACTATCAGTCTCAGCGTCTTCGTCTCAGTGTGTCAGTCTCAGTGCGTGTACATGTTAGTCTCAGTGTGTTAGTATCAGTGAGTTAGCATGTTCATCTGAATGTGTTAGTATCATTGAGGTAGCATGTTAGTCTCATGTTAGTCTCAGTCTGTGAGTGTTTTAGTCTGTGTCAGTCTCAGAGTGCAAGCCCGTTAGTCTCAGTGTTCAGTCTGTCTGTCAGCATGTTAGTCTCAGTGTGCTGGTCTTCATCAGTGACAGTCTCCCTGTGCGTGCCCTCAGGGTTTGTGGAGCTCAACCTGTTTGACCAGGTGCACCTCCTGGAGTGCTGCTGGCTGGAGGTGCTGATGCTGGGTCTGATGTGGAGGTCCGTGGACCACCCCGGGAAACTCATCTTCTCTCCGGACCTCATCCTCAGCAGGTGCTTCTTCCTCTGGCCCTCTCCTCATCCTCCATCGCTGTTGCCGTGTGTGCCGTTGTCATGGTGATGCCAGAGAGGTCTTGCTGAGTCAAGGTCCCTGTGCAGGTGCTGCCTGAGCTTAATCGCTGCCTGCTTGCTTTGTTCAAGAGCCCAAGTCGCCCTTTGCCTGGCTTTTTAAGGGTCCAATTTGTCAGCAGCCCACAGTTTTTAAGTGCCAGATGCCTTAAAAAAAGAACTGAAAAACGTACGACTTATACATTTTTGACTCCTTACTTGTTCCTCCATGTATTTTTCTTTACCCCCTTGGGTGTGTGACAAGTGAATGTCAGTGTGAATGCATAGCACAAGCTGTCATACTCTTTTAACAGTGCAACCGAAAGGAAAGAAAAGGATTTTACGGCCACAAAAGCAATGATTTTTAACGAGGGTGGCATGGGGACTGGGACTTTTTGTTTTCCTTGTGTGAGCCTTGGTTATTTCTGAGACTAGCTGATCAAAAGAAGTGGAAAATAAGCAATAGACTGTCTGTGAACATCAAGGATGAGTTACTGAGGATCAGGATTGGTTCTGTTCCTGGTGTGCTGACCAGTTTCACGTGCGCCAAGAGCAATTACACACTATGAGTAAGAACATATTACATAGTAGATTACATTTGTTAACTTAGCATATTAGCAACTTACATTTTATTAATAATAATAATAATAATGCATTTTATTTGATTGGCGACTTTATTGACACCCAAGGTCACCTTACATAAAAGTCAACATAAATTTGACTTATTTTATTTATTTATTTTTAACATACTATCCATTTGTACTGCTGGATATTTTACTGAGGCAAGTCAAGTTACATTTTACATTTTACATTTTAAGCATTTAGCAGACGCTTTTATCCAGAGCGACTTACAATATGTGCAAGTTAAATGCATTGCTCAAGGGTTCCCTATAAGCAGTGCTTAAATCCTTGGATTTGAACCTCCGTTACAAACCACCACACTACACTGCCTTCATTTGCCATTGTAATTAGCCACCCTCCATTTTTTGCAGATCAGACTGATAGCTGTTACAAACTGAAATGCTGAAATGAATGCTTCTGAGAAAGAACATCAGAAAGGTGTGGCACCATGGAAAATGTACTGCAGATCTCTACATGCCTGACACAGATAAAGGGAATGACCGAGGTGCAAGGCTGCAGTCAACCGCAATGCTTTTGGCCTGTACGGCTGCTGACTTTGTCTCAGTGACTTTGAGCTGTGGCCAAAAACAGATACTGACACAACGGGCTAGATTAAATCTGTGTTTGGAATTCAGCAGTTTCCCAAAATAATGGATACAAAAACTGTGTTTGGATTGATAAAAATGAACACTTTAATGATAAATGTTGATTTAATTGAGAAATGTGGCAAATATTTAAAAGTGTAATGATTGAAAGCTTGTAAAATGCAGGCAAGAATGTTATGAAAATTAAAATGTGTCCATGTCCAGGGACCCTGAATGCACTGTGGTTTTGAGTCTACCAGCATCTGGAATTCTGTAGGAGTAGGACACCACTATTCCACGAGAACGTCAACCATGTATATTTGATGGAAGTGGAAAATGCTGTCTCAGGCATTGTTCCAGGATATCCCATAAAATCTGGATTGGGTTTAGATCTGGTGACTAAGAAGGCCATGGCATGATTTATAGATAATGTTTCCCAACCCATTGAGGGACTACTCATGGTCTTTGGGTGGGGACGTTGTCATCTTGAAGATACCCCTCTCTGCTGGAAATAAATATTTTCACATGGGGTGAAGATGATCACTCTGTACCATTAAATAATGGTTGACACCGACCTTGCCTTCTATTGCCGATCTTCCAAGGGTATTGGACCTGGCCTTAAAATGCCTGGTGTTAAAAGTAATTAATACCATCTTAAAATGTATTTTAAAATAAACCAGAAGACAGTGTTTGGATGCTAAAACGGGTTATAGGATCTTATTAGTATCAGTGAGCCTTGTGACTGAATTCTGCACTAACTGATGGTGAGACAGGGCATTTTGATTCAAGCATGTATATGCAGGATTACAATAATCTAGTTGGGATGATATGAAAGCATGTATGACCTTCACTGACAGACATGAAATGCTAGCCATTAACATTAGAGATAAGGGGGCCCAAATTTTGATTGCATTTACCCAGCCAATGTTTTTGGGCCTAGGAGTAAAACTTCAGTCTTGTCTGTGTTCAGTTGGAAAACATTGTGAGACATGCAATTCTGAGGGCCAGAAAGCAGGTGGTATTTTGCTGAGCGTTGATATACCCTAGCTCACATTCTATAAAAGGGTACTCTCCCATAGTACCCCGTTTAATGTCATGACAGCTTTATTTTCAGGAATAGCTGTATCTACGGACAGCTAAGCAATGGGGACATAGCTGTTAGACCTAGAAAGTATTGTTTCAGAATTTTAAATGTATATAATATGAAAATTCGATTTGTTTTATTGAAAGTACACGGGATTTCTATTGACAAATCTGTTATCAGCTGGCAGTCAGTATAAGAAGTCACAGTTCTGAGACTAACAGGCTTGCACACTGAGACTGACGCAGACTAAAACAGACTCTCACAGACTGAGACTAAACACTGAGACTAAGACGCTGAGACAGATAGTCACACACTGAGGGCCAGATTATATGAAAGGATGCAGGATTTGTACTGAACAATTTGTCATCAGCTAGCAGTCAGTATAAAAACACAGTTATGACTTTGAACAATTATGTTATTATGCGTGTGTGGTCAGATTCAGAGAATGAATCATTTTACCTTCACACGCTCTGTAACCTTCTCGCATCAGTTAAAGTTCAGCCATGTCTATTTTTTCCACCCTATGACTTGCTCATTTTGCAGGGATTGTTCCACGTGTTGTTCTATCCATGGTAGTAGTATTTCCTTGGTTGGACCACCGCCTGAGTCTTTTTCCTGAATTATATTGTAGGAATGTTTTTTATTTTGGACGCCGACTAACGCCATCTTTTCTTTACATATAATTTACAATTTAGTTATTTGGCAGATGCCTTCATCCAAAGCGATTTACAAGAGTGCATTCATATGGCTAGAAATCGTGGGTAGAGCTATCGAACAGTAAGTTCCAGTTCATCATCTACTTAAGTTACAGTACATCATCTACTGTTCGTTTTGTTATGCCTAATGTATATATATACTGTATATATTTTTTTGTGATGTCACTCTTTTGTGACTGTACCTCGTTGTCCATTACCTCTATTTCCTGATCTGTAAATATAAGTTTTCTTTTTCTCATGGTTCCCTCACTACTTGTGCTCCATATCCATTTCTTGGTGCATTGTGATCTGCACGTGTAAGCATGCCAAATTGTTTCAGACCCTATCTTTATGGGTGTCTCCTACCCTAAAATTGCAAATAAGAGCCTTTCATTTATTTGATTGCTCAATTATAATCAGTCTTAATAAATTGGTCGCTAAGGTGTCGGTATCTGCGGCTACAACAGAGCCACAATGTAGCGACTGTTGTTGCGCTGCGACTATTTCCTCAGTAAATCTGTCCCTGAATATCCATAAGGGAGTTTGAAGGGCAGACAGCCTTAAATGATTAAGATTTAAAGACAGATACAGAGGTAACATATAGATTGAGACCAAAATAGGGCCACAGATTGAGCCTTGAGGGACCCCACAAATAATTGGTGCAGTAGAGGACACAGATGTTCTGGTGTTCTGATGATCTAATGTTCTGATGTCTGTTTTTCTGGTGGCAGGGAGGAGGGTAGATGCGTTGAGGGGTTCATGGAGATCTGCGACCTGCTGCTGGCTGCCACGTCCAGGTTCAGGGAGCTCAAACTGCAGCAGGAGGAGTATGTCTGCCTCAAAGCCATGATCCTCCTTAACTCCAGTGAGTCCCGCCCACCGTGGCCTCATCGACTTTATGACACACCCTCCCTTCCCCTTTACCCATCTGTGATGTCAGGGCGAGGCCTCCTGTCATTAGTTCGCTGTTTTGAACCAGGCTTTTGATTGGCTCAAAAGCAGGTCGGTGATTGACAGCACAAGGTAGCACAAGCCCCTCACTGGTTGTCGTGAAGTGTCACTCCCACCATTCATTTAAAAAAAATGTATGAATCATTATTTTTGTGAAAAATAAGTTTACTTTGTATTTTTTTAATGAAATATTACAACAGGATGCCCCTCTTCTCCGTGCAATTTCCATCTCTGTTTCCATTTCATCTCTGACAAGCTCTTAGGTTTGTGATTCATGCAATTACCCCTGCTACTTCCATGTTTTTTTTGGCTGAAAAACAGGCTAAGGTGGTAATGTAGCATGGTTCAGTGTGCGCATGGTCCACCATTGAGTTGTTCGAACTTCACTGCCACCTATGACCCTCTGGCCCTCTCAAACCTATTCCTTGTTGCTGGCTCTTTCCCTTTCCCTTTGTCTCTGTCACTGGTCCTTCTGCTGACTCTTTTCAGTCTGTCTCTTGCCTCAGCTTGTCCCTCTCTCTTCTCATGCTGCAACTGATGCTCTATCTCAGACCTGACTTGCATACTTGGAATATGCGAGAAAAATAGTTATAGCTTGAAAATATTTTTACTATTTGCGAACTGTATGGGAACTTGAGTTCTGAGAGGGAAATCAATACTGGATCTGGTTTTGTGTAATGATCTTGATAGAATTTGCATCACAGAGGTTGGAGAACCACTAGGGGCAAGTGACCACAGTGCAGTTCATATTTTTTGGCAAGTTAAGACAGCCTCCTCTAACTCTCGAATTTTTTATTTCAGACGAGCTGACTTTAATAAAATGAGAGAGAATTTAAGTAATATAGATTGGGTAAAACTTCTAGATTGCAGAACTGTGAATGAAAATGGACTACATTTAAAAGGGTTATTTGTAGATGGACAGTGTAAATTCATTCCAAAAGTAAGGAAAAATAGGATGAAAACACTGTCTCCACAGTGGATGACTAAATGTTTACGGGAGATTTTGAGGCAAAAGAAGCGACTATATATAATAACAGATGTAGCGAGAACAGGGGTGTGGGGTTTCCACGCAGCCAAGTTAGATAATAAAACAACACTTTAGACAGTCAATGAAAGTATAATTATTTTTATTGGGGGGGTTTAGCACACAAAACTAGGGGAAGGGAAAATAAGGCAAACAGTCCAAATCCGTAATCCAGTTTCGTTGTCGTTGTCCGTTCCAAGTTCGTTATCCAGTCGTCGTTCTCAAGCAATCCAGGTCAAACACAAATCCGATACAAAAACACTTTTACTCTTTAAACCACCCTCCTTGCTTTTCCCAAAGGTACTTCGCCCCGGTTAGGGCAACACCCCCCCTTTTACCCCCGAGAAATCGGCTGTCAGGGCTTCCCCGGTGTGTCCCATTTCCTCCGGACCTCCATATAAGGTTTGGAGGTGGAGCCAGCGTTTCATCACATACCTCCCCTCTATTACCATTCCCCGCACCTCCCCCGGCCGTCTGCCACACAGAGTATATAAAAAGGATAACTTGGAAAGAAACAAGTTCCATTATTGTAATATGCGGGCTAAGACTAAAAAGGAAATAAGATCAGCTAAAAGGCGGTTTGAAATTAAAATTTCCCAAGATGCAAAAAGTAATCCTATGAAGTTATGTTCTACATATTCATTCATTCATAATGTTATTAGGAAAATATATATAAATATAGTAGTTTTATATTGTTTATAATATTGTAAAATTGCATACATTGAGAAAGAAAATACTACAAAATATGAATACAGTACAAGTGCTGGTATTAAAGTGATAATAATTCTATATTCTATAATATGTGCCATACCTTTTGATGTATGTTTATTCTGAATATTTTTAAATTCACATTTTACAAAGATTACTTGTCTATATCGGAGCTCATCAGCTCCCAAATCCAGCTTTCTGGTCCAAGTAAATTCAGTCAGTGCCCAGATTTATGCTCTAAATGTTTACTTCTTTCCACATTTGGTGAAAACCGAAACCTGCACAACTTGCGCAAAACAACGTACCCTGCCTCTCTGGGAGTTGATGAGTCATGCAGTGTTTGTGTGAATGAGATGGAAGTGGCACAACAAATTTGGCGCAGGAGGGGGCGGGGGAAAGGGGAGTGGGACATGCAGAGAGGGGAGGGAGGGCAGGGGAAACACTGTCTCCGCTGCTGTCTCCGTGCCGAACGGCCTTCGCGCCCGGCTGTTTCATCTGCAGCCAGATCACAAAACCCTGAAACAAAACCCTCCCCACTCCAAGGCGATAGTAGCTACTACGCTCCAATCTGCTCAGCTTGCTGCTGTTCAAGGTCTCCACGGCACAGAAGAATCAAAGCGATAGGCCAGGGTTTTCCCCATGCCAAGCATACTGCCCTTTTGACTGTAGCTCTACCGCAGTGGTGTCACAGAACTTGAGTTTGTGACCACAGGGCTGTGGGTTTGAGTCCAGGGTGGGGTAGTACAATAACCTGAAAGTGGTGAACTGAAACTTTTTCAGTAAATACAAATATACAGCTCTTCAAATGGTGTACGGAAATGGTCACCTGGAATAATGACTACATTTAGTTTATTATTATTAGTACTAGAAGTAGTGATTCATATTATTATTAGTAGTTGTTGTAATAGTAGTAACATTACATTTACATTGACATTTTAAGCATTTGGCAGACTCAGACCTGAGACTCAGACAGTAACAATAGTAATGATTATTTTTTCAATGATTATTATTGATAATAATAATAAAAACAGAAGAGAGTCTCTCGCTGCCGCAGCTCTGTTGGATTACCTGCACCCATCGCTGAAAACTTGTTGCCAATGTTCAACCTTAGACAAGTTTTGTAAAGGCCTCAGGGCCAGAGTGAGGCTCTCTCTCAGGGCCAGAGTGAACAGAGTGAGGTACTCTCTCTCTCTCTCAGTGCCAGAGTGAGCAGACAGGGGAGTGAGGTAGACTATCTGCTGGCAGTTTTCTATTCTGGCAGCACAGGTCCAGCCTCAGCTCTGTTTTTCCGCCAACACACTGCATCAAATGTGTGTTGAGCTGTAGCCAGCAGCTCTTTAAGAGTGGCCAGGGAAGCCGTAATTTTATCTGGAAATATCCATTGGGAGAGTGGGTGTCGGTGAAGGACGTAACTCATGAGGTCCAAATGCCTAGCAAGCACACCATGCACACAAATAAATATCTGCATCTGTCTCTCTCCAGATCCAGCTTTCAGCTTCTTCTTAACTTTATTCAAACTCTAAGATTGAAATGCAAACAAAATAAAAAAATATTTTTAATGTCCGTATATTTTTGTCTTTTGTTTGTATGTGTCTATCTTTGTTTGTTTGTGTCCTTGTTTGCTTTGTGTGTATATATGTATGTGTGTGTGTGTGTGTGTGTCTGTGTGTGTAAGTGTGTCTTTGTCTCATTTCTGTGTATGCATATATGGATGTGTGTGTGTGTGTGTGTGTGTGTGTGTGTGTGTGTGTGTGTGTGTGTGCATGGGTGTGTGTGTGTGTGTGTATATATGTGTAAGTATGTTTGTATGTATGTATGTATGTTTGTATGTATGTATGTATGTATGTATGTATGTGTGTGTGTGCGTGTGTGTCTGTATGTATGTATGTATGTGTGTGCGTGCAGACATGTGTCTGGTCTCTCCTAACAGTGGGGAGGTGCTACAGAGTCGGGGCAGGCTGCTTCGCCTGCTGGACGGTGTGACTGATGCGCTGATCTGGGCCATCGCCAAAACTGGCCTGAGCTTTCAGCAGCAGTCTGCCCGGCTGGCCCATCTCATCATGCTGCTGTCCCATATCCGCCACGTCAGGTACGCCCCTTCCTGGGGTGTGCGTGTGTGTATATGTGTGACTGTGTGCGTGTGAGCATGTGTGTGTGCATGTGTGTGAGCGTGTGTGTTTGTGTGTGTGTATGTATGAGCAAGCATGTGTGTGTGTGTGTGTGTGTGTGTGTGTGTGTACGAGTGCAGGTGTGTGAGCATGTATACGTGTGCGTGTGTGTGTGTGAGTATGTATGCAGGTGTATGTGTGCAAGAGCGCCGGTGCATTTGTGTGTGTGTGTGTGTGTGTGTGTGTGTGTGCACGTGTGTGAGCGTGTATGCGTGTGTGTGTGTGTGAGCATGTAGGTACTCAGGGGTGTGTGTGTGTGTGTGTGTGTGTGTGAGCATGTGTTTATGTGTTGAGTGTGTGTTTATCTTGGACTTTGTTCCCTCTGCTCTTCATTCGATGTATTAACCAGCCCAGGTATTTACTCTGTTTGCCATTTCTTTGATGCAATGATACATTATAGCTGAAGGCCCCACACAAGCCCTGAGTTACTGGTTTTAAGATATATGTATCTGTTTATTTATTTTTCAAATGTTACCATATTTTCTCCCAATTTGGAATACCCAATTTATTCCCTGTGTGTGAGTGCTCATCGCAGCAACCTCCTCAATCCAGGCGAGTACAGACAAGCACACTCTCTCTTCCAAAACATGTCCTGTCAGCCGCTGCCTCTTTTCACTCCGCAGTCCACCAGTCACGCTTGCACAGACATTGAGTTGGAGGAGGGTACTCCATGTGCAGCTTGTGCAGGTAGACGGTGGGGGCCCAGTTGACCAGAGGGGGTCGCTGCTGTGTGATGAGTCACGGGCGTCCGGCAGACTGATATCCCTCCCATCGATGGGCCACACTATGGCCAATTATGCAGCAGTGGACAAATGTATCTGTTTAAATGTATTTAGCAAACAAATTAATTGGACCCATTAATCCAGGGTAAAAATACCAGCATAGAGTGCACGTCTCAGAACCTGAGTTTGACCCTCTCCTTCCCGGGCACGCATGCCCCTCCGTCTGTCTGTCCATCCACAGTAACAAAGGCATGGGCCACCTGCACTGCATGACCTTGAAGAAGATGGTGCCATTGTACGACTTGCTGTTGGAGATGCTGGAGGCCCACGTAATGCAGAGCACCCGTATATCCAACCCTGCCCCCCCGGCCCAGGGTCCCGCCCCACCGCACCCTGACCCCACCCATCCAGACCATGGCTCTGCCCACCCACACAGTGACCCCACCCCTACAGACAATGGCCCGGTCCTCTCAGATGTTGGCCCCGCGCCCCAGGCACCAGCAGTGAGTAATACACCCCCGACACCCCTGGGACCAAACCCCCTTGTTCCCAAGCATCTCTTAAGATGCTTTTAATCAGCATGCCTGTATACCTTATTGCGATTTCACACAGTGGTGATAAAGTGTGATAAAGAGGACTTTAGGCTTATCTAGGATCAGGTTTCCCCTGTTCATATCCTAACCATGTCACATTATGAGCTAACAGGCAAAACTGATCCTAGGTCAGTACTCCTACTCTCAGACGCTTTATGAATACATAGGCCTAGATTTTTCACCCTGACTGCCTCTCACCCCCCCCCCCTCTCAAAATCAATGTGGTGAATTAGGGGGCCCGGTGGTTTGTGTGGCACAGATGGCGAAGGGATGGAGGCATGTTTGGGTTGAGTGATGTGTGTTGATTTGAGGGTTACTTTTTGCCTGGAAAGCTTTTGTGTGTTTTACTAACGCAAACATCAAAAGTCAAAAGTCTCTCTTTTTCTCTCTCCCTCTCTCCCTCTTTCTCTCTACATCTCTCCCCCTCCCCCTTTCTCTCCCCCTCCCCTTTCCTCCCCCTCCCTCGTTCTCTCTCTACCTCTCCCCCTCTCTGCAACTCTCTCCTGCTCTGTTTCCCCTGAGAGGAGCTCACCGGGGAGGAGTCATGCGTAACCCAGGATGTGCCGATTGAGGATTCTGGGAAGTTCAGCAGCGAGAGCAGCACTGAGGCACACTGTAAAACAGAAACTCTGGAGTCGGAGAGTTCGGTTCGAACCCCAGGCCAGAAAGCCCCAGCACCCCTCTGAGGGGACCTGGTTTTCGAAGGACCCCCGGGGCGGGGGTTCCATTCACCGTAAAGGAACTGGGGGGTGGGGGAATTGAGGAGGGAGGGAATATCACAAAGCACCAATCAAATTTCTACAAATCAGCAAGATTTTTTTGTGTAAACCTGTCCTGTAAATACAAGACTGAAATCCATCCATCAGCAGTGTGTCACCCCTCTCTGGTTCTCCGGAAATAAGCACAAACACCGTTGGTTACTAACAGGTGGGGGTGCACACCATTTTTTTTGGGGGCAACTTAGAATGCAACTTAGAATGGACGTTTATAGAGTGTTCACATGCATATATTAAAAGATCTGCCTAAAATCAGGGCATCAAGTTCAGAGGGCTGGAGTTGTCAAAGTGTCATGTGTATGCTGGCTTGCTCCAACCCCTGCTTCTAGATAGTACTGTACTGATTCAGTATAGTGGCAGTCATTTACATTTACTTGTCTCAGTTTTAAATACTGGTATCTCATCTTTTCACATACACATTCCTCTTCACTCTCTGATAAAGGCCTGCTACTTAAATGATCCTTCTCAAATGTACATGTATTTTTTCTTTTTAAAAACTGGAAGAAAAAAATTAAAAGGAAAAAGAACGAACCACCCCCCCTCCATTTCAATTTTTTTTCTTTTTTGAGTGTTGTGGGCGTCTTCTTTGCTCTATATTTAAATAAAACACATAAATCATGACCAAATTCATGCACCTGCAACCTACTGTCACATATTGTTTTACACCAGTGCACTCTGGGAAATGCACATTGGCTGAATTCATACGGCAAATTAACTAGTTGTTAAGACCATCAGAATTCCATTGGAAAAGGTGCAGGGGACTCTGGATTTGTGCCTGCAGCTGTCGACAGGAAATTTTGAAAGGAAATCAAAGCTGAAAATGTGCATCAAACAGAAAGACTGCCCCCATTACCATATTTAAGTTGTTGGTGCTACATTGCCATGCTATTACTGTTAGACTAACTACATTTCATACATATACAGTGGGGAAAATTCATACATGTGCAAGTTCTACTTAAAGATGAGGGAAAATAAGTATTTAGTCAGAAAATCCATTGTCCAAATTATGGTGGAAAATAAGTATTTGGTCAATAACAAAAAGTTCATCTCCACTTTGTTATAAGATGACAGAGGCCTGTCTTAATTTTCATCACTGTTGCTGGTATGTTGGCCCATTCCTCCATGCAGACTATAGAGCAGACAAAATGACTTTCAAAAAATTTTCCAGAAAGATCACATTGTCAGGACTTGAAATGCTCCTTACGAAGCCACTCCTCGTTGCCCGGGCGGTGTGTTTGGGATCATTGTCATGCTGAAAGACCCAGCCACATTTCATCTTCAATGCCCTTGCTGATGGAAGGAGGTTTTCACTCAAAATCTCACGATACATGGCCCCATTCATTCTTTCCTTTACACGGATCAGTCGTCCTGGTCCCTTTGCGGAAAAACAGCCCCAAAGCATGATGTTTCCACCCCCATGCTTCACAGTAGGTATGGTGTTCTTTGGATGCAACTCAGCATTCTTTCTCCTCCAAACACGAGAAGTTGAGTTTCTACCAAAAAGTTCTATTTTGGTTTCATCTGACCACATGACATTCTCCCAATCCTCTTCTGGATCATCCAAATGCTCTCTAGCAAACCTCAAACGGGCCTGGACATGTACTGGCTTAAGCAGGGGGACACGTCTGGCACTGCAGGATTTGAGTCCCTGGCGGCGTAGTGTGTTACTGATGGTAGCCTTTGTTACTTTGGTCCCAGCTCTCTGCAGGTCATTCACTAGGTCCCCCCGTGTGGTTCTGGGATTTTTGCTCACCGTTCTTGTGATCATTTTGACCCCACGGGGTGAGATCTTGCGTGGAGCCCCAGATCGAGGGAGATTACCAGTGGTCTTGTATGTCTTCCATTTTCTAATAATTGCTCCCACAGTTGATTTCTTCACAACAAGCTGCTTACCTATTGCAGATTCAGTCTTCCCAGCCCGGTGCAGGTCTACAATTTTGTTTCTGGTGTCCTTTGACAGCTCTTTGGTCTTGGCCATAGTAGAGTTGGAGTGTGACTGTTTGAGGTTGTGGACAGGTGTCTTTTATACTGATAACGAGTTCAAACAGGTTCCATTAATACCGGTAACGAGTGGAGGACAGAGGAGCCTCTTAAAGAAGAAGTTACAGGTCTGTGAGAGCCAGAAATCTTGCTTGTTTGTAGGTGACCAAATACTTATTTTCCACCATAATTTGCAAATAAATTCTTTAAAAATCAGACAATGTGATTTTCTGGATTTTTTTTTCTCATTTTGTCTCTCATAGTTGAGGTATACCTATGATGAAAATTACAGGCCTCTCATCTTTTTAAGTGGGAGAACTTGCACAATTGGTGGCTGACTAAATACTTATTTTCCCCACACTGTATATATATATGTATGTATATAATAATAAAAACTAGCAATTTAGTCAGTTAGGTTCAAGAGGAAAAAAGGCTACATAAAATATACATGCCATTTAAAATAACCAATACATGGTATGAGCTGTATTCCATCCATTGCAATTTAGCGCTTATATACGCTGGGGGGGTTAGGTTCAAGAGAGGCAGGAAAAAGGCTGCCAATCCATCACATAAAATATACATGCAATTTAGATTTAAAATAACTGTGGGAAGAAACCGGAGTACATGGTACGGGAGAACATGTATTATATCCTCAAAATCTTTTTAGTGCTTCCACTGCACCAGTGTTCTAGAGTATTATAAAATATTTTACAATTTTAAGTGTTCAGAGAAAAATATTTTCTTTGACAAGTAATAATTTTGTATTCATACCCCAAATTATTCAATTTCAAAATTGTTTGTTTATTTTATACAGCTTTTTTTGCTCATCTTTATCAAGGGTTTCAATCATTTTTAGACCTGACTATGTCACCACCAGCAATTTAAATATGATATAGTGATGCATATGTATATACAGATAACTGCTAAAACAAAGGAAACAGCAACCTAAATTGTCTTAATATGATATTGAGCCACCAGAACAGCTTCAGTGTGCCTTGGAATAGATTCTAGAAATGTCTGGAACTGTACTGGAGTGACGCAACACCATTCTTCCACAATAAATTCCATCAATTGGTGTTTTGATGGTGGTAGAAAATGTACATTGTTTTCATTCTCATCAAACCATTCAGTGACCACTCGTGCCCTGTGGATGGGGAATTGTCATCCTGGAAGTGAACACTCTCATCAGGAAAGAAATACTTCACCATATCATGAAGGTGATCACTCAGAATGGCTATGTGTTTTTTGGTGTTTACCTTGCCCTCTAAGGCGTTAAGTGGACGTAAAGCATGCCGGGAAAATGCACCCCACACTGTAAAAGAGCCATCAGAACCCTCAATTTACTCATGAGTTTCCCCTGTCCCCCAACCACACACACCACCTCCCACCATAAACCCAACCTATTAAGAAGCAATCACCACAATTCGGCAGACAATTGAACATAATGATTCCTTTTCCAAAGACAAAAGAGCCATCGCTGCTCAAAGACACTGCAGTCCTTTGCAAATACTGCCATTCTGCTGCTTTGTGCCCCCCGAGTAGACGCACATTTTTGGAGAGAACAGCAACTCCAGTTGCCATAGTCACAGACCGGGTTTGATGTCATAATCAAAAGGGTAATGTCTGAAGGGTACGGCAGGAGACAGCACGTCCTCCCCCATAATATACTCCCAGTCATGTCCATTAGGTTTCTTCCAACTAGTCCTTAGGAGCATTCTTTTTCACAAGGTGTTGCTTTGTGCAGGTTGTTCGTTATCGCTCTTCTCCTCCCACATCTGAGAAGGGGGTCTTTTTCAGTTTCAGGGGTACCATATAAAGTGTTTGATATCAGATTAAGCAGAAGCAGTTGTCGGAAACCTTGGGAAAACCACACAGACGTGCACCGTGATAATAATGTCTTTGTTCTTGCTCTCCAAAGTACTGCAGACCAGAAAGGGCTCATTATTTTCCTGAAACTGTGGCGATGAATACCAACAAGCGCGTCCTCGGCATTAAGGACCACACTGGATTGGAATCAGATGCAGTAATTAGTAGTTTGTTGAATGAATGTCGCCTGGCAGAGAGCGTTGCAGGGGAGGGAATTTCAGAAAAAAAAGTGGAAAAAATGATGCCCATGAAAACCTTTTTGGTTGGACACAAGCACTTAATCAGTTAGCAACATGAGAGGATTCATGTTCAAAGGCATATAGTATAGACCAGTGGTTCCTAACCTTGGTCCTGGGGGCCCACTGTGTATGCTGGTTTTCTTTCCAACCATAATTGCAGCCTCTTTATTGTAACTAGCTGTTAATTGTTCTTAATTAGACACTTAATTTCTATTAAAGCATGATTTACTCTGTTAAGGCCATATGTCAGAAATAGCTATGCCATGAACAATAAACATCCCATGTTCTCATCCCAGGACATTTAATCAGTCACTATTGCTCTCATTTTCTGTAATGCACTGTATGACACATGATTCCTTTAAAAACAGGTTACATATTTTAATTGATTCAATTGTAGACAGGTGAAATCAGTGGGGGTCTAATTTTTGAAAGTGAACAGCTGGTCACAAACCATTTGTGGAAAATAAAGAATTCAATGACAGAGCAATTGGCAATGAGCCAAACCTGCATTGTGTTAAAATAAGTTTAAAGAAAAAATAATGGTAGAACTTATGCAGATGTTTTCAACAACCTTAATTTATCAAGAGACTGGCAGTAACAAAAAACAGCATACATAGTGAGCCCCCAGGACCGAGGTTGGGAACCACTGCTATAGACATTTCTCAGAAACAGTCCGCATTTTAACTGCCCATTGGATACACGTGTCAAATGAACATTTGAAGGTAAGAATGCTGATTTATTTAAAAGAATAGCTAAAGGTGCCCTTTAAAGTTTGGGTTAGTTTTACAAGGTTAGGGGAGGACACCACACCAGTGTGTTGGAATAATATCACTGAGGAAAATAAAAAGAAAAAAATGAATAAAAAGAAAGAAGTGGATGAGCCAGATGAGTCTGAACCATCAGTCCACAAAATGAACATGAAAAAGGGTACATCTGAGTAATCCCAAGGAGGTTAACCTCAATTTGAGTTATTAGCTTGCCATTATAATATAAGGCTTCAGTCCCATGCAAAAAACCAATGTAACGCAAGCATTGAAAATTTAGCAAATAATTTCGATGATTGAACTCCATGGCGCACAAGCAACATCACAGCTATCACTCAGGTTGCTTGGCGTTCAACGAGGGACATCTTCTCTTCATTTGGAGTGTATATTCACTAATTCGTTGGAATGGAAGCAGACAAGTAGCGTTCTAGACATTTCCATTCAATTTCCATTTAATGGTTTTCCAGGTATTTGGCACAATAATCATTTATTAACGGGTTCCAGGTATTTTGTTTTTCCCTCCTGGTCCAAAAGTGTCCACATCTTGAATTATCGGTTTGAAGGATTATGGTTGTTCCAAGATCTAAAAGTGGCCGGCTCTCTTCATTTCTTTCAGTGCCATGCTCTACCTACTGAGCCACACAGAGCAGTTATTACAGTTCCATGTGCTTGAAATCAGCCTGACAACCCTGTTTTTAATACTGTCAGTACCTTCAGTTTCTGTTAGCGTGAAAATGTTGACCAATTATCAATTATTAACTTGAAATTAGTCACTTTTATAAGAAGCATGCAACAACAATTTAGACAAATGTTCAGTAATTGGCCTGAATTTGTGTTAAGGCAAATGGAAATGGTTTGATTGGAATCAGTTGATTAATTGAACACATCTGTGGGGTTGACTCAGACCCTTTTCCTGACAAAAAGCGATTGGAGGCAATGGTCTTGGTGGGTGTTTTGCACACAAGTATAAGTGATAAGTCTTTAGTGATCCAAGGTACATTTGCTGCAACATAATGGACACTGAGCTTTTTTTGATGACCATGGCGAAACTTTTTTTTATTGGAAACGAGCAAACATAGCTTACACCATTCATACCAAAAATAAGCATTTGAAAGTCACACAGTACCCACAACATACGCAGTCATTGCCACAGTAAAATATATATTTACAATATTTCTATTTCGCACAATTTTTTGAAAAATGAGATGTGGTCAAAATATAAACTTTCAGGCTATTTACCAGTTTACTTGGAGCCTGAATTAAGATATGAAGGCTTGAGTTACACATTACAAACAGTAAGGCAGTGTTTGGCTACTCACACACCTTTACTCCAGGCAGTCAAACATCCTGGACACTCTCAGTGAATATTATGTGTCTGTAATGAGGCCTTTCTGTGAGGGACAGTAACAGATGCACTTTGGCTTGGGGTCCGAGACTTGATTCCTGGCTTTCGCTCCTGGCAGGACACACGCGTGTCCCAGGGGATGTCTCGGGACACTTAAAGGAGCGACATGGAAAAGTGGTGCCATCCAGAAAGGCCAACAGACTGGTAGGTAAATGCACAGACAGGTCGCCACACACACACACACATAAACACACACACAGGTCAATGCACAGAGAGGTGGCTACGCGCAGGCACCAACACACACACACACACACACATACACACACACATAGGGCAATGTGTAGAGGGATAGATGCGCAAACCAATCGACACACACCAATCAACACATGAAATCACCACAAGCACATACGCACAAACACTTACAGGCCAAGGCATAGAGAGCTGGCTACAAAGACAGGATAATGCAGAAGAGCCCACATACTTTTGAAAGGCTTCATGTAGATGCTCTCCCAATGAATACAGTCATAATCAAAATTGAAACTTTTATAAACGCCACAAATCACCTGCTGCCACAATCAATGTATTATCAAAAAGGCTGGATAGAACTCCACACTCACCTTTAAACCTTTCAAATCTCTCATTACTGATGAATATATCTGCTGTTACAAAGAATGTATATATATATATATATATATTTTTTTAACAGTTGTAGAGATTTCAGTTTGTGATTCTAAAACAAACAGGGGGGAAAAAACAAGGGATATACAACACTGTTATGTTCCAAATTCCCACTTGTGATATATATAAATGGGTACAGAGTAGGCCCTGAAGCTGCAGAAAAGAACATCAGCTGATGGCTGGTTGTGTAGCTCAAAAATGATGTAGCTCAAAAATGACAAAGAAAAATTAAATGGAAAAAACAAAGCAAAATATAAAACCAGGGTCTCTGGTATGCAAGGGATGCCTCAGGTGGGTGGGGCCTCAGGGAGGGAGGGAGGGGTCTCTGGTGGGTGGGGTCTTAGGGTGGGAGGGGTCTCTGATGGGTAGGGTCTCTGGTAGATGGGGTCTCAGGGCAGTGGGGTCTTAGGGAAGGAGGGGTCTCTGGTGGGTGGGGTCTCAGAGAGGGAGGGTCTTAGGGTGGGAGGGGTCTCTGGTGGACAGGGCCTCAGGTGGGCGGCGGCCCGTTGGTGTAGTGAAGCATGGGGTAGAGCGAGCGGCCAAAGTTGTTAGACTGTGTGCACCTGTAGTCCTCCTCCCAGGCCGGGACCAGGCAGGCCAGCGTAAGCAGGAGCAGGAGGAGGAGGTGGAGTGGGAAGGCCGCACGCAGCACCCGGTGGAAGAAAGAGCGGGGGGGTGAGCGGTCACGCCTCTCCGGCCTACACACAGACCGGACAGAACAAGAAAACCGATACTGATACAGCGCCGCATTACCATTTCCTTCCTAGTACAATATTAACACTTCATTCAATACTACATACGGCATGTTGGCCAGGCCAGTTGAATATGTTCATCGGGATAGCAGACTGTCATAACAATGATTTTAACGCTTCTCAGTAACTGCACAGTAAAGTGACTAATACTAATTCAACTCTAACAGAGTCTATGCGAGTCCAAAAGCGATAAAATGTCCTGTGTCAGAGTTGATTTAACACTGAATATTTTTTCTGTGTTGCTCTTTTTATCTTTTGTCTGTAGTACTGAACTGTTGCGCTTATTATCTCTATGCACACCAATCTCCCTTACGCACATTGGTGTGAAAGTCACTCGATAAGAGTATTTCCGTAAACGGAAGTAATGTAATGAACTCTATCTGAGCTCCGGTGACATGCACCCGAACCCCCCGACTTGTAGACCCCAACCGGGGGCCGCACGGCAGAACATTAGCCACGTGTCTGATCGATTCTTTTATTTTTAAACCAACAAATCTATTGGTAATAGTCGGGATGAAGTAAGCATTAAACTGGTGTTAGTGGCGTGAGAGGAGCGTGCCTGGAAAACCTACCTCCTGTTTTCTGCGGGCTGTCCCACAGCTGCCGTTTCTCCTTCCTGCTCCTGCGACCATGACAAAAGGGGGTGACGTTGAGTCAGTGTGTGAAAGGGGGCAGGCAGCAATATGCTGCTCGTTCAAGTCACCAAGGTAAAGCACCATGTGCCACACCCACAGAGACAGGCTGCAGTTTTGGAAAGGACTGGTCCGTAGGCTGTTTTAAGGCCTAAGGCAGGTGTGTGTGTGTGTATGTATGTTTTATATATATATATATATATGTGTGTGTGTGTGTGTGTTTGTATTTGTGTGCGTGTGTATGTTTATATATATGTGTGTGTGTTTATATAAATGTGTGTGTGTGTGTGTGTGTGTGTGTATGTTTATATAAATTTGTTTGTGTGTGTGTGTGTGTGTGTTTGTATTTGTGTGTGTGTGTGTGTGTGTGTGTGTGTGTGTGTGTGTGTGTGTGTGTGTGTGTGTGTGTGTTTATATAAATGTGTGTGTGTGCGTGTGTGTGTTGTTGATTCGTACCAGTCTTTCCTGGATCACTCTCTGGTCCTGGGCCACCTCGTGGAGCAGCAGCTGCAGCTTGTGGCTGATGACGTGCAGCTTCTCCTGCGGCTCGTCACTGTCCTCCTCGCCGGCCCCGCCCTCCCGCAGCAGCTGGGTGGAGATCGCCTGCAGGGTGCCCACCTGCTGCTGCTTCGCCTGCAGCTCCCTCTCCAGGCCCTGCCACAGGGGGACGCCGCGCACCCGTCAGAACGCCCAATCACCCGGCTCGCTTTCTTTTCACCCTCCATCAAACCCTACTGAGATTATCCGCTGCACAGATTCACCGATCTCTTCACGAACTGAATGGCTCATCCTACTGTGTTCACTGATCGCTACAGCATGCGGATCAGCTAAGTGCAGCATTGATTTAGAAAAACTGCTATTGTAATAACTACAGTTACTGTAAAAATTATTTATCTTTTACATTCTAATTATTTAGCCATTACCAAAGAAGGAGGCCCATTATTACTTCTGGTAAATCAATGGACATTATTGTCACTGCAAATGTCTGTCATTGTGGTACAATGAGTCAAAATGCAGGACATCGGGTCACACTACATGAACCACATGAGATTTGAACCCACGACCATCTGGTCTCAAGCCTGACTCCTAAGCCACCTCTCCCCACTGCCACAAATTGAGAGGTTGGACACGTTTTTAGTAATGATGGGAGAATGAGGCATTGTGACAACAAAAATGGGTGGAGCTACAATATGCTACCAGTAACTCACTGATTTGAACCAATCATTGTGTTTTTGTTGTGAAGGGAAAACCTTTGATTGGTTCAAACAAGTCAGTGATTGACAACTAATTGCAGTTCCACCCATTATCGGTGTCATGACACCTTATTCTCCCACTGACACTTCAGCTACATTTATTGATAAGCTCATGAATGTCAGCTGAAGACTGTTCTTGTGTCCCTGTTTGAAATATATTACTATGAGCTGATCAATGAATGAACCGGCATTGGTGTATACAGCTAATTGAGCCAGGGTAATTGCTGGAAACAAAAATATGCATACACGGAATTTTCCACCTCTGTTCTAGAAGGTTCTCAGTGTTAACACCCCGCCCCCTCAGGCCCCCACCCTGCTCACCGTGAGGGTGTTGCCATGCTCCCGCAGCGCATCGGGCCCCAGGGCGGGGTCCTGGACGTTGACCGCGAGCCGCTGGCTCTCAGCGCTAGCCACCCACAGCAGCAGAGACTGCAGGGTCTGGTGGAACTCCTGTGAGGGGGTGGTAAAGTGGTAAAGGCCAGTAAGGGGGTGTCAGACCATGGGGGAGTGCTGCCCCAATCACCTTGACCCCTGGAACATTTCCTGACTGAATACATCCATCCCCCAATCACCTGAGACAGGGGTGTCCAGAAGAACTGGTGTGCAGGCTTTTGTTCTGGCCCAGCACTACAACACCTGAGACAACTAACCAACTAATCATGGTCTTCAATGGAGACTTTGATTGGTTGAATCAGTTGAGTGTTAGTGCTGGGCTAGAACAAAAGCCTGGACCCACGCTGGCTCTTTTTGGATAAGTTTGGACACCCCATGACCTAAAAGGTATTCACAGAGAAACTATGAACACATAAGTACCACCATAATAAGTCAATGCATATGAATCTCAGCTGCAATGTATCACAATGTATGGCATACGTATCAGAATGTACCAGTCATTGCTACTTCCATATGCACAGTTTCAAGTTTGTTTGACATATTCCACAATACATGCAAAAACATGTCATATATGAAAGCTTGCCAACCATCCAACTGCTCCCAAAGGTTCTGACTATTCGCTCACCACGCCCCTCCCCCTGCCCATTCCTCTGTGGACTGTGGGGGTTTGTTGTGTTTCTCACCTGGCACCTCAGGAGGGCGCTCCGCAGCCTCTCCTCCCACTGCTCCAGGAGAGCGCAGGCTTTCACCCAGGCCTGGTTCATGTCCCGCAGCCCCTCCGCATCCGCCCCGCCCTCCGCGCCCTGCTGTGGCTCCGGCCTGCTCAGGTTGAGGGCGATCACTGCGCCCTTGTACGTGTCGAAGGTCCTCTGCATCGCCTGCGTCGGGGGCGGGAGCGTGTCATCATACGCCCTTACCGATGACCTTGCAGCACACCTGCTCTGTGCATCACAATCTCAATGTGGCTCAACACTTTTTTTATTTTTTTATAAGCCTGGCTGCCCACAGGATGCAGGAATGTTTAGCATTCATTTTCCAGTGCATCCAGAGCTAGCGCTGTTGCAGGACAAGCCACACTATGTCTGTATGCACCCTCCTAGCATTAGAATCTGTTATTCCGACAGCAGGTTCAATCACTGGCTGTTCCTGGAGGGACGACGCGTGGGTTGGTTTGTGTTCTAACCTGGCTTAATTGCTCCAATTACATTTAGCTAATGCAGTTTCCCAAAAAATAGGCTGCAGTAAAATACTGTGTGCACCGTTGTTGTTATGTGCCATTTTATCAGAAAATGCCAAGCCTGTTTTATAAAGGCTGGACTAATGAAGGAATTAAGTAGGTACCAGCATGCAATCAGCCCCACAGGAAGCTAAGATTGACTCATTTTTTAATTTTTAACCATCTACTGATGTCAGACTCTGCCCCCACACCAGCTACAGACCCCTCCCCCCCCATCCCGCCATATCACCACGGTTACCTTGAGCCTATTGACACTGGTCTCCATGTCGTGGACACTGGCCGTGGGCTCCAGGCCCTGCAGCTGCTCCAGCTCGGGCAGCGCCCAGCTCAGCCAGGCGATGATGTCACTGAGGTCGGAGGTCGGCTGCGGTGGGTCGTGCGGGACGCGGCACTGGGGGCTCATGGCCTGCAGCACCTCCCAGCGCTGGATGACCCCTGAGTGGACACAGAGCGGATCAGTTTCAGCATTGGACAGGGTCACGGGACAGCGTGGGTGACCACTGCGGAGGGCAGGGTGGCGCGCGGTGGGGGGAGGGGGACGTACCCGACTGCTTGTCCGCCACGGCCAGCCCGGGAAGGCCCTGCTCCACCGCTGGCTCCTCTACGTCATCCAGGATCAGCGAGACTCTCTTCACGTGGTCGATGCTCCCGCTGCACTCGGACACCAGCTCGGCCTGCGCCAGAGAGGAACACAGAATGCAGGTAACCACAGTCAGAACTGAACCAGAAACCACCATATAATCATGGTTACAGTGCTAACAGGGACAGCTATGTTACATTTTTCCTTTAGCAAGCAATTTGAGAAGTGTCTTGAGAATGAAGCTGGTTTCTCCGCACACGCTGGTTTACGGCTGGGAATTTCTCTGCTCCAAAGACGTCGGGGAGCCTGTCTGCACACGACAAGCAGGGGCCAGTATACTTACATAGCCCTGTTTGCGTGGAGTTTGTGTGGGCGAAGCACCCAGGCCAGGAATCACACCCTGTGAGATCGTCTCTTGGGGCTCTGGGGAAGGCCAGGGAGAGGGTTCTGTCACAGACGTCCCTGGAACCCAGAAGAGGCAGAGCCATCAGAACCGGGACCAACACTGTACAGCCTCATAACCCAACACTGTCCCAATACAGCCTCATAACCCAACACTATACATACTGTGAAAAAGGATATTTGACCATCACATAAGTGCGAATATAGATAAAAGGTGATGTGATACAGTATATACCACAAAAAGTTACAGCTTTTCCAGTATCTACTCAACAAAAAGTCATCAGACTATCGAATATCCCTGTGGGAATAAGTAAGTGCACCCCTAGCTTCAGTAACTGGTATATAGTTGTATATAGCCTCACACCCCAAAACTGTCCAAAATACAACCTCATAATAATCCAACACTGTCCACAATGAAGCCTCATAGCCCAAGATTGTCCATATATAATCACATAATAACCCAACACTGACTGCCAATCTTTTTCCATTAACCATGGCCCCAGCTTGGATCTGGACAATGGTCTCCATCACACTAAGAATTTCCCAGAGTGAATAATCTTGGGTCGACTGGGCTGTGGACGGGTTGCAGGCTGGGCGCGTGCGTGAGTCACCTGAGGCTGAGGCGCACGCGGTTGCCTCCAACTCGCCCTCGTGGGACGGAAATCCACCTGCGTCCTGGATCTCCCCACCCGATTGCTCCTGGGCCAGGGTCAGCAGGTGGGAGGAGGCCTGGACGGAGAGCTCTGGCCACCCATCTGATGCCTGAAATAGGGACAGGGGGTCAATCAGGCCTACTGGGATGGAGAGGCTGAGGGTTAAAGAGAGAGACTGAGACATGCTACTTCCTGTAGCTTATAGACATGTAATTACATACATACAGACATGTAATAATATACACACAAATACAGCTATGTAATTATATGTACAGACACATATAAAATATATATAACGATATGTAATAATATAGAGTCAGGTAATTCAAGCGAGACTGACTGAAACTCCTCCAATATAAAACAAGAAGTGGGAAGGGAGGGAAAGAGGAAGAGAGAGAGAGGGAGGGGAGCGATAGATATGGAGGAAAGGAAGAATGGGGGAGAGCGAGAAGAAGAGGGACAGAAAGGAGGAGGAAAGCAGAGAAGATGAAAGGAGGCAAGAGAGTGAGGGAAGGGGAGAGAGACAGGCTCAGAGGCACTGACCGGTCGAGATTGAATGAGTCGCTGGTAGAAGCGCGCCGCCCTGCCAACCAGCTGCTGGTGGTCGGAGCGCAGGTTGCTCAGCTGATCCTGGATCAGCACACCATCCTGGGAGACACTCCTCTGGATAAGCCGCTCCCCGAACGCCGTCAGCTGGCTGATCCGCTCGCTGCCGAGGCTGATCTCCTGCCGTAGGCCCTGCCGACAGAGACGCACGGTCACCCCCGACACCCTTCCCAGGACCGAAGCCCCCGCATCAGCTTCATGTACCCCCCGGTGTTTCTGTGGTGCTGTGGTGTAGGAGCATTGCGTTTGGGTGTGGTGCTGTGGTGTTCAGCATTGCGTTTGGGTGTGGTACTGCAGCATTGCGTTTGGGTGTGGTACTGCAGCATTGTGTTTGGGAGTGGTACTGCAGAATTGCGTTTGGGTGTGGTACTGCAGCATTGCGTTTGGGTGTGGTACTGCAGCATTGCGTTTGGGTGTGGTACTGCAGCATTGCGTTTGGGTGTGGTACTGCAGCATTGCGTTTGGGTGTGGTACTGCAGCATTGCGTTTGGGTGTGGTACTGCAGCATTGCGTTTGGGTGTGGTACTGCAGCATTGCGTTTGGGTGTGGTACTGCAGCATTGTGTTTGGGAGTGGTACTGCAGCATTGTGTTTGGGAGTGGTACTGCAGCATTGTGTTTGGGTGTGGTGCTGTGGTACTGCAGCATTGCGTTTGGTTGTGGTGCTGTGGTGTAGGAGCATTGCATTTGGGTGTGGTGCTGTGGTGTAAGAGCATTGTGTTTGGGTGTGCTGGTGTGCAGTGTCACAGTGCTTCTCACTTCGAGCTGCTCCATCTTGTTGTGGGCGTCGCCCTCTGAGAAGTGCTCCACATCAGTCAGCCTTAGGTCCATCTTGACCAACCACATTATAGTCCTCTCCTTTGTCACATCAAACTCCTCCCACTGGGATGTGAAGTCCTGCGGGGGTGGGGAATTTTTTTAAATATGAGCCATACACTCTCAGAAAAAAGGTACCATGTTGCACCAATTGAAGTGAATTTCCTGAATTGTACCTTTAGTCAAAGAACACAATTGTACCATTGCGAGAAAAATAATTATTGCACCAAGCCTCATTTTCATTCCGATATGTCTGCCAGCGTGAACAAGGACTCGGTTGAAATCCACCATGATCCCCACCTTCAGCCTTCTGAGAATGGCTGTTGTGCGCTGCTGCAGGGCGTCCCAGCGCTGGTTTCCCTCGTGGACCGTGACCTTGAGGCTCCCAGCGGTGTCGGTGCGGTTCTCCCGGGCCAGCCGCCGATACCGCACGTTCAGCAGCTCCAAAGGAGCGAGGCGCTCCTGTACCTCTCTCTGGAGGGCCTGGGGACGGGCGGGGCACATGGGGGAGATCAAATTAATATAATATAATTAGATTCAAACGCTTTTATCACTTACAGCAGTGAATGCATAAATTTTTCAGTATATGTGGCCTCAGTGGGGGATTGAACCCAAACCCACACCTTCCACCACTGAGCCACAGAACCCCATTATGCTATAAAACATCTTAGAGTATAAAACATCTTAGAGTAGACGTGCCAAAATCTCATTTCCAACACCTGTCCCCAATAAACTACAGGAAAAGAAAAAACATAAATAAACAAAACAGAACATTTTATTTTCTTACTTCATGGAATCAAAATGGATTTAACTGGGACATCTTGCCACTGACCATCACAATATGTGTAGGATATTCTTAATTAATTTCTGGGAATCCCCAAAATAAGGCGGCATGGTGGTGCAGTGGATAGCACTGTCGCCTCACAGCAAGAAGGTCTCGGGTTCGAACCAGGCCGGGGCCTTTCTGTGTGGAGTTTGCATGTTCTCCCGTGTCTGCGTGGGTTTCCTCCGGGTACTCCGGTTTCTTCCCACAGTCCAAAGACATGCACGTTAGGCTAATTGGAGAGTCTAAATTGCCCATAGGTACCACTGCAGGCAGTGTGGTATAATGGTTAGGGAGCTGGGCTTGTAACGTTAAGGTTGCAGGTTCAATCCCCAGCTGGGACACTGCCGTTGTACCCTTGAGCAAGGTACTTAACCTGAATTGTTTCAGTTAATATCCAGCTGTATAAATGGATTGTAAAGAAATGTAAACTGTAAGTCGCTCTGGATAAGAGCGTCTGCTAAATGCCTGTAATGTAATGTAATGTGTGTGAGTGAATGGTGTATGTAGTGCACTGCGATGGATTGGCGACCTGTCCAGGGTGTATTCCTGCCTCTCGCCCCAATGCATGCTGGGATAGGCTCCAGCCCCCCCACGACCCTAACTAGGAATAAGTGGCTGAAGATGAGATGAGATGAGATCCCCAAAATAAGCTGACACTGTTTTATTTTCAGTGAATTTGGCCTTTAGCAGACAACTGTAAGAAGGGTTAAGAAGTGCTGCAAGGGTAATGCTCTACATAATCCATGACCCATAATCCCCGTACTCTTTCCACAGTTCAACTGACCTCAAACTTCTTGACCTCCTCTTTGGCGGCGGTGTAGAGGATGGGGCCGGAGTCCGGGTGGGCTGCGGTTTGCTCGGCCGTCCTCAGCCAATCCTTGAAGTGCTCGTGGTCATCCAGGAACTCCCGCCACAATCGCTGAGTCTCATTAATCCTGGGGCAGGGGTGAGACGGTGTAAGCAGGAAATCCCAGTTTGGGAAAAGCGGACGAGGGGAACCGTCCCACTATTAATGCATAAAGGAGGCCAGTGGGTGTGGATGTCAGTCATGGGAGGGGCTTTACATTTGACACAAAAGGGTTGCAGTCTGAGCTTTCAATAAGACATCCCAGCTTGTGCATTTTACATATCATATCACATGCATATCATGCATATCACCTGAAAAGGGCAAAAAGTAAGAATCACACTGACAAAAATAACGCTGTATAGTGCCTTATAGCACCTTTAAACACTTTCAAATAGGGAGAGGAGTGACTCATCTCATCCAGAGTCAATGTGTGGCACTCCACTGCATGATACACAGCAGCCACTTTGCACCAGAACATTTACCACACAGCAAAACACAGTTGTCCTTAACACAACTGTACAGCTGGACAGTTTGGTCATCCAAACCTATGGATGTCAGTGGGGATCCAGGTGCAGAAATGATGCGCATGCAGACTGAGGGCATCCTGTGTGGGCAGGAGAAGGGTGTGTGGCTCACCTGCTCTTTCGCTGTGCGGTCAGGGTGCGGATGTTCCTCAGGCGGCGGTCTAGGCTGAGAGTGCTCTCACGCATGGAGGCGGTCTCCACGTCATCTGCATCCCACGCCAGCAAATCACACAGAGCCTGAACCGCTGCTATGCCCTCCGACTGCTGCTCCACATCCTGTTCAAGGCCCTGGATGTGGTACACACACACACACACACACACACACACACATAGAGCAGATGAGTCATTTACATGTTATTAAATATACAAAATACTAATGCAAGGGCTACACTGATGAGGTAACTGCAGTAAAATGTGAGTGATTTGACCAGAAGGTGTACCGGAAGAAGGACAAGTAGAAATGTTAGAGAGTCAGGGTCATGTTGGGGGTGGGGGGGTGTCAGGGTTTGAGGCTCCGCCCACCTGCTGCTCGGCCAGTCTCCTCTGGATCTCACGGCTGTGGCATTCGCTGTAGAGCAGGGGTGTGGCCAGGTTCGCCTCAGTGCGGGAGAGCTGCGTCCGCAGGCCGCTCACGGTCCGATGCAGCTCCTGCACCCTGTCCTGCCTCTGCTGCAGCTGCCTCATCCTGCCAACGCAGAGGAAACCAGCAAACACAGATGACTGGAAGTGAAGCATGTGAATCCCAGGCAGCACACATTCAGCGCTATATTACATGTGGTATGGCATCCTATCGTAGGAAATATAAAGGGGAATCCAACATATTGTATTGTTGCCTTGGTACAATATTTTTGATATTTAAACCAGAGATGTGGTGTGCATGCGCGCGTGTGTGTGTGCACATATTTTTGTATGTATGAATGTGTGTGTGTGTGTGTGTGTGTGTGTGTGTGCACGGCTGTAGGCATGCATGTGTGTATGTGTGGCCATGTGTGTGTTTGTATTTATGTATGTATGTGGGTGTATGTAGCTTTTTTTTTGATCAACGCTTAGTTTCCATCATGACTTCATAGGCTAGGAGCAGTAAGTGGGATACTCAGCTATGTGTGTGTGTGTGTGTGTGTGCATGTGCGTGTGTGGGCGCCCAAACCCACACATGCACACACACACGCACATGCACACACACACATACACACACACACATACCTGAGTATCCCACTTACTGCTCCTAGCCTATGAAGTCACTATGGAAACTAAGCAGGCAACAATCTGCCTCTTAACAAATGTGTTGCCATGGCTGCACCTGCTCCAGACAGAAAGAGCAAGGTCTCAGCCTCAGGAATCATGCTCCTGTACGCTCTGTACAGCAATTGAACTGTACAGAATGTACCTTTGATTGCACTGTCAAATCTGAGCGTTGATCGAAAAAACATTTTTTAAACCTCTTATATATTCTTTACAATGTCCTGCTGGAGTTATACAGTTCAGTTCAGTTCAACTGTATTTCACCAGGATAGTCTACTCAGTAATAATACTGTTTTCCAGGGAGTTCTGGGTACATTTACTAAAACAACACGAGACAAAATAAAAACAATAGCATGACATTCTATGGATCCAATCCTGTGTGCTAAAGTCCAGAGTTTATATTTGAAAGCCTGCAGATTTGTTTGTTAGACTGGTAGACATACGGATTTAGGTTTTAGGAGACACTGCATACTGGAAAAGTGAAGGGCTCCTTAATTAGCTCAGTTGACATAAGGGGGCTTGCCACAGGCTAAAGCGCATGCCGAGACCAATAACCCAGACGCTGCTGAATCGAGTATGTGCTGTGTCCTTAGCCGACCATGACCAGGGGCCCACAGCAGCAGAACATTAGATCTGCACTGCCAGGGTAGAGTGAGCTTCAGTCGGCCAGGTTTCCCGGGGCCACTGATGCATAAGGGCCGCCTAGCTTCTCACCAGGTGCCTACGTGCAACTGGTGGTCATCAATCGAGAAATTCTGCACCACTCTTCCAATCAGCACTAGCTCTCCTGTAGTACACCGCATGGCCTGCGGAGTGAAAAGTAGCCACTGGCGCGACGGGTCAGTGTGCCAGAGGAGTGCGTGTGCCTCGCTCAGCACTCCCTGCGCAGGGAGTTAGAGTGAGCCACTCTTCCTGACACTGCTATCAGGTGTTGTCACAGTACTGCTTGCCTCCCAAAGCCTTCAGGACAATGGACAGCGGCTGCCTCACCCAGAGGCCCGCACAGCCGAGGCTTATTGATGATCAGCCTAGGTGTTGTTTTTTACAATCTTCCTAATCCGACCATTGGCTTATTTGAACCAATCAAATGATTTTGCTCTTCCCAGCAAAACACAAGTATTGGTTGAAGTATGTTGCTCTGCCCATTTTTGGTTTCATGAAACCTCATTCTGCCATCACTACTCAAGTGAAGCATCTCGCTCCTCTGAAACAGACTGAGGACACACTGGCAATGACATATGTGATCTTGGATAGGGTCTAACATGCTTCTCACACACACACACACACAAACACACACTTATTGTTCTATTTTGGGCACAGCGTGATTGCGCAGCACACGGGCTCTTCCCTTCCAAATGGAACAAAGGTGTGTCTTCACCTGGAGGAAGGAGAGGAGCTGAGAAGCTCAAATTGGGAGTCCAGAGAACAAACATGAGAGTGGTGTCGCGATAGAAAGGTTTAAATTTGAGGCGGAATGTTTGCTTAAAGACATCTTGTGTAATGTGGTTTTGCAAATCTGATGCACAGAAACATGTCGTAGTCTAGTTTTAAGGGTGTACTACTTCAAGCTTCTTGTTTGATATCAGGCTGTTAACGGGAGGCCAGCGAGTGAAGCTACACCCTTGGGCCAAAGGCTGCAGACGAGGTGAGGTTCTTGAGGTCTCATCTACTAGTTTTCTGTTTTCGTCTGTTGTAAAAATAAACTAATTATTAAAATAATGGAGGAAACCAGTGTTGCCACGGGCCCTTTGTGGTGGCCTGAAGACTGCACTGGCGTGGGACGAAAGACAGTTTCCTATGACTCAGATGAGTCCACCTGTTTTGCGTGGTGAGGCTGCCTTTGTTTTGGGTTCCTGTTTAATTATGGACTCCACACACACACACACACACACACACACATCTTTGCTAGACCTTATCCCTTTGGTAGTCTAAGGGGAAGATCGTAACACAACCTGCAACTGCAATTTAGAGCATCTGGATGGTGCTGCTGTAGATCCAGTGTGACTACACTGCAAAGAAATGTAGAGGAAACTCATCACAGGAAAGTGTGTCTTCACCCATTAGATTCCTTCTGGAGTGCCCTGAAGCAACCAGCACCCCAACTCCATCCTGGCCTGTCCTGCCCTCACCGTGACTCAACGCAGCCAGTCGTGTGCTGCCATTGGTCATCAACGTCCTTCAGCATGTCCTTGACCACTGCCTCCTTGGCTCTGTCGCCGGCCCTGATCAGTCGCTCCCCAAGCTGTTTCAGGTGGGTCTTGTTCTCGCTGAAGAAGTTCAGCTCCTCCATGTAGTCCTGGGGTGTATTCAGTAGCGTTAGGATCATTCTTTTTTTTTATCTAACAATTTTTCCTCCTACCCCCTCCACATTTCAAAACCACCCTGTTGTATCACACAGTACTCTTGATCTACTAGCTATGTGCAATTAAATTCAGCTATTGCTCTATTCCAAAGGCAAGAAAGACTACTGCTGAAGCAACTTTGACCAACTGACCATTCCCAAATCTGTTGAAAACAAACAAAAGATTTTCCTTTGGGAAGATACTTAGACTCAATTTCAGACAAAACAAATGACGGTGAACACATTTCTCTAGAGAGCAAACGGTCCTGTCTTGGCTGAAACAGTGTGCTCTCGTGACCCTTTACAAATACCCAAAAGACCCTGCCCCCTCAGACATAACTGTATCAGATTTGAAAGGGGAGGGGGGGTCAATGTGGACTACTCCAGCCTCCTGCCCTCCCCCCCAACCTAAACCACATGGTATGGGCCCTGTGCCTTGTCCCCTGTCGCACCTTGTTCAGCCTCTCTGCCGTTTCCTCCGCAGTTAGATGGCCACTGTGTGCCACCTCGCTCTCAAACCGTGTCAACCAATTGCAGAGCTGCTTTTTCTTCTCCTTGAAGACGGTCCAGGTGTCAAGCCGGTCGGCGGTCTCCTGCTTGCACAGGGACACCTGTGAGATGTGAGGCATGGAACAGTCAGACAGACAGGCAGACTGATAGACAGTCAGACAGACAAACAATACACTGAGATACATTCAGAAAGTGGGACATGCAGTCACACAGAAAGACAGGCAAACATAAAGAATGACAGGCAGGCAGACAGAGACAAAGAGAGACATACAGACAAGCAGACAGACAGACAGGCTGACAGGCTAGGAGTGTTGTGATTTAGGTAGACAATAAAGAAATCTTGAATCTTGCTTGAATAGGTAGACAGGCTGATAGGCAGGCAGACATACAGGAGAAAGAATGGGTTGTGATTGGAGGGTTACAATTGGGTCAATCTGGCTGCTTCTCATTCAGGCATGGTATCAGGGCCACAGCCCAGTACATCAACACCGCAGAGACTGCAGACACATAGAACACCAGGGATTGAGTTTTAGGCCCACTGTCAAAAGACAGAGCAAACTTTTCCACAGAAATAACTATCATCTCCTGAACTACGCCGTTTCTGACCCAATATTCATTCAGGCTTCATGATTTTATTACAGAGCTAAATAAAGTCTCTTGTTGCTCATTACAAGCAGGTGTTTGCATTGCATCAGTGAAGATATTGGCACCATTGTTTGTTTTCTGTTTTAATGAAACTCTCACCTTCCACCCCCGCACCCCAAACTCTAACTCTGTTGTCAGTCACGAATAAATCAACACATCCTGTTTTTCAAAGCCTTTAGTTTTTACAGGAGTACTCATGGTAATCTAACACAAGCACAAAGTAATGAGCATAACATAATTATATCAGAACTCGCTTAGCCATCCCCAAAGAAATACATTCTACTCCTAGGTGGGATGTATAATCACATAGCCTAAGGCAGTTCAAAGTTAAAACGTTGTATTTGCATTTTATGAAAAAATATATTTATTGTAGGCTAAGGTATTTCCAAAGATAAAGGTCTCTGTTCAAAGAAACCCTCATGCCAGATGATTGTGTATAGACTATTCACACCAATTTTCATGTAAATATAAGTTAACCTTGTTTTTTAACCCGATATTATGCTATATTAGTGGCATATGAATGTACATGTTTATAACGAACGGTTTTAGGGCACAGTACAGCATCCATACTATCAAGACGGCGCCCATTTCAATAGAGACGAAGAAAAAAAAACAAGACACCCTAGAGGATAAAGTAATGAGCAAAAACAAACTCCATCGTGCTGCAGTTGGAAACTACGCTAAAATTTGTAACTTCCGTTTGTGAAGTTTGCCATCGGATAAAAGTAATTAAATCTCTTCAGATCTCCGCCAAACTTTAGTGAGTAAAACCTGAATCAATCTACTTTACAGAGGGATTAAATTGCGTGTCAAGGCCATACGGTTGGTACTAGAGCTTCTTTAATATAAGATTGGTGCTACTAACTTTTCGAACAACGGAGGAAGTTACGAGATGACAAGTAACGTAACGTTAGGCATTAAATGGCCTGTGATTATATTTGTGGCACAGATTAACATATAAAAGTGTAAACCAATTAAAAAATTGGGGGAAATTGTGTTGCTCCACATCATACAAACCTGAGTTCTTACATAAGAATAAACAAGAACTCACAAATGCAATCACACACACACACACATACACACGAAAACACAGTGTGTGTGTGTGTGTGTGTGTGTGTGTGTGCTAGTACGTGCCTCTATGTGTGTGTTTGTGTGTGGGTAAACCAGAGAATTAAGTTGTCTTGGATAGAGTATTCCTGACTTAATGCCAGGGACATACTGTACCAGGCCCACAATAAGTAGGCAGGCTTTAATAATTTAATATAAATTATATTTACAGGATTCTCAAAGCTTTAGACCTCCAAAGAGAGAAGAAAGTGGCCAGCACTGATATATGACTGATCTTGATGACTGAAGTTATTGTACTCCCTCATTTTGCATGTCTGTTTGCCCACAACGACAAATCACACACACATCACTCTAATTAGAAACTAATACAATGCCACAAAAAACAGGTGACAATTAAAATGTGACAATTAAAACTAATACTTCTACTAAATACTTCAGAAACCCCACCAACTGATTGATAGACTCTTTTGTTCTCCCACATAATTAGCTTCATTTTGCATTTGCTTGCATGAAACCTTATACAGGGCGACTTAACAGTGCATAGCTTACATTTTTATTTACATTTATATTTTTACACGTAAATATCCATCCTTACACGTAAGGATGATATTTACTGAAGCAGTTTGGATTTCCTGGAATCAAATCTGCAACCTCCTGGTTAAAAGTCAAAATTCTCTAAAAAAATCGACAACATTCCGCCCATATTGAGTAAGTGGGTAGTGAGTATAGAACACAGGCCCTGTGCCCCCGTCTCCCCTGGCTCCACCCACACCCCAACTTGCCCCACCCCAACACCCAACAGACCCTTCCCACCACCTCACCGTCCAACCAATCATACCTTCAGACAGAGTTCCTCCCACTGGCTGCGCAGCCCCTCCTCCCGCTCCTGCAGCAGCGCCATGTCGTCAGGGGAGATGTGGCGCACCAGTTCCACCCTCTCATTGGCCGGCTGCGCCAGGCCGTGGTGCCACTCCTCCAGTGACTTCTCATCTTCCTGCATAACACAACAACAGTGCAGGTCAGCACCGCACGCTCACCCCCTGTTCCTCTCGCTCACTGGGAGGGGCAGAATTGGATCAGCACTGCGCAAATCGCTGCTTTAGCCCCAGCACTTGCTATTTGCTATTACTTTTTAAAATAATTGATTTACAGCAACATTTTCCCTGGAGCAATTCAGATTACGTACCCTGCTCAAAGGTGCGAGAGTAGCATCGCACCGGGATTAATGATTAATTTCACTTTTATTAAACCAGGGAAATACCAGTTTGGGAGTTTAATCTGCATGCACACACACAAACACGTGCACACACACAGATACACATGCGCATGCACACACACAGATACACAAATGTGCATGCACACACACACACACACACACACACACACACACACACACACACACACACACACACACACACACACACACACACACACACACACACACACACACACACACACACACACACACACACACACACACACAGGTGAACGGGAACCTTGGTGAGCTGCTCTGTGATCTGTAACTCCTCCAGAAGCTCTGGCAGTGGCTGCTTCAGTCTGTCCTTCAATTCCTCCAGTCTGTGTCTACTGTCGGCTAGCCTGGTCTGGCAGCACTCCCAGTTCTGTGGGAAAGAGTGTAGCGGAATCACTGTAGATGAGTAGTGGATGTCTGTATGTTTATGTGTACTTGTGTTTGTGTGTGTGCATCTGTGTGTCTGTATATCTATTTGTGTGTGTGTGTGTGTGTGTGTGTTTATGAGTGCATATCTCTATTGTCGCTTGTGGTGGGTGGTAGAATTGGATGGCCAGGGCCGAATGGGAGCAAGCAGTAACAGGAAGGTTTTAATTGTGGAACAAAGTTCACCCTCCAAAGAACATATACCCGTCCTCTTACCCCCCTCTCCCAGTGCCACAGGGCCCAACCCACCAGCTCTGTGCTACCTCACTAATGCAAACAATTTCTATTACACCAGAGACTTGTCTCTGATATCCACCATTCACCTTCAAAATAAGCATATAGATTGCTTTGAAACTGATACACTACTGGCTGGCATTGACTGTAGACCTCTCAAGGCCTATATGCAGTGTGCATACACTCAGGAGATTCCTATTCCCATACATGTAGGGAATAAATGGCCCATGTCTGGCATGCTGATCGATTCATATGACAAAGTGGCAGATCAGTTACTGTTAGGCTCCTCTGCCAGGGGATCTTACATTGTATTCAGTGTTCTGCTCTCTGTTCACGGTTTTAGACTGTGTTCAGTGTATGCCGTGAAAGTGCAGAATCAGGTAAAGTGCATAGCTACAACTACGAACAGTTCTATGAACAGATTTCCATGTAAATGAATTAACATTGTCACTTTATTGACCACTTAATTAATCGAGCTAACATTAGTACTTGTAAAAATAAAACTAACGTTAGTCTAGCTATCTAGCTAGTCGGTGTTCTGTAACGTTGGCGTAGTTATTGATCATTATCATTCATAGAATGGATGACAGTAAAAAAACTTGCTAACATAACAGCACAGATATGCATCACAATTTCCTCAATTTAGGGTCTTTGGGTGGGAAAAAAGACAACTTTCATTAGGGGGCGAAACAAACAACCATTTTTGACGGTTGCGGTCTGTGTGACTCCTGAGGCCAGCAGTGACGCGGGCACCCTCATGGCGTATAGGAGTGGAACTATCCCCAACGTGTACCTGGAGGACAGCCTCTGTGAGGATTCTCCGCTCTCGCAGAATGCCCTGGGCACGCTCCCAGGCCTCCCGCAGCGCCCTCAGCTCGTCCTGCAGCTGAGCCTGCATCGCAGTGGCCCCCGCGGACACGAGTGCCCCGCCCGCCTCCAGCGTCCGCAGGTAGAGGCCTTGGTGCTGCCAGAACTGCTTTTCGGCGTGCTGAGGGACACGCAGAATACTGTGTTACACAGACAGCTCCCAGGGTATTCATGACAAACTCATACATGTAAATGCATGGCAAATTAGTCATTCCAGTTTACAGCACAGCAAACGCATGTAAGAATATACTGTACATATAAAAAATATTGTCACTGCCTTGCCCCTCCTGCCAGCCAAAATCTGACCCCCCGGCCCCAAACTTACCCCCATATTGACCATAACCTTCTGCTCTATTAACTACTAAGATTCAACAATTTGCCATCTGAGACTATTGTCATAATCTCAGTACACATTTGGTGTACAAGTGGCAATCGGTCAGTTTTACATTATTATTATTTCCAACACCTGTCCTCAATCACTCAATGCAATGCATCTGAGTTTTTCGAACATTGTAACAATGCCTTTGCTATATCCCTGGCAAATAAAACTCATTAATACGGAGAGTTAAACTGGAGAGGGGGGGCTCTGTGTCTTTGTGTCTTGCAAAATTCATGATTTATTAATGCATTGTGAAAGAGTGAATGGTTTTGGTTCGCTGGCCTTTGTCAGTGGTCTATGGACCGAAATGTTCTCTTGCAATTTGTTAATAAACAGTGAAGAAGACACAGAGTGCGGGAGCACTCTTTATCTCAGTAAATTAACTGAGAGCGAATTACATCATCCTCAGGACTGCATGAGCTGTACTAATTTGAATAATCCCTCCCACAAAAAAAAATCCATTCCACCAATTCCCCCCTACGCATTCAACACTAGCCCCACCCACCATTTGGTAAGAAAGTCCTGACAGTTTGAATATCTTCACTCTGTTCCCTGCTTGTCAATCTTTCAACCTCTCAGTCTGCTGTCGAGGCTGGTTGGTCAGTACAGTTTTTTCAGTGGGCCAGGTGGTCAGTCCTTTGGCCAGGCAGTCAGGTAGTGGATGGGCAAGTCAATCAGCTACGGTCATTTAGCCTGTAACCCTATGGGGCAGTTGGTCAGTGGTATGATTACGCGAGCCGGCGATCAGAATCAGGCATTTGGTCGTGGGTCAAGGTTGATCGGCGGCTTTGTTTATTTGGTGAGTTCGGCTGATTGGATGATCCATCCCGGCCCTACCTTGTGCTCCTGCAGTGATTGGTGGAGCTGGTGCAGGCTGTAGTGGGCGGGGCCTCCTGTGGGGCTTAACAGGTGGTCTGTGTCGCTCAGCAGCCTCCTCAGCGTCCTCAGGCCATGGGCATAGACCTGCTGCTGTCCCATCAGCCCCTGCAGCAAGGCACCCCGCTGCCACGCCCGCTCCACCGTCCCTTGCCAACGCCCTGTCTGCTGGGCCAGCTTCCGAATCAAGCCGTACCTTCCGGGGGGCACAGACAACAATCACTCCCTCTGGAAGGCGCTTTTATGACACTACCAGCCCCCTGTTGTTTCAGCACCCCTTTGAATCTGTCTGAGCAATGGTTATGACATTATATGATATTATGTGGATTACCGTTTCAGAGTACTGTTTTCAGAATGCTGTTTTATTAAGAATAATTGTACTGATATATTCCCTTTCAACAGTCTACCACCCCCTATGGCTGATCTGAACTATTCAGACAAACCTTAAACGCTTCACATTCAGATGTGCGGCTCTCCATCTTGAGGGATAATTAGGCACCGACTGCTGACGCATTCGCTCGTTGGTAACCAAAGCACACACGTTGTGTGCCCTGGCTCCCTTTTCTCAAGCGCAAATGGAGATATTTCAATCCCACATCTTTGTACACAGAATAGGGGTGAATTTCCCATGGGATCTGCAGAACTGCCTTGCTGTTGCGCAAATAATTTCCATACAGTCAGCGCAGACTGATTTACTTCCTAAAAATGAGCCAGGTTGCTGTTCCAGAACCTTCTCGGAGCGCAGCAAACCCTTCCCAAGTGAGTTACAGCCACCAATCGCTTAGCTCTGCCAGGCGGACACAACAAAGAACAACGACAAAAACAAAAGCTGCAAAACTTCACTTTTAATTCATTATAATATTGAATATCTTTTTCAGAGGAAATATCACACTGTGTACTTTGGTGTCTCAACCACAGCATGAAGGACTGGTAAGCGTGTCAAGAAATGCCACACGTGGGGGCCTCGAATAGCGTAGCGGCCCAACGCACCCGTTTTGACTGGCGCTTTGCGAGTGTGAGCTACCTATTACGGTCGCGGTTCGTAACCCGACCACGTCAGTTCGGCTCTGGCCGGGAGCCCCCATTGGGGAGCGACATTTGGCTATCTGCCCAAGGTAGGTGGGGGGAGCGAAAGTCGGCACAAGCTTGCCGAGAAGCAGAAGGGCTGAAATGGGACTGTCCTGAGTAAAGGATACAGAAGGGCTGCATTTACTAATTTCATTTGAAAATTGCAATGGCAATGCCATTTGGTTTTTATATTGGGACAGGTGTGTGGCGTGCTCTTACCTGTCCTCCACCTCGCCCCTGTCCAGCAGGTCCAGGGCCTCCACGATTACTGAATTTAGGATCTGGGACCCAATGGACACCCGGACTTGGAACTCCTGAGTCATGGAAGACAAGACAGCGACAGTCACCGATCAGCAACTTTTCTCAACAACAGTTCTCGTCACTGCCACAGCACGTAAGGTGAATGGCCACCACACGAGCGAAACAAGCCAAATGGTTTCAGACACGTGTTCAGAGATGCCACCTCTGAAGTGTTATGAACGTGTCGTTAGGACGGAACCGGCATTGCTCTCCCACTATCACTTCTGTTTGCCTGGTGATTATTTTAGCCCTGTCGGATGTCTTTGACATCCGTGAACATGTCCGGTTAAGTTTCAGTTCAACCTGACGGTCGCTGAATTGCCTCTGAGCTCAGAGAGAGCACAATAAAGCAGGCCTCACTTCCTCATTCTAAAAATGAGTAAATAAAGAAAAAATGTTTCGAAATCCCAGGGGAGAGAGGCACACAATAACACTAAACCCAAACAATCTAGTGTCGCCTTGGAGACAGAGGAATCAGGGAGGGTGGCCAGGGGGCTGCATTGACAGTGTGCTTAGGATGAGAAGGGGGGGGAGGAACTGAAGGGTGTCACCCTGTGGGCGGTAAGCTGCCGTGGGAGGGGGTCCGGGGAGCGTCCAAGGACGTTCTCTTTGGGCAGGTTCTCCTCCACGCTCTGCAGGAAGCACCTCCAGCTCTCACACTTCTGCTGAAGGCTTTGCCTCCACAGCGCCCCCGCCTGGAGCTCACTGAAAGCACAGCACACACACACACAATTATAGACATAATTTGATTTATAATTGCAATGGCACATTGACAAACACAAGGGTAAGAAAAACATGGTTACGCATCATTAGATTTACAGGTTTATGACAAATTACACAAAATGACGTGCCTTCTTTTACAGCACAGGCATCTGCACCTGTATCTCGAGGGCAGTTGAAGACTAACTTGAAGACGGTAATTTAACGGGACGGCCCGAGTTTTAGGATCCGCTCACCAGCACGTCACCATGGCATCGGAGGAGGCGAGCGCCCACTGTGCGCCGAGGTCCCGCAGCCTGCGCGCCGTTCCGTCGCTCAGGACAACGGCGCGGCCAAGCTGGTTCAGGGCATCCAGGTCAGAGGTAAGGGCGGTCAGCTGGAGGAGGTCTGTCTGGAGGGCCTGAGAGACAAGAGGGGGAGGGGAGGGGGACCGTGGGAACCAGGCGTTAGAACCTAACATAAGACCGCATAGTGATAAGAAAAAGCTATTCAGCCTATCTAGGCTCATCATTCACCTAGAGTCTAGAGAATATCCAGCACTGTACCCAGCCTGGACTTGAACACCCGAAGTGTCTGCCTCTACTACCTAACCTGGCAAGCTGTTCCAGACAACTCCCTGCGTAAAAAAATACTTCCTGATATTAGTGTGGAATTTGCCTTGAACTAATTTCCACCTGTACCCTCTTGTACCTTACAGAATGAGGGAGTTGAAATGAGTACAAGAAAAGACAAATCACACTTTAAGAGAACAGGTCATCCCTATATAGTTTCGAAACTCACACCCACCCACCGATACACACACACCATGCATGTGCGTACATCCATTAATAGGTTCAGGCGCCAGGTCAGTGATTGGTCAGTGTCCAGAGACCGGTGACTGTGATTGGTCAGTGTAATCTTCAGCTCGAAGGTCAGAGACTGGCCCAGAATGGAGAAATTTAAGTACATTTGTTCTAATTTGATCTCCTTGTGTGTGGTCAGGGTGGCGGCTCACCTTGGGGTTATGGTCTTGGCTGGAGGTTCTGGTCAGCCTGCTCTCAAAGTCCCTCAGGTGCTGCTCCAGAAACTGTAAGTGCCTGTGGAACTCTTGTAGAAGATCCAGCTCCTCCTAATATATACAAAACACACACACACAAACCTTAACTGTAATTTGGAAGTATGCCAACTGTAATGACTATCTTGGCTCATCATTTGTGTACATTCTAGAGAAGTGGAAGGAAACACAGTTCCTGGAGTGGGGGAGATGCTTTAGATTTTGTTCCCAGAATGCACTGCAGCCACCAACAGATCCAATTATGTAAATGTGAGTGTTTGATTGGGGGAACAAGGAGCCACTCCAGCACTACAGAAATAGGGCTGCAAACCTCTGATCTAGAGTTAATCTACCTCTATCGAGTTTGGTCCAGAGGCTCAGACCCTAACCTGCTGACCTCTGACCTCTGAGCCCCATATTCTCCCATCAAACCCCTCAGGCCCAAGGCCCCATTTTCACACTTCACAGGACTGTGTGAATTCTACAGAACAACTCAGCGCAATATCGCTCCACCGATCCATTGATCCCAGACCCTCAGAGCATACAGAGAAGGACAAACAAACGCTCGCCACGTCCGTAACCTTACCTGCAGTTGTCTCAGTCTCAACGCCAGAGCCCCGTCCAGCCGGGCCACACCCTGTGACAGCATCTGGGTCTCTGATTGAATGAAGAGGGAGGCCTGGGGCTCCATCTGTCCAACGAGCTCCTTTGAGACCTCCAGCACTGCCTTCAAGGTACCCTGCAAAGCCTCCATGCTGGGCTGCAGCTCCTGGCAGAGGGACACAGTGGCTGAGTGAACACATGCCTTCCCATGAAAACAGCAGAACCTGGTTCAGAAAAACAACCCTCAAACAGCCTTAATGCGTCAAGATTAAAAGGCCACTGCCTCTCAAGTGTCTGTAACCTTATCTGTGGTCACTGGGTGTGGGGGAGGGTCATCGCCATGGGTTGGCGGCTGTTCCGTCTAACAGAGCGAGCGTCTGGGGCTCGGCATTTTGGGCACTCACGCTCAGGGCCTCGATCTGAGCCCGGACCAGCTCCACAGCATCGCCCTGGCAGGGTGGGTCGCTCATCAGCGCCCCCCACTGGTCCTGGCGCTGGCGGAGCTGCAGGAGGCAGTCCTTGGAGAGACGGGCGTAGGCCTGCCATGGGTCTTTTAGGGCCTGCGCCTTCCGTAGCTCCTCCGTCACCTCCCAGATTACCGCCGCCCACCTGATGAGGACACAGACACAAAGAGGCATCAGATTTGCCTGCCGACCGCCGATTTCACAGGGAAAAAGTGTAATGATTAACATAGATGTCCTAACGTATTTTTTATGCATTATACGTGACCGCTAGTGACAGTTCCACATCACCCAGGTCTCAGCTCTGATTCAGCTTTTTAAATGGTGAACGGTCTCAACGCTGTTTCTCAACACTGGCCCAGCAAATTGGGGGTAGGCTATGTGTAGATCCAGTCTTTTGATCACAGTCCCTCTAGGGATGGGTGTCGTAAATTAGCTAGAAACACTACGGTACAAAAACATCTGATAACTATGAATTCAATATGTGCATTTGAATCTGTCCGCGTCAAACAATGTATAATTCAAAATGACAGAAGCTTTTAAGGACTGCATTAAGCAACAGAACCAGAGGGGAGAGATAAATCGGACCCATAAATCCACTCGACAACGGCAGACTTCCACTTCCTCTGTTTTCAGCCTACGGTTAATCGTGGAGACCCAATTATCTGTGTTTTCCTTCTTAGTGAAGTTCACTGAGTGCAGCCAAAGAGACATGCAGACAGGCTGTGCTTTACAGCCAGGCTATATCTGCACCGGCAGGCTCAGATATCGGGTAAACAGCATTCTGTTTCCTAATGCACATTACAATCTGACCACTCGATCAGGGCATTACATAAGTGGAAACCTTTTGCCTGCAGATTTACGAAACTAAGTCCTTGAATCACACATTCGGTGGGTGGTTTGATGTGGAAATGTTAATGCAGCGTCTTTAGAGGCTGCATCGTAATTAGCACGCAGACTAATCCCTTCGACGAGCTAGAAGTGGTGTCGGTATGGAGAGATTTGCACGGCTGATTGCCGTCACGGCGAAAGAAAAGGTGGTGGACGCACCTCCCGAAATATGTATGTCTCTGCCGGGGTAAGGAGTAGACTGATGACAAAAATAAGATGCCCACATGCTGTGTTGAACGCTCCCGAAGAAAATCGGTTTAATGGTGGACGACGCTTCAACCTGCAAAGCTCTTCATCAGGTGGCGCTACCCCCATTACCTATGGGCCACTTTGTCCCAGGCGGCTGACCACACGAGCATCACGCATTGTTTTACAGAGCTTACTGAAAGCACAGGAGTTTGAAAAATGGCAGCAGTGTCTTATCCAGGTCATGGAATAGGGCGTGTAACACAAAGCCGTGGGTTAGAGTGTGAACCATACTCAGAGCACAATGGAATGGGACTGTCTCTATAGGTTGGAGTACAAATGGTGTACAAATTACATTTGGTGTACAAATGTAAGCTGTGGAAGTAAACAAATATTTAATAGCTTTGTTTACATTTTACAATGTACAAACAACAAAAACGCAAACAACATACATGTGATATATATATATATATATATATATACGTATACTGTATATATGTGATAGATATGTGTTTGTGTGTGAGGATAAGTGTGGGTTTATGTACAAGGGTAAGAATAACAACAATATATGATATACAATAACAATAATATAAAGAATTTTTTTTTTAAGACAGTCAGTTGGTCAGAGAACAGTTTGAGGCTTGCTGAGGCATATTTTGAAAAAGAGACAAACAGATAGTTTAGTGTCCGGAGCTTCCACTTTTTTTAGAAAGTGAACCGCTGAGAGTCTTCTTGCGGTCGGCGGTACTGACCGTGTTCTCTCCTCCTCCAGCCGATGTGATAAGAGGAGGGCGGCCTCAGGGCTGACCGCGCCCCCAGGCTGGAGCAGCTCCTCCTCAGGGCTTCCCACGCCTCTTCATTCCTCCGTGCCTCCTCCTGGAGGAGCTGTGTGGATCAGGAGGGTTAGTGCAGATCAGAGCATACACACTTTAATACCCAGCGCTCCCTAAATTAGACAGACACCACAAGAGGTCCTATTTATGCTTTATCTGGCACCCATGGTGCGGAGGGCCGTACGGATGAAATGATGCAATCGCAGCCAAAACTATGGTTTACTGGCGAAATCTGGGTCCGCGCACTGTGCCATGTACCTCCTAAATTTTGAAAAAAATGCAGAGGCCGCGTTCAATACACAGAATAATGATTGGTTGACAAGCAAGACGTGCTGTCATGAATTGTGTACCCTACTTTAAAATAAGTGCCAGCAAATCTTATTCTGCTGTTTGTTTTTCTAGTTTTAGATTTAGTTTATCTATACCACCTGTTGTACTGGAGTGTAACAAATGTATCCTTTTTTAACTTACAGCAAGAAGGATAAATACATAAGCATATCTGCCAATAGGGGGCAGTGTGGCATGTCCGTAGGTTTAAATGTAGTATTTCAGTAAGTTATATTACCAGTAAAATAATACAGATCATTGCTCTGGACAGCTGGATAAGCAAATGAATGAATGAAAAAAAAGATATATATATAGTATTTGGTCACCAAGAGTTATGCAAGTACATGTAAATGGCCAGACAAAGCAACAGCATGTAAATACGCTACGTGATTTAAGGTGTCATACAGTAGGTATGGCATGATAAAAACAGTACTTAGATATGTTTACTGCACAAGGCCACTCTAATGTAAAGTTTTACTAAACACCCTTTTCTGTAAATCTCCAAACTAAGTTTAAGTGTACATAAACAATGTGCTCTCAGATAGGAGGGAGGGGGCTGGGAAATGAGGGGGGGTGTGGTAACCCCTTACCTGCAGCCTCTGGATGTGGCTCTGGAGGGCGTGGAGGGAGAGTTGGGGTGTGCGGGTGAGCTCCAGGGCGTGGCTGGTCCTCACCGTCCTCAGCACGGCCTCGCCCAGCGCCCCCTCAAGCTGCTCCCACTGCCCCACTACCCACAGCAGCGCTGGGCGCACCGTGGAGATCTGAGGGGAACAGGGAGCACCCCCCAGTTTCACAAACACCCTACTTTGCTCTGCTCTACTCACCCTGGGGGCTTGAAGGGTGGAAATGAATCTCACATCCATTTGCACTTCGGGAACTTCCACATTCGACAAAAAATGCTTATTGAAAGTGACATCACCCTGACAAATCAGTCAGTTCATCCTACTACTGTTACTTTTTTATTATTTTTTTTTAAAAGATTTTGTTTCTGATTTCATCCCAATTTAGTAGCCAATTACACCCGCCATTTTTATGTCAATCCCCCCCTAGTAATGTGAGTTCACTGCTGTAGTCCTGTGACCAGTAGTGACGAAGGCGAAGTAACATCTCCTCCGAGACGGCGCTCGCCAGGCCGTCGACCGTAACCCGGTACTACAGGACCACTCTTATGCGCCTCGAACGTCCTGTTGGCTTCCCTCCCCCCTCCCTGGGGCAGACAGCCAATTGCCGCCCATGGTGGCACTCCCAGCCAGAGCTGACTCTGGCGAGACGGGGAATCGAACCCCGGTCTCTGCTACTGCTGTTATTTTAACTGTGTATAATTTTGAAATGAGTTTCAGTTGTCTGGAACTATTTAAAAAGTGCTCATCATAGAGGTAAAGCAGATGGCCAAACTCTTCCCTATGGTTTAATTTGTGTTCCTTTTTAAGAGATATGTTGATTCACTTGAAATACCTTCTGAATAACACACTTTAGAGTTTTAAAACTGTACTATGGGGAGAGCAGTCTGATCAGGCACCTGCTGGCTCAGCGCAGTGAGGTCCTGGCGCACGCTGTCCGTCTGCACGATGAATGCGCAGTCAGAGGCGGCCTCCTGCTCCCCGCCCCCTTCCCCTGACCGGCAGGAATCCTGCAACTCCTGCAGCTCCACAGACCTCAGCTTCAGCTTCAGCTCCATGTCCTATACACACACACACACACACACACACACACACACACACACACACATACAGAGACACATACGCATACACACACACACACACACACACACACACACACACACACACACATACACACATACGCATGCACATACACACACACACACACACACACATACATAGACACATACACACATACACACACACACACACACACACACACACACACACACACACACACACACACACACACACACACACACACACACACAGACAAGACCATTTAGTGTTCCTCTGCCATCTCCCCACAGACCTGCCAGAATGAAGGCCTTATTTAAAATGAAGGCTGCGGGCTGAAAAGTGTCCTGCCGATGGGCGCTCCTGTACCTCGCACTCCTTCACTGCTCTCTGAGCCTGGGACAGACTGCTAGGCCTCTGCAGCTCCTCCATCCTCCCCCTCCGTCCACTGACCCAGCGGCACAGGGCCAGCAGCCTGCTCTCTCTGTCTGCGCAGATCTGCTGCAGCCGCTCTACGCGGTGGGCCTGTGGACACACACACAGGGTCACACACCTGGGTGGGCAGGGGCACGCCCCCCTTGCATTCTTCCACTATCGTTTACCTTCACGCAATCACGTCTTAATTTCATGAGCTGTTTTATTTGCACTCATTGCTTTATAGCTTTCGGCAGGGACATGTCATACCTGAGAGAATTAACAGCTTCCATATCCGCCCCTCCAAAAACTATTTACCGAGTGGCAAAGCGGCAATTTGTAACACAGCGTAACCTTGAGTCAACACTTATAAGACGTGTCACAATAATTAATGTGGTATCACTTCTGGAGCCAACGGGAGCAGCAAGCTGTTCCATCACTATGGCAACAAATGATGGCAGGAACGATGCTGTTGTCTGAAGCTTTAAAGGGCACCTGGCACGATTTAAAACATCGCCACAGATGACTAAATCTATCAAAATACATCCTCGATGGTAGTATGGTGCCTGTGTTTTCACTTTGTGGCAAGCCAACATTAAATATGCCCATTTATGTTTTCCTACTTTTATATAATGTTCGGGATGTGACATAGAGTGGGGCATTTGTGAACATTCCATCAACATTTAACTTTTACCATTTTTAGTATTTAGCAGACGCTCTTATCAAGAGCTAGAAGCGCATTATCATAGTTCGCGCAAGAGATCAGTGCAGTAATACAGCGGTAGACATCATTGCAGGCAGCTGCGTACCATACCTGTAACACTGGGAATGGTCATCAATATGAGTGGGTGGGGAAATGACTCCAATAGTGAACTCTAATGAGTATGAGACAGAACATGTCCCAGTATGGGTACCAACCAGAGGGCGGTGTATGACTTACAGGCTTGCACTGTGTCTCATCATCAGAGTCTGACACAAACTCAAAATTGAGGTCAGATATTGATGCTGCTGCTGCTGCTCCTCATCCATAAGATTCCCTATCGCCTCACCAATACAGGCTGGTATACAAGCTAGCTGTCGTAGCTATATAGCTAATGTGAAGTTACAATTAGCAAGCTCATTGGGTGCCTATGTTGTTTTGATTTAGCATATTCCTGTGACAATTCAAATAATACTGCCTCAAGCCAAGACACAGGAGCAGGGCTGCTGAATGACAGCGCAAAGGAGAAGAGGCGATGGGCTGCGGACTCACCTGGCTGGCCAGCGCCCCCTGCAGGGTGAGCCAGCGTAGGTGCAGCGCGCCCAGGCGCTCGGCTAAGCTTGTTCGCTCGTATCGCTTCTCCTGGATGTCTTCAAGGCCACTGGTCTGAACTACGGCCTGACTGACAAAGTCCAGGGAGAGCTGGTGCAAGGCCATCTCCACCTTGTACTCCTGTGGAAGAGGGAGAAGTGTGAGGATGCCAGATAGCGCCCCCTGCTGCAAAAGCTGGGATGCTGCATCATTATTATCACATGAGAGCTCTCTCTTTCTCCTGGCATGTATTTAATTCATATTTTCTTGATCCATTTGTAATTTGTAATGTGTTATTGTGAATTTCTTTACATTGAGAATTTCATGCCAAAGAAGCTTTTGATCAAAATTTGATCAGCACATAAAACATTTAAAAAACTAATAAATGCTTTGAATTTGAATTAGAAAAACAATGCAATGCCAGAGCATGAAGGTCCCACTTTAAATAAAGTAAAGTATTAAAGTAAGTAAAATAGTAAAGCATTTCCCCTGTCCATATCCTTATGAGCTCAAATGCAAAACTGATCCTAGACCTGCACTCCTACCCTAAAATGGCATATACATATGGGCCCAGGATTCGGTTTCCAACATCCGGCAAGCAAGCTATTCCCCTCTTTGAAAATCCCCTGCCTGCCACAATACTGTTTAATTTGTCCAAAACGTTCACCACTAGTGGAGCTGGAGTTTCCACAGGAGATGGGAGTGGCCATCAGGGTTGGGGTCAATTCCATTTTATTTCAGTCAACTCACAAAATTAATTGAAATTGGGATTTTTCAATTGATTAATAGAATTCCAATTAATTTCCTGAATTGACTGAATTTAAACGGAATTGACCCTGACCCTGGTGTCCACACTGAGAATAAGGGGAGAGGAACTGGATTTTGGGGTGTTGTGGAAGTACTAAGGGGAGAGGTATTGTTCCTTGGGGTTACTGTGGGGGTGATAAGGGAAGTGTTTGGGGGTGCTGTGGGGGTACTAAGGGGAGAGATACTGGTGTGGGGGTGCTGTGGATGATAACCTTGCAGTGCTGGAGCAGTGGGCCAAGGCTGGCGGTGCTGGAGGCCTGGTGGACCCTCAGCTCATCCTCAGTCAGTCTGGACTCCACCTTCCCCATCCAGAGATTCAGCTCCTCCATCACCTCCTCCAATGACAGCTTCTCCATCAGCAACTGAGAGAGGGGAGAGAGAGAGAGAGGGTGATGGAGAGAGAGAGGGGGAGGGGAGGGAGGAGATGGAGATGGAGAGTGGAAAAGAAGGCAAGACAAAGAGGTTGAGGGATGTTTCATATGTATATGCTCCTGTTCACTACGCAGTCCACCCGTTGAGCTCACACAGACATTGAGTCGGAGGACAAAACTTCATGTGCAGCATGTGTAGGCAGTCTTTGGGCGCCCGATTGACCAGTGGGAGTCACTGGCGTGCAGCAATACGCAAACAACCCTGTTAGTCAGCCTTGGTCATGGCGATCATGGCGGTTTGCGATCAGCGACCGTGCTCTGGTGGTGACAGATGGACAGATGCGACGGGCTGACGTGGCGCGCAGACGAGGCCCACCTTGTGCAGCCGCTGCTGGACGTCCTGCTGCGCGGCCCGTGTGCCGGCCCAGCGCTGCTCCAGCTGCTCCAGCTGCGCCCGCAGGCCGGACACGTCCTCGTCCTTCAGCTGCAGGAGCTGCGCACCGCTGTGGCTCACGGACACGTGCAGGGAAGATATGGCCTCTGCCTCTTTGGACAACTCCTGGGCAGAGAAAACAGGATCAGTGCTGCACTACCATTCACACTGTATAATAATAATAATAATAAAGTACTACTCTGATTTCATAATAAGAATACAAATAATGTACTCTGATTTATTAATCATAATATTATTATTAATAATAATACTACTACTAATAAAAATAATTATAATATATATACTGTACTCATAATAATACAGTACTATTTATAAAGCATCTTTCATACATGGATTGCAGCTCAAAGCGCTTTGCAATATAGCATAAGATAAAAAGAAGATCACGGCAAACAGGCAATTAAAAAAACTGGAAATTAAAGCTAGACTAAACAGGGCTAATCTGGATCAAGATGTTTATAGGATCAAGATGTATGTAGAGATTTATAACCCTGGCTCTGGAGGCATGTTGCATCTGGGGTTAATGAAATGTTTAATGAATAGTTATTTGAACAGAGCTGTTGATTGGACGCTTTTGTGCATTTGCCATGTCTCCGCAGGTTAACCGCTCTGCGCTCTGGCGTGAAAGGGAGCGTGTTGCTGGAGGTGCTTCATTGTTAATGACAAAGACAGAAGCAGAAGGGTCTATTCAACGCGTTCATGGTAATATATGTTAATATGCGTCCCTGGAAACAGAGGAGCGAGACTCACGCTGGTTTTAATTCTCCAACCTGCTGTTCCTCACCTCATTAGTTCAATCATTTACTCGGACCAAGTCAGACTGGGGCGCCTATGCCGTATGCAAAAAGTTTACTGCTGGATATTTTGAGAAATGCATCAGTGTAAATATGTAATTTGTCAGTTTTACATAGTTTTTTTGGGGGGAGGGGGGGTAGGAAAGGGCTACTAACATCACCTGTGGAATCACGGAAACCACAATTTTGAGTTTATATAATACAGGATGCCGCTACATTAATTCCTCTCGACAGCACACCGGCCACCCACAGGATACCAGTTATTGCCGGTGAGAGATACATCTATACACCAATTGGTGCTAGCTCTCTCCTGTAGTAGGGTGTGTGTCCTGTAAGATTTAAAATAGTCATTGGCTCTCCTGTAGTACCTTGTGTGACATTTAGGGTTTAAAATAGTCACTGGCTCTCCTGTAGTATTGTGTGTGGCCTTTAGAGTGTAACATAGTCACTGGCTCTCCTGTAGTACGATGTGTGCCCTGTAAAATAATCACTGGCTTGCAGGCAAGTGCATCAAAAGAGTTTACATGCTTCAGCTGCAGGTGTAGGACTGTGCACGGCTGGTGATTTTGGAATCAGAGGGAAAGAAAGAGAGAATAAGCTGTCTGTGAAACCGCACACTCACCAGGAGCTGTCCCAGTTGGGTGCGGAGGATGCTCAGGTTCCTGTGCCGTCTCGGTGCCATGCAGCTCTCGCCACGTCTGCAGCCGGTCCCCGGCACTGCCCATCCACTCACCCATCGTTGCCGAATCCTGCCGGAACCTGCCGGTGAGGAGGGGGCCGAATTGTCACATGACCACATACAGCAGGTCCATCCAAGCTTACCTTTTGTTTCCAGTTGAACTTTGTAACTTCTTTGTAAGTTCTGAACAATTGAACACAAACACTGTTTGTGTGTGTTTTTGTGTGTGTGCACATGGCGTTTGTGTTTGTGTGTGTATGTGTGTGTGTGTGTTCCAGTCTTGACTGTATGTGCCTGAGGGCATGCCTGTGCTGTCTAGTGTGACACCCGTGCGTTTCCAGTACCTGCTCCGTAGATCCCCCAGCTCCTGGGCACGGAGCTTCCACTGCTCCGCCCTCCTCTGGGCAGCCAGCCAACGAGCCTCCAGTCCCTGCAGGGCCACGCCTACGCCTCCACATTGTCCCCCAGCCTGCAGGGCCCTCCCCAGGTCCAGGGCCCTGTGTAGCCGTGCCCCGCCCTCCTCCAGAAGCCCTTTCACCTGCTGCCAGGGAGAGAGGATCAGTCTCATCACTTTATTTAGTCCTCTACCCTGCTACCTCCACCTCCAGACACAAGTTAGATCTGGAAGGTGCTGACTGCCACATCCCTGTATGTGTCCCAGCGTGTCCTCTCCCCTGGGCCCCTACACACATACACTTACATGCTCTGGCACACACACACACACCCATATACATGAACAAGCACACACAAATGCCCACACACTTACACGCACACACGCACAGACACTTACACACACACACACACACACTTACATGCACACATATACACTCACACACTTACATGCACACACACACATTCATACACACCACACACGCAGGTGCAAAACCCCAGACAAACCCCTTTAGAAAATAATGAACTTGCACAACAAGTCCTCCCTGCTCAATGCTGCAGAATGTAGTTTAATGAGGCAAATTGCCTGTTGCGAAGCACAAACTGATGCCCCCTGGTGGTGGTGGGATGTAAAGCCATAATAAAGAGCCAACAGAGGTCGCTTCAGTGTCCGTGGTTTCACAGGGTACATTTGAATAGGTTACTGGTTTTGACCGAGTAATGAGTTGTGACCACATCAACACAATCACCACTTTGGACACAGAGGGCCAGTGTGTGACCCCAGTCCTTTGGATTGGGGTCTGGGTGTGGCACCTGGTAGTCAGTGAGTTGCCCCTTGGTCTCTTCTGGTTTCCCCCTGATGAGCAGACGGGCCTCCACGTCCTGCAACAGCTCCTCCAACTGCTTGTTGCTCTCATCCCACTGTGTCCAAGTCTGAAACACACACTCACAGACAGACAGACACGCACACACATACACACACACACACACACACACACACACACACAAAACACAAACACACAAACAGAGACACATTTAACACAGACAGCATTGGACTGCTGGACTGTACGGTTACTAATTCAGGCTAATAAAGACACTGATACTATTGTCTATGTGTGTGCATTTTAATGTGTGTGTGGGTATGTAGGAGTGTGTTTGTGGGTAATTCTGCCATACCTCCAGGGTCCTCTGCAGTTGGGCTCCCTCCTCCACAGCCCGCTGTAACATCACTCCCACGCCCTGCTCCAGCTCCATCCGTGCTCCCTCCACACGACCCTGCGCCTCCTCCGGGACCCGCCTCCACAGGTGACCCAATGCTGCCGTGCGGGCCGCCAGGGTCCAGAAATATTTCTGTCAAATTGCCCCGACACCACAGGCAAATCATACACTCAAAGCATTCGATGGGACTGGACCACAGGCAACCAGTATAGGATAGGTTCTCATCAATATTATAGAGTTAGATTTGTGTGTCTGTAATTTTGCTTATAGATACAAGCATTGACCGAAACACGACTGAAACATGCTTCACTGTCAAAAATAATGGCTTAGTAAACATACTGTCATGCGTAAGTGCCTTGTGGAAAGGGAAACACTAATACAATCCACAGTAAAGATGTGGTGGAAGATCTGTGAATCTTAGATCACTAAATCACCGACACTACCGGGTGCGTGCGGGTTACCTTGTGTCTGCTCAGCAGGGTCTGCAGATGGTCACGGCTGTGCAGCTGCCGTTGGCTGCAGGCAAGGTGTTCTCCGCCCAGCTCCAGCAGGCTGGACAGGCCCTGCAGATGCTTCTCGAACCCCTGCGGCAGATCTGTGCTCCCCCTCCGCTCCTCCTGCACAGATCTTCCGCTGCTGTCCCCCACGGCCTACGGTGCCAGAAACCCGGAGAATGAGGCTTCATGAAACCCAAAATGGGAGAAGCTATCATATGCTCAATGATGCAGGGTGACCAATCAATGTGTTTTTCTGCGGGGAGCAAATTCTTTTGATTGGTTAAAACAATCCATCGATTGAACGGCTTGTTGTAGCTCCACCCATTATGGGGTCCATGAAACCTCCCCCATCACTAATGCACACAATTGCAACCTGGACAGCGGATGAAACGTGGACAAAAACAGGCCTGGATTCCCTTAACGTTTTTTCCTTAGTTTTAACTTACGGGTGAATACTCAGGGATCTGCAGGAATGTTTTCCGAATTTTATCAGCATCTAAAGAGTTAAAGTATTTAAAATGTGCATTTGACCCAGGTCTGTTGCTGAGCCTGCAAAACTGTGTTTATCATGAAAATAAAACTAACATTTGCTTTTGAATCCAAGTTAAGGATTTAAAAAACTTTTTTCAGGCCACAGACTCACAGGTACCTGCATGCACAGATAAACACACATAAACACGCGCACACACACGCACACGCACACACACACACATGTAATACACTCCAAAGAAGGTTTCAAGCCTTCACAGCACGCTTTACTTGGCTGGGTAGATGTTTCTTTTGGATTTGTCAGTAATCTGCAGGAATTTACGAGTGTCTAAAGGGTTACGGTATTTTCCCCAAGTCTGCTGGGTGCACAGTGCACAGCACCTGTGTCTCTCCGTCCTCCTCTGGCTGAGACGAGGGAACATGTTGGGTGAGGAGTCCCTCCGTCTCCACCTGCAGCTGCGCAGCCACCTGCCACAGAAACGAGCACAAGGAGACAAACGTCACTCCTCGATTTCCATAGCAACTCCGTGAAGATCAGGGGTCGAGGCGACGATTTTAGAGATCCGCCTCTATTCCCTACTGATTTTCATTGAACATTTTTCCAGTTTTCTCCCTGAACTTGTCATGGTCAATCACAACAACAGCGCCCCTACTTGATGGTCAAACCCACAGCCCTCTGATTTCTAGAGTAGCACCCTAACATCTATGCCTATGTCCAAATCTGATGATGCGAAGCAAGTACAAAAACATCTGTGACTATGGGGGCCTTTGTTTCATCAGCACTATCCGCAGGGGAATTAAACGATGACCGAGTGGACCAGCCTTAGACCAGCAGCCTTTGACCTCTGACTGACTGACCTTCAGTGGACCTCCCCGCCCCAGCTCCTCCAGGGTCTTGAGCTGAGCCCCCAGCTGGGTGTGAAGGAGGGCGTACTCCTTTTGGGTTGCAGCGCCCCCTACGGGCTCAGTGCGGGACCTGGTGAAAGGCAGGTTAGATCTGTTCTTTCTCCCATTTCTTTGGCACATAGCACAGCCACATACAAATCAACCAAAAACTCTCACCGTTTCTCTGGCAAACCTTGATCCTACATTATTCCCGAACTTTGTGTGTGAATGCGGTTATGCCAAGGACCTGATCTATGAACTGTAATTGTGTGTCAAATCTGGGTGTCGGCGCAGTGGCTGGAGGCAGTACCCTGTGTGCGTCTGGCTCTCAGGTGACAGGCGGACGTGTTCCACTGCAGTGACCAGCGATGGCGTGTGCCAGAGCTCTCTTTGCTCACTCAGGTCAGCCCCCAACTCCTGGAGAGAGAGAGGAAGGGAGAGATGACAATGATGTCTTGATGCTCTTTGAAAAATAATTTCATATGTGTGAAGGCGTGTGTGGGTATGTGTGTGTGTGTTTGAATGTATATGTGCATGCATGTTTGTGTGTATGTGTATGTGTGTGCATGGGTGAGGAGTGTGTGCATGTGTGTGTGTGTGTGTGTGTGTGTGTGTGTGTGTGCACAGTCTAGTCTTACCCTCCATTGTTGCAGGCAGCAGCTCTGCTGTATCAGTTCGCTCTCTGATGAGGGCTGAATCACGCTGGTGCTGCATGTCAGTCCTGCCCCCAGTGGGTGCTCTACAGACTGCACAGGCTTCTGCAGAGACACACGAATCTCCCATTCATTAGTGGGAGTCCTTCCCATTAGTCAAGATCTACAGGCTGAGCTCATATTGGCAATGTCATTCCTGGCCTGAAATTGTGTATTGGTAAATTGGTATTGTAAATGTAATATTCATGATTTTAAACCTGGACTTGAGGCCACTGGTATGATGTAACCTGAGAGATGTCCTTTCAATCTTACAGACATGCTTCTTTATGGTGACATTTACAAGGCCATAATGCAAAACTGTGAGGTGTCGCAAGAACTTAAATTGTGTGTGTGTATGTGTGTGTGTGAGAGTCCGTGTGCATGTGTGTGTGAGTGTGTGTGTGCATGCGCGCGTGTGTCTGTGCACGTGCGTCTCACACGCACAAATTGTGAATCAATCAGGAGATTGTTACAATGTTAAACGTTAGTTCTGTTAAAAAAAATATTAGTTTCATATCAGTTTCCTCATACAAAATGTCCTCTGTCCTTCAGACTCCATTGACTTCTCTACTGGTCATTACTGTCAACTGACATTCTCTCTCAACAGCAGCACTCTATCTATCAGCAGTTGAGAGTGCTTGTTTGTTCGAAATAAACACTTGCCAGGGCTGTGGTGGGTAGTGCTGTGCCTGTGTCCTGAGCAGGTCTCTGGGTGTCCAGGGACACCGTCTGTATGCTCAGCAGGCCCGGCTGGGCACCCAGGATCATTTTTGACGGGGCTGCCGAGTGCTGTGTGAAAGTGTGTGTTAGTAGAATGGGTGTCTCCTGCAGTACCGACACAGTTTCCTGTCGTATTGAGACGGTCTGCTGAGGTACAGACACAGTCTCCTGTGATAGTGACACACGCTGTTTAGGTATGAACGCAATCGGCTGAGGTGGTGGAACAATATCCTGCAGTACTGACACAATCTCCTTAGGCAGTTTCACAGTCTTCTGAGACACTGATGCAGGATCTTTGGGTACGAACACAGGCTCTGACTGTACTGACATGGTTTCCCTAGATTCTGACATGGTCTTCTTAGGTGCTGGAACAGACTCCTCCAGTACTGACACAGTCATATCAGGTACTGGTACAGTTTCTGGTGGAACTGACATCGTTTCCCTAGGTTCTGGCAAGGTCTTCTGGGGTGCTGGAACAATATCCTGCTGTACTACCACAATCTTCTGGGGTATTAGCACAGTGTCCTTAGGTATGGAGGCAGTATCCTGTGGTACTGACATAGTCTTCTTAGGTACTGACCCAGTTTTGTGAGACACAGGCTCTTCAAGAACTAACACTGTCTCTAATTGTATTGACATGGTTAGGTTCTGACACAGTCTTTTTGGGTGCTGGAAGAGTTGTCTCAGGTTCTGTCACAGTCTTCTTAGTTATTAGCACAGTCTCCTGTACTGACACAGTCGTCTCTGGTACTGAAACAGTCTTCTTACTTATGGGCACAGTCTCCTTCTCTCCTGGTCGTCTCAGTTGACACAGTCTTTTGGGTCAGGTTCAGGTTCTGACACAGTCTTTTTGGGTGCTGGAAGAGTTGTCTCAGGTTCTGACACAGTCTTCTTACTTATTACTACACTCTCCTGTACTGACACAGTTGTCTCAGGTACTGACACAGTCTTTTTAGTTATGGGCACAGTCGTATCAGGTTCTGACACAGTGTTTTTGGGTGCTGGAAGTCATTGTCTCAGGTTCTGACACAGTCTTTTTGGGTGCTGGAAGAGTTGTCTCAGGTTCTGACACAGTCTTTTTGGGTGCTGGAAGAGTTGTCTCAGGTTCTGTCACAGTCTTCTTAGTTATTACCACACTCTCCTGTACTGACACAGTCGTCTCTGGTACTGAAACAGTCTTCTTACTTATGGGCACGGTCGTATCAGGTTTTGACACAGTCTTTTTGGGTGCTGGAAGAGTTGTCTCAGGTTCTGACACAGTCTTTTGGGTGTTGGAGGAATCGTCTCAGATTCTGTCACAGTCTTTTTAGTTATGCAAGAGCACAGGTTCTGACACAGTTCTCAGTCTTTACTGACACAGTTGTCTCTGGTACTGAAACAGTCACAGTATGGGCACAGTCTTGGTTATTAGCATGGTCTCTCAGTCTTCTGACACAGTCTTTTTGACACAGGTGCTTACTGACAGTCTCCTTCTCTCACTGTCTTTCAAGAGTCTCTGGTACTGACACAGTCTTTTTAGTTATGTGCACAGTCGTATCAGGTTTTGACACAGTCTTTTTGGGTGCTGGAAGAGAGTTGTCTTCAGTTTCTGACACAGTCTCAGGTTCTGTCACAGTCTTCTTAGTTATTACCACACAGTCGTCTCTGGTCTCCTGTACTGACACAGTTTTGGGTGCTCTCTCAGATACTGGAACAGTCTTTTTAGGTGTTGGCACAGTCGTCTCAGGTTCTGACACAGTCTTTTGGGTGCTGGAAGAGTTGTCTCAGGTTCTGACACAGTCTTTTTGGGTGCTGGAAGAGTTTCAGGTTCTGTCACAGTCTTCTTAGTTATTAGCACAGTCTCGGTCACTGACACAGTCGCTTCCGGAACTGAAACACTCTTTTAGTTGTTGGGTTCTGTCCTCTTCTGACACAGTCGTCTCTCAGGTACTGAAACAGTCTTCTTAGTTATGGGCACAGTCGTATCAGGTTCTGACACAGTCTTTTTGGGTGCTGGAAGAGTTGTCTCAGGTTCTGTCACAGTCTTCTTAGTTATTACCACACTCTCCTGTACTGACACAGTCGTCTCTGGTACTGAAACAGTCTTCTTGGGCACACTGGAACAGTCGTCTCTTCTTTGGTGCACAGTCGTGTCTCAGGTTCTGACACAGTCTTTTTGGGTGCTGGAAGAGTCTGGTTCTCACAGGTTTTTGACACAGTTCTGACACAGTCTTTTTTTGGAAGAGGGTGCTGGAAGACTTGTCTCAGGTTCTGTCACAGTCTTCTTAGTCTTTTTAGGTATTAGCACCACACTCTCCTGTACTGACACAGTTGTCTCTGGTGAAACAGTCTGAAACAGTTGTCTCAGGTTCAGTCTTTTTGGGTTATGTGCACAGTCAGGTTCTCAGGTTTTGACACAGTCTTTTTGGGTGTTCAGGGAAGAGTCTTTTTGGTGCTGGAAAGACTTTTCTCAGGTTCTGACACAGTCTTTTTGAGTGTTGGAGGAATCGTCTCAGAGTCTGTCACAGTCTTCTTAGTTATGGGCACAGTCGTATCAGGTTCTGACACAGTCTTCTTGGTTATTAGCATGGTCTCCTGTACTGACTCAGTTGTCTCTGGTACTGAAACAGTCTTCTTAGTTATGTGCACAGTCGTATCAGGTTTTGACACAGTCTTTTTGGGTGCTGGAAGAGTTGTCTCAGGTTCTGACACAGTCTTTTTGGGTGCTGGAAGACTTGTCTCAGGTTCTGTCACAGTCTTCTTAGTTATTACCACACTCTCCTGTACTGACACAGGTTCTGTACTGAAACAGTCTTCTTAGTTATACCACAGTCTCTCTGTATCTGACACAGTCACAGTCTTCTGGTTACTGACACAGTCTTCTTAGTTATGTGCACAGTCGTATCAGGTTTTGACACAGTCTTTTTGGGTGCTGGAAGAGTCGTCTCAGGTTCTGACACAGTCTTTTTGGGTGCTGGAAGAGTTGTCTCAGGTTCTGTCACAGTCTTCTTAGTTATTAGCACAGGTATTTCCAAAGTTTCCTGAAGAACCAATGGAATTAGAGATACTGAAACAGGCCCTGCAGCTACTGACACAGTCTCCTCAGACATGGTCACATACTTCTTAGATATTAGCACAGTCTCCTTAGGTCCTGACACAGTCTTCTGAGACAATGACATGGGGTCTTTTTGTACTAACACAGTCTCTGATTGTACTGACATGGTTTCCCTAGGTCCTGAAATGGTCTTGGGTCCTGGAACAGTCTTCCGCTGTACTGACATAGTTTTCTGTAATACTAACATAGGCTCTTTAAGTACTGGTACAATCTTTTTAGGTACCCTCACAGCCTCCAGTTGTGCTGAAACTGCCATCTGTAATACTGACACAGTCTTTGAAGGTGCTGGAATAATCTCTGGCAATACTGAAACAGTCTCCTTACGTAGTAGCACTGGCACAGTTATTTTAGGTGCTGACACAGAGTGTGGTGTTTCCTGGGCCTGTGTGCACATGCTCTCAGGAGCTGAGCTGATCCCTGCATGCGGGTTAGTGTCGAGTGTCTTCCAGTCCTTAGTGACAGCATGCAGACCGTGCGTGCGGTCCACAGGACCGGGTGAGTGCTGTGTGTCTCGCTTCTGTACCTGCAGCCACTCTAGCTGGGTGTCCTTCCCCTGTCGAGCAAGCCTGCTCTCTCCCAAGAGTTCCTGACCAGAGAGATGGAGAGATGAAGAGAGATATTAAAATAAAGCCATCTAAAGCAGTGGGTTTTTTGTATCACTCTTCTGATATGAGGGACTATCAACAACTCTCATTAAAATGATAATATTAAATACAAAACATAAAGCACAATGTTCCCAAATGACTATTCTGGTTTGTCATTTCTCCTGAAATATAATTACATTTCAGAAACATAATAGAAAAAACTTTCAATAAGAGATTATATTTTGGACTTTCACAATTTTTAGTTTTCAGTTTTTAGTAAAAGGTTGATGTAGCTAAAACTATTTTGAATATGTGGCTGACTCAGAACTAAATAATGAATCGAAAACTCTTTCCATGGCAGAGGGAATGAAGCAGGGTTGACAAACCCTTGGCTTAGACTGCTCACCAGAGTCCTGACTCTGGTTCCAGGTTTAACTCCTGATCCAGGTGTGACTCTGGTTCCAGGTTTAACTCCTGATCCAGACGTGACTCTGGTTCCAGCATACCCCTCATCAGTCAACATCTCATCAGGGTCCTATGCCGGAGCGGAAGGAGGAAACAAGACAGGTTACGGTGGCCAGGATTCAGCTCTCAACAACAGCACCGGAAGCTCACAGCTGCCCTCTGGTGGAATCAAGTGGAATTGTTATTGGACCAAAAAAGGCATTTTACAGATTGGAGCCAAATCATAAATGGCAATCGATAAAGTTGAAAATATTTCAGATTATAATTTCTGTTCAACTCTTATTTTATAATTTTCTTCAAATTTCATTTATTAATTTTCTGGTGTCAGATATTTACGTGGCAGCACACAGACGCAGGTATACATTTTTTTCTTGGAGCTGCCTGGAGCCCATGACTCATGTGTGGTGGGCCCCAATACTCTTAAGAATGTAACTGGACAGACAAAACTGAGGCTGTGTGGTGGGTACCAGCTGCTACACTTCCTGGTTCTGCCTTTCTCTCCATTGGTTTCTATTGGGGTCGCTGTCTCTATTTTATATATATATATATATATATATACAGTACGTATATATATATATTCTAAGGTTATGGTCCCAACACTGAAATGAAGACCTCCCTCTCCCCCCACATACACCCACTTACACCCTTGACCAATTACAGGAGATGCTGGAATACAGGTCAGAGAATAAATATATGCACTCCAAATGTCTTAGTGCAAGGTGCAGATTCAAAGTAGCATATTAGTAAATAAATGTTTCCACTCATAGGTATTCTGATCAAGATGAGAAACCTAAACTGCCACATGGTGAAATGAAATTTCCATCAGATATGGAAACCCAATTCTGTTACATATCTTCATACTAGACACCACAGCCAAAACAACAACCCCATACTGCCCTCTAGAGGACAATAGGAGGACTAACACAGTTACCAGTCAATCAGTTATTAGCAATGATATACATCAGTCAACTGAAATGTGTTCAAAATCAGCAGATGCCAACCAAAGCACAGAAAAAGACAGAAAGTTGTTTGAATATGTGCAGTCTAATGATCACATTTGAGAGAACAGGAGAGATATAGTGTAAAAAAAATCACCTGTGAAGGAGAAGAAAAGGCCATTGGGAGAGGAGAAAAATAAGGGACAATGTAAAGAGAAATAAAAACAACAACAAACAATAGTAGGCGAAAGGAAATGTGGGAAGAGCAAGAAAGCCCTTCCCTCGTTACTCCCGAAGGTGTGGGACCAAGAAAGCGCAGACTGCACAGGGCAGAGGAAGAGGAAGAGAGGAAGATGAAACTCCCCCCACTGGAAGAGGAAGAGAGAAAGAGAGGACTCCTTCCTCTAGCAGAGGGAAAAGGAAGAGAGGACTTGTATCCTCTTGGACAGGAAGAGGACGACAAAGCGAGGAAGAGCAGAAGGCTTCGTTTCCCCGGTTACTCTGGTTGCCCTTTACCTCCGGAATGCTGCCTGTGAGCGTTTCAGAAGACGAGGTGGAGCCGCCTCTGTCATCCTCCTCATCCTCCTCTTCCTCACTGGACGGTGGCTCCTCCCACCCTCCCTGATTGGCAGGTTCGGGGATACATAAAGAGGCCGGTCAGTGTGTCGGGAACGCCAGCTGCAACGCAAGGTCTTTGTGGCCTCCGCGTTACAGTGGGTAAGACACAGTGGGACAGGGCGTCATCAGAAAAATAGTGACTCCACTCTAAGCTTTGCTTAGATAACAGGCATGATGCGCTGTTATTTTTAAACCTAAAGGAGGGTAACATCCCTGCCGCCACTGGGTACATCTTGGCAAGGTGACGTCACCAGGAAGCTTGGTAGCAGTGCCTTTGGCCCGGCCTATTAGTGATGCAGTAATGTCATTGTGACCTGGACCGGGAGACTATGGTCCAGCTTCTGATGGGGACCACCTATAGTCAACAATTTGACCAATTTAAATTAAAGATTTAAAGAAATCAAATTAAAATGTCTCTTGAGGGCGCATCCGGTCAAGGCACTCATGCTTAATTCAGAGATGTGTGGCCTGGGAGATCCACAGATTGAAGCGTAATTGGCCACACTGCTGCACTGCCCAGAGAGGGAGGGTTTGAGTGGCCAGTCGCACTGCTTAATAATGACTGCTCTGGTCCAATCAGCCTAAGAGCAGACATTTTTCCAAGAATAACTATTGATGTTAATATATGGTCGGCCATGTCGTTAAATACATCTGATGGCTCTCATTTGGACAGGGATCGGTGGAACACATTGACCCCACCTGCAAGCGTCAGCGAACCTACGCAAATAGCCCATGCTGTGGAACTCACCTGGAGACTGAGGGCCAATGGAGCCCACTGGGGGGCGGAGCTGGAAATCTGGCTCTGCGCCGTCGGCTGCCCAATGGTGGCCTGAGGAGAGAGGGTGAGCAGTCAGTCTGGAGGCGCACGGCATCACCAAAGCTACAATACAGGAGATCCTTCTCCTCAACATCCCATAATACGCAGAGGGAGAGTGTCCCAGAACAAGAGGTATCTAAAATGCTTCTTTTCAAAGTCTGCCATTTCATAAACAACACTTTAATCTGTGCATTTATGACCCAATGACCAAACTGCATTTAACACAGTGTCTCTCAAAGTGCTTTATCGCGGTATGGGGGTTGGGGGTGATGGCTCATCTCAAAATGCACTAATGTGCAACCTGCAGGGTTTAAAATAGTCACTATCTTGCAGGTGAGTGCATTGGAGGAGTGCACCACCTGCTTGAACTGCAGTTTTCCTGGTGTGTGGTTGTTTGTGGCATAGTGGTAATTTGAGAGGCACAATCACCACCTCAAAATTGGGGTGGAAAACAATTGTGCAAAATAGAACAAAACCAAACAATTATTGAAATCTAGTTTAGACAATGCAGTAATGCAGTACATTCACTGCAGTGAGCTTGAGCCCGAACTAAAAACTAAAGGAGATTGCACTTTCTCCATAAGAGCTCCTCAGCTCTGGAACAGTGCAGCTGAATCTGTGTCTTCCTTTAAATCCCTTTTTAAAAATATTGTTTTTAATTCTTGCTTTTAATTATGTCTGCTTTTTAAGTTGTATTTTGTATGCTTTTTCATTGTACTGATTTAAAAAAAAATATATATTTTATATACTGTTAATCGTGTTTTAATTCTTTCAAATTTGCTTTTTGTAAGGAACTTTCCTGTTTGTGTTTCCTGTCATGTTTGACCATTTTGTTTGACCATTTCTTTTAATCTCAGTAAAGCACTTTATGCTGCAAATGTATGAAAAGTACTATACAAGTTATTATTATTATTATTACTATAATACTGTAACACAGCCTCCCTCAGCCAGGGGGCAGTGTTAGTTTCGGGGGCGCACCTTCAGGGCTGAGCTCTGCTCCTGCGTCAGCTGCTCCAGGTCCTGGGTGGGCTGTCGGAGCTGAAGGGCCCTGTGGAAGACGGACAGGGTCTCGCTCGCCCCCTGCAGGAAGATCCAGCCCTGATCTACACTTCTGGATCTCATCGATCGTCCTCTTCATCGACTGGATGTTGTCCAAGATCACCTGCAAACAAACATGCCCGCACATGTAGACACACATATAGTACATGCACACACAATACAAGCAAACACACAGAAACACAAACACAACGATACATAACCAGTGCATAATACATATACATAACCATGTGCACAGACACATAGACATACGTACACAGCCACACACAGACAGAGACCTGTCACTAATTCCCAGGTTAAGACAGTGGACCTAAAGACACAGCTCAGACTGCACTGGACTGGACTGCACCCAGCTCAGCTCAACTCAGCGCAGCTCACCTGCCGGTTCCTCAGGTGCTCCTCAGGTGAGATAGACGCCGTGTCAATGGAGGACAAAATGGTCCTGATTTTGGTCACATTTTTCTCCATCAGCTTCACTTCCCCCTCGATGGCTTCCACCTCCTAACAAGGAGAAACCACCCCCAAGCGCCATGCATATTATAATAATATAATAATATTCTCAACTAAAATCTATTTTCAGCCGAGCAGAAAATCATTTCTTGAAATGAAACCTCTCTACAGTAATAATCCGATACCCTGATACAGCAGCTCCTGCTTTCATTTCAATCCGTTTTTTTCTTCTGAAAATTGAACTAAGACTGTGAGAGGTGAGGGGACGTGGCTGAGAGCTGTGAATGGGCGTGGTTAATGGGCCGAGTGAGGGGGCATGGCTAAGGGCTGTTGAGGGGCGTGGCTAATGGCAGGTAGGTGGGCCGGCTCACCGATGCAGCATACTGGAGTCGGGACAGGGGTCCCACAATGCTCTGCTGCACACTGACGACACGTCGGTCTGCCTGGACTAGCCTCTCCTCCAGGGCGCCAATGTTGCACATGGCACTGAGCTCCTGCAGCGTTAAGCCAAATCCCTGCAGGCCCCGTCTCATCTGCTCCGAGTCGTCCAGAACCGCCTGCGTGTAACAAGGACCAGAGACCCTTAGACTGACTGCTCGGGGGCCCACACCCCACAGTGGACCAGCACAGAGACATTCATTATTATTTTTAAAGAATTCTTTAACTCCACTTGTGTTTTCCCAATTTGGAATGTCCAATTGTATTCATAGGCAGACCTCATCGCTGTATCAATCTCGATTTAGCATACTGTAGACATGCGTTTTCCTCTGAGGTGCGTGTCTGGGCTCAGTAATAATTCACTTCAGTGCAGCAGAGATAAGCAGCATTTAAATACATAAACCTCCACAACAGCAGGTGGTGCCACCGCCTAGAACCAGAACAAGAACTAAGAAGCTGAGTCTTCACAATTGAGTATAAGTAGCAGATGGGTCAAGATCGTAAATCTTAGCAGAGCACACTCAGCAGCTCAAAACCTGAAGCACACCCACCTCTGTTCCATCAAGGCAGAACTCATTCAGCTATGTATCAGCTCAAATTTTCAAAGCAAATGTATTTGCATAGTGCTTCTTGCTAAATACATTGTCACAGAATGCTTAACAAAAGAGAACCCAGGCCTAGACCCCCCCAAACAAAAAGCAAGCCTAAGGTGTCAGGGCAAGTAAAAACTCCCTTGGCCAAGAGTGTAGGGATCAACCTTGGGAAGAACCAGACTAAAGTGGGGGGGGGAACAGGGACATATTACAAACCATTTGATTATCCAATAAGACTCATGGTTCCCCATACTGTTGTCATTAGGTAATAAGGGATCTTTGCAGATACAGGTGACAGCACAGGTGACAGCACAGGTGACGAGCGGCATTCTGACCTGCAGGCCTTGGGCGTGGCTACTCAGACACCTGGCAGTGGTGTAAGTGATGGGCCTGTCCAGCCAGGACTGGGCTTCTCTCAGCCACCTGCTGGAGCTCTTAATCATCTCCTCATATTCCTGCATGAGGGTAGGGACCTGTGGGGCCCAGGACAGTCAGCATGTACATCCACACCATTTTTAACCTTATACAATGTACACAGTGCTCTATAAATGCACCATACACAATATACACAGTGCTGTGTAACTCTACAAAATACAATATACAATATACACACAGTGCTCTAGAAATCTACCACATACAATATACGCATGGTCTTAACAGTTTTACAGTGGTAATGTTTCTGGGGAATGAATTCTGGGAAGTGTAGTCCTGCTCACCTTGCTGAGGAAGGCAGTCCTCTGCTCTGCCTGCTTGGCCACATGCTGGTACAGCTGCAGCGGCTCCATCAGTCTGTCCATCAGAAGTTGGGCTTGTTCTGGCTGCTCCTCCCACACATCCTGCACCTCCCCCTCCAGCACCGCTATACGTGAGTGCCACCTGTCCAACGTATCCCACACTCGCTGTGCAGACACACGCATGAATGCACACACACACACACACACATGCACACACATTACACATACAGATCATAGCAGAGACAAACAATAGTTTTAACTGGTGATGTAGGTGGCAATATGTAGGTGGTGTAGGTGTTCTGTGAGTGATGTAAGTTTTAACTGGTAGTGTAGGTGGTGTGTAAGTATGTGGGTGGTGTAGGTAGTGTGTGGGTGGTATGTTGATGGTGTAGGACATGTAGTGGGTGATATGTGGGTGGTGTAGGTGGCGTGTGAGTGGTGTAGGTGATGTGTGGATGGTATTGTGGGTGGCGTAGGTGGTGTAAATGATATTGTGGGTGGTGTAGGTAACATGTGGGTGGTGTATTGGGTGGTATAGGAACCTTCTGTGTGATCTGAGCCTCAGGCACTGAGGGACTCTTCAGCTGCAGCAGATCCAGTACACTCCGCAGCCCCTCCATCACCTCCACCACCTTGCAGCTCAGCCTGTGGAGAGGGCTGCTCTTCTCCACCCTCTCCTCTACCTGCGACACGCAGACACAGAGAAGGACCCGTGCCATCAAGATTGTGACGCGGAGAGACACAGGTCTACTAATTAAACACTGAGACACATAGACACTCAACCCCCCTGCACCCTCGGTGCATACGGGAGTGCTATAAGCCCTATCAGTTATAAGCCTGGTCAGTGCAGTGAGGCTGTGTCAGCCATTTTGGCTCTCACGTAGGGGGTAGTAGTATTATGGTTAGGGAACTGGGCTTGTAACGTTAAGGTTGCTGCTTCAATCCCCAGTTGGGACACTGCCGTTGTACCCTTGAGCAAGGTACTTAACCTGAATTGTTTCAGTAAAATATCCAGCTGTATAAATGGATTGTAAAGAAATGTAAAACTGTAAGTCGCTCTGGATAAGAACGTCTGCTAAATGACTGTAATGTAATGTACTGTCACGCTGAGCCAAGAGATGTACCTTTGCCTGCAGGTCCTTCAGCGACTGTGCCACCTCCTGCAGCGGGCCCTGCACCTCCACGGGCACAAGGGCCTGCTTCTCTGAGTACTTCCTCCTCAGACCACCCATAATTCCCTGCAGCACGGTACTCTGGGAATCCAACTCCTTTCGAACCTCCTGTAGTAACAGAGAGGGATGTATACAGGCATGTCAGTGCATTATACACCCAGGGAAATACACATACGTGCGTAGCTATGCATGCACACACACACACCAGCAAAGGTAATAACTGTAGGCTGTATTAAGAGTTACGCTTCCATGGCAAAACCCACAAAATGTCCCTTTCTACCTACACCTTTAAACTAATTTATTCCTTCTTAACAAACAATCGACAGGTGATTAGTACGTCCATTAAATCACTTAAACCCACAACATCACAGTTCAATCCACTTTTTATAGAAGCAATTGATTGTTAAGGCTATATAGACTGTTAAATTAAATTACACAGCCATAATCGAATACCTGCTTAAACAGGAAAAGCACAACTCCCACAAACACAACATCAATAACCTACAAGTGTCCATCCTGGGCAACTGACACATCTATAAAGAAAGAGCACGATCAGATCGATAACTTCAAAATAAATCCATTGTTTCTGCACTTGATTAATGAAGGCAGACCCTTCACAATTTTCTGAAAAGACAAAGGCATGCTGAAGCCAAAGTTTTACATTTATCACACTGGTTTGACAGTTTGACACTTTTCCCCCGCTGGTTTTACTTTGCTGTCTGCCTGGGCACATGAGATGCACTCAAAGTGATGTGCAGTGAAAAGCGTGCATTGGCAGTTTGTTCCAGGAGGGGGAGCTCCACTGTATGTATATGCCATTTAGCAGACACTGTGACCCACCTGCAGTGCCCGGGTGCTGGAGTGGTACCCTGGCCCAGGCAGCCGGGTCGTCAAGGCAACCAGCCGCACCTTCACGGCCTGGATCTCCTCCTGCGCCCGCTCCCGCTCTTGAAGCTCCGAGCGCACCGACCGCTGGCCCAGCATGCACTTCTCTCTCAGGCTGCAGACACAGGACACCAGGAAATGTACGGCCTGCTTTGCTATTCCCTTGTGACAGGCAAAGTCAAAAATGTGGAAACAACACTGTTGGGGGGAAGGGAATCTCTTACTTCCTGTAGCGGTCCTGCATGGCTTGCAGCTCCTGAGGCGTGATGGGCGTGGCCTGCCCTTGGTGGACGGGGTCACTGAGGAGGCGGGAGACTTGGATCCCCAGGGCAGCCAAGGCGTGGCTCTCATTCTCCAGCTGGTCCTGATACCATTTCATCTTTCCCAGCATGATCTGCAGCTCAACCAGAGAGGCCATCTCTTCAGAACAGCCTGGAAGCTCTGCCTGGAGCTGGTACAGCCTGGCTTTGGCTCTCTCCACCTGATACACACAGATACACACACACACACGCACATAAAACACACGTACATACACACACACACACACACACACACACACACACACACACACACGCACACAGTGTTAAGACCATGAGATATTTGTTTACAGTATTTACAGTACAATTTACAGTACATTCATTGTTTAGTAGATAAATATGTAAAAAAGATTTGTTGAAGTGTTTGTCGTGAATCCATGTTTTGCTCCAAGGTGAAAGTATTAAGTATTATATGTCAATCGTTACTTAATGGCACTGAGTGATGCTCTTCACCCATGTCAAAGAATTTGGTGCCTTTCAAAATGACAATGCCCCCGTCCACAGAGCACGAGTAGTCTCTCAATGGTGGTGAGGAGCAAGACAATGATGTCATCCACATGCCATGGCCTTCTCAGTCCCCAGATGTTAACCTAATCAAGCATTTATGAGGTATTCTTGAATGATGCCTGAGACAGCATTCTATACTTCAATCAACTAAACATTAGACTTTCTCGTGAAAGGGTGCTGTCACCAGGTGCCTGAGTACAGCGGAGGTGTCCGACATGGCGGGTCCGTGGGGCAGGCCCCAGGGGTGATAATGTCCACATGAGCTGGGCCGGACCTCCTCTGCGGGCCGCCCAGGTCCCCCCTGGTGAACAGGCCCTCTGCACCATGCCGTTGAGGACACAGGGAGAGGAGGTGTACAGCCCTCTCTCTCTCCATCGCAGTCCCACACAGCTGCTCCCTCCGCTCGCTGTGTTTGGTGAGCGTCTCCCCTCCTAAACTGCCCCCCGGAGGTGAGCCAGGTCTGCAATTACACAGGAACCCACCCTGCTGTGGATGGGAGAGGCGTAAAGCCCCCAAAAAAGAAACCCGACAGGATCACGGTCCGCTGATTCGTGAACGTGACCCTCTCCGGGTCCGGCTTGAGCCTCGGCGGGAGGTTGAGCGGAGACATGATCCCTGCTGTGACCCGAGAAAAAAATGCTGTAGATGTACTTTTGCACGTGTGGTAAAAGACTCACTCAGCTGGCTGCAGGTTTGAGCAGCACGCCGCAGGCCAGGAAACGCTGGCGTACAGGACAGTGAACCCCCCCCGCCACAGCAAGCTCCTGATGGAACGAGCATCTGACGCGCATTCCTGTATCTGAGAATGCCATGACAGAGCACCTTATATATTACCTCTGCAAAAATATGTGTGTCTTGGGCTAATTGAGGTCCTGTCCTTACATGACTTTTGTGCAGCCTGCTTGGGGTGCACCCCAGAAGATTCAAGAGAAGATCCTGTGGGGGGGAAGGGGGTTCCACTTCCCTGTAACCCATCATCCCATACCATCGTCAAAGTGATACTTTGACCACATAATGACGGGTGAGTGGATCACCCTTCACCATATTGCGGTTTGCTTTCTTTGGTTCAGGGCCAGGTCGTTTCTGCGCCCTGGGACCGTCTTTGCCCATGCCTGCCTGGATTCAGTCCAAAAATGAAAATAAATTGTCTTCAACTGACTTTTTAATCACTGGTAACCCTCAGGCGACAGTAATAAATGTAAAAAAGAACATGTTGAAACATGCTGCTTATGATTAGAAATTATGAATATTATTTCATCTCCCTTTTTCTGAAACACAGAATATTGACACAAGCTTTCTTTTTTTAGCGCAGCCTGCTAATTAGCAAAAAAGAAAGGATGACCTTTGAAGATAAAGATTGTTATTTCAATCTTTATTCAACTCCTCTCCAAATGTGAGCTCCCCTGGGGTACGATTCCACGGCATGTTGCTTTGACTTCGACCTTTTCTGTCCCTAACCTTCCCTAACTTTCTCTACCTTTTGTAACTTAATTATCTCAATTCCACTGTTATTAGGGGAGAAAGAAGCAAATGCCAGGCAGGGCCATAAACTGAATTAATAATAGGATGTAGATGTAGGAATTAAAGGAAGTTGTCTTTTTCCTCTAGAAGGACGGAGGGGGTGGAGGTGGCTCTCTGTGGTTCTCTGTGGCTCAGTTGGTAGAGCACAGCGTTGGCAACGCTTAGGTTGTGGGTTCAATCCCCACTGGGGCCACATATACTGAAAATGTATGCATTCACTACTGTAAGTCGCTTTGGATAAAAGCGTCTGCTAAATGGCATATATTATATTATTATTATTAGGTGGTGAGTGGGGATGGGAGAAGAAGATGGTAGGCGGAGGTGTAGTTGGCAGAGGTTGTGGGTGGAGGTGGTCATTGGGGATGGATATAGTGGGTGGTAGGTGGAGGTGCAGGTGGTATAGGTTGTGGGTGGAGATGCCAGTTGGTATAGGTGGAGGTAGTAGGTGGTGTTGTTGGGACCACTAGCATTACCTGTGCTGAAATGACACTCTCCAGGTGTGCTGAACTCTTCTTCTCATCAGGCTCAGTGACTCTGGTCCCCAGCGTCTGACTGGGCCAGTTCTGACCGGGCTGGGCCTGCTGTCCCTGCTCTGGGTGTGGCCAGGTCAGACCCATCCTGGGGGTTTCTCCCAGCTCCTCCCAGAGCTTGCCTGCCTCGCTGGACTGCAAATCAAGACGCTGCTCGCGTGTGCCAGCGGAACTCAGCATCTCAGGGCGTCCACCGCTGTCTCCGGGGACAACAGGTGCACTGACACTGATCACATAAAACATGAATGAATATCACTAGGCAAAATAAGCCGCAACAGTACATAGTCAAAGGTTAATGATTCAGTCAACATTCTCCACTCTGATTCTAAATTAAATTTATATATTGTCCCACTGCGACTGGGGTTCGATTCCACCTAGGTCGCGCCAGTTTGGCTGGGAGTGCCACTAGGGGGCGGCAATTGGCTGTCCGCCTCAGGGAGGGGGGAGGGAAGCTGATATGAGCTCGCTGCATATATGAGTGGTCCTGTGTGCTACGGTGACCATGGCGGGTGCCGGCTTGGAGGAGGCGGTACCGCACCCACTACTGGTCTCAGGAGTACAGCAGGGACCTCTCATACAAGGGTGGGGATAATTGACATGGAAAATAGAGGGTATAATTGGCAACTAAAAATAGTGAGAAAATGGGGAATAAAAGCATAAACAGAAAAAAAAAAACAAATAAAAATAAAACAATGTATGTAGTGTTCCTTCATAGCCTGGCCCGTGGGGAGGGGCGTTTCTCACCGCAGGTCAGCGTGTTGTCCGGTCTGTGCCCAGGTGTGCAGTGTGTCTGTGGTGTCTACAATGGCAGGGAAATGCGCTTGCCCGGATGAGAGGATGCGCAGGATGTCTGTGTGGGCAGTGCCTCGTGTCCCAGGGCTCTGGACATGCAGGGTATCACTGTCCAGGATGAGGGTTAGTTTCTTCTGTGGCTGCAGGGTTTCAACGGTGCCCTGGAGCTCCACCTCAATGCGCTCAGTCTCAGTCTTGGCCTGTGGGGTCTTTCTGAGTGCGCTTTCTGCGTGAGCTGGTTCAGCGTGTTCCCAAGGCCCTGGGCCTACGTGCTTAGTTTCACCGGTCTCTCTCAATCTTGCCTGACAGCTGTCAGAGCTCTCTCTAAGCCCCGCCCCTGAGCTGTCAGAGGGTACAGTTTTGACTTGTTGACTTTGTTTCTCTGTCAGTGGTGGGTCAGCGCTGAGGGATTCAGTCTCATGAGGCAGCAGCTCCCTATATTGGGTGTCAGTCCGGTATAAATCAGTGTCCAGAACAATTGAGACCACTTTTTTCTCACAAACCCTTCCACTGATGCGTTGTGTGTTTGTCTTAGTGTCATGTTTTCCTGTGTCCAGAGCCACAGTACGGTGAGGGTCCACATGGAGCACCTCGGCATCCCTGACATCATGGTCCGGTTTGTCCGTGACCGCAGCCTCTGCATGCAGAGGTGCAGCTTCTTCCTGATGCGGATTCTCCCTATGTTTGGTGTCAGTCGGCAGGTCAACGTCCAGCGCGACTGAGATTGCTTTTTCAGGACGCTCAACATGGCCGTGGTCAGGGATGGCGCGCTGCAGTTCAGTCTTCCTGGATTCGGTGTCAGTTGGAGGAGCAGGGTGGTGTCCAGATGAGCCACTGTCCAGAGCAACTGAGACCACTCTCTTCTGAGTCTCAGTGCTCTCCCAAGGCTGCTCCTCAAAGTGTCGTGCGCCAGTCTCCATGGTCTCAGCATCACGGCTGTCAGTGCTCAGAGCCTCAGTGCCTCTCTCTGGCAGAGAAACGTCCTGAATCTCAGAGCGGGTTCTGTCCGTGATCAGGACGTCAGTGCCTTTCTCTGGCAGAGCAACATTCTGAATCTCAGAGCTGGTTCTGTCCGTGATCAGGACGTCAGTGCCTCTCTCTGGCAGAGCAACATTCTGAATCTCAGAGCTGGTTCTGTCCGTGATCAGGACGTCAGTGTCTCTCTCTGGCAGAGCAACGTCCTGAATCTCCGAGCGGGTTCTGTCTGTGACCGGGGTCTTGATAAGTCCAGCCTCGGTATCCCTAACTCGGTCCGTGTCCACTCCAATGACCTGAATCTGAATCAACCCCGCCTTAACGGCCTCCGTCGGCTCTTCCGCCATCTTACGGTCGGTCCCTCCGAGCGTGACGCACAGGGACTCAGCACCTGCCTTCCCTGTAACTGCAGCCCCTTCCTGTCGGGTGTCAGAGTGCCGGGGCTCACCGTGAGGTGCAGCAGTCTCCGTTCCCTCGGCCTGCTTTCTGCCAGTGGCGGCTTCCTTATCCACCACAGCCTTCCTCGCCTTAGCGCGCACATCGCCACTCTTCAGCCCTCGATCGTGCTGGGGCTTGTCCGGGATCATGGCCGGGGCTCCCCTCTGAACCGGAAAGCCCTCTTCCATCTCACAAGAGGAGACTCTTGCTTTCACCACCATGCTGTCCATTGCCTCACCAGCAGGGGGCACCTAAAACAATCATAAGAATTAGCGTTAGCATATTCAACAATTAGCCTGCCATACAAACATGCTACAGTGCTACAAACATGCAATACATGGACATTGTTCTTGAGAGCAGATCGTGAATGTTGTATGTGAAAGGATGTGTGGATATTGTGTATGAATGCTGAATGTGAATTCTGGAAGAGATTGATGTATGCTATTTTTGTACATAAATATTGTATGTGAATGTTATAAGTGAAAATTCTGTATGTGGGGGTTAACGCATGTTGGCTAATGGAGAATAGAGTGATTGATGTATGCTTGTGTACATGAATGTTGCACATGACGTTAAAAAATGTGATTTTTACATTTTTTTATTACTCAGCAGATTCCCATATCCTGTGGGGAAAGTTACATATGTTACATCTCATAAGCTATCTATTTATAGAGCTGAATATTTACTGGATAAATACTGGTCCAAGTACCATGAGTTCATCAAGACGTGCAACAACAGCACACTACATTGGAATGAAGCCTGCAGCCTTTTACTTGCAAACCTCACTCCAAAAAAAATTTAACAGTACTTTATTTTACATTCATGGCCAATTGTGTATTACTAATGGGATTCCCAGCCACAGCCACTTAGAACAAGTGCCCAAACTTGATATGCCACAAGAGCAGGAGTGTACAACTCCAGGCCTGGAGGGCTGGTGTGTATGCTGTTTTTCTTTCATCCAATCACCTGCTTCACTTCACAAAAGTGTCAAATCAAATAAATGTTTGGGCCTAATAAAAAAATGCAATAGTTGGAATGAAATTCCAAAAATGTTTGGCCCTGGTTGTGCACCTCTGCACCTGGGAGACTCTTTTAGTGGTACCTAACACACTGTAGCATGCTGATATTTGTCTCCCTGGTTACCTGGATCTGGGGGAGAGGTGGTTGGGTCTGGGAGGTATTGAGCACGCTCAGTGAAGACTGGTTGTCCCGCAGGTCAGACTGGCACTCCACCATCCTCTGGCCAACGTGCCCCCTCGCCACTGCCACACTGCGGAAGACATCGCTGCTCTTGGAAAAGAGCTCCTTCACGTACTCCATCCTCTTCCTCAGCTGGGTCTCCATCACCTGTGGGGCCACAGGTGGGATGAGAACATGGGAGATGGGGGCCCTGTCCCTCCCCGGCCTCGCCCCCAGCGACACCCCAGCCACGGTCCTGGCCATGCCCTGTACTCACCTGCAGGTCCAAGGGTGGCTCCTTGCTCTGCAGCAGCTCCTGGATCTCAGTGGACCTCTTGTGGAAATGCTTGATTCTCTCCTCCTGATTCCGGATCTCGTCCTGAGAGACAAGAATGGATTGCTTTTCTATAGCGCCTTTCATGATATAATTGCTCTTTACAGTGAACACAGAGAAACTAACCTCAACCACCACCAATGTGTAGCACCCACCCACCATAACACTCACCACACATTGGTAGAGGTGAAGAGGGAGGGAACTATAAGGCCAATTAAACTGGGAAATGATTTGGTTGCCAGATTGATAGAGCCGTCACATGAGGACACTCGTGCTAGTCTGTTCTCTAGGATGTTGCAATGATGGGACAGGCTTATAATAGCAATTGAGTATATCAAATTGGGATAAAAAGTAAATGAATAAGTTAAAAAAATATAGATGTTAAATTATTTGATTGGTGACCTTGGTCTTTATGTGTTGTAAAAACCAGGTACAGGACCCGAGCTGATACAGGAGAGGTTCCGGCAGGTTCCTCCTGCAGGTGGTTAGCGGGTTAAGTTACCTGCAGGGCCTGGACTTCCTGCTTGCTGTGAAACGGGCGCCCTTCTGTCAACACGGCCAGCTTATCCCCCGTCCAGCGCTCCACCTCTCCGCCCAACTCCAGGAGCTTCATCCACAGCGCCATCCCCACCTGCAGGCTGTCCATGTGCGACTCCGCCTTCTCCGTCACCTGAACCACCAGACACTCAGCCAATCAGAACACTCGGTTGAGTTGGAAGCCCTGAGGTGAGCGGCCAATTAGGGCTCATTGATTGATTGATTGAGTGTTTTAATTTATTTGAAAGTTTAAAATAAAAGATATAAACATACAGTCTGCATCACTGATGCATATGGAGTATATACACTCAAAAACTACTGAGGATAAAAACACAAAATCAATGACTTATTTCCATTGTGGTCCTCATTGTATTCAGTCACCCATTTACAGGTCGAGTGCATGACATAGAGGGCACAGATTGGGCAGCAGCTTTTGAGAGAAGATGAGGCTAAGCTATGCTACGCCCCCAAGCTGACTCACGTCCAGCCAGCGGTCCACCAGATCATGGGCCTCACTCTCGAATGGGGCATCACTGCAGTCCGGGAACTCCCTCAGCTGTGAATGCAACTGCCTGCACACCCCCCAAATTTCATCCACCCCCCCTGCAAGGCCAGCCAGGTCTTCCTTTATCCCGTGGACCTGGGGGTAGGGACACACACACACACACACACACACACGCAAGATGATTACAGAACAAGTGCCTCTGTATTCTGAATGTCAACAGAATATCCAACTACTTAATCAAATTAATTATTTACACATTGAGTGGCCTGACTAACAGGATAACAGAATATGGGCATGAATACAAACATGTTAAGTGTCACCACAGGAATTATATTATAAGTGTAACTGCAAATTAACATAACTGTAAAATATCAAATAAATATCACTCCCTGCTGGCAAATAACTGTACGCTAATTGGAACACAGTAATAACAATTATTATTGTGGTTTTTGTGGGATATCAACCCTCTGTCACTCAAGCTGTATAATTTACCAGTCATTTTCCTGTTCCTTGCAGTGTGTAAACTTACACACTCCTGTGACTCTAACAGGAAAACCAATAGGTGAAAAAATTCAGTGCAATGCCACTAAATCAGCTTCATACATCACTGAAATGTCACTTTTACAGATGCTAAATTAGCCGCAACCCTCAAAAGTCACCTGCTCCCTAGCACTGTTTATCAAGAACATGAACTTTGCCTATTGTATGAAAGCAGGGGGCTTGCTAAATGCAAACTTGAAGTTGATTGGTGCTCTCAAGCAGTGGATTGAAAGCACTGACCTGCAGTACTGCTGGAAGATAAGAAGATAATGGTTGGTGATGAGAAGCCCATTTAGGCTCATCATTTTACCTAATGTCTCAGGAGCATCCAGCACTGTGTCAAGCCTGGGTGTGCTGCACACTGCCTCAGGGCAGCACAGCAGAGTAGGTCAACAGGTGCGTTACCTTGGCGATGAGACGCTGCAGGTTGTCCTTGCCCATGTAAGAGGCCTGCTCACTGACGGTCTGCTCCGCCCGCTGCAGGGTGGCGCACATGTTACTGCGGCAACCCTGGTACCTCTTGAGCAGCTCGGTCAGCGTGCGGCACCGCTCCTGCCTGCACAGGCAAACACAGACGTCATGACCAATGACTGTGCGTGGCAGCACTGCGCAGGGAGGCAACATTCTACCCCGTGTCATCGCTAATATGTCCCTTCTTTCTCTCTTCCCTTCGTCCTCCCTATCAATTTGTTGCCCCTATCCCCATTCACATCCCCATTTCTCTCTCTCTCTCTCCCTTCTCTTCCCTTAATCCCCTCTACCCCTTCTCCCACTCTCTACTGCCTCCCCCCCTCTCTCATATTCAAATTTGAATTCAAATGCGCTCTGTTGCCACGAACATCAAAATACAGTCTTGCCAAAACAAATAATACAAACAACAACACTTCTATCAGTTACAACAAAAGGATATTCTCTCTCTCTTTCAAGTTCAAACTTCAAAATATGCTTTATTTGCATGACAAGAGAACTTGTATGGAAATAATATAGATGACAACACACACAAGTAAGCTTCTCTCCCCCCTCCCACACATTCTCTCCCATCTCCCTTTAACGTTCTCTAACTCTCTCTAAAATTGCTTTATTGTCATGACATGGGGCATCTTATATTACTAAAGCACAGATACATTTACCAGCATGGCACCTCCCAGTCACAGTTCTGTGTGTGTGCTCTCACACACTCACTCCATCTCTCTGTCTCTATCTCTGTCTTTCTCTCTCTCTCTCCCTCTCTCTCACACACTCCATCTCTCTCTCTCTCTCACACACACTCACTCTCTCTCTCTCTCTCTCTCACACTCACTCCCATCTCTCTCTCTCTCTCTCTCACACACTCCGTCTCTCTCTCTCTCTCTCACACACACTCACTCTGTCTCTCTCTCTCACCATCACTCCATCTCTCTCTCTCTCTCTGTCACACACCCTCACTCCATCTCTCTCTCTCTCTCTCTCTCTCTCAAACTCACTCCGTCTCTCTCTCTCTCTCTCTCTGTCACACACACTCACTCCATCTCTCTCCGTCTCTCTCTCTCTGTCACACACACTCACTCCATCTCTCTCCGTCTCTCTCTCTCTCCCTCTCTCTCTCTGACCTCTCAGTCACAGTTCTGTGTGCTTCCTCCCACAGCGCCTCTAGGTCCTCTATGGGGTCTCCTCCACTACTGTCGGGGGGGATCTGCGCAGTCTCCTCCCACAGACTCTGCAGCTCGATGCGATGCGCAGCCAAGCGCCCCTCCATGTCGGCCAGGGAGCGCATCCTGCCGGTGAGACAAAGTCAGAGAGAGAGAGAAGGGGAGGAGGGAAAGAGAGAGGGACGGAGAGAGAGTGGTCAGTGGACAGTGCTTTGGGGCCTAATTTGCCTGCAGCCAATTTAAGCAGCAATAATAAGCAGCTGACCATGAATCATTATAATTGTTCAATATCAGAAGCCCTGTATATCGTATCTGATATACTGTAAAGGGTGAAGAGCACAGTGTATGATATCTGATATACTATAGCAGGTGAAAAGTACAGTGCTCTGTCACACACCTGTGCTGCAGGGCAGGCAGTGAGGGCTCTTTCAGGCCCTGGCTCTCCACTGAGCCCTGGACCTCCCGCAGCGCCCCCATCATCGCCCTCCTCCTCTCGGCCAGGGGGGACGCGTCTGGCTGCGCACCCTCCTGCAGGTGGCGGGCAAAGTGGGTGTCGGCCTCCTCCAGCCTCCGCGCCAGCACCAGCACCAGGTCCTGGCAGGAGACGGGGCCGCCGTCCCGGGACAGCGAGAGCCGGCCCGTCTCCAGGACCTGGTCCAGCCGCGAGGCCTCATCCCCGGCGGCCCGCACGCTCTGCCGGACTGACGCCAACCTGGCGCGCCCGTCCCACCCCGCCCGCGCCACCTGCTCAGGGAGGGGCGCCTGCACACCGGAGATGTCCCGCTCCACACCGCGCAGGGATGACAGGAAGCGGTCCAGTGCCTGGATGGCCGTCCCGCCCTTCCAGACCCGCTGCCTAAACTGGCCCAGCGCCCGCCTGCAGCCCAGAGCCATGTGGCCGACGGCCAGCCGGGCCTCCAGGTCCAGCTGGCTCAGCTCCGGGCTGTCCTCGTGGTCCAGCCCAGAGAGCTGGTCCATCTCCTGCTGGATCCTCTCCTCCAGGTCCTACCAGGAAAAGCTCTGTTTTAGGAGGTAAACCTGCAGAGTGGAATCCCACATCCTGGGAACAAACCTGAACACTCACATAAAGCACATGTGCTTGTGCAGGTATATTTTTGGGGTTATTTTTATTTTTTGATACATACTTTTCTTTTTATGTAGCTTATTGGGGACAGGCGTTGGACATTAACCTTTTGGCCAGAAACACTTAATGCAACGCATCTGATGCTTCCTTTTGTAACATTATAACAGTGCTTTTTGCTATGTCCCTAACAAATAAGCAAATACATAATTAAATAAACATGATCAATCTTCTACAGACACTAATTATGTGAAATCCCTTCACTATGACCTCCATGTGCCATATCAAACTGGGGAGACATGGAAAATACCCTACCTACTCTTTTCCAAAACACTGTTCAAATATCAAATATCTGCAGTGGGAAATATGATCAATTATGACCTCCATTCTATTTAGTTTCTATCTTTTTCTTTTTCAGAAAATGTAACATTATAATAATTATGATCATTATTATTATTATCATAACCATTTAGCAGACGTTCTTATACAGAGCAACTTACACATTTTTTACACCTTGCTCAAGGGTACGACAGCAACCTGGGAATCTAACCTACAACCTTTGAGTTACAACCCAGTTCCATAACCATTATACCACACTGCCATCCTAGCAGAATTCCACAAGTATTTCAGTGAAAACCTTTATATCTTGCTGCAGTGAGCTGGCATCGGTCAGGGTGAAGCCGCTGATATCCTTGGGTTTCTCAAAGAGGCGGTCGAGCCGTTCGGAGATGCAGGTCACCTGATCATCCACTGGACAAATCACCCTCACAGCTGTACACAGTGATTTCACCCTGACAAGAAAAAATCACCTGTTCTGTACAAATAACTACACAGGGTGTGTGTGTGTGTGTGTGTGTGTGTGTGTGTGTGTGTGTGTGTGTGTGTGTGTATGTGTGTGTGTTTAGTATGTGTGTATATGCAATATTGATATATATATACATATATATATATATGATATCCAGTACTAGTCAAAGGTTTGAGTACACCTTCCATCCTTCCATCTGGATTGTGAGGCTGTTTTTAAGGCAAAGGGTGGCTATATTGAGGAATCCTAATATATTGTTTATTTCATTGTGAATTATTAAATAAACCTAGTTTCCAGCAGGTGTACTCAAACTATTGACTGGTACTGTACATGTATGTATGTATGTATGTATGCATATATGTATGTTGTGTGTATGTGTAGTATACGTGTTTGTAGTATTTGTAGTGTATGTATTTGCAGTATGTATGCATATATGTGTAGTACCTCCTCTGTATACTGATCTGCTGTGCTCTCCACTGCTGCAGCAGCTCATTCCTGCCCTCCTCCAGGCTCCACTCCACGCCCTCCAGCTGGGAACACTGGGAACTATGGGAACACTGGGAATACTGGAGCTCAAACTCAAACCACAGGGCCTCTGTCTCCTCCTTCAGCACCTAGAGCAGCACAGAGACAGGGTCAGAACACAGCCAGCGCTCACGATGATCACACAGACTTTTACAGTGAAACGAAGCCTCACTCTTACAGTCAGAATCCATGTTTAAGTCCACGATCACATTAACTGTACAGGTTCACATTTACATTCATGTGAACTTGACTAATCTCCTTTCTTAGCTTTGCTCACATTTATTGTGCTGTTATAATAGGTTTGACATGTGTCTAGCTAATGAGATACTTATCCAGTTAAACTGACGGGGAGTTGCCAGCAATGGTGAAATGAGCACTCACTGCAATTATCTGCAGTTTATATTAAGGTGCACTCGACTCATACAAACACCCTCATTAAAACACTCCTCTCATTATACCCCCTGATATGAATCCCATCACGCTGCGCAGAGGTGATTCTCATCACAAGAGGGCGCCAGAGAGTTGTTAGTGCTTGCCGCCATGAGAGTGGAAATGGACACTGAGCTGGGCAGGTGAGGAGGATTATGGGTAGGGCCAGAGACACACCTGCAGCTGGTGAAGGTGGGTGCGCAGGGTGGAGGGCGTGGCAGTGTCGGAGGGGAACTCATACAGGAGGCACTGCTGGTTTCTGTCCAGCTGGGCCCTAAAGGAGCTGCTGGAAGCTTGATATCTGAGAGAGAAACACACACATTTTACATTGTTACTGTCAATTCTGTTTTATTATATTGTATTGTTTTTTGTTTTATGTATTTATTATCCCTTTTATTTATTTATGTATTTATTTCTGATTCATATACTAAATTTGCCATGTATCATCTGTGCTGTAGAGTACTTCGGGCAGAAATGTAATTGTATGAATTTATGTTGTATGTACAAAATAAAGGTTTATTTTTATTGTTATTATTTCTTTTGTACAAAGCAAAAGTGCAGCAAATACTAGTTTTAGCAATATATTTGCTAATTTCATTTATGTATTCATTTAAAAATAACTTAATACAGCTTATCTTAAAACCATAAGAATGGGAAAGCACTTACACTTACACTACAAAAAGACAGCACTGATGAGATAAAACACAACCAAAATAACAAATAATAATAACCTATATAAATAAATGACTTAAACAATACTACGTAATATTGCTGGAGGCTGTTGGGTGGCTCTGGGTCTCTGTGTATGAATGTGTGATGAGCCATACATCTCCCAGACCTTGTTACAGACGTGAGTCTCTTCATCTGAAATGCTGCCTGCCCTCCACAATCCCCCTTAATGTAACCGCAATCCCCCTACCCGAATATGGGCGATTTGAGGGGATATTTCTCTAGCAGGCTGACAGCGAAGAGCTAGGGGCCTGCAATGGGAAGCCATACCTCTCCAACTCCTCCAGTGTGACTGACTCTTCTTCCGGAGAGGTAGTCTTGATGACGGTGAGCTCCGCTGTCTGCTTGACCTCCACGTTGTCCGTCCTCACTATTGCCTGGGCAAACTGAAACACACGGTCTCCGTCAGGGGAATCAAAATGAACAAACCTCTTTCTGAATACTCACAGTCACATCCAATCACGAAGAATAAGAAAGGTACATTTTTATGAGAAAAGAGTCCTCCAATCTCACTTAGGTTACTCAAAAGGTTATTTATACAGTTTATAACAGCTTTAAAAGGCTGTCGATGTAACGGAGTTGGTTCTGCCTGCAGCGAGTTTTGAACAGAGGGTCTCGATGCGACAAGAGAGCGATTTAGTCCGCTGAGCTAAAGACTCAAGTCTCTAACTCTTGGAAATAATCACGGACGCTCACGTACCAGAGCACACCCGCTACACTGAAACCATAATAAACCCTTAGTCTATTCTTTGCAGAGTTGTCAGTAGTTGAATTTACAATGACCATTCAACATCTATCAATGTACACAGCACAGTGTTCATTTAACTCTAACAGAGCTTATTTGAGTCCAATAAGGATCATTTGTACTCTCAGAATGTAAAATGTACTCTGTCAGAGTTGATTTAACACTGAACACATCACTGCATATAACATATTGGAACTTAAAAATCTATTCTGGAAAAGGTCATTGGGGAAAGGGTTTTGCTGGATGCTTCAGGTGCACACTACCATGTTCCAAAACACACACTAGCAACCTTGAACACATAGAAGTATGGTTTATCAAGGCTGGTTTATCAAGTTTATCAAGCTCTAATTCTAAAGTACTCAAAAGAGGGAGCATGCTTACAGATTCTCTGAATGTACTCTCACATACTTGGAGAGGACTGCATTGACTGCTTTCTCAACACACTTTACTAATGCTACTTGAGATATTTATGGTCTCTTCATTTGCAAATATATCAGCAAGTTTGAGAAATGTACTCGATATAGATATAGGTCAACTTCAAAATCAATCGTGATTAGTAGGCTCGAAATAAAGGAGTCTGAAACCCATACCGTCAAACCAATAATTACTCTCAGCATTTTCTTGTATCTACAGCTTATCAGAACTTGTGATACTCTTTGAATCACTTTCTTTGGATTTCTGTCACTGTAGGTTCCTTTGAAGTGATTTATTCACCCCTAGCCTAATTCGTGAACAACTTGTTGAGCGGGGGTGGGAAGTGGGTTGTGGTTTCCTTTGGTTCGTCGAGCACTTTGAAAAGCTATTTCCGCCTGTTTTGCACTCTTAAATAAAGCCTTATAACTTTGTAATAAAATACTGCAGAGACATGGTTGATGGCAGGATTTGAAGAGGAGAAGTGTACCACCAAAACTCAGTTATCAAATTTCAAACCCTATGACATATGTTTGCATATATTCATGGTATACCCTTAAAATACATGAACATCTAAACAAAATCATAAATCGTTTCATACTGTACTTTTCAATACGACAAATTATACATCAGCTAGGGGTAAATTATTACATACAGTTCATCCCCAGCATGTATTCCACATATGCAGCAAATTTGGTGCAGATATATGAAATCATTCAAATTCTATAAGTAGAATAATATAATGTAATGGTTTCTGTGTGTTTTCCATGAATTCTCGCCTGTGAAAGAACGTCTGTACGGCTTATTTATCCTGCTCTCAGTTCAGCCATGCTGCTTCAATTGTTCCCTCGTTCCATATAAGGCAAACACCACCTGAGGCGTGACAGGCTTTCCTGATGTGACTGAGCATGTCCACATACTGCAGGCGAGTCTGACTGCATCGGCTGAACCAAAGCAAACCAAACATGGGTTGGTGATTGATGTATGCTGTTTACTATTTTATTGATAGTTGTACATTGATGTGATGTTGTGTTTATTGATGTGATGTGGTGTGACCTGCTTTATAGATGGGATGTACATTGATGTGATGTTTTGTTTTGTGGTGAGACCAAAGATGATTTTCCTGCCTTGACTGGACAATAAAGTTGTAATTGAATAGACAAACGAGGTAACATTTCAAAGGATTACGCCTCATGGTTTCGCATAAATACCTGAATTGACATGCAATTGAACCCATCATTGCCCAGAGGGCAAAATACACACCCTTCTTCCTGGATCTGTGTAATGTGTAATACACTTGGTACATGATATGCTTCAAGGAAAGCTACATGTTTGGTTGTCAGGCGAAAACGCTTTGGCAACAACTCCAGTGGATTTCCGTGTTTTGTTCTACAGCAGTTAATGTGAATAATATTCATATCTGTAAACACTATATCCATATGAAGCTTGATGTTTTGGGGCTTACCGGAAGTGGCTGAAAGGTGAGTATATTGAAGAACATTATTATTTTTTTAAAAATTTGTTTCTGATTTTATCCCATTTTCTCCCAATTTGAGCCAATTAGATATTTTTGTCAAAGTAAACAGTCCTTATTATGACACTGACGCCTCTTTCGTAACCCGGACACTGTGTTTGACAGCCAAGCATTGTCCTGAAAGCTAACCAAAAGAAGAACATTATTATAATCGGACACTGTGTTTGAAAGCACTGTCCTGAAAGCTAAAAGGCTAATCGATTTGTGGACGTGAAATTCTGTAGAATGCAGTTACTGTACAAATGGGGAGAAAAATATGTTTATGATGTGGTACAGGGTGTAATGGGTGTGGCACTGCAGGCGAGTCACATTTTGTATTGCCCTGAGATTGTGGAGAATCTGATAGGCCTCAAACCTGTGGCATTCACTGCCAAAAAGTGTATTGCAGGTTTTGACCGCAGAATGGCGCCCATAGGCTGCTATATGGATATATGCATTACGGTTTGTAGTATTCGTATTTGCCACATTATGGATTTGGAGTCGTAGTCAGAACACTAGGGGGAAATCCACGAAACAGCTTAAAACCTTCAACATTTCCCATAAAAGCCACCTTGCTTTTGTTGCAGTGCATGAGAAATGCTAGTTTGCACGAGCGAACATTAACTGGCTCAGGTCCAAAACAACAAGTTGTGTATCATAACTTTAACCGAAGCCTCATAGTTCGTAGCTTAAAGTGATACCTGCGTACTTTGACCTCAAAATGCATGCTTTGTAGACAGAATGTGTACATGCTGGCAGGTCTGCCAAAGTACTGAATGAGTTTGAAAAGGTTGTTCAGGAGAACCAGAGAAAGAAGCACGCGTAGCTGTCCAGGTGGTTACCCTACCGTGGGCCGCAGTTGGCCTTCTGAAGTGTCGCTGTGGCAGAGCGGGTCTGGGCTGTGCTCTCCCTGGTAACTATGGAAACGAAGCACAAATGACATCAGCAAACTGCATGCTGAGAAGAGAACTGCAGACATACTTTAATGATGATTTGAAGCACATCTGAAACCTCTGGCACAGTCCCTGTGTAGGCAAAAGACTTCCTTTCAAAGACTTCATTAAAATCTCTCATTAACATTATGTATACAACATGTATGTAACATATGTATATCTAAAATGAAAATCCATAACAAAAGGCTTATATTTTTTGTTTATTTTTTTAAATATAAAGTATATGTTTGGAAAATATACAAATATGTATGTTTTCATGCATGTATTTTTAAATTATAGAATTGGGTGGTGTATGGAAGCTTCATGGTTAAACTGTTTTCTGGTGGATATTTTCTCTGCCATTACGAGACCAATCCACTTAAGATTTCACTCGACACCCAACTGCTCTGGGAGAATATTTCTGCCTGACCCCATCCAGGAATAACTTTCGATGCCTACCTGTTTACATACTTAGTCATTAACATGAGTTGAATATTCACTGCAGTATTGCATTTTAAGCACCAAGCTCAATTCAGCGAAGAATTTCAGGTCAAGTACCTTCTGAAGATTGCAACAGCAGTGCCTGACCTGAAAAGCTCCTAAAACTAGACCACACTCTCACCCTATATCACAATGCATTATGTATACATATTTCACATCTCTCTCTCCAGGCAATGCAGATTTGGTTGAAAGATTTCAAATACTGTGCAAAACCATTTGCGAGATGTAACTTTACAAAAAAATTCTATGCATATACGTATTTATTCCCATTGGGGCAGTTTGCTTGTGCTTGGAACCCACTTATCACTGCTTGCACACTATATTTATACTTATATTATGTGTAGTACATATCTCTTCCTCTTCCATCTTCCTCTCACTCGCTCTCTTGTTCTCTTGCTCCCCCTCTCTTATTCTCTCTCTGTCTTCCTCTCCTCACTCCCCCCTCACCCCTTCCTCTCCTCCCTCCTTACCTGTCTCCAGGTGTCCGCTGCACAGTCTTCAGCCTCCTCTCACTCTCCCTCAGCTGTGCTCTTGCCAGGTGGTGTGTTACGTCTGGGCTCAGCATGTCACCCAGCCCCCCCAGGGCTCCCAACTGCTGGCTGGCCTCTGCGCCCATGCATGCCTGGAACCAAAATGCACCCACTGCAGTCAGCGAACGGAACCTTTTGGCTCTGCCGGGAATCGGCCACCCACAAAGCTCCCCACAAACAGCACGCTGGTGTCCCCTTTCACTGAACCAGGGTGCTGCATTAGCTAATCCAGGGCATCTATGTCTAGAAACACTCACTTTACCCACTTTACCATAGTGGTTCAAATGGGTGGTAATGAAGTGGGTTGTGAGATTAGTAAAGCAGGTTAATGGTATCTGTTGATGAGCAGGTCCAGGATCAGTCAGATTAATATGGTAGGTTAATGGTACCTGTTTCCTCCCCATAGCCACAATCACCCTGAATAGTTTAAACAATGTTTACCACCATTTGTCTACTGTGCCTGTCTTTACTTACTTTTATGATGATGCATAACACTGGGATGGTATTCCATTGTACACTGTATATGTCTGGGTGATGACTTGTTGATTGTTTGTTTAAAACAAGCCTTTGAAAAGGCATCTGCCTTAATCATTGATGGCATGTTCAGGAGGGGATGGGCCTCCTGTTTGTGGATGTGGGGTGGGGGGTCTGCCTACCTCCCACTGCACCCTCAAAGAGCGAGAGAGGACCTCCATGTCCCTGAGCTGGGCCATGGAGCAGAACCCTCTCAGGTTCTCCAATGACCTCAGGAACCCCTCCAGAACCTCAGAGTCCAGGAGCTGCAGAGAGGCCTGGTAGAATACGGGAAGGTAGAGTTGGAGATGGGTTAGGGTTGAGGGTGGAGTTTAGGACAGGGGTGGAGGTTGACGGTTGAGTTGGAGTCAGGTGGGATCGAGGTGGAGGTGGGTAGAGTTGAGGAAAAAACTAAGGTTACTCAGCAATGGTGCACAAAATTAAATTAGTCACACCTGAAGTGGAAAAGCAATAAGGAACCAGGCTAGCGAAAGTAGCCTACTTTATTCAGATTCAGGAAGTTCCATTGCAAGCTCATTCCTGAATGACTGTAATTTGAATGTTACTTTCTGACAGCTGCAAACTTAAGAGGAGACCAAAGAAGTTCAGCACTTGCCTCTTTTCGCGCTGTTTGTTCTTCGGAGATCCGTTTGTCACTGAAGGCTGCAATGGCCCCCTGGATGTGGTCCTGGAGTATACGTTTGGCCCTCTCAAACTTTTCCCTTGCAAGGGTCTCACTGTGTTGCTGGGGCCAGGTGCCTGTAAGGGTGTCAGTGTGTTGCTGGGGTGCGCTGCCTGCAAGGGTCTCACTGTGTTGCTGGGGTGCCAGGTGCCTGTAAGGGTGTCAGTGTGTTGCTGGGGTGAGGTGCCTGTAAGAGTATCAGTGGGTAACTGGGGTGAGGGGCCCCTTAGGGCTTCAGTCTGTGTGTCAGTCTGGGCAGAGTGGAGAATCTGGATGCAAATCTGGGGCTGAACATGGGGAATGGTTTTGACACTGATAGGAACCTGGAGCTGGACCTCAGTCTGGGACTGTTCATGGAGCCATGTCTGCGGCTGGGGCTGGGCCTTGGGTGGTGTGTGGGGGTGTTGATCGTCATACTGGGTGAAGGTGCTGGGCTGGATAAAGGGTTGGGTCTGAGCTGGGACATTGCCCAGGTCTTTGCTGTGGGTTTGAGCCTGGACATGCGCCTGGCTACGGGTAAAGGTGAGGGGCCGGATTCTGTCCTTAGATCGAGGCTGAGTCACAGCCTGGGCGTACGTGTAGCCCTGAACCCTGAGCCGGGGTTTAGTTTGTCCCCGGAGAAGGGGACTCCCTTGGGGTTGGTGTTTGGGTTTGATGTTGGTTCGGTGCTGAGATTGGGGGTCAGTTTGGGGTTGAGGTTGGGGGTTGGTTTGGTGTTGAGGTTGTGGAGTTGTTTGGAGCTGATATTGGTGGTCAATTTGGTGTTGGGGGTTGGTTTGGTGCTGATGTGGAGGATCAGTTGGGTGTGGAGGTTGGGGGCTGGTTTGGTGTGGAGATTGTGGGGTTGTTTGGGGCTGATGTTGGGGATCGATTTGGTGTTGGGGGTTGGTTTGGTGCTGATGTTGAGGGTCAGTTGGGTGTGGAGGTTGGGGGCTGGTTTGGTGTGGAGATTGCAGGGTTGTTTGGGGCTGATGTTGGGGGTCGATTTGGTCCAGATGTTGAGGGTCAGTTTGGTGTTGAGGTTGTGGGCTTGTTTTCGGCTGATGTTGGGGATTGATTTGGTGTTGGGGGTTGGTTTGGTACTGAAGTTGAGGGTCAGTTTGGGCCTGGCTCAGGGGCACCTCTTCTGTGTGTGACAGTCTGAGGACTTTGGGGGGCGGTTGGAACTCCGCAGGGTCTTGGGGTCGTCGGGCTCCCAGAGAGCTGAGCATCCCCACAGCTTCCTGAGATTGTCACAAAAAAATAAATAAACAGCAAACACTGGCAAAAATCAAACACAGTGAACATTCATACAAAGGGCTAATAACTGTGTATGCACACATGTGTATGTTCTCAGCATCCCAAAGCTGGTTAAACTGCACCTTTCAATTCTCTCCATTTCCTTTACAGAATAAGATTGTAATATCACTGATCCCCCTCCCTTGCAGTGAAATAAGTATATATACCTGAATTAAGTGTATGTACACACCCCATACAGGTAGTGGCAAAAAAAGATGGAAACCTAGAAGGTGGAAATGCTTGGGTAAATTAGGGACACAAAGTATAATGAAAGCAGGTACTTCCACACAGGTGTTGTTCCTGAGTTAATTAAGCTATTAACATCTCAGCATGCTCAGGGATCATGCACAACAATGGTGAGCAGGCCTGGTTGCCTATAACTGTGCGTGAGCAGGCAGTTACATCAAGAATGGTCCATTGAGAACTCTACTGAGAAGGATACCATAGTCGTATCATATTGGTTTTTCCATCTTTTTGGCCACTACCTGTACGTAATACACACATACATATTCCATATTCATGTATATATTTCCATATGCACACACATTTATTTGAATGTAGGGAGGTATCAGTGATAATACATTATATCTGCTTGGCTCTTTTATATATATATTGAGCCTTGCATTACATATATATATATATATATATATATATATACTGTACGTGTGTGTAGTCCCTGCTTTCAGAGTACAGCTCCTGCAGTAGAATGAATATCAAATCATTTTCTGGCAGTGCTGGGACATGGATGATGGGTAATGTGGGCAGGAGCATGGCATGCTGGGTACCTGGGCCTGAACGAGTGTGTGACTGATTCTGTCCTGCATCTTGCAGGTGCTGAGACACAGCAAGAGCCCGCGGTCCCGCACAGCCTCCACCCCGACCCCAAAGTCTTGCTCCTCCGCCACCATCTGTCCCTCCAGCTGGAGCCCACGGGAGATCAGCACCTGGCCAGTGCACCCCCCCACAAAAAACTTACTATTCCTGTCATAACAGCCATGCATCTCATGTTTTACAATTAGAGCTACAATTATGGCACTTTTTATATTTGCTGAGGTAAAAAAATAAAATAAAAAATGGCCTCACTTTAGCTCTGGGGTCATGACCTTGTTGGCCCTGCTTTTCCCCCTCCTTCAGCAGCTGGTAGATCTCCCGAGCCTCTGTCTCCCAGTGCTCCAGCTCCACCAGCCTGCCCTCCAATGCCGACGCATTCCTCTGCAGCAAATCACTGACCTGCTCTGCCCTGTGCAACTCCTGAATCACCTGCGCAGACATGGGCACGCATGCTCAGACCACACCCCCTTCTCAGACCACACTCCCTTCAGCACGCTCAGACCACACCCCCTTCTCAGACTACAACCCCTTCAGCATTTGCAGACCACACCAAGTTCAGCATGCTCCAACTACACCCCCTTCTCAGACCACACCCTCTTCAGCATGCTCAGACCACATCCTAAAGTTGAGTCCCCTTGGTTGATTTGAAATTCTTGCCCATCCATGCTACAACACTTTTCTTGGGTTTTCAAAGCCTGAGCTGCCTAAGGTGAAGGCGACGGCCGGGATGAGGCACCTCATGGACAGCCTGTGTGAGCATCTGCTGGCTCTCAGCTGACCAATCAGGCGAAGCGGCAAGGGCACCTAAGTCCACCTCCTTGACCTTATTCACCATGAGCTGAAAAACGCAAAGAGCAGACCGCTGTCAGAATCCATCAGCTACCAGACACAAACACAGACTGATGAGAATGTGAATAGAACACATCAATAAAAAAAAATAATAATAATTATACTTTTTCCCTTTTCCTCCCAATTTAGACTGGAATGACCAGTCATATTCTCAGCCATTTCAAATTCAACAGTAGACAGTCAGTTTACAGTCATGCACAGGCGATGTACCTGCAGCCTCTTCCTGTACGTGCGCAGGGTTCCAGACGACACCTCCACTGGCTCACTCATCAGCAGGGCGGCTTCCCAGATCAGCGACTGCACTGCCGGGGGTCCCTGCTGTGGGACCCCGCCGGGTGGGGGGGCCGTGACCTGTGCAGGGAAAGCCGGGGTCAAGACGATTGAACGCTGCCTGCGTTACCGTGACAACCTGGCGAGATGCTCAGGTCCCGCTACGCGTGCATAAGGATGGGCAAAACAAGCACTTAATCTGTGTTGGTGATGTCATGTTAATGATAATGGTGGTGGCTGCGTGCGGTGCGATTGTACTTTTGCCTGTGTGCGCACTCACGGCAATAGCACTGATACATCTGCTTATATTTCACCCTGAACAGTACATGTGTGTAATAGATGGGCAGTGGTGTGCACTCCCAAGACTCAAACCAATCAATTGACATTTTACATTTACATTTTAAGCATTTAGCAGACGCTCTTATCCAGAGCAACTTACAAGATGTCCATTAATACATGGTAGGAACAATCATAGTCAATGTTTGGTGGTTGCCATAATGGCTATGTAAGTCGCTTTGGACAAAGGCATGTGCCAAATTAAAATATGTGGCATGTTCTTTGAGTTATGGGGAAGCTGTCTGATTCAGTCAGGTCATGTGACATAGACCAGGGAGACCCGACTTCAGCGGTCACAGTCACAGGCTTACGGATTTGTTCCTGTTGATGTAGTCGGCCCACTGTCTGTTGAGGCCCTGCAGCTGGGCCGCCAGTGCGTGGCTGGTGCCCGCCTCCGTCACCTCCGTCAGATAATTCGCCGCCTCGTTCAGGTGTGCATGATGGGAGCCCCACTCCGCCAGGGACTCTGCCGTGACCTGGGAAACGGGGGGAGATTCCAGCATGTGACATATCATGGAGCGCCAGTGATGTCATAATGCTTAAATCATTATATGCTTAACACCGCATGCATCATATGTAAGGAATAAACAGGCTCCGGGATGTGCAGCTGTAGGAAAATAAACCACTACAGGAGGATTAGCCCCTTGGCTTTGCCTCAGGAATGCATCACACCACCCTGTCAGGGTTTATTTTCGTACAACTGCACAGCCTGTTGTGGTTTATTGGCTAGATGCAACAGAAATAAACACTAAACATTTTAATTAAATTATTGTTAGTTATTTTCAATTGTGAATCAAATTTTCAATTGAACTAAAATATTGAACCGCTTCTGTATTGAGTCGGAGCCGTGATGAGTCCACTTTGGCTGTAACTACTTCATAGCCGTATATTATTAAGTTTCTTCATGCGGATTACTGGGAAATAATCAACACCCTCTCGACCAATCAGAATCAAGTATTTAACCAAACTTTGGTATAAAGGGTTTATAATGCCATTTTGAGTCTTAATAAACCAATCGATAAATATATTAACCAATGAGGAGACTATTAGAGACCCAGTGGACATATCAATTAACATATATCAATTAACACACACAATTGGTTATATAATGAATGAACAGATGAATAAATAAAAACATATGACATGTATAACATAGTCTTCTGTATAAACTCAAAATAACTAATTGGTGGGGGGTGGGGGAGGTTTTAGGGGAAGTACCACTGTCCCATGTGAGGGGGTCCAGGAAGCTTCCTGGCCCAGCCAGGCCTGCAGAGAGCTCAAGCCCTGGTTGTAGGTGTCCCAGGCAGACAGGGCGCGCTCCATGGCGCTCCTCGCCCCCGTCACCGCCTCCATCCTGGACACACTGTCTGCCTCCGCCTCCCTCACCTGCTGGGAGACGCGCTGGGAGTCCTCCGCTGGGGGTGAGAGGGAGGGGCTTCATCAGCCCACAAAAAACCACACCACTAACGGAGGCACAGATAAGGCACTGCTAAATAAGGTGTAAGGATATCATTGATAAAATATATATATAATAAAATATAATATACGTATTGTTTTATTAATTGCTATGCTGCTGAATAAAGGTGGTTTACTTGTCTAATGTGCATGCATTTTCTTTTGTTTGTTTATATATTTTTGACGCATTCTTTTTCTCTAGTTTATTGGGGACAGATGTTGGAAATTAGCCTTTGGCCATGAACACTTAATGAAACGCATCTGATGCTTGTTTTTAACATTGGAACGATGCTTTTTACTATGGCTAAATAAAATTGCAAATAAACAAACAAATTGCAAATACATAAATGACTGCAATGCCCACGATCACTGTGTAACAAAGATTAACATTACCAATGTGGTGTAATGTATCGAAATCTCCTGTAACTGCAATAAACACTGTTATGTAATTCTTTAAATGAGATTCAATCTACACAGGAGGTACAGCAGCAGGTACACTGTCTGTCTCATGCATGCACGCACACACACACATACACACTCTCTTACCCAGGGCAGCCTTACTGGTGTAGTTGCTGGCGATCAGCTTCATCTTGCATAGGGAGTCTTCCAGGTGAGAGATCAGACCTTGGTTGTCCACAGTCAACTGAAAAACAACACAAACCTGTCATGTCTGCGTCATATGTCAATGCCATCATCACTGTGTCACACAAACCCATCATCACTGTGTCACGCCACTCACTCGCAAGCTCACTGCGTTCACACAGGATTTTACGACATCTTGTAAGTCGCTCTGGATAGGAGCGTCTGCTAAATGCTTAAAATGTAATGTCAAATGTACGACAGTAAAACAACACCATGTGCAGCAATGCTTCATTCCTCATTTATTTACCTTTATTAACCTGATAGGCCTACTGAGAACTCATTTCTCATTTGCAGTGACAACCTGGGGAATCAATGTGGGTAGGGAATGCAAGGGATTGTGTAGCCAATCAGATGTAGGGGGTGATTAGGTGGCCAGATGTAGAGAGCCAGAGTACCGGGGGAAATTTGACACTGGACACTGAATTAAACCCCCTATGCCTTTGAAATATGCCATGGGATATAATATATATAATCTATAATCTACAATCTTTAAACCCCCTTGTGATCCCACCACCCCTCACCCCCAACCCTCCCCGTGGTGTCTGTTATATAGCCACAGTGACCACTCACATGCCAGTCCTGGAGCCGTGCACGCACAGCGTCCTGGGAGTTGTAGGCGGTTCTCCAGGAGCACAGTTTGCCGTCAGTCTGGGCCAGCAGCTCCAGCATGGTGTGCCGCCATTCCTGGTATTCCAGCTTCAGACCGTGGTACTTGGCTGAGACTCGGGCGCTCATGAAGCTGTCGGAGAGCAGCAGGCATGGGGTCAGACACTACAGTATGGTACGCTATTTATTTACCTAGCACAACACCGCAGATCGGCAACTATTTGGCCTTCTCTTAAATGTTTATTTTAACAGCTCATCTCCACAGCTTCACCTCCGCTATCCGCTAGCGAGTCTCTGTAGTGCCAATTTGTGAAGTGCTAGTGGACCGATAGTGGTGGGCTGCTAGCGAGGCAGTCTATGCTTTTTAGCTGGACATAGAAACAACACATTTATTTGTTTAGCGGTAGGGCTATTTATTTATTTACTGTGCACATGCACACACATCCATGGCCATTTACACATCTTATGTTTTTAAATGCTGTCCCTTTACATTTTCAGGGCAAATGCTAAGCAATCTTTCATTGTTTCATTGCACTGCCTGATTTAAATGAGAACAGGGCAGGCGTGGTCTTCACAGAGACACGGCCCAGAGGGTGTCTTTCTTACCGCTGGTTCAGTTGGTCCAGTTTGTCTGCCGGTACAAGGGTGGAGCCGTACTGGTCTACATTGGGGAAGTTGTGCAGCGTCTGCACGTGGAGATCCAACTCCTTCAACGAGTTCTGAAGGAGAAAGAAACACATGAACACCAGCCTTAGAGCAGTACCCCAAAGATTCCAAAGAATCCTCACAGAATCCTCAAAGAATTCTCACCCCAAAGCCCCTGAAATCACCACAGTGTGGCTGGTTTTAATAAAATCATTAACTTTTAACACCTACTACAAGCTGCAATACACACTACTACTATGGGAATCTCTAAATGTCTAGATTGTGATGTCATTAATATCATGATTCTATATAAGACATGTACTGCAATAAGTGCAATATAAATATGAAAATTAAGTATAATGACCATAATATTGCCAAGGATGTGTAACCCAGACATGGTTAATTTATCTTAAAATCTAAAATATGTCATTTCTGAAATATGAAAGTATAAAGAAAATATTGTGAAAAGGGGAAATATTTTGTATATTTTGCAGAGGACTTATTCACTGACCCTGTGGCTTCCTCAAGGAAGTTAAGGAAGTGTGTACAAAGATAGAAAGAGAGAGAGAGAGAAAATGGGGAAGAGAGAGAGTGAGCAAGGGAAAGAGAGAGAGAGGGGGAAAGATAGAGAGAGAAAAGGGAGGGACCTTCAGTAGCTCCCGCTTCTCTCGGGCATCCTTGGCAGCCTGGGCGTGGCCCTGTGTGTCTCCGTCCTGCTCTGTGAGCGCGCTCTCCACCTGCAGCAGCCACCTGCCCACCCCGTCCAGAGGAGCAGGAAGTCCCACATCCAACGCCCGCTCACACTGCTGCACCTGCAACAACAGCACAGAGTTACAGTACACACACACACACACCATGCACATGCACAAACACACACCCACACACACAGGCATGCACGCACACACACACAAACACAGAGACACTCACACACACACCATGCACATACACAAACACACACAAACACACACTCACACACACAGGCACGCACGGACACAAACACACACACATACACAGGCACAGGCACACACAGAGATAATAGAGGGTCCTGGTATGTCTTAACCTTTGTACACGCCACAGTTTTCAGACAGATTAAAAAACTGTTCAGTCCATTTACGCAAGTACCTCAAAACTATTATTCAAGGGATACAAAGAACAGCACCTTCTCCAGGAACGGATAAGATAATTGTTTTACTCTGTTTTTGGAGAGTTGCTGACCAAGGAAAACACACACACACACACACACACACTTACATCCACTCCCTGCTCATACGGTTGTTGCTCCATGCACAGCAACCCTGAATTACACGAAACACATACACATGCACACACACACACTCAGAGAAACTTGCAGACACACGCATACACACACACACACATACTCAGAGAAACTTGCAGACACACGCATACACACAGACGCCGCTCAGTCCTTTAAAGGAAGCGACAGCCACGTGGATAAGAAAATTAGCAGATGTACTGAGGCTAGCGCCAACACTAATATTAGTGTGAGCAACAGACTGCTGTCCTCACTTAGCAGCCACGCGCCACAGCCCCTCATAAACAAA